>CM053599.1:74006157-74019126 GCA_028646575.1 Pseudocheirus occidentalis
GAAAGCACACCCCAGGACCACCACTCAAGACCACGATCCAGATCCAGGCCGCTCAACGCAAGAGCCCTTGGCCCCGATGGATCACGTCAGCCCCCCCAATTATCTGCAGGCCGAGGATTCTGAAGCAGCCCAGTGGAAGCCGCTGCTGCTCTGTTCCTGTTGCTACAGCCGCCTCCCACTGCTTCCTTGCCCTGGGAGCAGTTTGGCCGAACCTGCTCTTCTCCTCCCCAGTTAGCAAAATCCACTGACCTTTCTCTTAGCCTTTTTGTCTTTTGGCCTGATAAGTGTGGTAACTGTGCCTCCAGTGCAGCGGATCTGCTCTCATATAGATGCAGCTCCCCACCCGATGCCCCAGGGCTTGAGCTGGGCTGGTTTTGGCCGAGGCTCCCAGACTGCTGAGAAGAGCCTCCCCTGCTGAGCTGCCTGTAGCAACACCTGTGCTTTCTGTCTTGTGGATAGTTTTGGAACTTGAAAATCTGTTTAGAGTCCCATTTTATGAGGTTTTTAAGCGTGTTTGTGTAGGAGCTGCGGTGCTTTGCTGCTTCTACGGCGCCATCTTGGCTCCGCCCCCAACAAATCCTTTTATTAAGGGGATTTGTTCTGAAGTTTGGATTCAGGCAAAGGGTCCACAGACATGAGGACCTAGAGGGCCACATGTGGCCTCTAGGCTGCAGGTTCCCCACCTTAGGTGATGAATTCTCTAAAATTCCTTCATGCTCTAATTTATATTATATGACTAGATTCAAGATAACAAATTACATAAGGAACGGTTTCACTTGTATCAGTGGGTAGGCACTCAAATGTGTCAAGAAACAATTTCTAGTCTAGGAAATTTCAAATGATATAACAAGTGGTGAAGTATAAAAAAGGAAGTAACAAAATCAAGTCTATAGACCTAATTAGTACACAATGTAAGATTTTGAAATACCAAGATTTACTCTTAAGACAACATGATAGATATTGCAAAACTTAAATACTGGATAAAATTAATAACATTCTACATATATTCTGATTCAGTATAGACCTAATACCAACTCCTCAATGAATCTATTCAGATGTGAAATAGAAATCACAAAAAATACAACTAGTTCTTTTTATCAACTCCTATCTCTTATCCCAAAATGCATCCAAAGGTGCAAGAATATCACGTATCATCAACAACTGTTTTATTTTTATAAAGGTCTTGGGCATATAAGATGATATGTCAATTCCTGTAATGAGAAGTATGCAAGATGGTATAAAAATAATGGACACAAAGTATGAATGGTAAGGTGGAGACAAGAAGAAGGGAAGTAAATTGTCTTTTAAACATTTTGTGATTAAGATACCAAGCTCTTAATCACAAGAGTTAATGGCTATCCTTTTGAAAAGATCTGAGAATGTAAAAATAACATGAAATAACTATTAACATAAAAAACGAGAGGATAAGATGCTAAAATTCTAATCCAATATTGCTCTCATTTTACGAAAAGCTTTTTGCACAATGACCAGAATGAAAAGAATGCAAACAAAGATAAACTGATTTTGTAAAGTAGTTACCTGCACAATTGGTGGAGTTGTTTGAGAATAAGGTGGTGTCACACCGTAGACAGTCTGACATGTCTGTCCCTGGTAATATATGGCTGTTTGAGACTGCGCAGGGGAGTATGGCTGCTGCACAGGGACAGTCTGTTGATTAGAATCCCAAACACCATAACTTTGTCCCTGTACAGGACCTGGGGCAGGTACTGGCAAAACAGCTACATTAGGTTCCTGATGGACAACGGCCTCATTCTGTGCTACGTACTGTGAAGTTGAAACCTCCATTGGTGTTGCTACATGTTGCACTACTGGAACTGGCTGAGGAGTAGCAAGGGTTGGTTCCACTGAATGTCCCAAAGTCTGGGCATGTTCATAGGAGGCAGGAGAACACATAGGGTCCATGCTAGGCGTGGGTAATAGCACCTTCCCAGCATTAGGATTGCTAGGATCCACATAAGCCTGCATGGGATAACCAGGAGGGTAGCCAACAAAGCTATGGTGAGGAGCATTATAGCCTAAGGACTCATAGGGAAGAGGTGAAGTCATCCCAAGATTCTGCATCTGCTGCTGCTGCTTCTGAGCCTCTCGCTGGGCGACCTCTTGTTCAAAGAGCTTCCTGCGCTCTTCCGTGGAAAGCTTGTTTCGGTCCTTGAGCCGCACTTTTTTCTTAGAAGTGGGTGTATCATACCTGAGAATGAAGAAGACAAGAAGATCAGTAAAGTTTTTGTCCATTTTTAAAAATTTTAAAGCACTTCAAAATGTGCCATAATCTATCTTCTATAGAAGCTTGTCCCTTTTGATCAACCCTCCATCTCTCTTCATCTCTTCAATCTTGGAATATGGCCTAAAAACATGCCTATGCTTCCACTTACTTTCCCCTGACCTTGATATTCCATTCAAGGTATCATCCTATAACTTTGTTTCCTTTTACAACCAAACCCCCAGAAAACCATTCTATACTGTATCTGTTACCTTCACATTTTGCAATCACTTCTCATTTTGCAATATGACCTCCAACTTCAAACACATGACACATTTTTTCCTTCAAGGCTATCAACAATTTCTCAATAAACTGAAGGCCTATTTGTAGTCATTTTTCTTATCTCTCTCTCTGTACTGTTACAATCCAAATTCCTCCCTACTGAAATTATGGAATGCCAGCTTAGGTACTTCTGTCCTTGATGAAATCATAGAGTAATTACTGCCCTCTCTTACCTATCATCAGGTCTCTTTGTTCCTCGTTCATAAGCAGATGGTGGTGGTGAAAGAGAACTCCTCCGTTTCTTTTTTTCTTTGCTCTGTGTTTGCCTTTCTGGTTCTCTTTCTCTGGATCGGTTAGGAGTCTTTGGGGTAGCTGCTTGGTCTCTAAGACCTACATTATCCTTTCCCCGATCACCTGAAAGAAAAAAGGGTTAACTGAAGCAACTAAGTCAGTAGACTTTTCCTTTTTAGTATTATCAAAATAAGTTAAAACTTCAACCTAAATAAATGAACTCATTATCTATCCTGGACAGGTTGACAACTTTAAAAGAGAGATACTATTATTCATGATCAGCAAGATGATAGAATAGTTCTTTTCTAAAAAAGTTCTCTCACCCCAAAACTTCAGCAGAAAGGAATCACGCTTCATACATAGATTACAAAACTGATTTCACAAAACAAGAATACAGAACCCTGTTCCCCATAATAAAATCTCAATAATTTAACTTTTAGAGCTCCTTTTTAGTGTCCCTAAAAGCAAACATCTTTTGCTTGTACCCAGCAATGATGTTCAGTTGTTTCTGGCTTTTTGAGACCTCATTTTCTGAGGTTTTCTTAGCAAAGATACTGTAGTGATTTGCCATTTCCTTCTCTAGCTCATTTTACTGATGAGGAAAACTGAGACAAGTAGGAGTTGTGTGACTAGCCCACTGTCATGCCACTAGTAAGTGTCTGCAGCTGAATTTGAATTCTTGACTCAAGGCACAGCATTCTAACCACTGTGCCACTTAGCTGTTCTATTTATCTCTACTAAAGTTCCTTTTAGTAATTCAACTTGATTTTCTAATGTTTTAAGATCTTTTTGGACTTGGTCAATCTAAATTTATGCTACCTATTCCATTATCCAAATCAATGATAAAAAAGTCAGACAGTACAGGGTCAAGCAGAGATCCTTGGGTTATTCCACTGGAGATCTTCCAGGGTGACACGAAGCAGTAAATGATCATGTTCAGTCAACCGTTTATGAATCCATCTAAATTGTCCGACGTCTAGCCCACATCTCTTGCATCTTTTCCACAATAAAAACATGAGATACTTTATCAAAAACTTTTTGATAAAATCTAGGTAAACTGTTATCTACAACACTCCTATGATTCTGGCAAAAGAGTTTATATTTCATTCAATATAAGAAGGTTTGTGTAAGTATTCTACCGAAATAGAACTTTGGAACTAGAAAGGACATTAAAGAAAACTTACTTCAAACCACCTAATTCTAGAGATGAAGGAATTAAAGTCCCCAAAAGGTCTTCATTGTCAAATATTTACTGAACACATCATGCTAGTTACAAAGAAAAAAGAACAACAGTTCCCAAAGTCCCTCAGGGAACTCTATATATGTCCAACTAAGGAAACACACAAACCTATTTGTAGAGGATCAATGAATACATACCATTGTTTTCTTTTTCAGTCTGACTCTTTTTTGGAATTCGATACACCTCCTAAAAAACAAATCAGAAGAAAGTTTAGTTCTGTGGAAAAGACAAGAGTTTCAATTATTTGACAATGATAATGTTTTACATGGCAAGAGAGAAATGGGAAGGCCTGGGCAGACATTTATAATTTGTACAATACTCTAATGATTTAAGTTTTAAATACTATATTCTAGACAGCTTAAGAGTTAGGGAAATAAGTACATATGCTAGAGATTTATGAACAAGAAATTTAAAAAGATGTTCACTTTCACTTGTATCTAACGTACTCTTCATTAGCAATAAGACTTAAATGTTTAGGAGCTTGTTATAATTTTCAAGAATTTTCCTACTTACATATGACAGTAGTTGAATACTTTTTTAAAATGAGCAGCATGACATCTGAGAGTGCTACTGCTAACTGAAGTAAGGATCACTTTTGATGGTGCTAGGGGAGAATCTGTTCCTAGATCCAGTTATCTCCTTCTGAAGTTACCTTTTGCCTCACTTTCCTTCCCCCATTCTCAAAAAAATCTGAAAATACCATTGAGGTGTTATGAAATTCCTCTAAAACCGTTTTCTTCCATGACTCTAACATAGCACTAGGAGTTAGAAGAGACTAAATGGGCATCTAGCTCAACTTCCCTCCCAATCTTTCCTCCAGGCTTTGACTTTTTTGACTAAAAAGGAGGGAATTAGGGAGGACAGAATTCCAAGTGACAAGCATTCAGCAGGCCCAGCTGCTGAATTAATGAGTCAACCATTTCCCTGATGGACAGCTTTCAGTTTTATGAACCACTTCTTTAAAATGGTCTGCTTTCCTGTCACTTCTACTTATTGGTTCTAATTCTGAACTCTATAGTATTTCTAATTTTATTTCCTTTTCTACAAGATTGCTTAAAGATCAATACTATATACTATTAAGTGCTTTTCCATCAACCATTCATCTGATGACAGTTTCAAAATCTCTCATCATTATGGTTACTTCCTCTCCTTTGGACACTCTCAGGGATTGTGTCATGGACTCATTTGGCAATTTGGTGATCCTATGAACCCTTTCTTAGAATGTTGGGTTTTTCTTAAATCCTAACTGAAAAAAATGCTAAATTTCAGTTAGAAATTAGGGAAAACAAAGATGAAAATTGGCCTTTCCTCCTATTCTCCTCCCTCCCCTTCCCAAAAAACTTTCCAGAAATCCCATCTGTAGATTTTAGATTAAGAACCCCTGATCTAAAGTTAATACTAATTATTTAAGAAAACTAATCTAGTACATACTAGGTCTCTTTGAGTGTTTCTGCAACAACTAGTGACTAAACATATAAACTATTAAATATCTACAATCTTTTAAAAAATAGAATTGAAAAGAGATAAAGTAAATTCATGGGAAAAAATTTTGTCTAAAAAAATTGTTTTAAGCCTTTAACAATAAGAATAATTGTATTTCTCTGAGGTGGAGGTTATTAGCACCCCTTAATCTTGCAAGTGATGGGATCTGAGGCTGAGGGTGGAAGGGAAACAATAGGAAGGATAGAGAAGTCAGTGCCTAAGACTAGGTAACATCTTACTAAGACTGGAAAGTGTGATTAGAGAAGTATACACTTTGTGAGTTTGGCAGGGAGTTTTAATAGTCCCTGACCCCAAAAGAAAAGAAAGTAAAACCTGGCCCTTCTTCAACGATGAAGTATATGACAACAAACATATTCAACTTCCCTCACTTTAGGAACCTGGCATGAAAATGTTTTACTGGGATAAATGTTCTCAATTCCCAGTCTTAGTCCTGCTTCATTTCTGTGGCTTTAACTCTAGGCTGTGAAACTTCTTGGCTATAGAACTCTAACTCTAAGGGTAATCAGATAAATACAGCAAAAAGAAAGATTAGGCATCTCTAAAAAAGGGAAGACACCTCAGGCTCACAGCTCAGTTTTCAAGTTTGCCTATGCAACGCAACAAATGAGGCTATGACACAATTAACTGACATGAAAATTTATCTTGCAAATACCTGACATTCCTGGCTATATGTAATTGTACATTTCTTTCAAAAAGTTCAAGCACCACAGTATGGGAGGCAGTACACACAGCAATGGAAATTCTTTACAAAGATTAACTATTTCCCCCCTACACACACACACACACACACACACACAATCATCCGGTAAATGGAAAGGTGAAATCAGTAACTCAAACTAGTTTTGAAACATTTACCAAACACCTATGTGCCAAATGCTGTTGAAAGTAGAACCTAAAGGCAAGACCCTTGACAGCACTAGTTTATTCCCATTATTCAGTAGTACAAATTACAGTAGTACAAACAAAATGACTATGAGAGCTGGAAGCAACACCATGATCTCTCCCATGTAAATTTAAGGTCGTTTAATTATAAGAGTTAATGTGAATTTTTCACTGGAAAACATAAGAAATATCTAGATATCATCATATTGAGTTAATAAATACAGAACTCTAGAATTCTAAACAAGACTATTATTTCTAGAGATTTGTAAAAAGTGTGAAAGGAGTGGAAAATATATTAGATGTGGAATCTGAAAGTCCAAGTATAAATCTTTGCCTTCATTTTCCTTATCCATAAAATATTAATATATTTACTATAGTTAATATTCATATAGCACCTACCATGTACCAGAAATTGTACTAAAAGCTTTAAAATATCTCATTTTATCCTTACAACGCTGGCAGATAGGAGTTATTATTATCCCCATTTTAGAGTTGAGGGAAATAAGGCAGAGAGATTATTTAGTGATTTGCCCAGGGTTGTGTGGCTAGTAAGTATCTGAGGCCACACTTGAACTCAGATCTTCCTCATTCCAAACTGGTGCTAAATCAAATCCACTGTGCCACCTAGCTACCCCCCCCCCCAAAAAATGGGAACTGGAATACACAACCTCTTATGCCATTTCTAATTCTACCTAAGTGTTCTTTAAAAAAAAAAAATCATCTTTGATATTAGCTTAAGTGATTAGTGAGATTCTATAGAAAATGAGAATAATAGCAGCATTTACCTTCCTGAGTTGTTATAAGGATCAAATAAGGTAACATTTGAAAGCATTCAGCATGAGGCCTGGCACACAGTAGGCACTTAATAAATTTTTCCTTTATTTTAAACTATATTCTTTTTAATTTTTTAAAATTTATTTTTAGTTTTCAACGTTCATTTCCACAAGATTTTGAGTTACAAATTTTCTCCCTGTTTTTCCCTTACCCCTATCCCAAGATAGCGAGCCTACTGAATACCCCTTCCCCAAATCTACTTTCTCTTATACCCCCAACCCCAACCTTCTAGGAGGGAAGGTTGGATTTCTATACCCCAGTCCCTGTATATTTTATTTCCTAATTACCTGTAAAAAAAACAATTTTTAAAATTTTTAAAAAAACATTTGTTTTTGAAACTTTGGTTTCTAGATTCTTTCCCTTCTTCCCTCCTCATCCACCCCCACTGTGAAGATAAGCATTTCAATATAGGTGGTACATGTATAGTTATGGAAAACATTTCCATAATTTTCCAAGAAAAATAGAATAGAAAATAAACAAAACAATTAACAAAATAATAAATAACAAAAATAAAACAATAGAAAAACAGAATAGGGTTTTGGGGTGTGTGTGTGTGTGTGTGTGTGTGTGTGTGTGAGAGAGAGAGAGAGAGAGAGAGAGAGAGAGAGAGAGAGAGAGAGAGAGTGAATGGTAGGGGGGGGAACTGGAATAGAGAGCGAATTTTAACTCTTAAGCTCATACAGTTTGGCTTATATAACCTAATCTATTAGCAAATTCACATATGAAACTAAAATCTATTCCAATTAGTCTGTATTCATCTAACAGACTTCTTCATTAATCATTACTAGAGACTTAGAAATATTCTTGTTGCTGATAAACTGGAAAGGAAAATGGTAATCACATATTCCTTAAAAACAGAATTAGGGAGTACTGAATCATTTCAGGTGAAAATTTTTTTCCCATTTTATCCCTCTGAGATTCTATGAACACTTCTCTAGGTTGACATATTTATGCAATCACAGAAATTCAAGTCTGTTTTTAAAATCTAAATACAGTACTATAGTTTTTTCATGTAAAATATCTTTCTTTCACCCACATGCCAGTATCTTTCAATGATGCAGTATCTCCATCACACTTTATTCTATAATTTTACTGCCTCTTGTTCTACCATACTAGAGAACGCAGATCATGTTCTTAATGACAATTATAAAGTCACTAATGATCTTATCCAGATCTAGTTGATTATGGATATAAGGCTTAGTTTTTGGACACTAACACCGTATTTGAAGTACCACTGTGAAGCTTTTCTGAGGTTTGCAAAATTAATAATCAATACAACTTGATATATCTTAACATATTCAGTAAACTGCACTGCAAAGGGGGGAAAAATCTATACGTAGGTGTTCATACAAGTAAACATATATACATTTATCTACCATTTTTCAATAGTTCTAGGATTCAAAATCTGTTCAAGATGGGTATACTCAATTTCCTCCAGTGACAAACTATAACTCCCTTTTATGTCTTAGTACACAGTCTATGACTGTTATGGTAGAAATATTTTATACTTTGTTGTCAACTTGGTAAGTCTCTGACTTTCTAGGCTGCTTTCTGAACAGACAGGTGCACACTCATGCTCCTTTAACACAACCCTGAGAGACCAAAACTGCCTCCCCACCATAAGGCAAAGCATGCCCTACTTACAAACATATACACCTTCCATCCATACACATGTGCACACACATACACAAGGTAAGACTTGGTACTGGTAAGTGGCATCAGAACAATCTAGTTCAAAGACAAGACTCAAAGTTAAAGTGAACTGCCCAAATTAGGATTCTGGCCAAAGTCTTATGCCAAAATTAAGTTTCTTTCTAGTGTACTATGATGGCTCTCAACATATATTACACACATGCACATGTGTGCACGCGCGCGCACACACACACACTTTGTGAGAATATATGCATGTTTGTACATATGAGTGTGTATGTATGCATGTGCACATGCATGCGCGCGTGCGCACACACACACAATTCCAGATAGTAAAATGTAACAGTATAAAAAGCTAGTCATCAAAAAATTTAAAAATTGGACTATTTTAGGTTTTCATTCTTGTTGGAAGGAACACTCTCTTCCTTTAATAGGAACATTAGAATTATTCTATAAAAATAGTACAACTTAACAATGCAAGGTATGTAGGCAGATGAGGTATAATACAAAATGTAAAGATTTGGAGTCTAGCTCAGATCCTGGCTCTGTCACTTAATAGGCAAGTAATTCTAGACAAATTACTTCTCGGAACCTTGGTTTCTCCATATGTAAAATGGGGATACATTTGCACTGCCTACCTCACAGTATTATTTTGAGAATCAAATGGGAGTTAATGGAAAACACCTTGCAAAATGTAAATCACAATGTAAAATGCCAGGTATCAATCAAAGGAAATAGCACAAAAAATAAATCATAGATGTTAAATTTTAAAGCAGTCCGTATTTCAGTTTACTTCTCTAGCTCTTCAAAAGATCATAGCACTTTGGAGTTGGAAGGGATCACAGCCACCACCTAGTCCAAATCATACCACAAAGGAAAACCCATTACAACGTATTTTATAAATAACCATCCACATAGCTTTTGCTTGAAGATCTTCAATGAGGGAAAAGTCACTACCTTCCTAAGGCATCATGGATAACTCTTACTGTTGGTAAGTTTAGAGTTTGCAAATCATTCTATATCTAGCATTCTACCCATTATATCCCCACAGAAAAGGCTACAGAATAATTTGGACTGAAATAAACCTTTTGATTCCTTTTTATTTCTGTACTTTGAAGATATCCCCTTACATAATTAGAAACTTTCATCTTATTTTCATTCTGCTAGTGCATTTTTCAAACACCTTTTCAATAACAACAACAACAAACCCTATTTCATTTACTACCAGTACACACTCATTTTAGATCAACTAGACGGAATAATTTTTTGGTTAACATTTTATCTTCACAATATATTTAAAACTGCCCATTCTACTACCAAAAGAAGTATTTGTACATGCATTTTCCTTGGTTTTGAAAAATCACATTAAGTCTCAATTAAGCATTTGTATAATTTTCAAATTTTCCACTATTATTTCCCCTTTGTTATCTTCTCTCCCCCCCCATCCTCTTCCTTTGTCTTCATCTTTCCCCTGTTTGCCTCAGTTTCCTCATCTGTCAAATGAATTGGAGAAGAAAATGGCAAACCAATCCAGTATGCTTGCCAAGAAAACCTCAAATGAAATCACGAAGAGTTAACTGAAATGACTCAACATACTGACTGAAGAGTTAAAAAAGATTAAAAGGAAAAGTGTCCAATAATCCCAGATTCCCCAAAATAAAAAAACCTAAAAACTCTTTGGAACTAGTTAAAAAAAAGAAACAACAACCCACCACAGTTGAAGCATAGAAAACAACAGATACATAACACAGAGAAGAAAAGGTGGTAGTAGTAGTAGTAGTAGTAGCAGTAGCAGCAGCAGCAGCAGCAGCAGCAGTGGTAGTAGTAGTAGTAGTATGTCTGATGAGCCCAAAGACCTCAATTGCTGGGGTAAGATGTCATTACTGGACAAAAACTAGTAGACCACAACTCATACCATATATAAAGGTAAGAGCTAAATGGCCACACAAATTAGATATAAAAGGTCACATCATAAACAAATTAGAAGAGCAAGAAAGGACCTTTCATAGCCATGGAAAGAGGAAGAGCTCATGACCAAATAAAGAATAAAGAGAACTATAAAGGACAAAATGAACAAATTTGATTACATGAAACTTAAAAGTTTTTGTACAAAAACAAGCCAGTCAAAATTAAAAGGGAAACAGTTAACTGATGGGGGAAAATCTTTTTCAAATAAGTTTTCTGATAAATTCTGATAAACTAGATATATATATATACAAGGATATAGATATATATATATATATATATAAGATATATAAGAACAGTAGATAAACGGTTAAAGAACAAGAAAAGATTATTCTCAAAGCAAGAAATTCAAGTTATCAACAGAAATATGAAAAATGTCCCAAATTCCTGACAGAAATGATTATAACAACTTTGAGGCTCTACTCCATACCTTTCATATTGGCAAAAATGACAGTTTTTGGAGGGGTTTAAGAAAACAGAATCGAATCCACTCAACCATCTAAAAAATAATGTAAAATTTTACCCCCAAAGTCACTATACCATACATCCTCTTTGAATACAACCATTAGACCTAGATACCAAAGAGATAAAAGAAGAGAGGAAAGGGGCCCATACATACAAAAATATTATACAGCAGTTCTTTTTGCAGTAGCATAGAACTAAATGGATATGCATCAACTTAGGAACGAGTGAACAAATTCTGATATACTGGAATGGAATGGAATGGAATATTATTATGAAGCAAGAAATGATAAAACTATTCTGAAAGAAACCTGGGAAGACTTGTATGAACTAATACGGAGTGAAAATGAAAATGAGAACAACTAATAAAACAACATGGTATATAAAACAACTTTGAAAAACTTAACTTTGGTCAACGCAGAGATCAATAACAATTCATGAGAATCAATTTTTAAACATACTACTACCCCTCCCAAAGACATGTTTTTGGATAGTGTAAATGTTTGGATTTCTTTGACTATGATCTGTTACAAGAACCTTTCTCTTTTTTCTTAAAGTGGGGGAAAAGGTGCATATAAGATAAAAACTAGTAGAAGGTAACCTTGGAGGTGATATCACTAGTAACTTGGGAGAGATTTGGATCTTAAATGAGCAGGTTCTTGGGTGTGTAAAATGGAGTTCTAATAAAAAGACTGTTAAAAACTTTTATCTTTATCTTCTAGCTTTACTATAGATTTGAAGGGAATAATGATCAACATGCCTTTGGGAACTGGTCTTGTGGTTGAGCTGATAGAATAAATCTTGAGGGGTGGCTAGGTGGTACAGTGAACAGAGCAACTGCCCTGGAGTCAGGAGGACCTGTGCAAATCCGACCTCAGACACTTAACACTTACTAGCCACGTGACCTTGAGCAAATCACTTAACCCCAATTGCCCCACCTTTCCCCTCCAAAAAGAAAAAAAAATTCAAGTGGGAGAAGGACTATTTTGCAGGAAGAAGGCAATGAGCAATAGCGTTATCTCCTTACTCCCAACCTGAAAATGAAAAGAAACAAACAAACAAAAAAAAAAATCACTGAGGAATTTTTTTTTTAACGCACCAAAAAATTCAGTGGTAAATGCAGACAAGCTGGACAGCTTAGAAAGTAACATGTTAGCATTTATTATATAATCTTAAAGTAAGCTATATGTTAGAAACTTGTGGTTTCACACACAGTCCTCTTTTTCTGTTCTTTGGAGACAAACATATGGCTCTCAAGAACCTTCCATTCTGGTTAGAAGGCAATGACTGAGGAATAATCTGGACTTGTTCCTAAGAAAGAACATGATGAAAACAGAAAATACTGGACACTGAGTCTTGATTCTAACACTTGCTACTTTTGTGATTTAAAGGTCAGTCAGTCTCCAAGTCTCAATTTCCTCATTTATAAAATGGGATGAATATTTTGCATTAGTAATGTTGCTCTGTCATAAAAAAAAAGCATTTTTGAGCTGTAAAGCCATTATATAAAGATGAGCTATAAATCATCAATAATCAATGAACAAGCATTTTATTAAGCACATATACTATGACGTGCCAGGCACGGTGCTAGGGATATACCACAAAAGTTTAAAAAAAAAAAGAAAAGAAAATACCCCCC
>CM053599.1:74019226-74068037 GCA_028646575.1 Pseudocheirus occidentalis
ACAAAGACAGAGATAGGAAACAAAAGTGCCACATGAGGAACAAAATGCTAGCCAGTTTGGTTGTATAGTTCAGTGAAGTTGGAAAGGAAATTACATAAAATGAAATTGTAAAGATGAATTTGGGGCAAACTGTCACCTTTAAAGGTGAGATGAAATTTACCTTTGGTCCTAAGTGTGTAATAGGGAGCTACTGGTTTTACAGCAGAAGAGAGATGTGGTCAGACCTAAGCTTAAAGAACAGCAATTTGCCCACTATATGGATGATGGATTATACAACAGAGAGATTCAGAATAAGGAGACTCATCAAGAGGATACTGAAATAGTAAAGATGAGAGATAATAAAGGACTGAACTACATATGGTGAGTGGTGACTATGTGAATGGAGAAAAGGGGACCAATAGATGACATAACAACTGGTAATATTTGGTAAATAATTAAGATATGTAGGGAGGGTAAGAATAATGTTGATGTTATAACAAAAAAACAGAGAATGGAGGAACTATGGATCAATGGTAAGGTTGCAAATTTTAAAAAGAAACAAGGAAGTTCAGTAGAAGGATATGTATGTAGGGATAGGAAGACAAAAGAGTCTGTGAGAATTTGTAAAGAGCAACGTGCAATTAAAATATACTGGAATGAATTCCAGGAAGAGACTAAGCCTGGAAACACAGATCTTGGAATCACATGGATAGAGGAGATAATTCAACCTCAGGGAACTAATAAGATATAAGTGAATACTAAAATAAAGAATACTATTTCCTAAGTTAGCTTGTTTTATATATATATATATCTGTTATAATCTATATCTAACTATATTTTTTGACAGTTCTAGCAAAGAAAGAAAAGTCTGGAGACTGAGAACTGGTTAAACAAATAAAAGAACTAGGAAAAACCAATGACATGAAAACTCAAAGGAGAGAGAGAATCCAGGAGGTCAATAGTGTAAAATGTTGTGGAGGTGAAGGATGAGCTACATCACGCACATAACTAGGGCTGTAACAGCTAAAGATTCTAGCAATATTATAGGGCCAGAGGCTATAAGGTCCAGCCACTTCTTTTTTGGAGGGGGGAAGGTACGGTAATTGCTATTAAGTGACTTGCCCAAGGTCACACAGCTCATTTCTGTGTTAAGTGTCTGAGACCAAATTTGAACTCAGGTCCTCCTGACTCCACGGCCGGTGCTCTATTCACTGTGCCACCCAGCCGCCTCGCACTTCTGTTTCGACCTTCCTAAAGTAGAAATATTTCTTCTAAACTACCTGGAGATCCCTGTATTAGGGGTAAGAAATTTTAATAAATATGCTAAGGGTTTTATTACTTATACTGGGAGTGGACAGAAATTTTTAAAAACATTTTTCAAATAGTTTACTTGTATGTAATAGCAATTTTTCATGTCCCCAATTTAGCTGTGGATTCCTGGAACTGAGAGGTATATACAAACTTCTTATTCCTATACAGCGAAGGGACAATTTTAGAGTTTGTATGCTTTATTATTAAAATAAAAATAATTTTATAAAAAATAAAGCAGCATGAGCTATAGGAAATACACAACTTCCATACTGGTAGGGAACTTAACAGGTGTCTATATTTGGGGAATGAATGTAAATAACTCCCCCGATGACTTAGCCAGAATAGGGCTAAATAATAATAAATAATATCTTTATAGTTCTGAAAAGAGACAAAAGGGTTGTGGCCTACAGGTTTAATGGCCTGAAACAGAATTTTAAAAGCACAGTGCAGAACCCCTTGAGAAAAGAATGAAAAGTAACTATATAAATGGTATAAAGAGGCAATCCTGGCCATTTTTTTTTTTTTGGAGAGGCACACAGTATGATACAGTGGAAAGGACACTGGATTTAGAGAGGATCTAGTTGAATCCTCACTTTACAAGGTAGAAAATTGAGGCCAAGAAACTTAAAGAATGCATGCCTGTGGTCATATGGCAAGATAGTATACAAGACTGAATATGAATTTTCAAATTTTACTCTAAGTAATATCTCTTTGGTTCTACAATTCTAATGAAACCAACTTCTCTGTTGAATAAGAGGAAGTGGTTTCTTCTAATGCATTTTACTATCCAGAGTGTGCAGAATCTAAAGAGAAAATCCAAGGACCAACTTCCATATCCTCATGCCCCTGAAAGCTTTGAAAACCCTCTCATTTAACTCCTTCCACAGGCCCATAATATGGAGCTCCCTCACATGCTTTCCAAAGGTAGGAAATACTGATTCTGGAGGAATGAAAAGAGTTGCTCAAGGCAGCTCAAAGGTAAATCTAAAAATACTCCTATAACCCTTTTCTGCATAGTGACAAGAAATTTGTATACATCTCCTAGTTCCATACTAATTAGAGATGTGCAAAATTGCTATTTCCTCACATAAATAACCTATTTCAAAGTAACAAAATTTCTACCCACTCCCAATATTTTCTTTTCTTTTTTTTTGCTTACTGAAGAGGTAATTGGGGTTAAGTGACTTGCCCAAGGTCACACGGCTGTTAAGTGCTGAGTATCTGAGGCCACATTTGAACTTGGGTCCTCCTGACTCCAGGGCCAGTGCTCTATTCATTGCACCACCTAGCTGCCCCCCAGTATTTTCAATAAGCCAATTATTTTCTCTCCTCTTTTGGTTTCCAACACATCAATCTCCTCTCTTTGCTTTCTTCTCTAGTCAACCCATCTTCAACATGTCTACTTGAACGGGGGCGGGGGGGGGGGGGGGGGCGGGTGTCATTCCTCCATCTCTCCCAGTTCTTTACTATTATGAACCCTTAACCTCCAAGTTTCCAATCATCAGTGTCCTAGTATCATCTCTTGTTCTCTTCTGAACTTCTGTCCAAGTACTGAGATCCACAAAAGGCTTCCCTTGACCCTACCAAGTGGAGATATCATCCTCTCCCATCAATCTCTTATGCTATTCTTTATTTTCATTATTGTATAATGTTTGATACCTTTTTTACTCCATAAAGGCAAAGCTTCTATCAAATTAATTATCCTTATATCTAATATAGTATTTTGGCTGTCATAAGGAATTAATTACATGATTGTTGGTTGACCATTGCTGGTATGATAAAGGATATTAAAAAGAAAAGAGAAAACATCTTTTCCTTATGAAAATATAGTACATTCACACTCGGAATATTACAAGCAGCTCTGGTCACACCATTAGACAGGTTAGACCTTTCCTTTAGGAATAACAACTGTTGCTGTGTGATGAGCTGAAGATGGGAAAAAAATCAGAGCAGGGACACAAATAAGAGGGCAGTCAAAGAGGTGATGAGGATCTTAATTAGGGTGGAAGTCATTTGAATGTAACAAATGGGAATGGATACTTTTAAGTGTAGTGGAAACATAAACAATAAATTCTGGAAGTGATTGGATAAGTGGATGAGAAAAAAGAGTAAAGAATAACAAAAGAAGCTCTGAACCTAGATAGCTAGAAAAATGGTAATACCTTGGACAGAAATAAGGACGTTTGGGAAAAAAAAGTCTAGGTTTTGGGGAAAGATAATCAACTTTTGTTTTGTATATGTTGATTTTAGAATGCCCGCAGTAGACTTCTAAATGTTCAGTAGGCAGTGGCTGAGGCAGAACTTGAGCTCAGGAACTAGGGCTAGATATAAAGATGTGGCAGTTATCTGCAAAGAGATGACAATTCATCCCATATGAACTCAAGAGGAAATGAAGAGAGTTCAAAGAGGGAAAAGGGGCCAGGGCAGAGTCTCAGGAAATATCCCTAAGTCACAACCATCTAGAGCCTAATTTTCAAACTTCTTTTGTGTTGTTACTATTTTTTACATTATGGCCAAACTGGACTACTAGGTATTTCCAGGTTTTGTACTGTCCTCCCTTAATCCCAGGACACTTGCACTGAACAGACTCCTTCCCAACATGTTTTTCTTCCTTCAAAATTCATCCCAAGTATCACTGCTTTCTTTCATATCTTGCCAGCATACCCTTTTAACCTCTCATGTATTCTCATTCTATTAGGTTTTACCATCCTTGAAGACAAGGACAGTCACTTTGCATCTTAACATTCTCAGTGTCTACCACATGCATTATACAAAGTAGAAGCTGATTTCAGTAACTATTTGTTAAATTGAGTGCAAAGAGCGTAACTGCTCTTCTGTAATACTGTGAATATGCTACTTTATGAAAGACTTGATGATTTCAAAGATACTGGAATACCTTTTGAATATGATATACGGACTTAAAATTCCCATACTATTTTGTATATTTAATTCAATTTGATAAGCATTTATTAAACATTTATTTTGTTCCAGGTACCAAAAACAATTAAACGTTTTCAGTCAGATTCATTTGAGGTTACTTTTTGAGTTAATTTCTACCATTGCTTATAGATGCAATTTCTTCAGAATTGGCCATATTGTTTCATGAACAAAATGCAAAGAAGCCATGATGACTCTGAAACTGGATGGGACTTGTAGGTCAAAAACTTTACAAGATTTCATTTGAGAATTTCTACAATGGCTTAATTTGAGACATGTGATATTTGACTTAGACATGCGGTAATAAATTCACTCACCAGAGCATCTACAAAGATTTTTTTTTAATTATGCAAACTATTAACAACCACATGAAAGAATGCTCCAAATCACTAAAAAAAAAATGCAAATAAAATCACCCAGAATTTTTGCCTTGTACTCTACAAATCAGCAAAGATGACAAGTCAAGGCTGGAGGGGATTTGGGAAGATATGCTCACTAGTACATTGCTGGTGGATCTGTGAATCAGTTCAATCATTTTGGAAAGCAATTTGGATTTATGCACATAAAGTGACTAAAATATCCATACCCTTTGATTCAGAGGTTCTATTACTGGGCTTGCACTCCAAGGAGCCCACTGATAAGAAGTCCCCATATACACCAAAATATTCATAGCAGAGCTTTTTTGTGAAAGTTAAGAATTGGAAACAGATTAGATGCCTCTCAGTTGGAGAATGGCTAAACAAATGAATATAATGGAACATCACTAAATTATAAAAAATGAAGATAATGAATTCAAAAAGCATGAAAAGATCGTGTTGAACTGATACAGAGGAAAGTAAGCAGTCAAGAAAACAGTATTAATAATGACAATATAGAGGGGGAGAGCCAAGATGGTAAAGAAAAGGCAGGGACTTATCTGAGCTCTCCTCAAATCCTTCCAAAGACCTTTAAATAATGCCCTAAGACAAAACCTAAAGTGGCAAAACCCACAAAAGGACAAGGTGAAACAATTTTGCAGCCCAAGACAGCTTGAAAGTTTTTCAGGAAAGCCCACACTCCAGCAAACCAGGAGCAGGTCTTGGGAGTGAGTGAATCAATAATAGCAGCAGCTGCTTCAGAAGCTCTAAACTAGTGGTTCTCAACCTTCCTAATGGCACAACACTTTAATACTCCTATGTGGGCGAATCTGCATGTGGGCGGACTAGCCTGGAGAAGGATAGAGGAGTGGTGTCTCAGTTCCTAAAACCACTGGAAATGTGTTTTCTGATGGTCTTAGGCGACGCCTGTGAAAGGGTCGTTCGACCCCCAAAGGGGTCGTGGCCCACAGGTAGAGAACTGCTGCTCTAAACCCATAGACGGTAAAGGGGTCAAACAGCTGGTCAGAATGAGATTATAGGGGCCTCTCTGCTAGCACCGGGCAGGACTGTTGCTTTGCCCATACTTCAGGGTGGTCATCCCAGGGCAAAGAGGAGAACTAGCAAAAAAAAACCAACTTGTGGCCACAATGGAATGGGGTACCTACTCACAGATCTATGGCAGAAAACAATGCCTGTGGTCACTCACAGACCGGAGCACAGGCCAGAAGAGTAGTAAACATCTATCCCTAGATCACACCACCCTGGAAGATCTGAAAACTTACAGGTCCTTATAAGTATCTCTGAAAACAGTTACAGAGCTCCTGAAGTTTGGGGCAATGTACCTTCTACCCTGGAAGCAAAGCCCTACTTTAACAAAGATTTAAAAGTAACGTTAATAAACTGGGAAAATGAGCAAACAATAGAGAAAACAAATTCTGGGTGTAGAAAGTTACTTTGGTAACAAGGAAGATAAAAAAAAAAAAACCACCCAGAAGATGACAGAGAAGTCAAAATTTCTACATCAAAAGCCTCCAAGAAAATTATGAATTTGTTTCAGGCCACAAAGGAGCTCTAAAAGGATTTTAAAAACTAAGTAAGTGTGGGGGGAGGGGGTAAGGGGAGAAGGGAGAGAAAATCTGAAACTCAAGTGATTCTGTAACTGAATCTTGTAAATTAAAAGTAAATAAACAAATCAATATAGTTTAAAAAAATTAAATAAAAACCAAGGAAGAGAAGTAGAGGAAAAATTGGGAAGAGAAACAAGAATGATACAAGAAAATTATGAAAAAAAGAGCCAGCAGGTCGGTAAAGGACAAAGAAAAAAATGCTGAAGAAAATAAAACCTTAAAAAACCAGAATAAGCCAAATGGTAAAAGAGGTAAAAAAATCCAAGGAGAAGAATGCCTTGAAAAGCAGAATTGGCCAAATGGAAAAAGAGGCCAAGAAAAAAAAAAAATTCACTGAAGAACTCATTAAAAATTATGGCAAAATGGAAAAGGTAGTTTAAAAAAACCCTTCACTTTGGGGTGGCTATGTGGTGCAGTGAATAGAGCACTGGCCCTGGAGTCCAGAGGACCTGAGTTCAAATCTGGCCTCAGACACTTAACACAAAATTAGCCACGTGATCTTGGGCAAGTCACTTAACCCCAATTGCCCGATCTTCCCCCTCCAAAAAGCAAAAAAAATAAAAATAAAATAAAGAAACAATAAAACAAAAAAAAAATGAAAAAAAAATAGAAGACAATGTGAAATATCTTATTAGAAAAATAAATGAGTTGGAAAACTCAGGAGAGATCATTTAAAATTATTGGACTTCCTCAAAATCATGATCAAACAAAAAGCCTAGACAACATCTTTCAGGAAATTATTAAGGAAATCTGCCTGGATATTCTATAACCAGAGGGTACAGAAGAAATTGAAAGAATCTATCAATCACCTCATGAAAGAGATACCCAAAAATAAAACTCCCAAGAATATCATAGACAAATTCCAGAGCGCCCAAGTCAAGGAGAAAATATTACAGGCAATCAGAAAGAAACTATTCAAGTATGTTGGAGTCACAAGCAGGATAGCAAAAGATTTAGCAGTTTCTACATGAAAGGATCAGAGAGCTTGGAGTAGGATATTCTGGAGGGTAAAGGAGTTAAGATTATAACCAATAATCACCTACCCTGAAAAACTGTGTATTATTTTTCAGGGGAAAAAAGTAGACAGTGTAATAGAGGACTTTCAAGCATTCCTGATGAAAAGATCAAAGCTGAATAGAAAATATGACTTCCAAATACAAGACTCAAGAGAAGCAGAAAAAAAGTAAACAGGAAAGGGAAATCATAAAGGACAGTATGTTGAAAACTGTTTCTATATAAATTGGGGAAAAATAAAATATTAAATTAATTTTTAAATGACTATAAATGGAGAGAATGACAAAAATTAAAAGATAGGAGGTTAACAATTTTGTACATTGAAAAAAATTTGAAAAGTTTTCAATGTATTGATCAAGTATGCTGATTATTTCTTCTCTTTTTCTTTTTGTCTTAAATGAATACTCTGTTATATAGGATAGCTTTTTGGGAAAGGAAGGAAGAAGGATATTGGGGAAACAAGAGAAGTAAAAAAAAAAATGATTAAAAACCTATTCAAGAATTTAAAAAACTAGTGAGCTTATTAAATACCAGATATTGCCCCATAGGCTAGTGGGCAATACACATGTGACTCAGTTATACCAGCCAAATGCGCACATTACTAGTTACTTGTTGATTAATACTTTGATGCAACAATATCTGAAAATCCTACCTTTAATTTTTAGCTTACTTAAGTCACTAATATACAGTAAGGCTAATTTTTCTCCTAACACTTGAAGTATCAAAAACTTTTTCTTTTCCTCAAAAAAGCAAAAAAGCACCACTGACAATACAACTTAAGCAAATGCAGGGCCTTGGTAGAGGTTATTGGGAGTTTATAGAGGATCCAGCACATTTTGAAATCAAATTACAATTGAATTGAGTCATAATTTACACTAGTACTACAGTAGTATTTTTTTTTTTGGAGGGCAGGGCCATTGGGGTTAAGTGACTTGCCCAAGGAAAATGTTAAGTGGCTGAGGCTAGATTTGAACTCAGGTCCTCCTGACTCCAGGGCTGGTGCTCTATTCAATGTGCCACCTAGCCGCCCCCTACAGTAGTATTTCTTACCGAGTTATATTTACTCAAATCAACTTGAGACTTCTGATTCCTTTATATTTTTTTTTCAAAGTTCTTTTGAGCATATAATCCTAACCCATTAGGTATGCTGTTACTTAGGACAATTATGTGTCTGTGGGGGCAGAGACTAAGGCTGAATGGACTATGTGTCTGACTCAATATAGATATCTATATATTCTTATGAAATTAAAAAAAAATTAACTGTCAAAGATGAATAAGAAAGGTCAAAAACAGCTAACTAGAAGTACTAAACTATCAAACTATCACTAGGCAAGGACTCCTTCTGCCTCTGAATTTCTTAACATTAAGTAGCAATGGATAAATTTCTTCTTTCCTCTGGCTACATATCCACCAAAAGCATCAACAGGAAAGGCTCTGGAAATATTAGCCACTAAAGTCTCTAGTTACTCAGTGTCAATGGATACTAGTCATCACACAGGAGTCTTACCTCCTTTTCTTAGGATCCAACCGAACACAGATGTTTGCAGTCATCTTGAATAGGAGCCGCATTTAACCATCACCTATTTACCTGCTCCCAACTGTCATGACCTGTTGGACCTTGGGTACATTTTCAGCATTGGGGATATTGTACAACAATTCCTCTTCCATTTGGAATTGTATGCAAGTGCCCCTGCTGAAAATGTACACCAGTAAAGGCTGTGCATATGAATATGTATTATGTGATTATGTGTGTGACAAAGAAGTACATGTTATTGAGATGTTCCTCACAGGTTCTGCAACTTAAGGAGTGAAAATGTGTGAGCCTTGTATAGCCAAGGCAACTGTCCTGTGTATATAGGTATAGAAAAGATAGCTCACTTAATCCTTTCACGCCAGGAGTCGGGATTTTCCCGGAACGTCGTCCATTGTCGGCAATGGACGCACCAAAATAACGCCGGCGCCAGTGAGTTAACCACCTCTGTCCTCTTTTCACCTATTATATTTTTCATGCATCATCCAGCTTCCCAACCATCTTCCTGTTTCTTCACAGAATGCACGCTAGGTTCTCTCTTTTCTTCAGCACGGAGTTGAAAATGGAGTTGAGAAAAGGAGACACATGGTCAGCTGGTGATGTTAACAAGCTCCTTGCTGCCCTGAGAAGCTAGATGGAAATGGTTCAAGTTACAAGGGGGATCATCATCAGATCTGGGAGGACAAAGCTTAAGTCATGAGTCTTCATACCCTTATCCCACCCTCTCCTAGACTTATTTCTAGGATGATCCATATTTTATATAATTACTGTAAAATCAGGCTTAAGAAAACTTGTGCATTCACCTTTCAGGGGTAAGGTAAACTGAAACAAATATCCAGTAATGATCCAATTGCCCAAGAAGGTCAAGAAGCCATGGACTGAGTGAAATAAAATAGAGGATACCATAATCTATTGGCTGGTAAATTTGCTAGGACTTTGAACTTCAAGGACATTTCTTTTCAATTTGTATCTATTTTGATATATAGGTGAAAGTCAGACAGAAGTAGTTAACTCAGTGCCCAGATAGTACAGAACAAATATACTACATTACCATATTTAAAAAAAACACATAAGTTTATAAACAACATATAACTTGTTGTGTGGGTATCCTGTTTTCAGATGCATAGATAAAAATGCCAGCTATACTAATTAAAAATCCAAGTTAACTACAGCAACCTTATCCACATTTCTGAGAGTAGAGCCATGATAAATGATAACTAAAGACATAAGTATATTAAAATTCTCAGCATCAATGATATAAAACAAGAGCACAGCTCACAGTCAAGTATAGAATTTCACAGAAATGCAAATCTGTATGAAGAATGATTTCAGAACTAAATTTTGGAGAAAGAAAATTATATTCAGTGGCTCTAGATGACAAGAGTGTCAGGATAAACACAAAATATAAACTGAAAAGTACATAATTTTACTCAAGTATGAGGAAAAAAATCTTAAACCTCAAGCCCACAGGATCATCAGGCTGCATACTACTGTGAATATTTTTATTTAGGTACAACAGTCTTGGAAAGGTTAGAGGAGGAAGTAACAGATGTCAACTTCATAAATTTGAATTTTGGAGGACAATTCTAAATTGCCACAATTAATTTCAAATGGGTTAATAATATTACAGACATATTCAATTGTGATCAATACTATATACTAATTATATCAAAAAGAAGCAAAGTTTGACAAAAACTGAGATTTAAAAAAAAAACCTATTATTTTTATACCCATACTAGGCAAAATAAGATAATCACAATGATTACACTTTGTTATGAAACATATTGGGCAAAGAGGTAAAGACAAAAATCCATCCCTGAAGCCATTACTCACTGAGGCAAACAAATTTAAACTCTCTAAGTATAAATCCTTTAATTCCTATGCAGCAGGGAGAGCACAATGTATATTTACTATACCCTCTAGCATATTCCCACCCTCACTGTATCTACTATGCTGTCACCTTAATATGGAATCTGCTAATTCTTCCCAATGTTTCTTCTTCAAGAGATCTCTCCTGCCTTGCTTTTTAGCCAGGTATCTTGCATATAGCAGGTGATCAAAAACAAAAATTACTGAATGAATGAATCCTGCATCCTTTCTTGATAGTAATTCTGATTACTACAGTGCTCATATTCCATCATAGGCATATTCACTGTGAATCCTTTCCATCTTTCCACAAGACTGGGCCAGAAAGAGGGTATGTTCCACGAAAAGAGGGTATGTTCCATAATGTGTAATTAAGTAATGTTAACAGGGGCATGAATAAGAAAGCAGTCAAGGGTGTTCAAGAATACATACAATACATCTCAAACTGCTTAACCCTTAATTAAGAGTTTCAACACAACAATGAATGGATAGTGTACCTAATTAAGTAGAATTTTTAAAAATCCTCCAAAACCAGTCCCTTTAGTCTATGTAAAAATGACAGTCATATTTGAACCAAATCTCAGATGTTTGGGGCCAGATTAGATAAAACCTCATAGGCTGCCTCACAGGAACTTTGCCTCTAAGTAGCAGCCCCATTGTATCTGAACCAGCAGTTTGCCATTCCTGTTTCTTAAGACATGGGGGAAAGGGGGGAGGTGATAGGTGAGGGGGAGAAGAGGGAAGAAGATATAGTGAAATCTGAATACTTCTCAGATTCCTCAGATGGTCAAGGTGCTACCAGTCAGGCCCATGATCATAGGTCCACAATGGAATGATACAAACCTTAAAGACATGAGGGCCAAGAACCTAGAGTCCTGATGGTTATTAAAACTTGAAATCCAAGTCTGAGTTCAGAACCTTAATGGACCACTTTCCAGACTCACATTAATTCATATGTGATCTACCAGAATCAGATCACCATGGGATATTGTAAATACTGTCCACCTTGCTATACTCTTCCAGAAAG
This sequence comes from Pseudocheirus occidentalis, assembly GCA_028646575.1. Classification (NCBI taxonomy): domain Eukaryota; kingdom Metazoa; phylum Chordata; class Mammalia; order Diprotodontia; family Pseudocheiridae; genus Pseudocheirus; species Pseudocheirus occidentalis. Next base: position 74,030,876 of record CM053599.1, read on the forward strand.
TGATAATGGAAAAGGCACAAGGGTCACTGATCTCTACTCTCTTCTGACAAAAAAATATATGTGAAGAATTTCTAAGAGAGAAGGTAATATTAATCTTTTTAACTGGGGACAAAAGTAAAATACATTTTATGCATAAAAGCAACCTGCAATAACTGAATAAGATACTGGGGTGAACCAGATTTTTTTTTTTTGAAGAAAATCCTAAGATATGTTATATTAGTGAAATGAGTTTTTTAACATAGCTATTGACTCTTTGTGGAAAGAACAACATTTAACTGTGACAGAAAACTGAAAGTAAGCAGAAATTATTAGCTACTACCAAGGGGGAAAATGAGTCATCTAAATAACTTGTCTGATGTAAACCTTATTTGCCGGAGGCTACAACCAAGGCAAAATACTGAAAACACTGAGATTAATTTAGCATTAACAGACATTGCCAATTTGGAGAAAGTAATCCTTTTTATGTGTGTAATATAAATGAAGCAATTTATTTTAGATTCCTTCACTGAACTTCAAATCTATTACACTGTTAAAAACTAATCACAATTTACTCTTACCTTTAGGTCTTTCCAACTATCTAGAAGCTTAGTGGCCAGATCACTTATATCCACCATTTTATCTGGCTGCTCTTGACTCCTCTCACTTTCCACATCAGATACACCCTCCTCTTCATCTTGGGAAGGTGTTTCCATAGCAATAGGTTCTTCTAGCTTTGGGCCATTGCTCTCTTTGGCCTCAGCTTCATGTTCAGCCTCTGGCTCCGAGGCAGGCTGTTTACTGCTGTCCACTGAGGTTTCAATGTCACCTTTGGTTGGTGGCAAGTGCTGTGGGGTAAGCTGCTGTGGCTGTAGTTGTTGTGGCTGTGATTCTTCATCTTCTTCCACAGGAGCATTTTCTAATTGGTCAAGGTCTTCTTTGCCATCCTTGCCTTCTAGCTCACTGGTAGCATCAGAGATTGCACTGTCCATACTATTTTCACTTATAATTTTAAGTCTACGAAACACAAGTTTCTTTGGAGTATCTATGTCAGCTTCTGTGTTTGGCTTGGTGGAAGGATCAGGTGTGTTGAGTGGTGTGTGCGCACGTGATGTATTCTCACTGGAATAACCATCACCTTCACTGAAGTGGGGAACAGCAGTCTTGGTTTGAGACCAGCGCTGGATGATTGGAAGTACTTTGCTCTCCTCCAACATATTTTTTGTAGGAATAGGCAAATGTTCCAAGGTCTTTATAATCTGATTAAACACAATTTTGACAAAAATTCATCACTTTATATACCGCTCACTTTTTAAACCCTTGGATCAAAGTTTAAGAATTTAATGGAAATGCTTTTCCCAGGTTGTGTGACTCTGGACAAATTACATTACCAACACTCAATTTTTTACACTATAAAATTAATGGTTTGGACTAGATAATCTCTGAAATGTCTTCTAGTCAAATCAGGTTATATGAGCTTCCCTTTTCCCCTTCATACAGACTGAGAAACTAAAGTAGATTCCTCATTGAATAATGGTACTATTTTTTTCAGAAGAAACACAGTGTGGTAGGTATGCACCCAATATCAAAAGTCAGAAACACCTGGGTTCAAGTCCCAGATCTATCATATTTTAACTATATAATCCTGGGCAAATCAATTAAACTCTCAGTTTACCAGACTACGGAGGCTGGAACAAATGCTAACAAACTTTGGTAGGAGGAATATTCTCACCAAAAGCTTCCTACCCCAGTGGAAATTATGGGTATAGACACTCCCCCTAATTCAATGACAAGACCTCATTATACAAATCTTTCCTTGTTGGGTATTAGCTGATATACACAAGAAAAATGAGATGTTACATTTTTATACTGCTGGCAAAGTTGATGTATCAGTTTATCATTAATAGTATTTCATATGCTCCCAAATGTATACAATGGAATAAGTTCTTACATCCACACCTAAATAATTATTATGGAGGTATTAAATTACCAAAATTGAGTCACATGTAAAGACCCCCCCGCCCCATAAAAGTTATTACAAAAAACTAAAAAAGGCAAATGTAAAATAATAAATAAGAATTATTGACCTCTTCCTGTAGCTTCTGATTGTTTCCTCGACCATCACCTAGCTCTGCCATCCAGATCCACAGAAGAGAGAGACCATGGCATTCTAGGAAGGACTTTAAGCAGGACTGAGATTGGGTGTTCTTTAAAATCAAAAGAAAAAGAAAAGTCAAAGCAGAATATATAGGAATATTCTTATTCTTATCTGCCAAAACCTTATATAGTTACTTCATAATTGGAATCAATGCTACAAAATTGATTTAAATATAAAAAGTTACAATATGATGATGACGATATCGTAAAAATACACTATGGGAAAAATCACATTCTAGATAAAACATTGTAATACAGAAATATATGAAGGTTAATAAAATAACTGTTCGATCCTATGTGGTTAAAAAGTTAATTGTTGGCTTGTTTTCTTACAATCTCTATCAATAAATTGAAACAATGTAAATCTGCCTTAATGCTTTCTTTTACATTTTGTCATTCTGCTTAAAAAGAAAGAGGCAGCATGGTATAGTGAATAAAAAGAAGGATTTAATGCCAGGGAAGACCCGAGCTGTTGTGTCCTAGACACATACTGCTTGGATATAATCTCTATTTTATATTAACAAATTCCTGATATGTCCAAGTTAAAAAACAATTCACTTACAAATGCCAAAATATGGAGAAATGCACCTACTCCAGTAAGAATTAATCCTCTTATTTTGACTTGAGTAACATTAAACATTCCTGTTTATATTTTAGACTAGAAATCAAATAATCACCTGTATGAGTTTGAGACAGGTAAGTTTCTGCTCCAAAGTCTCAATTCTAACCATCAGCCTTGATAAACTGAGCACCTGGTTTTTATCAGAAAGACCTTCACCATTTTCTAGAAGTGCTTCAAGTTCTCCATCCACCTAGCATGGAAAAAAAACAAACCTAGATTACAAAAATATCAACTTTTTATAGGTAAGAGAAAATAACTGATCAACAAATATTGATTGAGTACTTATGTGGTATAATCTGTGCTAGAAACCCAAGAAGATATTAGCCAAAGAAGCAGAAGTTTCCTGTCCTCAGGGAATTAAAAAAAAAAAATCAAAATACTGACTGACTGTATTACTACAAGTCAGAGAAGGCTTAGTGGAAGAAGACCTCAATCAGATTCTGAAGTTGGATACATGTTGGCTAGAGACGAGTGGACATTCCATTTTACTTGGGTGGGGAGGGAAAGTGACAGGGAAGAGAGACAGAATGAGCAAAGGTAAGATAGGAGAAGCCAGAATGAGTAAAGGATATAGAAAGATCAACCTGGTTGGAAAAGAGGATATATAGGCTGATTATGGAGAAAAAAGAAAGGCAGAAAAATCTGAAATTTTGAGTATGGATAATAACATGATTAACATGGGTGTTCTTTTGAAAAGATCAGTCTGGCATTGATAATGCAGGATGGATTTGGAAGGCAAAATTAACGCTAAGAAGGGTTATAAGGTTGGGGGGAAAGGATAGGAAATTTGCAAAGTAACTGAATGTCAGCTAGGGTGATGTATAGCAGGAACTGTGTGTGCACTGGAATTATGAAGGTCTGGAAAGGACCTGGAAATCTCAGACAACTGAGTTATGCAAATACCACAGACTGAGTTAACAGACCAATCACAGTAACTTTAGAGTCAAGGTGGCATAGGATTATAAATTATCCCTACTAAATACTGGTGTAATCAGTTTAACAGCTATCAGTGGAATAAGTAATACACTCTACCATTCTGCTACTACTATAAAGAAGGTAAGATATATCACAAACAAAACAAAGAAAAACATCCCAAACTGAAACAAACAACAACAAAAAAAATATCCCACTTTATTTCTAAGTCTATATTAGGTAAAATAAGAAAAGGAAGAGAAGAATCCAAAAACCTGACAAGGAAAAAAAAATTGAAAATCCTGGACTTATTTAAAAAATTAAGGCCAATTCCAGAAATTATATTTATTATGATAAAAACAACAGTTAGGTTTAAAATGATTTTGAAAAGATATGCACACTGAGATTGAAATTTTGAAAGATATTTAACTAGCAGGCCACTTACATAAAAAGTCATTTAAAAATTTATTATCTGCTATAACTATCATAAACTAATGCATTCTCTCACAATTTTTTAATGAAAATATAAAAAAAACTTAGGACCTATACATAGCAGCATATACAATAATCACTTTTATGTTAAGAACTATAGGAATAAAAGTAGAGCTTTCATGTAAATGCTCCTAAGGAGAAGCAAACACCACCAAAGAAGAAGCAACTTGAAAGAGTTACTGAAAACCTAAGAAAAGAAATTTAAAGATTCATCAATATATAGCTGATACAAGCTGTGAAAACCTAAATACCATACTGGCCAACTAAAAGAGATTACAAAAAACAACAAAAACAAAAGGAAAAGAATACAGAAATCAAAAAGAAAGCAGGAATTCCAGACTCTGTTAAATCAGCAACTAAAAGCAAGAATTAAAAAATTATGGTGACACAAAGATTAAAGTTAAATAAAAAGTCAAAGCAGCGTGAAATAAATGATTCAATACCAATGAAAAACTTGACTTTATTGAGGATTAAGTAAATCACAGGTGAAACAAAACTCTCAAAAAGAAGGAAGATGTGGAAAATTATCAAATGAAAAATAAGGTTTTCACACCATTAATCTAATGACCAGAAAGAACAGTCGTGTCAAGTGAGGTTGATAAATCAGCTTCTCCATAAAACTGCTAAGTGACTGGGCCAGATAAGAGCCATAACTATTGGATCGAACATTTCATAACTAGGTACAAATGACAAGCAAGGCACTCTACTAACTTACTTTATATATACTTATATATCAATGAGCATGAACATTTCCACATACCAAGCAAAACAGGAAAACAAAAACAAAAACAAAAACACCCCACAATACCAACCCAGACTGTAATCAAGTTGTGAGGCTCTATTACTCAATTTTAAAGGGTTTACATTACACCAATTTTAACATGACAGTACCATTCTGAACTTTCTTCCATTCTCTTCTGTGCGTTTAAGGTTTTAGTGATACTTTTTCTCCTTTTCTTCCCATGTCATGACATATACATTAATATCAAAGCATATGTATGCCAGCAACTCCTGAACTATCCAAAGAGAGGTCAATATATCTCCTTATATACTTTATAGAAAGCGTTCAATAGTTTGTATCACAAAAAAAAAAGAACTTATAAACTCTCACAACAAAAATAAAAAATATTCGCTGAGTAAAAAAAATAAGCCTGAAAAAATACCAGTAGTGCAAAAAGAATTTTGTCAGTTCAGTACTGTTCAAGCAACTGGAAAATGCTTACAATTATATAAAAATTAGGCAAGATTCTATGATGTCTATGACTAAAGAAATTAACATTTTCAATAATGCAATAGCTGCTGACAACCAGATAGGTTGAGGCTATTATAGATGTAAGTACAATTCAAACAAGTCTTTTTCCTAGTAAACATCAAATATTATATATGCTCTCATCCATATTGGAATGGCACTACCTCCCCTCAGAACAAGTCTTATTTACTGAAAATTATAGTAAAAATAAAGAACATTCTAACCATCAATACTGGAAAGCAAAGATGATAGAAAACACACATTGCACCTAGACAGGCAACTTTCTGAATCAGTACATAAATATGTGTATCTTGCATAAGCACTGGAGTAAGAGAACTAGTCAGGCTAAAGTGAATTTCAGAAAATACAATATGCCTTCAAAGATTCCAATCATCAAACCAATGAGAAAGCCTACATCTAACATTATGCTAGATTTAGATTTGTGGAACAAAATGATCTCAGAAGAAGTGAAATTAATTCAAAGGTATATGAAAGACCATGATAAGGATGAACAGTTTGTCATATGCTAATAATTATGATTTTTGGTTAGTGAAAAATGTCACTGATATCGACTTAGCAATTAAAACAAAAAGCAAGCTGTTCATGTTCTAAGAATGAGACAGCAGATCAATGAGACAACAGATAAACAACATAACAGATGTTTGTACCCCTTGAATTACTTAAAGAATAAGAGAATGGAGCTCCAGGAAACTGGACATATTCTTAAACGGCAATTTATGGTAAAGCAGAGACAAGTGACTTTCTAGAGATAAAGTCCAAATAGACTGTCATCTGTCTGGATCAAGAGAATCCAGTTTCCTTTCAAGACTCCTGAAGTTGACCCTGAAATGGATACAAATTCCAAGATCTATTTCTAGAATGACTATTACAAAAAAATAATTAACTACTGTAGTATGTTCAACTCCCATTTCAAAGTTTTATGCTTAAAATTTATTAACTATTTTATAAATAAAAGAGGGAGGGGGTACAGGGAGTACCTTTTCAAATTTTTAAAAATTAACGCTTGATCATGAATTTGCATCAACAGAATCAGCTTATGAGCATTTGCCTCCTTGGGCAATTACAAAATTCCTGACAAATTTCAACGCTCATTAAAATCTAATTTTCCCTCACAGATTAAAATTTTATGGGAACAGTGTTTACTATCTTTTGGAGCTTCATTCTGTCCAATTAACGTCCAGAATCCAACTAAGTATGCATACAAAACCAACACCAAAAAAGTCCCACAACTAGGTGAAAACTATTTGCTCAAATTAATGATGAAATAACGTTTGAAAAGTTCCTTAAATGACAAGGGGCTCAGTGATCTGTGAAATGATCTTCAACATTAACTAAAATGATGCCAAGACTGAGCTTCTATCATTGTTAATTCCTAGAGAGTTGTCAACACTTACCCTAGAAATTACATTTTTCCTCAATTACTAAGATACAGATAGCTTTTTGAAGTACAAATAAGGAAGTATTTCCCTCATTACAAAAGTATAAAGAGAGGATGGAACACTTACAGAGTCCTTCTTACGAGATCGCTCCTTCTTCATTTTTCCTCCAGCTGCGCGAATACTGACTCTATTTTCTCCTCCAAGGTAACCTCGGCAGTTTGCTGAGCCACAGAAACATTTTTGGGCTTCTTTCCTAGCAAAGGAACACGAGGAAGATATAAGTTAAACTTAATAAACAGTACAATAAAAATTCTAAATAGTATATTATCTTAAGAAAATATTTACAAATACATGAAAGGGCTTTTAGTTCATTTCATAGCAAGGATTAGTTAAAGGAATTGGGGAGTGTTTAGCTTATAAAAGTTAAGTGGGGATATGATAAGGACCATGGTATCTGAAGAGCTACTGCTTCAAGTGGAATTCAATCTGACAAGCATTTCTTAAGGACCTACTATGTGACAGGCAATGGGGCAAGGTACAGGAGATATGCTTGATCTGAGTTGCTCATGAACATGAGCAACAGACAATTACAAAGATAAACTCAGGCTTGAAGCAAGTAATAACTCCCTAACAATTAGAATTATAAAAAGGTAGAATGGGTTGGGTTACCTCATGCAGAAATCAAATCTCCCTCATTTGAAGTTTTTAAGCAAAGGATACAAAACCCTTATCAGGTTTATTAGAGAGGGAATTCTTGTTCAGAGATGGGTCATAATCAATGGTCTTCAGAATCCCTTTTCTTTTTATGATTCTGTGACTTTTGACAGTAGAGCCATAGAATAAAGAATTAGAAGGGACATTAGTTATCATCTAATTTATTCTTTTTGGTTTTTTCTTGAGGCAATCAGGATTAAGTGACTTGCCCAGGGTGACATGGCCACTAAGTGTCCAGGGCTGGTGATCTACTCATGTGCCACCTAGCTACTCCTCATTTATTCTCGTCTACCATCACTGTAGGTTTTTCCCAGTGTTAAGCCTTGAGCTTCTCTCCTCTTTGTCTTTTGTAATGGCATTGATTCTCTTAGTAACCCAAATCAAAACCATGAAATATCTGACTGTTCATCCTTGTTTCCTGTACACAATCACTGGCCAGGTTCTTGCTTGCAATATTATTCTTACCTCTCCATCATTTCTTGATACCATCCCAGATCAGACCCTTGTTACTTTAAACCTGGACTAATCCTCCTAACCAATTTTACCACCACCCTTTCCGTATGGGTTTACTAACAGAGGAGGCATAAGTCTCATTGTACTTTGCCCCAGTATCACCATATCTGAAATACTGTATTAAATGACAGCTATGTAATGACTAAGCAGGTAGAAGGAAAAAAAAAGTCATCCTTGCTCCCTTTGGGACATATTACTCAAAAGGCAACTCCTAAGTGTATCTATGTTCTTGCAAATGGAACCAAGTTCAACTGTTTTGGATTATGCTTCTTACTCTACATTTTCTCCAGAATATAATCTCATTTCCCCCCAAAAAATTTACTTTTAGAGGACTTAATTCACCATCATTATATAAAATAGAAAAGCTGTAAAGAATAATCCACAACTTAATAAAAAGTAAACAGCATGACACATTACTAAATTAGAACTTTGAAGTAGTTAACACATGGTTTTTATTACAGAAGCAAAAAAAACTGATTCAACTAGGAAAAATGCCTAGTTGGAAATATCTAGGAGTAAGAGCTCTTGGAAATGCAAGACACTCAACTACACTGTTCATAGCATCCGTGCTGTGCTTTCCAGAGTAGGAACATCTCCAAGCTGCTGAGTCAATATTGCTATTTTACCCAGGAAAAAAATTTTAGTTAGCTTATTAGTAAGTTCTCCAAATCTAAAACATATAGAGAAAAATATAAATAAGAAACTAGGCATGAAGGGAACCAGCTAGCTGCCACAGAATATCACCTAGTGTCCAGGAGGGGAGTTTATCATATTTATATAGCTTTCATCTATTAACCAGATAACCCTGTCATCAGAAATTAGCTTATTATAATTTGAGTTCTATTCCCTTTCTGCCAAAGATTACTTAAGGGAAATATGTACATGTCTGCACAAATGCAAGAGAAACTGTATAAACAAGGTAACACAAAAAAATAAAAGCAACAGACTTGGTATAGCAAAGTAACAAGATCATTTTATAGTATAACAATAGTGATAAAAATAATAATGTTGATAACAATAATAATAGTTGACACTTGACATGGCACTTTATGGTTTACAAAGCACTTCTATATACTCTCATTCAATTTTCACAACAGCCCTGGATGCAATAGGTAATTTTAATATCAACAAGATGGTTTCTTGTCTCCTGGAATAAATTAATTCTCAAAATTGTTATTTTTCAAATATCCCTTTAGAAATACTAAACAGGGCCATTCTGATGAAGTCTAAATTTGGAGAACTGAAAAAAAATCTCACTGTATGCATTAGGGTCCTTCAGACCCTTACTAAAGCTGCCAAAAAAATCACTGGATTAAAAAATCTTTTAACCTCACACATCATTTCCATGACCCTGAACCCAGAGCATACCTCACCAAAATAGGTTAAAAGAAAAATTTTAAACATACCCATATCGTTGAAACTGATAATCAAATGTTAACTCTGAACCTGAAGGAACCAATTTAGTAGTGAAAAAGCCAACCCTCAGCTGTCCGTTCACAGTCCACTGAAAGAATATGAGATAAGGGGAAGGAAAATTATAATGGAACCAGAATTTTTAAAAATCATTTTTATTTTTAATATTCAATATAAAAAAGCATAAGACAGTTCAGAATATAAATATGTAGGAGTCTGAATAAAAAGAATTAGCACATAATACAGAGGTGTCATATTCATTTTACAAAGAAATTGAGACTCAAAGGTAAAACGATCTGTGTATTATACAGCTACAAAATGTTTGGAGTAAGACTTTGGTGCTCTTTTCAATATAACACTCAACCTTTCACTATAAGACCACTGAAGCTCTGATACAGCAGCATCAATTTTGAGTAATTTTAGTCCTGTCTGACATGGATAGATCTTGCCCAGCACTAACCAAGTTGTAGGAACAATGTTATTAATGGAGAATTATTACAATCAAACAAAGCATTTATAAAGTGCCTACAAAGTATCAGGCATTATATTATATACTGGGGATAGCAAGACAAAGAATGAAAATTCCTATTTTACAAGAAGTTTACATTCTATCAGGTATACATATATATAAGTACAGGTGCACATATATAAGTGTAGAAATAATAAATATAAACTATTTAAATACAAGAAATTTTGGAAGGTGAGCACCATAGTTAGGTAGACTTTGAAAGTCCTGTAAAAAGGTGGTGCTTCAGTGACACCTTGAAAGAAGACATGGATTCTTTTAGGTGGAGGTGAAGGAGAGCATTCTAGACATAGGGTACTACTGGGGCAAAAGCATGAAAATAGGAGATGGAATACCATGAGCAAGAACCAAAGAGAAGACCAGAACAACTGAATCACAGAAAGCAAAAAAATAATGTATAATGAGGCCTAAAATCAGACATATTGGGACAAAGTTATAAAGAACTTTAAAAGCTAAACCTATGAGTATACGTTACACCCCAGAGCAGGAGTATGGAATCTGCAGCCTCCAAGCTTTTGACTGAATCCAAACTTCACAGAACAAATCCCCCAAATAAAAGGATTTGTTCTGTAAAACTTGAACTCAGTCAAAGGGTCACACACAAGTATCTAGAAGTGGCCTTGAGGTCACAGGTTCCCTACCCTTCCTAAAGCAAAGGTTCTTAATCTGGGATCCATGAACTTGTTTCAAAAAAAAAAAAAAAAATTTTTTTTTGGAATGTATTTTATGCATTTAAAAACATTATTCTGAGAAGAGGATCACATGCATCAAACTACCAAAATGTCCAAGACACAAAAAAGGTTAAGAATCCCTGGAATTTAATAAGGGAAAGACATGATCAGATCTATGCTTTAGAAAAATTAATCTGACAGCTGTGTGGAAGATGGAAATGAGTGGGGAAGAGACTTAAGGTAGAGAGGCAATTAGGAGGCTACTGCAAAAATCTAGACTAGAGGCGGTCAGATACTATATACACACACACACACACACACACACATATATATATATACGTATGTATTATACTGCAAGACATAGAGGAAAGAATTTGACAAATGATTGGATATAAATTGATTAAAGAAGGCTGAGATGCCAAGAATAACACAATTACAAATCTGGGAAACCAGAAGACTGACAGTGCCTTTGAAAGAACTAGGGATAGTAGCAAAAAGGGAGAGTGTGTAGGGGCAGGGTGAGGTACAGTAGGGGCAGAAAGGCAATGAGTTTAGTTTTATACAAGTTGAGTTTGCGATGTCTCTGGTACAGACAATTTGAAACATCTCAATCGATGATGTGGAACTGAATCTTAGAGGACAAAGTGAGGCTGGCTATAAGGATCTGTGAGACAACTATATATATATATATATATATATATATATATAAAATTTTTTTCTTTTTTGATTTTTAGAGGGCAATTGGCGTAAGTGACTTGCCCAAGTCACACGGCTAATAAATATGCCAAGTGTCTGAGGCCAGATTTAAACTCAGGTCCTGCTGACTCCATGGCCGGTGTTCTATTCACTGTGCTACCTAGACACCCCAAGACAACCATATAGAGATAATAAACACATAGCAACTGATCAAGTCATGAAGACAGAGAATAGAAGATGTAGGACAGAACCTTGGAGACACCACCCACTATGTTATGAGCCTGATATGGGAGATGAGTTAGTATAAAAAAAAAAAAAAAAAAGAGACTGCAACAAAATAGGAATGAAAACCAAATGAGAACAGTGTGACAAAAACCCAGAAAGACTATATAAAGAAAAAAGGTGACAGGTTTACAATGCCAAAATACTGCAGATAAGCAGAGGATGAGGACTGAGAAAAGACGATCTGATATTGCAACTTTAAGACAGCTTTGGAATGAATAAGGAAATGCAAGTGAACACAATGTGTGGTCATATTTTTCAAAGGGTACTGATGGAAATGTGAAGATATAGGAGCATTTGGGAGAATAGCAGGACTTAGTGAAGATTTTTTTAATGGGGAAGGGAGAGAGAGAGAACACACAGCATAAATGAGGGGTTACAATCTGCTAGAGATAGAGGGAGAGGGGAATGGGAACCAGAGCATAAGTAGAGGAAATGGCTTTGGTGTGGAGTAGGGTCACCTTACTATTAGAGAGTGGGAATGATGTCAAGCATTTTGAGACAAAGAGTTTTTGAACAACATTATAGGGTTTTGAGACATTGGGGGATTCTAGTCTGTAATTTATGGTATTAATGCCTGATGCTTCTCAACATATGTTTTCGTATTCCTGATAAATGGAAATGCTAACATTTTAAAAAATCACTTGCAGCTAGGTGGCGCAGTGAATAGAGCACCGGCCCTGGAGTCAGGAGGACCTGAGTTCAAAACTGACCTCAGACAGTTGACACACTAGCCGTGTGACTTTGGGCAAGTTACTTAACCCCAATTGCCCTCCAAAAAAAAACCAAAACACACTTATATTTTAAATGTACTAAAAGAGCCCCTGATAAATGAATTTATTTATTGATTCAATTCTACACCAGAAAACATAAAGAGATTATTTATAAGGCACCATATATTAGGCACTGAGAATAAATGAAAACATAAGAAACCCCTCATCTCAAGGTACTTGTATTCTAGTGGGATATAACATCTATACAGATAAGTAAATGCAAACTAACTGGAGGCAAGAGAGATCACTAACTACAGAGAAAAGAAAAAAGCTCACATGAGACATAGTATCATAGTCAATTCTTAACTGTTTTTTCAGCTATATGCCCATATATATTGGGAGGAAAGGATAATTAATGCATGAGTCTCAATACTACTATCAATATTCCATAAATTAGTCTAGTCAACAATTATTTATTAACCCTATGGGTCACAAACTGTGCTAAAACTAAGCAATGGGGAAAGAAAGGCAAAAAACAGACCCTGTTCTCAAGGAACTCACAGTTCATGCCAATAATTATATAAAAACAAGATACAGCTAGGATAAATGAGAAATAATCTCAGTACAAGTCACAAGCATTAAAGAGAACAGGGAATGGTTTTTTGTAAAAGGGGGGATTTTAACTAGGATCTGAAAGAAGTTGAGAGGTGGAAATGAGGAGAGAATTTCAGGCATGGAGACAGTCAGTGAAAATGAATGGAACTGGGTGTATAGTACAGCAAGAAGGCCAGTGTCATTGGATGGTAAAGTATGTGGTGAGGGGGTGAGGTGGAAGTACAATCACTGGAGTTTACTGAACAGGGGGACAAAGGGAATAGGAAACACAGTCTAGCCTATGACTTAGGAAAATCAATTTAAATGCTTAGTGGAGGATGGATTGTAATGGGGAGATATTTGAAGCATGGAGATTAACTTGAAAGCTATATTGCAACAGTCTAGGTATAAAGTGATAAGGACTTGCACCAATATGATGGCTGGGTCAGCGGAAGGAGGAAAATGAGACACTGCAAAGGTAGAAGAGAATTAGTACAACTTGGCAACAGACTGGATATGGGGAATAAGAATGAAGAGTCAAGGATGACACTTGGATTGTGAGAATAAGTGAGTAAGAGGATGGATGGAGGTACTCTACACAAAAATAGGTTAAGTTAGGAAAGGGAAAGGATTCAGTTTTATACAATGCTGAGTTTAAGATGTCTATGTGACATTCAGTTCAAGATGTCCAACCAGGCATTTGGAGATGTGAGACTGGAGGCCAAGGAGAGGCTACAATTGAATAAGTAAATCTGGAAACCACCAGTATAGAGATAATCACTGAATCTATAGGAATTGATGAGACTGCCAAATGAAACAGTACAGAGGGAGAGAGGAGCCCAAGACAGAGCCCTGAGAGATACCCTACTGGGCATGACCTGAACGGAGATCTGGCAAAGCATACCACATAGGAGTGGTCAGATAAGTAGAAAGAATACCAGGAGAGAATTCTTTTGAAAAAAAAAAAAACAAAAACAAACAAACCTAAAGAGAGTGTCAAGGAGAAAAGGATGATCAACAGTGTCAAAGGTTGCAGAAAGGTAACTAAGGACTGAGTAAAAGACATTAGATTTGGCAATTAAGAGATCACTGCTAATTTTGAATGGAGCCATTTCAGTTGAATAATGAGTTTTAAGGAAAGGACAGAAATGGAGGTACCAACTGTAGATGACCTTCTCAACACTGGAGAGATCAAGTGAAAGTTTTTAAGGGTTTTCGCAAACAAAGTTTGTGGGGTTTCCCATAAAGGAAGGGGAGTGTGGGAAGCCTTGGATGTGTTTATAAGCAGTAGGAAAGCAGGCAGCAGACAGGGAGTGGATAGATTAATGACCTGTGAAATCAAGCCAAGTTTGGGATGAGAATAGTGAAAGAAAGAACCAAAATAAAAAATTCCATGCCAGTCAACATATAAAGTAACATTTTAATTTATGCCTCCTTACGCTGCAATGAAAGCCACTCTTTTGGAAGTCTATTAGCTCTCTTTCACTTTAGCTTCACGTAGGCGAGGGTGGTAGGAATTTTCCCCACTCTCCTGAAAATAAAAGTATGCACTTTATCTCATTGGCTCGGCCTCTTGCTGGGCTGCAGTTCTTGTAGTTATTCCATGAAGCATCTAAGGCTATCCAAAGAATTTTTTTTTTTTTGGTAGAGGGGTATAACAGAAAGGAAAATGACACCGACTCACTTCTGTTTGTTTTTGCAAGATAATCAGGATATCAGGATTAAATGACTTGTCCAGGGTCACACAGCTAATAAGTGTCAAGCGCCTGAGGTCAAATCTGAACTCAGGTCCTCTTGACTGCAGGGCCAGTGTCCTCTCCATTTCAGTACCTAGCTGCACCACCCACCCCAACTTCTGTTAGCTTTCTCCTAAACCCCATCAAGGTTAAGTCCTACCAAGTCCTACCAAGTAAGGACCGAGCACTACCTCTCTCTAAAATGCAGTGATAGAAAGAATAATATTTTTAAGGTTTAGTTATGTATGATTTTTTCCCTTTTAAAAATTTAGAACACATGCTTAGATTTAGGTACAGTCTATATAGGAAGCAATAAAGCAGTTAGAGGTATGCCCTAATGTAAAAAGATTTTAATACATAAAAATCTTGACATAAACATCTATCTGGGCAGAAGAGGTAGGGATAATTTACCAATGATTGTTACAAAGAGTTTCATTAAATAATATGACACAGAAAAATTTGACTTACATACAAATTTTCAGGTAACAAGTTTATTATGTAAATAATTTAAGTGTGCAAAAAATACACATATTTCTTGGAGTTAAAATATTTTATACTATTTTAATGATAATTTAAATTGTATTCAATAAAAGGTGCTAAAAAGAATGTACACTTGTACTTGATCTTTTATCACTTTAGTTTATGTTGTATGCTACTTACCTTCTGCGTCTCACAGTTTGGCTCACAGCTGTGGTTCATGAAACGAGAACAGTTTCCTTTCTGAGTGGCATCTATTATCTGTAAAAGCAATATTTAAAATGGTTAAAAACCGATTTAAACTTATATTTTCTCATAGTGTTAGCAAAATTTATTCAAAAATTTTAGGTAAATGTAATATAATAAATATTCTCAAAAAAACCCAATATAAAACATATATTTTACTTTTACGCAAAATTCATTTAACCTAATACCCTTCTTATCACTAGTTACAACCATTATTATACATGCATCATTAGACTAAAAGAACTAAGAATCCCAACAGGTGTAGAAAGAGGGTCCAGGCTTTTGGTTAAATTTGTGTTAGGAACTCTCAGTATGGAAATTCCCTCTACTAACAGAGTATAAATTAGCGATCTGCAACTTTTACACTCTTAGAGAAGTGTGTGGGGAGCCGAGAAGCTAAGTGATTTTCTCAATATCACAGAGTTAATACCTGCTGGAAGCAGGATATGAACCCGGGTCTTCCAAATTTCCTCTATCCACTGTCCCTTACCACAACATTAATGTCTATAAAAACTCATCCTTACATACTACACCATACAAAAGATACTGTTAAAGATCTAACGTCTTTTTTCTGACTCATTTAAGAGTCATATATTGCTTTTTCACTTCTGTTAAATTATATGACCATTCCTCAAGATCACCACTTCCCCACTGAAGCATGCCAAGCCTCACTAATAACTTATCTTCTTTCTGTACACAGGGAAAGGGAAAAAGTATTTATTGAGCACCTGCTATGTGCCAGGAACTGTCCAAAGTTCTTTACAGATACCTCATTCCATTTTCATAACAACCCTGTGACGTACAGGTGCTATTAGTATCATCTCCATTTTACATCTGAGGAAACTGAGACAGACAGAAGTTAAGTGACTTGTCCAGGGTCACAAAGCTATTAAGTGTCTGAGGCTAGATTTGAACTCAGGTCTTCCTGACAGCCCAGAGATCTAGCCACAGCACCACCTAGCAGTCTACTATGTCAAAGTTAAAAGAAAGTTAATTCATCTACTCCTCTTTTTGATATGTCTAGTCTTTAATTCCTTCTTATCTGCATCAACTACTTCCTTCTAAAATATTCTTAATCTGGGGCTAATGAGTGTTTTTTGATATTTTTGTAACTACACTTCAACATATCTGGTTTCCTTTGCCATACTATGTACTCCATCTTATAGATTTAAAATGTATTATTCTGAAATCCAGGGATTCATGGCTTCATATTGCCAAAGGGATCCATGACACAAAAATAGTTAATAAACCTTGCTCTAGAAGTTCTTGAGAAGGCTACTTTCTCAGCTGTCAATTTCTCATACACAATACATATGACTGTAGAAACACATGAAACATGCCTTCAAAACTATTGACCAGCTAACTGTTAACTGCTAATATAGTCAACTAAAAGTCTGGCTAAAAGTATACAAGAAAAAATTATATTTCTTTCTCAGTTTCCTGAAGTGACTAGAAATTTAAATTCTGAACACTTCCTAGATCATATCTCAAATGTCAAACATGCAGCATGTACTAAATTATTACTCCCAAAGACTCAGTGAATTTACTAAGAAGTAAATAACTTGAAATGGGGGGGTGGGGTGGGGGGCGGGAAGCATGGATAGGATAGCAAAACATAAATAATACTCATGATCTGTCTTATCCTCAGAGACCTTTCTCCATCTTCCCAGGCCATTCCCTTCTGGTTCTACATTTTTCCTAAAATATTTTCTCACTTGTTATCTTCCCTCCCTCCCCCAAAAAAGGCCAGGCTTTCATGGGCCTCATCCCACTTGCTGAATGGCACAGTAGCTTTAACTTTCTCCATTTCCAACCTGAGCTGGTTCATTTCTCCTTAGCCTAATGGCCCAAGGGCTGACCATAAAGATACTGGACTTAGTGTGAACATCCTATCATCCTATCTGTGGCTCAGACTCCTAAGCCCAAGCAATTTACTAGCTTATTACATCACTATACTTGGCCTTCTCACTTATCTTACCCTCACTAGTATACTACATTTCCTATCAGATTTATACACCCATATAAAAAATCATTTAGTACAAGCACAGTGCTTCCTTACTCAAAGAACTTTCTTTACTTAAAAACATTCACAAGCTCTTTCCCCTTTTGTACACTCCCATCCCTCACCCAATTATATTTTATTTTTTTAATCAACTTAAGTTCACACTTATGTTAAAAAAAAAAAAACACAAACATCTCTGTCTTTCCATTTCACATCATCCTAACCTTGGCAAAAACACAAAGTACTACATTATTTAACATCCTTCTTTCTCTCTTTGTTAAACTGATCTGTTCTCTGGTCTCTGCTCCTCTTCCTATTCATCAGTACATCACTTAATGTCTTATTTATCTTCTATTCAAAGTGCAGCACAAATAACAATTGCCCTTTTTTTAGTCCCTTCCCTTTTACTTCTCAGAGTAAATCAATTCAGATCTCCTCAAGGTTTCACTTTCATTAGACTTTCAAAGTACCTCTTCTTTTTTTTGCTTTTTGGAGGGCAATTGGGGTTAAGTGACTTGCCCAAGGTCACACGTTAAGTGTTAAGTGTCTGAGGCCAAATTTGAACTCAGATCCTACAGACTTCAGGGCCAGTGCTCTATTCACTGCGCCACCTAGACACCCTCAAAGTATCTCTTCTATTAAAACTATTATTGAAACTCTCTAGTCTCTGTTATTTTAAAGTCAACATAGTGAACCAACAAGTCCAACAAAACAGCTATTATTTTATGCATTAATTATTTCTCTTTATTTGTTCCAGGGGAAACAATCTCTGAGAGTTAACTTACCTCATCATTCTTCAGTGCCATGAAATAATAGTGGATATTCTTGTTGCGGGCATATTCCTTAACCCTGGCTTTAAATTCTTTATGGTCTAATACCTCTCCACAGTATTCCAAGACAAAAGTATTCCTATAAAATTCAGAGGGGAATTTCATGTATTTAAAGCTGCAAATAGTTACCCAATCATGCACATTAAAAACTTACTTTAGACAATCAATTTGTTTCTAATTAGACACACTGATGAGTGTATTAGTTTGGCTTTAAATAGTATAGATGTTAGCATCATCAATACAATAGATTAAGAGCTTTAAAGCAATTTGGGAATTTATCTGAATAATTTTAAGCTATACACTCTGGGGAAAAACAATTAGCACATCCAATTAAATCAAACAAAAGACCAGTTGACTCTTGATTTAACATCATTCTACAGTTATTGAAAACGTTCCTAAACCCCAAATGTAATGTCTAAAATGACGAAAGATCTTAAAAATCCAGTATCCTTTTCAATTATTCTTCTTAAATGCTTACATGGCACTTAGCATAGATTCTGCTCTTTCATGTAATTCCTCTCTTAGTTTGTGTGATGCTATACTAAACTTTACTAAACTTTCCTTCTATGTTCTAATAGCTTTGGCTCATATTAGCTTCCATTCTCCCTTCCTTCCTACCATTCTCCTCTTGCCCAAAATGCATAGGGTCCCCAAATTTCCATATATAGACACACTTCCTAATGAATGACTTTTGTGTTAAACTCTATACAACATATGGCTGTCCTCTTTATCTTCAGTTCTAAGCTCTCTCTTTCATAGCTCCATTCCACATTTTTATTTGTGACTATAGCTTTCTAATTATGTCTCATAATTACTTCAAACTTCAAAGACTTGGCTCACTTTTGTCTAAAACAAGATTTTTCTTCTTGTGCACTTTAAGGACATTATCATTCTTTACTCAGGTACAAAGTCATGTTTGAGTTCAAAATGTTCTATGATCCCTTCCATCTACCTCCCCACAATCAGCCATGAAGTGTTAGAGTCACTATGGCAGGTATTTAATGCTTGTAGAACTGAAATGATCTCTTCAAGGAAAATTCCCACTTTTGGAGAATTCTCAAAGAGTTTATAAAACAGTAAGAAATCTAAGACACTTGTAACAATGCATATGTGACAAAGTACCATAGGTGACCAGATGACAGATGTAGTATCTGTACACAAGGAGAAAAAAGAGAAAAACAGCAGAAGATCAGTAACAATTCCCAATAGTGCAAGTGTGTTGTGCACAAAGAAGATTGAATCTGATTAGATATTTAGGTCAAATTTTAAAGAGCTAGATATAGACAGCCAGAGGAAACAGCATGGCTGGAAAAATGTGTAGTGGTCCTACTCAAAGACATATTGTATGTAACAGGAAAATTTGCTTCCTCTGCTGCAAAAGCTGCTACAAATCAAGATGGAAAGCAAAAGGACGTATAGGAAGGTTTAAAGGATACTGTAGAGTTATATTCCTGCCCTGTTTCTTGGTTCCCATCCCTCCTTCCAAATATTTCCCTCAAACCTGCTTTCTTCCACTCTGATACCTATTCAAAACTCCTTGTACCTTTGCTAATTTCTCCCATCTATCTCATCCTACAATACTGATACACAGTATAAATGGGACACAAAGTAGTTGGCTCTGGAATTTATGTTTTTTAATGATTTCATAAAGAGGGGGGGGAAAATGTGGATAAGTCAATTCAAAACAAAATAAATGATATCACACACAGTAAAACAAGTGGTTGTACATACATTTTGGCAATATTTTAAAAAGATGCTTTGTAATTGCAAGAAGTCTAAGAAACTGCCCCCAAAGAGCCATTTTTACTATTTCTTAGATAACTTCATTAGTTGAACAATTACTAATGCTTAAAGCAGAAAATTCATTTCTCTGTAACTTAATATGTCTTAAGTTACAAAGCATACACAATAAAGGAAAAGTTTGGTTTGAAAAAGCACATAGAGATGCCTTACGATGGGAGATCTTTGGCAGCTCTCAGACCCCAGCCTTTCTTTTCAGTTAATATCACTTCCACATCTGCATGCTGTTTTCTCTGGAATCTTCTATTTGAACAATAGTCTCCATTTGGACACCGAGAAGAACTGAAATTAGATGGCAGTAAAAATTAACTGTTAAGAATTAACTCAAAATGGTCAGATTGACTCTTAAGATACATCATTCATATATAATCCAATGTTTACCTATAAGCAGTAGTTTACATTTACAGAACACATATATTCTTTTACAATAACTTTGTGTAATAAATTATTATCCCTGCATAATAAATGAGGAAATTAGGCATCAGAGAGGTTAAATGACCTGATTATGGCCACATTTAAATTTCAGAACTAGGATCAAATGAAGTCTTTTAATTCTATTTCCAGTGTTCTCTTTCCACTACATACAGATGGTAAGAGTTCTAATTGTTGTCATTTTAGTAGTTTTCCCATTAAATGTGATCATATCAACTGTACACAATGCTTTTTAGAACTTTAGACAGGACAATGTTAGTTTCCTATCTCATAGCATGTACATACAGTCTATCTTCAAAAGGCTGAATGAGTATCAAGTACACTGTATAATTTACTATTTTGAATAATTCCCATCTAACCTGCTTCCCATTAGTTTGGGCCACCTGATATGTCCAACTGCCAGATCAATATTTGAAGAAAGGTCTAGCTTCATGAACACAGGCCTACCACTTAAGAATGCTTGTTTGCTCATAGTGGATGCAAATTAATTACAAGAGTATTTTCTTCTTCCTCTGGTCAGTATCCCAAAAGGAACGGCCCAAATTAAAACAAATACCAAGTAACGACTTGGTTCCCAAGAAGGGACAAAAAAAGCTGAAGATCTAGTTCCTGTTCTAAAGTAATTTACTCTTAATATAGGAAGGAAAATATAGGAAATATTAAACAATAAGATGAAAACAGCATTTCAAGACTACTGAAGAGATGTTAACAAAACAACTGTTTAAAATAGTACAAAGAATAGAACTCACTTCAAGCTGAGGTGAAGAGGAAAAGTTTTCACAGAAGTATTTGAGCAGGATACATAAAGATGAAGATTAATTTGGTATAAAGTTGGAAAAGCAGAATGGGTATAGAGGGCCTTGACCATCAGGATAAAGAATCTGAATGTTATTCTGATAGCAAAAAGGGTTTTAAGAAGGGACATGACAAGACCAAAGGAAAGCTTTAGATAAATTTATCTGGCAGAAAAGACTAGCAATTATTTACTTTTCTCTTTTCTTTATGAAGATTTCTTCATTTCTTGTTTGAAAAAGGGAAAACCAGAATAACACCCACTCCTACATCTCCAATTCACTTTGGGTTATAGAAGGATTAATACCTTGAAACTAATCAAAAGGATTACAGTATCTTAAAAAAATGAGAAAGATGGCTTCTTCCCCCTTTTTTCCTGCAAAAGTAACATGTTAAATAGGACAGAGAAAATTGGTTTTGAAGCCTGAAGACTTGCATTCAAGTCTCAAGCCATGATACTTACCAGCTCCACAACCCTGGACAAGTCACCTGATTTCCCTGAGTATTTATTTCCTTATTTGTAAAATGAGCATAATAACTATTCTAACTACCTCAATATAGTTATGTGTATACAACTTTAGAAAATGTTACATATTTAAATACACATTACTTTTAGAGAATGCTATATTTGAAACAGTTCTGGACAGTAAGAGGACCTGAGTTCAGTCCAGACATTAGTTATGTGCCCCTGAAAAAAAAAAAATCACAATCTAAAACTGTTTCCTCATCTATAAAATATATTCATATTATTTACCCTATCACAGATTTTGTGATGAAAGTGACTTTTACTCTTACAACGTTTACATATATATATATATAAGATCAAATATACATATAGTTATCAGTTGCCAGAACAATCATGTGATATTTAACTCCCCCCCCCCCCAATAAATGAATATATCAGACAGGAATCTAGATGAACATTTCATTGATTTCCATTTGATGTTTCAAAGTCACATTTAATAGTAGATTAAGTATTCACCATACTTTCAGCATAACTGCTGAAGGCATCAAATATTCATATTAAAAATAGGAAGAGTTTAGGTACCAAGGCAAAAAGGGGCTTTAAGCATGCATAATGAAATGGACATGAAGGATGGTAGAGAAAAAGAGCTGACAGAAGATAGAGTAACACTAGAAAACATGGCAATTTCCAAAATCATATCTGAACACAAGTCTGGAATCCATAGACTAAGGAAAGAGTAAGAAGCCAGACTCTCTCAATTTTCTTTATCAGTCTCATATCAGTTGAGTATACACAATGTGAGAAAGAAATGTGCCTACTGCCCATGTTTTAAGGTGACTCTCACTTCACCACCTTTACATAATCCAAAAATCTAGATCCAGATCCTTTACTAGAACTGGCCTTATAATATAAACAATATTTGTTTATATTGAACCAATTATGAACCAATTAGGGAAGGCCAAATATAAGTGTCTAAAGACAACAGCAACTCTTCTACTGCCACCCCTGAAAATATCATTCTGGTAAAGATAGGGATTGGACTGGTAATTTTACTGTTACATAAATCTCCTAGATAAGGAAACTATTCCTATCAATGGAGATCAGTACTTTCTCTGCATCTTATATTCTTAAGAAAGTTGCCTACAGCACTGAAAGGTTAAGTGGTAGCCAATAGCAGCCCAGAGATGGTACTGTAGTCTATCAATAGGCAAATATTCACTGAGCAGCACTAAATTCTAGAGTTATAAAAGAAAATGTAATTGTTAATAAGCTTTGGCATAGTCCAACTCTTATGCCAATGTATTTTACTGATAGATATCTAAGCAACATGTTCTCAAAAGTTTTGCCAACTCAGTTAAGTAATAGAAATGTCTAGTTTAACTTTTCTCTTTTCTCAGAGCTTCCAATACCTAGCTGTACTTGTTCCTCAAGGTCACAACTTCTGTAGGCCTCAAGTTTTCACATCTGTAAATTATTTTAATATAATACTTCTAAGATGCCCTAAGTTATCCTACAATGCTGTCAACCAGTTAAACTACTTCAGGATACCTAGAAGAGACAGTAAATGACAAAAGACATTAAAACACAAACAAACAAAAAACCACTAAGATATTTGCCCTGTCCCAATCAGAATCATCTGAAATTCCAGAAAGCCATCCATCACAAGAGAACTTTCTTTATGGCCCTATTACAAAGAATGACAGTCTCTACAGCCAACTGTACTGATGATAGTGATCTGACAGTGCAGACAAAATATTAAAAAGTATAGGCACACAGAATGCAATAAAACAACTGAAATTTTTTTTTAAAAAGCTAGTATTCCAAATAAAATTATATTTACCATTCTATCATGAGGAGACGATTGAGACAATCTTCCCCACATGCTATTTCTCCTTGAGCTCTATCATCTTTAGAAACAGGTGTACACTCACATTGCATTCGCTTGATATCCCGATGGGATTTATTCTTCTTTCTAATAAGTAAAATTTTTAAAAATGGGTTAACTAAGAGCAGATGAAATAACTGATATCTCTAAGTCAAACTTAGTCTTAAATATTCATTGTATATTTTTTGATTTCTAAATGAGATAAAATCTCTAATAACAATGAGAATTCAAAACAATATGACTTTTAGTCAACTAAGGCCCTGATGAGTAACGAAAGGGGTTAACTCAAGACTATTCTTTTGGAACCTAGAGCTTGATTCCTTCCCTTCAGGTCTCTTAGGAGTTTACTCTGAGTAATTCAAATCACTCAACAGACTTGGCCTAAGCTGTTGCGTAAGAGTGACTCAGCTGGCTAATTAAGGATCTGATGGATCTGATACATCAAGTTTCAGATTCAGTTGTCTTGTAGGACACAGTGGTTACAAGGGCAGAGGGAAATAGGCTAATTACATAAAATAAGGCAAGAAATACAAAATATGCAAGTTAAATGTTAACTTTTCATTGCCCCCGCCATTAAGAGGTTTGGGGATTCCTTTTTGTACTCCTCCAAAATTACTACCCACCAGTGCCTAACAAAACAGAAGGTTGATAAAGAGCAATTCTGTAACACAGTAGTCACCATATCCTTATGTTGAGCTGGGCTAGGTGTAGAAATAAACCAAGAAAAAAGGGAATTCATTCAATTACATATGTATAAGTCTTTCAAGAAAGGAGAGCCAATATATAGTAAACTAAAAATGTAACTCCCCGCCTCTTACTTTAACTCTATCAGGATCCTTAATAGGAAATATTGAGAAAGAATACAGAAATATCTCTCATGCTTGAGGATGAGCTAAATGACTTCTAGTAGTATGATCTTTACTGTACCTTAAACATGCATGATGATCACTATATTTTCAATGCCAAGAAGAAATGAATAAAATTACTTCCACAAAAAGGGATAGAATGATACTCCCTTCAAATGACAAAGAGGAGAAAACAGTCTCATGTTAATCTTAGCCTGTCTCTTTTTTTCCTTTGTATAAGTAGTGGGTTCATATCTTTGTAAAGCATCTAAATGGTGTTAAAACTTTCAAAAATAATTTCAGAAACGATTGGCTTGTGCCAATTAAATATATTTTTCACTAATCTCAGATGGGCTTTTTATGGACCTATCTCTCAATATACCAAAAATATCAAGTCATGCACTGGGGTTCAAAGAAATCAACTGTGCAAGTGACAAGATGGGAGGAAATATGGTTAAAAAACAATTTATATGAAAGATTTGGGAGCTCAAAATGAGAGAGGAGCATGACTTCACAGCAAAACAAACTAACGAAATTTTAAGTTGAATTAAGGGAATACTCCCTTACTAATGAAAAATTATGTCCAGGCCTAGATAAACAATGTAGAAGGGACAAACATAACACATCCAGATGTCAACCGGTCTACACTGAAAAGTTGTTTAGCCATAATAAGACCTAGGGATATTGACAGATGACATGACTGACAAAATATTTAGGAGGTTATCTTGTAAAAGTGGGATTATACTTCTTTTTGGCCCTGGGGGAGGTGATCTACCAAATATAAAACATAGAGAAGCTAATTTAAGCTCAGCTTAAGGAGAGAATACTCAAATCTATTCAAAAAGGGGATGGGTTACCTCTGGAGGATAAATTCTACTGCTGAAGTCCTTCAGCTAAAGGATAGGTAATTACTTGTCCAGGTTACTTCTGTTAAGGGGTTTTTGAACCATATGATCTCTGTGGGTTCTTCCAATATTATATTAACAGAAGTCATTTGGGAAGTGTTATCCACTAAAAATTCCAATCAAATGTATTTCCATTTGGTAATAGCATCTGGCTGTTACTTATAATATACTGTCTTCATTAGTAGAAGTAGTAGTAGTAGTAAAAACTCCTGAATTGTTTCAGTTGAGTGACACACAGCAATTTAAAAATAAGGCTAACATGGGGCAGTTAGGTGGTACAGGGGATAAAGCACCAGCCTTGGAGTCAGAAGGACCTGAGTTCAAATTGGGCCTCAACTACTTAACACTTACTAGCTATGTGACCTTGGGCAAGTCACTTAACCCCAAGTGCCTTACAAATAATAAAAATAAGGCAAACACAAAAATAGGTCAAATATAAAAACAGCATGTAAATCAAAGGAAGCAATTTTTCTACTGTATTTTGTAATGCTCAGAAATCTGAATTATAATTTCAGGTCCAGTGCTACATTTTAAAACAGCACAAAATGAAATATTATCCAAAGGACAATAAACAATGTGGTAAAAGGTCTGGAAACCATGAAGAACTGAAGTAACTAGTCATGCTTAGGTTGCAAAAGAGAAGACTTGGGAAGACAAGATTTGAATATCTGGAAGGCTTGTCATACAAGAAAGGAGCAGATTCATTTCATATCATTCCAAAGGGCAAAACCAGGAGCAACGGACTAAAGTTTTTTGACTAACAAGAACTTGCTAATGAAAAGAACTACCCAAATGAAGAACAGGCTGCCCTAAGAGCTAATGAGCTCCCTTTTACTAAGGGAATTTAAGCAGAAGCTGAATGGCTGTCACAGATGCCATAGGTCAGATTTTTTTTCACCAAGTGGGGGGAATTCAACTAAATATCTCTAAGGTCTAATTCTTAAGATTCTGCAACTGATTTTAGAGCTCTAAAAGTAAGCCACTGACTGGCCCATTAAAGATGCTCAAATTACAACAATATTTATTCTTCCATCTGAAAGTTCCAATATATCCAGGTCTTCCAAAGTAGTTCCAATATATCCAGGTCTTCCAAAGAAGGATGAAAAGTCCAAATTTCAGTTATCTTAAACATCTGCCATTCTATTTTATTATTTTTGACTTGAAAAATGGTATATTTTTGTGAGACTCCTACTTATCCTACCATGCAAATATCATTGGACACTGTAGAATTCAACCTTAAAGGCTAAAGGTTATTAATGTATAGGGTGACAATTAAAATGGAAGATTCTTTTGCATGACATAAAAATTAAGTTCCTTTAAAGGAATCTAATGAACCTTTTAAAACTGAGAGGTAGCCATATTGGGAATTTTAAAGAGATCTAGAAGTGCTTTCACACATTTGCTAATCTGAATAATTATATACATAACCTATGACTGAATGATTTATTTGGTACTACAGATTTGTGAGGCAAGAAGATGTGCATTTTTGTTTTCTAATATATATCTGACTCTTGTCCAATTCTGTCAAGTGACAGAAAGGACAAAAGAATTATAAAAGTTTCTATGTTTTTAAAAGAATTTTGAGTACATACTTCATTCAGGAATACAACAGAAGAATCTTAGGAAAAAAAGACAATTTATAAAACTAAGGAAAAAAAGTTTCCTCCCTAGTAACTTACACAGAAAAAATAAATGGCACAGGCCTAAAATATACATGTTCTCACAAAGCAGTATCTACAAATTTTTAAAATTCCAAAACAAAAATCACCTCCTTTACAAATCAAAACAGGGATGAGTAATTTTTATGCCATGCAATGAAAAGTAAGGGTCCGATAGACCTCTAGTTTGTCAGCTTAAAATAAAACAAAAAAACCTCCCAAACTCTGAGGATGCAAAAATTAGACAAACTGTTACTGAGTACCTGCTGTGTTACTTACCTTTCTGTTAAGTATACATTTTCTTCAATAAGGTCAAAATAACAAGGCATTTTCCCCTGCCTGGCACATTCCTTCCAACGCTGTGGGTCC
Source organism: Pseudocheirus occidentalis (assembly GCA_028646575.1). NCBI lineage: Eukaryota > Metazoa > Chordata > Mammalia > Diprotodontia > Pseudocheiridae > Pseudocheirus > Pseudocheirus occidentalis. Next base: position 74,058,249 of record CM053599.1, read on the forward strand.
CTGAAGTCATCCATAACACACAGTGGACCAACCAATGCTGAACCTGAGGGCATCGTTTCCAACTGCTCTACCTCCACTCTTACTTTTTTCCTGTCCTGCATATCAGAATCACTTTCTGAGTCACTTTCTAATTCCTGTCGTCTTTTCTTTGGAGGCCCTCGATCTTTCACATCCCCCTTTTCCAGGTTCTTTGGAGGGACTTTCTTTTCATTTACAACTGAAAGGTCTTTAACTGAATTGCTACTTATTTCATGTGCTTGCACAGATCCTTTTTCTCTATGCAGATGTGCAAGAAATTTACTAGACTGGTTGGAAAAATGAGGTCTGTGAGGATCATCCCAATTTTCCTCATCTTCTTCTTCATGGTCATTCGTTAAAGAATCTGGTACATGTCCTTGTACTCTATCATACATAATCCCAGGAGGTCTATTGGCTAATCTTGGGTCCCAATAGCCATTGCCTTGCCAGTAATTATGTGTGCCACGGTACTGTTCTGCACTTTGCTGATAATTGTATCCTGTGTATATTCCATAGCTGCTATCAGGCTGCTGGTAAGTGGTACTGGGTTTTTCTGGTTGGGAGAAGTCCCAACCCAGATTGCCAAGGTCTTCCGCTGAATGGAAACCATCTACTCTAGTGAAATCCCCTGAAGAAGAAAAATTATCTGAATCTGTTTTTCCCAGTCTACTGTCTGGCCTATTAGGAAAATTATTCTGTTGCCGAGATTTTGTTAAGACACCTTCAAAACCATCAGAATAAGAACCTGATAGCTCTTCTTGCTGCCTCAGGATAGGTTTAGTTATGATCAATGACTCTTTAGATGCAGTTCTTTCATCTAGATTTTTCAGACCGATTGTATTAGACACAACATCTGCCTGACTTGTACTATCAACCCCATCACTCTGAGGCTGAGCAGCTTCTAGCTCAAGGTCTTCCATCTGTTTTCTGCTTGGCTCCATATAAGGAACTTCTGGACTTTTATCTGTTCCTTTTGGAAAAGAGAATTTCTCAGTCTGGGAACAATTTTTGCTCATCATTCCCTCAAATCTTTCTTCATAAGGTTTGCTCGACTCTGGTCTGTCATCTTCCCAATTGTCAGAATAGTGTCTATTAACTTGGCTGCTCTGAGATGAGCAAGGACTGGTTTCTTCCATAGGCAAAGTAGAATTCTTTGGCACAACAACAACAGATTGGAGACGGTTTCTTGGAATACTGCTGTCATCAGAATCTGTATCCTCTGTATCACTTTCATCACTTGTGCTCTGTGAAGAATCAGAATAACCTCCATGAAGGGGAGAAACAAACTCTGATGCATTGCCACTACTGTCACATTTAGGGGCATGAGCAACACTATCTCTTTCTTCTACAGTTCCACTCATATTACAAGATGAAAACAAAGACTCTGAAACACCAGAAATAAACATGTTTCTATTTCCTTCTTGTTTGTTAAATGACTCTTCTGTGGATGCAGCTCTCTGTCTTCCACTGGGAAGTGTGACATTTGCTTCCTCTTGTACCTCCTCTGTTTGTAAAGATTCCATAGGCAGTCCACTGTTATGTCTATTCTTCCAGGGTACAATTCTTTTTCCTGTTCCAGAATTTAATTGCTGTTCATTCAATTCTATCATTTCTATTCCTGTGTGTTTGAGAAATTCTGAGCTTTGGTTTTGTAGGACAGCATCCAAATCAAGAGGCAAGTTCCCTTCAGTGTGTCGTACTACAGGTGGATTATCTACTTTGATTCCTAATGTAAGGCCACACACAGAAGCAACATTTGAACTTCCAACAGGTGAATTTGAGTCACATGGGTTTACAGACATTGACTTTATCCTAACATTTTGCTCAGATTCTTCAGCTGTAGGCTGTACTGAATGAAGATTCTTGTAGCTTTTATCGTCACGTATTACTGACTGTAACTCTGAATCTTGGTTCATAAAACTGTTTGGGATAGCCTTTATAACTGTAGGCTCAGTATTTTCAGTTTCAAGTTGATACAAACAAGAGCTATTGTCATCTAAAGTATTACAAGAGTCCAAATCTTTGGTTTTAGAGTAAGAAACTCTCAAATCAACTGATTCTTTAACTGTTTTAGAATAATCTACAGTTACACCTGGAAAAGACCCAAGTTTATCTTGTTGTGAAGGAACTAAAGGGTCCATTTCTTTAAGCGAGCTGTTTAACTCACTATGTTGTACAGAGGAATCATCCTTTTCTTTAGACCTGTTTATACTCTGAAATCCATTTGATGGTAACATGCATGATTTATTAGTTTTTATCAAAGGAGATATCTCTGATCTATTTATACTATCATCTGATGATGTAAAAATATCCTCAGTTTTAGAGGCACAGAAATTTGCTAAATCAGATCCCTCCACAGGAGATCCATTCATATCTAATTCCACGGGACAGTAAGTTCTTAATTGATCATGTTTCCCTTTAGATAAAGTGTCTAATTCCTTAATACTATCATGGCTATCATTTCCCATAAATTCAGACTTAAAAATAGGAGATTCACCTAGCCTTTTAAAAGTAGGTGAATTATTTAATCGATTAGTTGAAGATGGAGATATAGTTTTATCTCTTTCAGAAATTTTCACAACCATTCTTAATTCATTAGATTTTGAACAAGTAGTTTGTAAATTTAAAGAATGAGACTGATGTTTAATTTCCTCAGTCGATTCTATACAACAGAAAGAACTTTTAATTTTATCAGGCTTTTGTGTACTCTTCCATGGGACAGATTTATTACGGGAAGCATTACTATCATGTTTAGAATATGATGCACTCCTCCGACAACTCATCTCATTAGGGGGAGAACAACATCTTTTAATCAATTCATTTTCTGAAGTCCTTTTTGATTCTCTTTCTGGTTTTGAGGAATACTTCCCTCTTTTCTCTGCATCCATGTGGAAGAATTCAATTTTGTTGTCCCGATCAGATTTAGAGTAAGTTGATGTCCTTGAGTCTCTGTAAAAGGAAGAATGAGAAGATGTACGTCTTGAGTCACTAGACCTGGAATATATCTTCTTATATTCCTCTTCTGAATCAGAGCTCTCTCGCATCCTATTATCTGTATAGGAACGGGAATACCGTGGCCTCTCTCTATAAGGGGAGCTCCTACGGTACCTTCGTTCAGACTCATAATAATGTGAGCGTTCTGACCGGGAATAAGATGAACTAGTTCTAGATCCTCTGTCAGATCTAGAGCGAGACCTGCTCCGCCTTCTATCTCTCTCTGATCTAGAATGGGAAGACAGATAGCGAGAATCTCGGTCTAGTTTTGAGTAACTAAAATGTTTGTCGTCTCTCTCAGGTTTGGATCTTGAAGATTTCCCGAAATCTTCACCTTTTAAGGGAGCTAAGCTCTTTTTTGAATCTCTTTCCTTTTCCACACTTGCTGAATTCTTAAAATCATGTGACCGTTGACTTGAGGAAGTCTGTACAGAATCTTCATCTGATTCTGAACCAAGAAACATGCCTTCAGATTGTGAGAATTTCTTCTTAGAACTTGTTTTTTTAGAACACAGAGAACTCTTTGAACTATCTGGAGTTTCTTCTTCCTTCCCAATATGGGAATCTTCTTTTTGTGGAGATACATCCGCTTTCTCAGACACACTCTGAGATACTATATCTAGTAGTTCAGAAGAACATGTATCTTGTTTCGTTTCCAATTCTAAAGCTTCTGGTACTACTATATTTAAAGACTCTTTTGAGGCTCTAATTGCTACATCTATTGGTGGGGATTGTAATGATGTCCCCACTGGTACTGATGTTGGTATTTGTGGCAAGGCTGTTGTTACTGATATTGGTGCTGGTGGTGATGGTGTTCTAACTTGTAGGGCTGGGGGAGGTGGAGGGGGTGACTGGGGTGGTGACTCTGCCACTACTGATTCTGTTACTACTGGTGATGGTATTATGGAAAGAGGTGGTGATGCTGCTACTGGTGTGACAGCAGCTAGTAGAGGCTTAGATGTGACATGAAGCAAATGTTTCTTAAAATGGATTTTGCCCAATTCCACCTTCGGTTTTGGTGGGGAAGATTCTTCTGTAATAGTTGAAGTATCTCCAGGATCCATTTTAATTTTGGGAACAAAATCTGCTTGAAGGGGAACAGCTGGGGAATTTGGAGTGTCATTTTGCTTATCATTTCCAAGCGCAGTTAGAAACCTGTTTTGCAAAGTTTTCTTTGTAAGGCTGAAGCTGAATGAAACCTTCTGTCGCCCTTGCTCCTCCAGGTTCACCTTTGTCTTGGTGCCTTTAGGCAGAAATCGACTAGATGCAACACCTTTGAACATTGGACCTTTGATGAAACCCATTTTCTGCACATTTTCAATCTTTCCCTGTATTGAACAAAAACAAGTAGTCATTACTACAACAGTTCCTTTAAACTGGGCTGCTTGGTGTGAATTTTCAATGGACGGTGGAAATAAACTCAAAAGCCTTCTAATGTCTGAGAAAATGACTTTCTTACTTGTTGTGGAAATTGTGATCATATAAGCATAAAATTTTTTTGCATCATACAATTACAGTTATAAGATCCTAGAAAACCACCACTTAGGAGAACTCTGGAGAGTTGAATAAAAGAGAACATGAGAAAGTAGGTAGAATTGATGAGAGCTCCCTCTAGTGAGGAAACTTGCAAAAGGTTCAACAAGGAGAGAGCTTAGATACAGGAAAGAGATGAAGGTGGCTTGGCTGCTGGTTCTAGGAGGGAGTTCTAGGGGATGATGGTGCTACAGACAATAGGTCCAGATGTTAGCATAAGTGAAGAAGCTAAGCTTCTGTTTTCCTCAGAAAACCTGAAAACGGTGGCATGCTTTCTCAGAAACAGCAGGGTAGAGGGAGAAGTAGAAACTTGTATACCATTGCACAGTAAACACTAAAAGAACCAAGTAGGAGAACAGATCACATGATCATAGGTTCAGAGCTTGAAAGGATTTTAGAGGTTCTCTAGTTCAACCCCCTCATTTTACAGATGAGGAAACCAAGGCTCAAAGAAGTTAAGTGACTTGCCCAAGGTTGCACAGGTAGCACATAGCAGAAACAGGATTCAAACCCAAAGGTACAGGTAGGCCAAGTCCTGAGGCATACAGAGAGAAGAAAGGGGTAACAAGCCATGGAGCCATCCCAGATCAAAGTAGCTCCAAGGAACTTGACCAACAGGAGAAAGGTTTCCTGCATCTCTCAAACAAACTTCTATTCACTCTAACCTTGAAAGTTACAAAAGAATATGAAGCCAAAGTGATGGCATTTCAAAAGTTTTATCACAAATATTCCTCAGGATCTACTTTATAGGAAAAAGCAAAAAAGTTGTGTTAATTCAATTAAAATCCTTTTCTGATTGTGATTCATGCAATTAGCATTAAACTATCAAGACTAAAAGCTAATAATATCACAAATCAGAAAAGGGCTATTTTCCTTCTGAGATAAACCATAGCATACATTTTAATGGATCTTAAAAGATAATCTAATCTATTACTTTCACTTTATAGGGAAAGAAAAACTGAAATCCAGGAACGTTCAAAAATTTTCACTGAATGCCACAGCTGGTACTGGTGGCCACAACTACAACCTAGGCTTCCTAATGGAGCCAATCAAGTGCTCGTCCCATTATATTATAGTGGGGTCCATTTGTGTACAAATATAGATTTGATTACCTTAAAGACTGCCCCCAAATTAAGCTGACTAATAATACAACTTTTGAAAGAAAACATGTGGGAAGAGAAACTATAACTTTGGTGCTTCCTATCTTCTGTGTTTTGTTTTATTTTAACAATCTCATTCACTGTCTTAAGACCTAATACTTATCTTTTTTCCTGTTAATGCTCACACTTGCATGATCACAAATAAATCTATAAAGACAGAGAGTCCTAGATAGCTTCTGACGCTTCTTAATGAGCAGAAATTGCTTATTAACTGTTTATTAACAAACTGCCTTTATATATATTATGATACAAACCACCAAAATGAACACTAAGTTTTTGTGAGGTAATAAAATGAACTTTAACTTAAGTACGGGGATACTTGACAAATTCAGTTTGACAAATAAAGTTTATTATTCAATTCATTTTTAGTAAAACTATTTTTTGGTAATAATTTTGTATCACTGTGAAGAATTCTGAAATCAATTTAAGTTATACACTGAAATGTTTTAGCTGAGAAGGACAGAAAAGATAAGAACTCCTGAGATCTAAGTATTACTAAAGATCAAGGTAAAACTAGGCAAAACTATCCTTAGTTTATGTTCAGTCCATAGCAATTCTTCATAGAATTAGATCTATTTTTGCAGCCTGTATCCCCTTTATAATCTAATAGGCACTAGAATACAAAAGCAAACCAATTCACAACCTTTAAAAACTCGATTCAACTGTACTCACCTCATTTTCTTCTTCTCTATTGTAATCCAGCCAAGAACACATGTAAAAGAAAACAGAAAAAAACCAAAACTTGTAAATACCTGAGATTTTTTAGAAACTAAGAATGCAATGCTTAAGAGTTATTTATTCTCCTTTACCCCAAAACAATAAATCTCTTAGGATGATGTGAGAAAGATCATTCTAAAGTGCACAATCTGAATAGAACATGCCTCTGTTTCCAATAATGACAATTTAAAATCTAATTATTTTCAGCGTTTCAGTGGAACTTTGATGCCATGACAATGTACAGAGGATTACATTTCACAAAATCAAACACATAATACATCCTATCATCTTATTTAATCTATTGCTGAATATAAATACTGATATTTATATTCACCAAACCAAATGAAAGTATCTTTTCAGTCTAAAACAGTGGTTCTCAACCTGTGGATCGTGACCCCTTTGGGGATCGAATGACCCTTTCACAGGGGTCACTTAAGATCATTGGAAAACACATATTTCCGATGGTCTTGGGAATCGAGACACAGCTCCTCTATCCGTCTCCAGGCAAGTATGCCCACATACGAGTATTAAGGGTGGCTGGCATTAGGAAGGTTGAGAACCACTGGTCTAAAACAAGTGCACTGGTGGGTATCATATGTTTTAAATAATACACTGCTGTATCAACCACAAATTTTCATATAAGTATTAAACACACTTTGGTGTTAACAATTTTGTTCATTCAGTAACTGATTAATCACATTATGAGACAAGAAAATTAATATACAGTTCCTGCCCTCCAAGAGTTTACAATGTATGCTAAGAAAACTGGAAAACTCTTTGGAAGAAACAAAGCATAGAACAACATCTCATACATATAACAAGAGAAAGTAAAAATGGATAAATGATTTAGACATAAGGGTGATATCATAAGTAGAATTAGGAGCATGGAAAAATGTACCTTTCAGATCTATGGATAAAGGAAGATAGGAGATTACAGGAACTAAAATAGATCATTTTGAACGCATGAAACTAAAAAGCTTTTGCACAAATAAAACTAATACAACCAAAATTAGAAAGGAAATAGGAAACGGGGGGAAATTTTTCCAACGAATTTCTCTGATAAAATTTCATTTCTCAAATATATATGGAACTGAGCCAAATTTATTAAAAAAAAAAAAAAAGAACCATTATCCAACTGATAAAAATTGTCAAAGGATATGAACAGGAAGTTTTCAGAAGAAATCAAAGCTATCAATAGTCACATGAAAAAATGCTCTAAATCACTACTGATTAGAGAAATGCAAATTAAAACAACTCTGAGATACCACCTCACAACTATCAAACTGGCTAACGTGACAGAAAAGGAAAATGACAAAGGAATGTGCAAAAATTGAGATGGATTCACTGTTGGAGTTTATAAACCAGTCTGACCCCAAAGGACTATAAAACTATGAATTCCCCATTTGACCCAACAATACCACCTATTGTTTAGTCGATTAGGCATCTCTGAGTCTTCGTGATCCCATTTGGGGTTTTCTTGGCAAAGATACTGGAATGGTTTGCCATTTCCTTCTCCATGAGAGAACTGAGGCAAACAGGGTTAAGTTGTAAGTGTCTAAGGTCACATTTTAATTCATTAACTCCAGACTCCTGCTAGGCCAGCACTCATTCCACTCTACCACCTAACTGTGATATCAATACTAGGTCTGTACCCCAAAGAAATCTAAGAAAGGGGAAAAGGACATATTTGTACAAAAATATTTATAGTAGCTCTTTTTGGGGTGGCAAAGAATTAGAAATCAAAGGGATATCCATCAAATGGGGAATGAATGAACAAGTCATGAAAATGATTGTGATGGGATACTATTGTGCTATAAGAGATGCAGAGAATTATATGACCTCATGTAAAGTGAAGTAAGGAGAACCAGAAAAATGTACAAAACAAAGGCAATATTATAAAGATGATCAACATGAAAGACTTAGCTACTCTTACCCAGACAATAATCCAACACAATTCCAAAGGACTCATGATGAAAAATATTATCTACCCACAGAAAAGAGGTAATAAACTCTGAATGCAAACTGAAGGATACTTTTTTTCTTTTAAATTTTTATTATTTTGTTTTGTTTTCTCTTTTGGAACAGCACTAATATTGACATGTTTTGCATGACCACATAAATATAATCAAAATCAAAGTGCTTGTCTTCTCAAGGGTGAGGGGCCATAGGACAGAGGAAGAGAATTTAGAATTCAAATTTAAAAACTGTTAAAGAAGCTTTATATAGGATCGGGAAATATTTAAGAAAATAAAAAAAATTTTTAAAGCTTACAATGTAAAAACATTTTATTGCACTAATAATTAACAGGAGAGTATAAAAATCATAATAAACAGCAATGGAAAATTAAAGCAAAACTATGAATTTTTAAGAAGTCAGTAACAGATATGCCAGTTTCTTTCCTGAAACTGGTTTCCTTAGGTTACCTCATATTTTTCCAGTAATATTACCCTCTACCTCAGTAACTGTTCTGTCCTTTTTGGATGGTTGTACTATGCCTTGGCCCCTCCTCTAGCTACTTCTCTTTCTTTTAGTGATCCCCAATGTCTTCAATTATCACTATTATGCTGATGACTTAAATCACTATCAGGGTTCCAATATCATAATTGTTTGCTAAAGATCATCTCTGTTTTTTTGAATACTGTATCATCATCTTACATAGGAACATAGTATCTTACATAGGAACATAGTATCTTACATAGGAACATAGTAAGGCTTTGCTATAGGGGGCACACTTGCTGCTTCTTTTTTTTTGAAAAAATGCCCTAAATCACTATATTTTTTTTTAAGTTTTACATAGTTTATTTGTGATTTGGTGAAAAATTATCTTCACGGATAAACATAATCCATAGTGCCTTTTAGCCCTTCTTTCTGCCCGCACCGACATTTGACTTTGCAGTACCCCTGACTGTCTTCACTCTGTTTTTACATTCCTTTCCCTGCTTTCTTGATGTCTTTTTCTTCTTGTTTACATTATTCATTTTCATTACATTTTTGAATTACAAATACTCCCAGTCTTGCCCCTGCCCCAACCCTAAAATTGCAACCCCACTGTAAAGCCCCTCCCCTGCTCTGCTCTCTTACTTTCTGGTAGGGAGGGGCTCCCTGTATATCTTAATTCCTAGTTGCAGGTATTGCAGAACTTTGAATTCTACATTCTTTCAATTCCTCCCTTGTCACCCATCCCCACTCAATTCAATACAGGCTGTAGATGTGTGATTATACAGGACATCTTCATAGTGGACATATTGTGACAGTGATCATCTGTCTCTCCTTCCTATCCCTCCCCACCCCTTGTTCTATTCTCTACACTGTCCGTTTACTGAAGTGTGTGCTTCCAGCATCCCTCCCCCAGACCCTGCCCTCACCT
>CM053599.1:74068537-74145510 GCA_028646575.1 Pseudocheirus occidentalis
TCTTCTCCTCATTGGCTTTCTGGGCTTCTTTTGCCATTTGAGTTAATCTATTCTTTAAAGTGTTGTTTTCTTCAGTCAGGTTGTTGACTCTCTTTTCATGATTTTCTTGCATCATTCTCATTTCTCTTCCCAATTTTTCCTCCACTTCTCTTATTTGGTTTTCAAAGTCCTTTTTCAGTTGATGTATAGCTTCTAGGCATTCTTCAATTGTCTTGGAAGCATTTCGTGTGGGAGTTCTGAGTTCTGGGCTCTCTTCCTCCCGTTCCATGCTTTGACCCTTTTTGTCCACAAAAAAGTATTCTAGAGTTTTATTGCTTTTTAAATTTTGCTTCCTTTTCCTCATGTTTCCAGTCAATTAACTGGTTGGTTTTTTTAGCTCTGTGAAACTTTGCTTCCAAGGGGGGATGCTCTGTTCCAAATCGCTGGGGTTTTCCCAACTGCCGGAGCTATTAGGGGGGTGTTGCAAGTCCCCCCAGCTTTGGCTTGCTGAAAGTGCAACCCAGGACCACCACCCAAGAACACGATCCAGATCCAGGCCGCTCAACGCAAGAGCACTTGGCCCTGATCAATTGATTCAGCTCCGCTGCGGAGTCCACAGGCCAGGGGCTCTGAAGCAGCCTGGTGAGGGCCACTGCCAGTTCTAGCAGTTCCCTTCCCCAACTGCTTCCTTGCCATGGGGGCAGATTGGCTGAACTGCTTTACCATTCCCAAATTAATTTTCAAAGTTTCACTTTCACTAACCATCTCTAGGGATTTGAAGCTCCCCTCAGGCAGGTGCTTTAGATTTTCTTTGAAGTAGACTCAAGCTGTGGGAGGCTCCAAGCCAGCCCTGGCTGTGGCTAGTCTCTGTTCCTGTGAGAGATGCCCCTCCCCCATCCCTGTTCCTCACACCTTGGCAGATGTGGAAGGGCTGGAGGCTGTAGAACCTCTGAAGACTGGCTGTGGTGCGGCGCGGCTCGGCTCAGCTCAGCTCCTTCCCACCACAGTGGGCCTGGCCGCGGTCTCAGCTTCAGCTGGGCCAGCCTCCACTCTGGCCGCCGCAATGAGCTCCTGCTGCCAAGCTGCCTTCAACGAGAGGTGTGTTCTCTGTATTTTTGTGAGTCTGAGAGTCCTAGACTTTGTCTGGGCTCATAATTTTATGGGTGTGTAGGGTGGCAGTGTGGGAGCTGCAGGACCTTGCTGCTTCTACTGGGTACACTTGCTTCTGATCTAACTTAGTCTAGTCAGTACCCTTGGCATCCTGCCTCAATGGCACCTTTCCTCGGGGCTATCAGACTCACTTTCCCAACTAACACTTGCAGAGATGAGGGATGAATTCTCCTGGGAATGGGTCAAAGCAACCCTCTATCAGTGCAATGTACCCCCAGTTGAAATGATGTCTGTACTTCTCTCCAAATGAAAATGCCCAAAGAGCAAGAATTTCAAGTTATTCATCTACCTCAGATATCTAGTGCAGGAATTCTTAACTACTTTTTGCCTTTCCCAATGTCCCTCTTAATACTAGTGCCTTCCAAATGGCATAAACTTTTAAACTGAGCATCATGCCACACAGGAGAGTAGGGGGCATGGGGATGAGAGGGGAGATGACGGAGGGGAGGGCAGGGTCTGGGAGAGGGATGTTGGAAGCACACACTTCAGTAAACGGACAGGGACAGGGTAGAGAACAGAAATGTCCACTATGAAGATGTCCTGTATAAAAACACATCCACAGCCTGTATTGAATTGAGTGTCCTTCCAGTGGGGGTGGGTGACAAGGGAAGAATTGAAAGAATCGAGAATTTAAAGTTCTACAATACCTGCAACTAGGAATTAAGATATACAGGGGCTGGGATAGGGAGACCCTTTCTGCCCTACCAGAAAGTAGGAGAGCAGAGTAGGGGAGGGGCTTTACAGTGGGATTGCTGTTTTAGGGTTGGGGCAGGGGCAAGACAGGGAGAAAATTTGTAATTCAAAAATGCAATGAAAATGAATAATGTAAACAAGAAAACAAATTAAAGATAAATTTAATTTTAAAAAATTCTAGTACCTCCCTTCTTGAGATTATTTGCAATTATCCTGTGTATATCTTGTGTGCTCATAGTTGTTTGCATATTGTCTCCCCCATTAAACTGTGAGGTCCTGGAGAAACAGAACCAACTTTTTTTTTTTTTTTGCTTATGTTTGTATCCCTAGCACTCAGCATAGTTCCTGGCAACATACTAGGCACTTAATAAATAATGTTGGCTAACTGTCTTGATCTTTTCAAAACCCCGTCCCCTTTCCCCCACCTCTGAAGGCCTATGAAACTTACTACATGAACCACATATTTTGACACTTAATTCATTAAATATTTGATGAACACTGAACAAATTGAAGACCTAATGTAAGAAAAATACAAAGAATAAAATATAGTATTGCCCTCACAATGTTTTTAAGTCTAATAAAAAAGGTAAGACTAAATATAACATAATGAATAAAGTTTAAATGTGAAATAACCAGTGCAAACTTTGGGGGAGAAAGAAAAAATGAAGGCATCACAGAGAATGACAATATTGTTGTACATTTACTCATTTTATATACAGCTGTCTTGTCAAACTGAATTTTTTAAAACAAAATTTTTAAAAAGTTAAATAAAAGTAATTTTAAAAGCCAGTAGTAAAACCCATCATTTCAAAGTTTAGGTAATAAATAAGAGGAAGCAGAGATTCTAACAAGACAAATTTGATTTCATATATTATTGAAACATGTTAGAAAAAAAATCTATGACCGTTTAGGTACATCATAGCTCTGGATCAGCACACATCAATAAAAATAAATAAATAAATGGGATCACTAAGTACAAGGGAGTGGAGGTAAAGTAGCAGTGTATATTACAACAACACAGCCAATCATATAAAGAGAGAAAAGGAACCATATGGGGGAAGCATGATGAAGAATATTTGGCTGACAGTCAATGGAAGGAGAAACAGAATTCTTTATCACTGTAGTATACTACAGATCACCTGAACAAAAAGAAATTGATGAGAAGATTTGGGAAACAGATCACAGGCCTGGCACAGAGAATAGTATTATAAAGCAGTGATAGGGACTTCATTTGTTGGAGCTTTCTCTCTGACAAAAATAGAACTAGTTTAGAGCATTTATTGAGCCCAAATTTGGTGCCAGGAATTAGATGCTGGGGATATGAAGAAAGGTGATAAAAAGTCCCTGCCCTCAAAGAGCTTACAGAGTAATGGGCGAGACAATATACAAACAACTGATACATAAAAGACAATTGTGGAGGGCAGGCACTAGCATTAAGGATTAGAAAAGGCTTCAGGCAGAAGGCAGAATTGTGGTTGGGAATTGAAGGATGCCAGATAGAACAGAAGGCAAAGATAAAGAGAGAAAGCATGTCAGGCAAAAGGGACAACTAAAGAAAATTCCCAGACTTGGGGGAAATTGAGTCTTGTATGAGGAACTTAAGTAAGCAAGCCAGTGTCACTTGATGACAGCATACATGGTGGGGGAGGTAAGGTACAAGAAGTCTGAAAAATTAGGAAGGGGAAGGAGCTATGAAGAGCTTTAAAAGTCAAAAAGGTTGTTTTTTTTTAATTCCACCAGGGGTTTTGAGTAGGATGGGGGAAGGAGAATGGTCATACTTATTCAAGAACTGACCTCTCTCAGCATTAGGCCTTTCCCAATCACCCCCAGCTGCTAGCCTTCTCTCCTAACACCCAATTACCCTGTAATTCTTTAGTATATAAATAAAAACAAATTGTCACACTTGATTTACTCTTGGCACACTGAGAGTAAGGACTGTCATTTTTCTTTGTATTCCTAGCATCTAGAGGTACCTGTAACAAAACAGGTGCTTAAAACAACCTAAATTCTAAGTGTTTCATTTCTAAATCTGACCCTATGATCTTGTTTTTACTTTGAAGCTGCCATTCCCAATCAGATACCTACTGTATTAATATGACAGTCTTTTTGCTCTGGCTTTCTTCAATAATAGTAATTATCCTGCGGACTTACATTAACATGGATGGAGAGAGCTAGTTATTGTCACAATGTTATACCCTAGGGGGCGGCTAGGTGGTACAGTGAATAGAGAACCTGCCCTGGAGTCAGGAGGACCTGAGTTCAAATCCGAGCCCAGACACTTCACACACACACACACACACACACACACACACACACACACACACACAAAAACTAGCCATGTGACCATGGGCAAGTCAGTTAACCCCCATTGCAAGTCAGTTAACCCCCATTGCCCTCCCCCACCAAAAAAGCAAAAATAAATAAAGTGAACTTAAAAAAAAAAAAAAAAACCAATGTTATACCCTATTATTTAAATAGGTTTAAACACACACACAACTTACCTACAAAAACAATGGAAAAGCGAAACTTCTGTGGTTAAAGTGTCTCTAGGTAAAGCACAGAAGAGATCAGGTCTGTATGTATTCTCTCCAGAACACATTCTTACTATCTGATCATCATTGCTGAAAATAGCCTTGTTCCTCAAGCAGTTTTCAAATTCTTGGTCCAACAAAAACAAAATTTCCTTCACAAATATTCAACCACAGTGAAATACTGTAACCTATAATACTGTAGAAGGTATTCTCAGAAAAGATACAGCACTTCCCACTAAGGAATAATTCCTGAGGTAGGATGGAATTTCATTTTTTAGGAGACACATAAAAATTTCTAATGAGATAAAGTATTTAAAGAACAAAAGCAGTGTGACAGAGCCAGAAATAGAAGCCACGCTGCCTAAGAGCAAAAATGTCTTACTCTACTATTCCTTCCTTTTCCCTTACTATTTCCTCCATTTCTGTCTCATATAAAGAGGTGACTATTCATTCTTCTTGCTAAGGCCAAATATCTACAAGGACCGGTGATTCTCCACCTCTCCTGCAGTCTAAAGCTTAAGCTACCTCCCACCATCACCTCCCATCTTCAGTATCTCCTTTTTCTGTTCTTCTTTGAATATAAAAACATTCAGATTTGTAGGTGGCTGTCAAGTTCACAGTAAAAAAAAATATTTTTTAAAAATATTTCTTAAGAAACAAATTCTATTTTTTTCCTTAGAAATGGTCATTTTAAGGTAAAGGACCCAGGATACTACCAACAAGGCAATGTTAAGAGCCCACCCATCTCTTTCAACTTATGAGCACTGAGACAAAAGCAGGTCAGACAGGACCTAACAATCCCCTAGGTTTTACTAACTGGTCAAATGGGGCCCCACAAGAGAAGTGACTCACCCTAGTCACACAGGTAAATAGCAGAGCAGAGAATGGAGCCCAGATCATCCAACTTCAAATTGAGCACTTTTTCTATTGTACTCAGCTGCCTGTCCTGGATATTACAACTCTGAAGGTGTAAATAAATTTCACAACTTTGTCTTTTGCCAATTTTAAAGTAAATGACAGCATAATACTAATTTTTCATATATTATATATATTTTTTTTTAATGAGATGTATCCAAGGGGAGTATTAAAAAATTCCTATCACTTAGCAGTCTAGAAGCCAGGACCCAAACTGGACCAAAAGACTTTGAGCTTTATGTAAATTGTTGTTATTTGGTATCATTGCCCTATCCTACAGCACAATGTTCTCTAATAGTAGACACCTAGTAAACATTTGTTGCATGAATTTATCTAGGCCTACTGAATTTTATTCAATTCTCAAACAACTTCATTAGGTAAATATCAATATTATTGTGAGTGTATGTAACAGATTGAACACCTTCATGTCTTTATAGTCTAATGTAACAACTCTGTACTATCCTTGATATTACAAAGACAAGAGTCTCCAAACAGTCATTTCATGGCCAAGTAGAACTCAGTAATTGGCCATTTAGGTGAATGGGTCCAGAAAGGTGGCTTGATTTGACCAGTACCAAATCTACTGCTTTATGACAAAGCTTTAGGTACACCAAAAGGGTTAGCTGATAGGCCACGACAATGCTAAAAATCACTACAATAATCAATGCAAAAACCTAACTACAATATAGCTAAGAGAACTTTTTTTTTTTTTTTTTTGCTTTTTGGAGGGCAGTTGGGGTTAAGTGACTTGCCCAAGGTCACACGGCTAGTTTTTTGTGTTAAGTGTCTGAGGCCGGATTTGAACTCAGGTACTCCTGACTCCAGGGCCGGTGCTCTATTCACTGCGCCACCTAGCCGCCCAACTAAGAGAACTTTTGTCACATTTTTTAACCTGCATTTGAAACCACAAAAGACTGATGTCATCTCTGACCTTAAAAAATGACTATATCACAAAAAGAACATTAGTATAATGAAATAGGAACTACACAGAACCAGAAAAATAATATATAATGTAAATGTAAAGAATAATCAAAACTAAATGCTAAAAAATGATAATAACCAAACTCAGCCCCCAAAAAGAGATATTGGAAGGATACCTCTCCCTACTTCTTTACAGAGATTGGGAGACCATGAATGAATAGTTTCATACGACATCAGACTTCCGATGAGAAATGTAGATGATATTAAAAAGTTATCTAAACTTAAAATAACTAATTTAATTTTTTTTAAAATAGAAATGGTACATATATAGTACCACAGATCTAAACGTTTATCATCAATCTATAACATGATTCTTCCTTTACCACCACCCAAAAAAAAGCACAAGTATAGAAGATTCCTCCCATAATAATGTATGCATAACCCTAAGTTCTAGCTGAACACTGTGGTACCATTTTCCTCCCCCTCTCCCTCCTTCATGCTCACTGTTGTCCAGAACACAACTATGGTTTCGGTGATACACCAATTAACTTTTTACTAGACGGTATAGAAATCTCTGGGTATAAATCATTGAAACAGCTTCCTAATTGGAATCCCTGCTTCAAGTCTGGGGCAGTTGGGTAGCTCAGTGGATAGAGTCCTGGGCCTGGACTTGGAAACATCTGAATTTAAATGGGGCCTCAGATTCTTACTGTATGACCCTGGATGGTTCTCTTAACCTGTCTTAGCTTTCTCAATTATAAAATGGGGGTAATAACAGCATTCACCTCACAAGGTTGTGAGAATCATATGAGAAAATATCTCTGAAGTGCCTGGCACACAGTAGGTACTTAATAAATGCTCATTTCCTTCCCTCCTTCCTTTCCCCTCTTTAATTCATCCTCCTCACAGCTGCTGAAGTGGTTTTTCTTAAACCAAAGGTCTGAACATGTAAACTCACTAGTTAAATTCCTAAGGCTTCTTAATACCTCCAGGGACAATCATTAAATCCTCTATTGAGCACTTAAAGCCCTTCCTAACTTTGCTCCAAATTAGTTTTATTGGAGACACAGCATTTCCTTTCATAAACACATGAGGTATGTATACATGTCTGATCAAACATACCTCCTTACTGTCCTCAGACCAGAGGATCCTTCTCCTATCTAAGCTTTAAGAATCCCTCATGACCTTCAAAAATCAGCTCAAGCAAGCATTGTCTCTACTAAATCCTTTCCGGAGTTCTATACAGCTGGTAGTGCTTTCACCTTCATTTCCCTCCCCCCCCCATTATTGTTTTGAGAAATTTGTTTTGTATATATTTACATATCTACATATTGTCTCCCCCATGAGCACGTAAGCTCCTGGAGGGCAGAGGCTTTTTTTTGTCTTTGGTCCTTCCTTAAGAACTATCATTAGCAACAAAAAGCCTCAACACAGTATAGTCTAGTCATGTCACTAACCTTGAGTATCCCCCAAGGCCATCTTCTCTTCTTTCTAGATACTATTCCACTTGGTGATCTCATCAGCTCCCACGGATTCAATTACCATCTCTATGCTGATGATTCTCAAATTTATTTATCCATTCCCAATAGTTCTACTCATCTCCAATTTCCCATCTCTAACTGCTCATTGGATAACGAGAAAAAGTCTGAATCTTTAATTCAATATATCCAAAACCAAATTCATAATTTCTCTCCCCAAACCCTCCCTTATTCCTAACTTCCCTGTTACTATTGAAGGTCACCTTCCATATCCAATGTCGCAAATGTCTATTGATTTCAGATTTTACCTTAACAGCATCTCTTGATATGCCCTCTTCTGAAATTGCTACAACCTTTGTTCGACCTCCTTACTATTCCTTGAACAAGATACTATATCTCCCACCGTCAGGCATTTTCACAAGCTGTCTCCCTTGCCTGGGATCCTTTCCCTCCTCATCACCACCTGTCTGTATTATAGCACTAGCTAAAATCTCACCTTCTGTAAGAAGCCTTTCCCCATCTTCTTTAATATTAGTGCCTCCCCTCTGCTGATTATCTCTAATTTATCCTGTATATATCCTGTTTGTACACTTTGCATATTATCTCTCCATTAGACTCCTTGAGAACAGATACTGTCTTCTGCCTGCCTTTGTATCTCCACAACTTTGCACAGTGCCTGGTACATAAAAGGTACTTAATGTTTATTAACCAACTGGTTATATAATAACTATCCTATCTAACTGCTCTTATTGGCTGAAGTTAATCTATACTGAGTTTCCAAACATATTTAATGAAAGTCATTTGCCATAAAAAACCCAGTATTCTCAGACACCACAATATAGAATGGACTATGAAAAGCAACATGCTAGTGAAAACTTCTCCACCTGAAGTCAGGGAGATCCAATGTTGAATGAATCTCATTCTCAGACACTAGTTTTGTCAAACCCTGACAGTTACAGTCTGTTTTCCTTATGTGTAGAAAGGATAATAAATAACATTTTCCACACAAGTTCATTATAAAGATCAAATAAGATCAAGTCTATAGGACAATTGTAAAACAGTGTATAGATGTGAACAATTTTTAATACTGCTGTAACCAAAATTGTTATCAGATACCATAAACAAAAAAGTACCAACAAGTTTAGTATCTGCAAGTTGAACAATAAGGCTCATTATACAGAAATTTATAGCACTTTGTTACAACACTGTGGAGACAGGTACTTCAAATATATTTATCCCCATTTAGAGATGGGGAAATAGGCTCAAAGAGGTTACATTAGCTAAGCTGCACCAGAGCTAGCATTCTAGTATCTTTTCAAATCTAAATCAGGCCATATGCTATACCATATTGTCTGTCTGACTACTAAGCTAAAGATTGGTTTACAATTCCTGCCAGGATTAAGACTTTAAGATTCTAATAATTTGGCCCTTAAAAGAATCACAGCTCTATATTTATTATAACTATTTTTCCATAAGTAGTGATTAAGGACAGAATTATTTTACAATGCCTACATTTAGTCAATATTATCAGAAACTAATTCAATTCAAAGATTTCTTAAAACCAGAGGACATATGGGGGCAAAGAAAGGGTGATACGTTGTAATATGCAGTTGGCCAAGTAACAAAAGCTTGAATACTAGAATCATGAAAATAATTTGTAAAAAGCTACTGCTTTTATCTCACTACTTTGAAAGAGGGGAGTAAGAAAGTAGATAGAAATATACAACAGACCACAAATATATACAAAAATGGATATAAAGAAACATAGCACATGAAACCATTCAAATAATTTTTTTTTTGCTTTTTTGGGGGAGGGGGAAGACAGGGCATTGGGGTTAAGTGACTTGCCCAAGGTTACAGGCTAGGTTTTTTTTGTTAAGTGTCTTGAGATCACATTTGAACTCCCATCCTCCTGACTCCAAGGCCTGTGCTTTATTCCTAAGCCTCCTAGATACCCCCCAAATAATTTCTAGATGTAACATTTTTAAATATCGGTTTTTCCCACTGTAACTGAGATTAAAAAAAAAACTATAGTAGGTGTTCTTATTTTTAACCTTTTTTATGTCATGAATCTCTTGGGAATCCAGTGAAATAAGTGGACCCCTTTTCAAATTATTTTCTTTAACTCATAACTGAAAGAAATGCTAGATTTCAATTAAAGGTTAGTAAAAATACAGACACAATTTTTCCCCTATCCGACCCCCTGAAATTTTATGTATTGATCTGTAGATCCCAGATTGAGAACTCTTAAACTATATGAAAGCAAACTATATATGTTATATATATATGTGCATATATATATACACACACACACACACACACACACATACATACATGAAAATATGTGTATGCATGTATATTCTCTAGAAAAAATACTGATTCAATTACATTCCTTAAGAGTAAATTAGGATAGCAACTGTAAAAAAATTATACGGAAAACTCAAACCTTATACACATAAGAAAGGGATATAGACTCCAAAGACATCAAAGGAAGAATGAAAATACCCATATGTTAAAAATATTTATAGCAGTTCTTTATTGTGGTGGTCAAGAACTAGAAATTAAGATGAAACCTTCAACTGGGGAATGGCTGAATAAACTGTGTTATATGAATGTAATGGAATACTACTATCCTGTAAGAAACGTAGAGACTATTTCAGAGAAACCTAGGAAAACTAATTGAAAACGAACAGCTAGAGTAAAGAGAACACAACTAAGAGAACAATTTACAAAACAACATTATAAAAACAACTTTGAAAGACTTAAGAATTCTGATCAATTAGTGTTTGAATACAGATTGAAGCATACTTTTTTTATTTTACTGTTCTTGAGGGTTTTTTTGGGGGGGGGAAATCTATGTTTTCTTTCACAACAAAACTACTGCGGAAATGTTTTGCATGACTACACATGTAGAACCTATATCAAATTGCTTGCTTTCTCAATGGGAGGGGGGGAGGAAAAGAATGTAAAACTTAAAAGTTTTAAAAACAAATATTAAAAATTGTTTTTACATGTAACTGGGAAAAAATTAAAATGCTAAATAAAATTTATCTTTGTATTTTGAAGAAAAACAAAGAATTCTGATCAATGCAGGGCACTAACAACTGCAGGGCACCAATGATGATGCTACCCACATTCTGAAAAACAGGTGATGGTCTCAAGATGCAAAATAGGAATTTTATTTTGGGATATAGCCAAAGTGAGAATTTGTTTTGCTTGGCTAGACGTGCTTGTTACATGAGTTTTCTTTTTTCTTTCTTTTTCAATGTTGAAGAGAGGTGAGAAAGAAAAAATTTTCAACCAAAAAAAAAAAGGACGAAAAGTAAAAAGGGAACAGAACTACAGAGACCAAACACTATGTAAATTATTGTAGTAGTCAAAGATTTGTTGCTGTTTTTAAAAGCTCTACCACACTCTGACACAAAATCTTCCATAGTATGGCTCCAACCACCCTTTCAAGTCTTATGAAACCATTACACCCCTTTACATCATCTACAATCCAATGAAATCTGGTTTCCTTGTCGTTCCTCACACATGGAATGTTGCTGACCTCTATACCTTTACACAACCTGTTCTGCTCTGAATGCACTCCCTTCTCACCTCTTAGACTTTCTATTAGTCCTTCAAGATTCAGCAGCAAATACCATCTTCTGTTTGAAGCCTTTGCTGATTCTCCTACCTGCTAGAAACCTCTATCACCTTTTATCTATTTAAAGCTCTCTCTCTCTCTCTCACTCTCACACACACACACACACACACACACACACACACTTAAAAATTGTTGTCTCCTTCAAAAGAATATAAAATGCTTCAAGACAGCATCTTGTTTTCACGAAAATGATACACAATAAATATGATAATATAAAAGGAAAAACCAAAACTGAACACTGTATTTAACATTGAGCTTGGTCCCGAAGAAATCTAGATATCCTTTCTTTGCAGGTAATGGGAGATTAAAGGTGTGGAAAACTATATAATTAGGTCAAACTTGGTTAATATGCTTAATTTTTCTGATGTTTTATTTTTCCTTTTTAAAAACCTTGATATGGGGGTGGCTAGGTGGCACAGTGAAGAGAGCACCAGCCCTGGAGTCAGGAAGACCTGAGTTCAAACCCAGCCTCAGACACTTGACATATTAACCGTGTGACTTTGGGCAAGTCACTTAACCCCCATTACCCTCCAAAGAGCAAATAATAATAATAATAATAAAATAAAATCTTGTTACAAGAAAGGTTCATATAGATATACAGGGAAGGGGATGTAGAAAGAGGAATAAAAATGATACAGATATAAAATACGTCAATATAATTTATATAAAAAGCCAAAGGTAACATGGCAAGTCAATACACTTTCTGAATCTTTTAAGTATTTTTCTTAACTCATTTTCATTGTACAATAACACCTGGATATAAATGTCCAGTGTCATAAAATCATTTATTGTTCCTAAAAGTGAGCGATATCTATACCATTTACAGAAAGAGAATGAGAAACTTAGGCTTAATCTCCTGGAATTTACCATCTTTAAAAGCATATGATACACCCTGTGATTGTTAAGTAATTGGACTCTTCATAGTATGGTTTTGTGAAGGACAAAGGTGCATTAATGAAAAGCTCAAGTCAACAAATACTAGTTAATTGTGGGGATTCAATATCAATCTATATATAACGAGACTATGAGCCTAAAACTTCTTGTTTCTAGTTTCTTTAAAGAATCATCCTTAAACTCAAGATGGAAAATGTTATCCACATCCAAAGAAAGAAGCATGGAGTCTGAATGCAGATTGAAGCAAACTATTTTCTCTTTTTTTAATTCTTTTTTTCTTTCTCGTGTTTTTCTCTTTTGTTCTAATTCTTCTTTCACAACATGACTAATGTTGAAACACATTTAATATGATTGTACACATATAGCCTATATCGGATTGCATGTCCTCTTGGGGAGCAGGGGGGGGAGGGAGAGGAAAAGGGAATGGGGGAAATTTGGAACTAAAAATCTTTTTATAAAAATGAACGCTGAAAACGAAAAATAAATGTTTATTTTTTTTCCAGACTAAAAATAAGCCAAAAGCATCCCCTCATGCAGGGGTGGGGAATTTGCAACCTGTGGCCTGCTAGGTCATTAAATGGGGCACTGCGACTGAATCCAAGTCACAAGCTTCCCACCCCTGTCCTAAAGATTTCTTTTAGACATATCAATTCTACACTATTGTTTCTATGTGATATAAATCTGCTTATAAATGACAAGTACAGTGAGAATTAAACTACAGCAGCTGCAACAACTTAAAAAAAGAGAGTAGAAATATGTTCCCCCAAAAATTCTGGAAGGAATTTCTCAATCTTTTAACTTTACTTTTCTATAAAAAGCAAGTTACATATATGGTAAAGCTTTGTTATTTGATTGGGACAAGGACATCAACTGATATTCTTTCCTTCAGTTTTGTTCCAATTAAAACCAAAACTTCAACTCTATATTCTTTTAGGAAAGGTTGGTTCCTGAAGGTTTCCAATATATGCCCAATTAATCGTTTAATGAAGATTAAGGTTTCCAATCCTCTAACAGATTTACTTATTAGCTATCACCTCAGATAGTCAGCAGTCTTTAAAAATGGAAGCTTTTTAAATTTTTGTTTCATTTTTTTCCCTTTTTTTTTTTTAAAGGAGGGGCAAAGGCAGGGCAATTGGGTTTAAGTGACTTGCCCATGGTCACACAGCTAGTAAGTGTTAAGGGTCTGAGGCCAGATATGAACTCAGGTCCTCCTGATTCCAGGGCCAGTGCTCTATTCACTGTGCCACATAGTGACCCCAATTTTTTTGATTTTCAAAAAATAGACCCATTTGGGAAAATAGTATTTGCTAAGTGTTTTTTCTGCTTTGTCATTAATCAATCAAATGTTTGTTAAGCATCTACTGTGTAGCAGGCACTGTGGTAGATACTGGGAATATAAATCCAAAGAACAATACAATACCTATTCACATATCAAGTTTACATTCTAATAGGGGGAAACAATAAATATAAAAAACAAGAACCACATAAATATAAATTAACTAATATGTGTGTGTGTGTGTGTGTGTGTGTGTGTGTGTGTGTGTGTGTGTATAGTAGTTAAATACAAATTACTTTAGGAGGGAGAGGACTGGCATTTGGGGAAATGAGCAAAGGATTCATGAAAAAGATGGGGCTTGAACTGCATCTTAAAAGAGAAAAACTCTGAAGCAGAAGTGAAGTAGGCATGCATTCTGAAACAGGAAATAGAATATCAAGCAACAAGAGGGCAGGTCAGTCTGTTTGGACTGTAGATAGCAGAGTAATGCCCAATGAAGTTGGAAAGGTAGGGTGGGGATACGTTGCATATAGAATTTCTTTTAAAAACTAAAAAAAGGGGCAACTAGGTGGCCAAGTGAATAGAGCACTGGCCCTGGAGTTAGGAGAATCCGAGTTCAGATCTAGCCTCATATACTTGACACTAGTTGTATGACCCTGTGCAGGTCACTAAAGCCCTATTGCCACACACACACACACACACACACACACACACACACACACACACACACACACACACAAAAACTAAACAGAAGAGTTTTAATTTATTGCAAAGGCAGTAAGATGCCAATGGAGCTAACTGAAAAGGGAAAAGAGAGACATTGCTGCATCCTTTTGCTGCTTGCAAAATCTAGGCAAAAACTGATGAGGGGCTGAACTAAGGTGGTAACTACATAAATGAATAGAAAGAACTGGCTGTAAGTGATTTTGTGAAGACAGAAATGAAATCATTTTGCAATTCATTAGATAATTGGGGTGAGGGTGGAACTGATGATGCAAAAGTTATGAGACACAAAGAATGGCAGTATCTTCCACAGAAATAGAAGTTTCTAAGAGAGGTAAGTTCCACTTGAGACATGTTGAGTCGAGGCACCTCCAGACATCCAGTTTGTAATATACAATTGGTGAGGAAGAGACTGAAACCCATGGGACAGACTGGGGTGATTATGTAGATCTGGGAAGCATCTGCAAAGAGATTAATAGTTTCATGCATGGAAGCTAATGAGGTTATTGAGAAAGAATAAAGAGGGAAAAGAGAAGAGGACCCAGGACAGAATCTTAAGGAACAACTCCTGCTGGGGAGCGTGAGGATGTGGATGTTGAGGGAGCATAGAAGACTGAAAAGGAGAAATCGTTAAAGAAAGAGAGCAGCATCATGAAAACCCAGAGGAAAGGGTTTTATCTACAGGTCATTTTCTTAACAATTATCTCAGTGTTCAGCAATGTTAGAGTCAACACTTATTTGGATTCATAAGAAGTAGCTACGATATATGCATACATTAAACTACTACCTACCTTAGAAGGTTGTAAGGTGATTTTTAAATTTTAAAAAGCTATAGAAATGTGAGCTACTATAGTATTATTCTATTTCTATTAGCATTAACCAGTTATGTGACTTCAGCCCTCTGCTGGTTTTACATATGAAGAAATGGGAAAGTTAAATTAAAAGAGGTACAAATACTATGATTTTATACTACCATAAATAAATCTTTGGTCAGGGCAAACCATAATAAGCCTCTATACTAATTAGTTAGTGAGGGCTCAAATACAGTTCTATCAGTGATCTAGTAGCTATCACTTAAGTACCTAGATCAGTTACAAATGAAATTTTAAAAGGGCTTTTTAAAAGGAGCTGTTTCCTTAGCAGAAATAATTTTTATGCTTTTAGCCTAATTCTCCCTAAATGGAGGAAATCAAAAGCAAAAAAGCAAAAAAAGTTTGTTTTTCTTTTCCAGACAATAAAATTGAAAAAGGAAAACACTGGTTACTGAGATAACCCCCCAATTTTTTTTATGGTGATCTGATTCAAATGACATACTGAATCTTTACTTTTAGAACTTGGATTTATATTACAAAACCTTTTTTTTTTTTTAACATGAATAGGCTTATTCTACTAGAATAAACCTACTAACTGAAGATATTCAACGAGTCCTTCATTTGACTTCAACTGGTCCATGAGTCAACTAAACTTTTCAAACAATAATTTCAGTATTTGTTACGGGCAGGGTACTGTGTTAAGCTCTGAAGATACAAAACAATTAAGAAATATCAAGGAGTTTAATTCTACTGGGAAAGATACATCTGCAGAAGTAAACACTAAGTAATAGCAGGAAGGGGAGAGCCCAGAATCAGGGAAGGCCCGATGTAGTTAGACAAGCAGCAGAACTGAGCATCTGAAAAGGTAAGGAGGGAATATATTCCAGGCATATGAAAGAGGTAGGTGGGATGACTGTTTACATTAAATTAATAGGCCAGTCTGCCTGAAATTAGAACACATGAGTGGTAAGTAACCTGAAATAAGTTTGGAAAGGTAGTAGGATTTAAGCCATACTGTCCAGGGCTTTAAATGCCAAACAAAGACATTTTAATCAGGATGCTACTAGCAGATTTTTGAGAGCAGGAGTACCCTATGTAACATGGGAACCTGCTCTACATTTCTTCCTACTCAATTTTTTTCCACGAGATTTCCTAAGTCTCCTATAGAAGATCTAATTCAGTCACTGAAGTCTTCCTCCATTAATTTTAATATTTCCTAAAATATAACATGCTCACTGTTTACACTATGTGCCCAACTGCAGCATCTGTACAAGAGCTACACACACACACACACACACACACACACACACACTTAACGGATAGAAGTCAATGAGGTTCCCATCTAAATTCATGTTATAACCTGGGCAATATCCATTCTTTATCCACTTGATTTTTTGAGTATACATACATTAATTACCAAGTTAATTTCTTTTTTAAGTGTCCCAGAAGTATTCTAGAACTTGATGCTAAAAGCATGATATAATTCACATTTAGGTGCATCTAGAAAACTTTGCCAGTTTTCAGGAAATCTCCCATCTGGGCTTCTCAGAGCATTCTCCCAAATGTCAAACACTTTCACTAAGTACCTCTTTTATGCCTCACTTGATACTGAAACCTAAAGAGTTCTGAAGAAAGCAATCCCTGGTTTCAGCTATTTTGGCAAATTTTCACCACCAACTTTTATTAAGGTCTCAACTTATGCTTGGGCCAGCAGGTTAAAGCAGATTTCCTAAATCAAATGCTTTTTCAAGACCTCAATAAAGATTTCTGGATCGTTTACAACTATAAAACATAACTGAAGATATGTTTGCTACACAAATCTGCCCTTGTATTTTCACTAAGGATAGCAATATATGCAAACACCATTCAATAATAAAAAAGCTTTTACAATAATTTTAAAATTATTTTACTGGTGAAAATATTTCTACAAATTTTGATGGCATGGAAATTCTTTAAAAAAAAACACAATTAAACTACTGATTTAAAGACGGTTTGCTAATCAGATATTTCATAAATACTTGTCATAACAGTGGCAAACAGAAAAATGAAACCAACCTTTCTTCCTTGCATTTTCAGAATAATTTTTTATAACTATAAATGAATCAATGCCTTAAAATGTATAGTTTATGGCAACAACATAAATGGAAGAACTAAACTGAAAGCCATGATTAAACTAATCCAGAGAAAAGAAAATACACTTCCTTCTTTCACTGCAGAAGTGGGAGACTACAGGTTAGGAACACACTGGATTTACTGTCAGACTCGGATGATATGTTTAGTTTTACTGGATTACTTCTCAATTAAAAAAATTAATTAAAGCATTCAGACATCAAATTTATTTGAGTTGTGTATGAGTTGTTATTTTTTAAAGAACTTTTATTTAAAAAGAACTGATAAAACTGAATCTGTCTAAAACAATAATTTAAGTCAAATTAAACCTGACTTGTTCAAGAACCATTTCTGTTCGACTTTGAAACTAATTCCACATTAAGGTTTTGCAAGTAACATATTAAAACTACCTAAGTTTATGCCCAGTAATGGTTGGGGGTTGACCCAGAAGATAAATGGATGACAAGAGATCCTCTTTGGATTTGAGATGTAAAGATAAAACACAGAAAGATGATCACTAACCAACCGTATTATATGTTTACAAAATGTAAGGCACAGAGAAACAAAATTCATACTGAACTCTATCCTAATCCCAGACACGGTTCAAATACTCAAGGATTAGTTATAAACTACTAAACTTTTAAAAACATATGCTTGTCTTTTCTCTAAAAAGCTACCTTAAAGATACATTTTCATCTCTGCAAAATTCCAAAAATTCAAAACAATTCATATTTAAAAATTCAAACTATAACTCACAGAACATAATCAAAATACAAAGGCCTTTATATATTACTGAGACTATCCTTACTACAAGCCCCCTTTAAAAAACAAACTTTTTTAATTAAGTGAACTACATTTTTAGATCTTTGGGGGCATGAGCAAAATAATAAAATTGTAATAATGGAAAAAAACAAATGATCATACTATTGGTATGGGACTTCTGCATACTGGGTTGCTACCTGGATAAAATGAGATAATTTCTAGTAGGCATGGAAGAAAAAAAGGCCCAGAAGACTGACCAAGATCCCAAATGGGATATAAAGTATCAAGTCCACACCTTGGTTATCAGGGTAAGTCAAATGCTTCTATTTTCTCTCAACCCACCCTCCCCACCCCTCAAAAAACACCTCTCTCCCTGACCCCTATCCATCTCCTCTGCATCCACACATACAATACTGATAAGACACAGTGCTGATGTTTACCACTTGTTGAATTAACAACAAAATCTAAGTCAACAAAAAGTTTAATGAATACTGTTTTTCTCCCTATCAACTAATACAGTACAGGAAGAAAAACGAATGCTTTTTAAAACTAACAATTATATACAAATATGAGTCAGAAAAGTAATTCAGTGTTTAGTAAAAGTAAAAAGTAAGGCTAGTGTTTAGGCAGTAGAAAGACTATGTTCCCCCTCCAAGAGTATCCACAGTAGGCAATCGAAACAGATTAGACAAAAACTGCTTGGGGTGGCTAGGTGGAGCAGTAAATAGAACACTGGCCCTGGAGCCAGGAGGACCTGAGTTCAAATGTGTCCTCAGACACTTAACACTTACTAGCTGTGTGACTTTGGGCAAGTCACTTAACCCCAACCGCCCTGTATTCCCCTCTCCAAAAAGAAAAAAAAACAAAACTGCTTAACATTTCAGGGCCTAAGTAAAATGACCAGATACTCACTACCCACCAATACTCACTACCCAACTAGTACTTCAAAATAAATGCAAATGAAGGTACTAAAAGTTTTTGCCCTCACATCAAAGTGAACTAATTACCATCTCAGGAAGGAGGAATGGAGAAAGAATTTGGAACTAAAAAAAATTTTAAATGAGTATTAGTAGGCACCTCTTACGTACTTACATCATATCCTTCTTAGATGGTGAACTCTATGAAAGCAGGTTACCATTAAAGTATATTTTTAAAAGGGGAAGGAGGGAAAGAAGACCCTCATACCATATTCCAAAGTCAATTACATTAGATAAAAAGAGATGGAGAGGATTACGTAAGGCCTGTACCATCATCCTAAACAATCATTAATGTTTGAAGGCCTCAATTATTTATTAACACCCTGCACACACTAAAATTAGAATCTCCATTTTTCTAAGTTCATAGAAACTGGGGGATTGGCTAAAAAAAAAAAAAGAGTTGATACAAGAATGTAATGGAATATTATCATAGTATAAGAAATTATACTAACAAGCATGATAAGACTTACATTAACTGAGGCAAAGAACCAGGAAAACCATATACATGATGATTACAACAATTAAGTGGAATAACAAAAAGAAAACAATTGAAAATGAAAGCTGTGAAATTATAATAACCAGGCTTATACCCCAAAGAAGAGAGAAGATATATTCCCTCTTTTTCGAAGGGAGACTATGGGTATTGAACAATGAGATTATCTGTCTTTAAAAGAGATGGCTGTCTGGAAAGGAGGGGAAATAGTTACAATGTGAAATGGAGGCAATATAAAAAAAACAAGAGATACTTTTTTATAAAAGAATCTGAATCTTTCAACATTTACACCTCTTTCTGCAATTCTTAGTGCTCCTGAAAAGTGCAGTATGAAAAAAGAGACTGCAGTTGCTTATGTGTTACTGGAACAAAGACAAAGTGAAAAAAATTTTGTCAATAATCAGAAGATGACATTAAGAATTTTTTCTAATTTTCAGATCTGGCATTTTTGTATATCTGACCCCCAGAAGAAAAGCTGTAGTAGCTATATAGCCCACTGACATGTCACCAACAGTACTGGGAATACACACTGAGAAAAAGGACAGCTTTGCGCATTCCAATATTTATGCAAGGCTTCACTGTGTACAAACTTCTCTTATCTTAAACCTGAGGAAACACAAAACTGTTGGAAGGAAAGTAACTTGAATGAATGAAAAAGTATTTTAAGTAGGGGCAGAGTGGACTGAGTACTGGGAGTGGTGTCAGGAAAACTCCAATTCAAACCCAGGCTCAGACACTAGCTATGTGACCCTGGGCAAGTCACTTAACCCTGTTTGTCTCAGTTTCCTCATCTGTAAAATGAGTTAGAGAATAAAATGACAAACCACTCCAGCATCGTAACTATGAAAACCCCAAAATGGGGTCTGCAAAAGAGTTGGACACAGAAAAGGCCTAAACAAACAAACAAACAAACAAAACAACAACAACAACAAAAAAAAGTGGTGCAAACACTGAGTGCTACACCCAGAGGCCCAGAGTATAGAGTCATATTGTCGAGAGACAATATATAAGGTAATGGTAGTCAAGGCAGTTAAGAAGCATGTTCAAGGGAGGTAGAGGTGAAGCAAATGAAGGATGGAAGCATTTTCTGGTGTTAGCTGGTGGAAGCATTTTTCCTTATTTCCATTTCTAAATCAGTTGTCTCTTCGGACAAGGACAAAATAAATTAACTTAATGAAGTCTTAGTGAGAAATACAGGGATTTAGACAGGAAAATGTTTGTCTTCTGATTCAAAATGTAGGGTGGGGGATAAGGTAGTGAAAGGTATAGTCTCAGCAATGGCTTCTCTAAAATACCAGGAACAAATAAAAAACATAATTAGCAATAACAGATGCCTAAGTATAAACTTACAGTAATGTTTCAAATTATTTAAAGACCTGGCTCATTTGTCTTCAGGAGACATGAAAAGCAGAAGTTCAGCTAAAAGAAAACAAGGTCTCACAGTTTAACAGCTCCAAAATGTTTTCTTGACCAATATGTCAAGTTGGTGCATCAATAATATCCATGAAAGAGTTTTCCCTGATTTTATTTCAAAGTAAGGAAGCAGAATGGATTTCAGAGATTTAAACTGATTTAAACTTGTCCAAGCAAGGTCCATGAGTTAACCTTATATGACATTAACAACAGGAGAAGAATATTACTTTATTTTATGGAATTTGTCTAGAGAGATAGCTTCCTTTAAAACCCATCTTCTACAAGAAGCCTTTCTGAAACCCCTTAATCCTAGTAAACCTCCCTCTGCTGACCATCTCCAATTTATCAAGTATACATACATATATACATTATATAGAGTTACCTACTTTGCATGTTTTCTTCCCCTCTTAGACTGTAAGGTCCTTGAAAGAAGGTCTTTCCCCTACAGCTCCAGCACTTAGTACAGTGCCTGGCACATCATGTGTGCTTAATAAATGCTTTTTTTAATTGACTGGACAGAGGGAGAGTGGGAAGTCATAACCCTAGCTCCATTCTATCTATCCCTGATTCCCTCCCCCACTCCAAACATGTCCCAGGATTTTCAGGTTATCAAGATTTAAAAGGCAGGGAAAAACAGTTCTTTAGTGTGACTCAATCTTAACTGGCAGAGCCTCTGTACTCTGCCACTTTGGCACTAATTAGCCTATCAATTACCTGGGCTCCCCTCTGCTCTTCACTGACCTCTCGAAAAAGAGTAAAGCCAAGTGTTCTAGCACTAACTTGCTACCAAAGGTCCCTCCTTATGTATTTCTCTTACCTCTCCCATCACATAAGTTATATTAAAAACCAAAAGTTTTTACCGTTGTTGATGTGCACCATGAACAAATGAAACACATTAAAAAGTTTCATTTTACTTTAAAAAAAATCTATGAAATCTGAATTTCACAAATTTCTATATATTTGGTTCAAATTAGTTTCCTTTTTAATCTTTGTTTCATTATTTTATTTCTGAGTTAAAAAAAACACAAAGAAAAAGGCCTCACATCTGCAAAAATTGAGAACATTAGATTAGGCTTTTAAAAAACAATAGGTTCAATGTAGGTGAAAAAGAGAACTTCCTATCAGTTATACTGCTTACTTATGAGTATTTTTCCATGCAGTTCTCTTTCAAGATTTTATTCTTTTAAATTTTTTTTTTTGCTTTTTTTTGGAGGGCAATTGGGTTAAGTGACTTGCCCAAGGTCATACGGCTAGTAAATGTTAAGTTCGTGAGGCTGGATTTAAACTCAGGTCCTCCTGACTCCAGGGTGGGTGCTCTATTCACTGAGACACCTAGCCAACCCCTCAAGATTTATTCTATCAGCCCAACCACAAGATCAATTCCCAAAGGCATGATGATCATTATTCCCTTCAAATCTATAGTAAAACCAGAAGATAAAAGTTTTAACAATCTTTTTATTAGAACTCCATTTTACACACCCAAGAAACTGCTCATTTAAGATCCAAGTCTCTCCCAAGTTACTAGTGATATCCCCTCCAAAGTTACTTTCTACTAGTTTTTATCTTATATGCTCTCATTTATGTGTATGTTGGTTCCTCTATTAAGATGTAAGCTCCTTGTGGGCAGGAACTGTTTTTGGCTTTTCTTTTTATCTGTAAGGCTTAGCAAGGAGCCTAGCACAGAATAAGGATCTAATAGATGCCTTCTAATTGATTCCTTACTGTGTGACCCCTGGAAAAAAAAAAATTTTTTTTTTGAGCCTAAACAAAACTTGAGTTACATAAGGTAAACTCATAGGTTTGAGCCTAAACAAAGAGGTAAGGGGGAAAAATACTTTGTAAATATATTAATACTAGCTATTGCTACTGTGATTCTTTGCTTAAATAAGAACATGAAAAAAATACTTAATCAACTGTTATATATTGAATTCTGCTAGCATACAACTATTAGTCCTTCTAGTACTTAGTAAATATTATGCACTGGAGTACTTGGCACAAGTAACCAATATAAGACAAAATGAATCAGAGCTTAATGTTATGGGAATGGCTTTGTCTCAAAGTATATAAAGCAAGCTTACAAGCTTACCCCCCACAGGACTGATGTGAAGATCAAATGAGATAACACATCAAACACTTTGCAAACCTTAAAGTATATAAAAGCTATCTAAAAAATAAAGTACCATCTGAATAATTTTTCTACAAATTTCTTATTAATAAAACAAGTTATTTATTAAGAATATTGAAAAAATGTAAAACACCTCCCTAGAAAAACTAAAGATTCTTTGGAGAAAGTAGATTTGACAAATCTAATAAAAAAAATTACATGGCCAGGTCCAAAGCCAAGTGCCAACTTCCACCATCAATTTCATGTCCTGTGAGACCAATACTAGCCTCTCTAATAAGTGAGGAAGTTCTCAAATGAAGATGCAGGTATAAAACAAGACAAGTTTGTAAAGTTTCATTATTACCTCCCCAATGTATTTGAATAGTAATATAACTGGAGGAACTACCTTTCCATATTTTGGATGGATGTGGTTAAATATGTTCTCTGGAAGATTCTATCTTGTAAGTATATAATGTCAATAATGTTACTCTCCCCCAAAGGACAAAAGGGACAGGAAAAAAAAAAAATCAAGTATGCCCAAAGTAACAGCATCTTACTTACCAAAATACAACATATAGTTATATGAATACTTAAAACAAATGAAGTTAATGTACTTAAGCTGAAAAAGAACACTGACCCAAAATGACCTCTTCATGCTTCTATTTGAATGGTAAGCTTAAGCAATTTATTTTCAACCAAATCTAACAAAATAGGTCTCTAGACCAAAAAGGCTTTCAGTTCCTCACTCACAGCACAAGCATAAGTGCCTGAGAATACAAAAGCAAAATTAAAAGTGTCCTACTTTTGAAGATCTTACAGTCTAGTCAAAGGAGAAAAGTATACAGTTATGATAGGGAAAGGTGTGTTAGGAAAGGATTCATATAGAAGATGATGTTGAATTGAGCTTTGGAAGTAACTACTGTATAAAGATTCTAACAGATAAGTGGGAAAGGAGTGTACATTCTTGACATAGGGAACAGCCAGTGTTAAAGGCATGGAGGCAGGAGATGAAGTCTTATGTACAAAGAATAGTAACAAGGACAGTTTGGTTGGTCTGCAGAGTTCATAAGAGAGTAATGTGTAATAAGCTAGAAAGGTTGGGTTAGAGCAGGTCATAATGGGCTTCAAATGTCAAAGAGAAGTTTATATTTGATTGTAAAGGTAACAGAGAACAAATTCATGCTCCCTAAGAATAAAATTTCTAGTAACTGAAAAGATTATAAATTCTCTAGTTTGTGTTTCAAATGTGATAATTTTTTAGCCAAATTAAATAGTGAAAATCAATCATACTTTCTACTTGGCAATTTTAAGAGATCACGGGATGTGACAAAATTTAAAATTAATTTTCTAAGAAAAATATTTTCACAATCACATGGATTTTCTAAGAAAACTATTTCTGCAATTATTACATGTTATGTAGTTAAGCATGTTCTAGCAAAACTATTTTATTTACTCACTTCATATATAAATACATAAAATTTCAAATATTATAGACAACATTCTACTATCTAAATTTGTAATTAACTAAAATAGCTATCAACAGATAAAAAAATCAACTCTTAATGGAATATATATAAACTAGATGAGGAAAGCATCAGTTGAACTGATCCTAAGCCACCACCCATCTTCAACGTTTTTTTGAGATGTTTTTGTTGTTGTTGCTATTGTTTTGAGGGGTGTGGGGTGGAGAAGAGATGCTAGTCTTTGACAAAGAAAGGTTGTTTCTGCTCAATGTCAGCATACCCCAATGATACTTTCTCATTCCCCAAATCCATTCCCTAAAACCACTGGTAGACAAATTCCTGCCCTTTGATACCCACAGGAGTTTCAGATATAGTCCAAATAACCATCTGACCTCACAATGCATTAACTGAACTAAACACTGAAGTAATAATCAACCAAAATGACTTTATTGTAACACATAGTAAATTCAATCTAAAATATACAAGAACTTTCTGAATCAATGGCATGATAAATGCAACATCTTAGTAAATAAACATTCTAAATCAGCTAGGTTTATAAATCAACTGATCAAGCAATTTATCTCCTTGGGCCTCAGTTTCTTCTTCAGTAAGAGGAAGACTTTACACTCGATGATTTTTTTAAAAAAGCACCCTTCAGCTCTGACACTCAGATTCTACGAAAAATATACAGTAAAGTATAAGTCAACAGAGAGATATTCTTTGTTCTGGAGAGAGTACCTTATTTGGAGGAAGTAATCTTCCTCAATAATATAAAATATCCTCTGAGTAGCATGGTTTGGTTTTAATCAATATTTAACATAACAATCAGCTACATTTTGGAAACTACAATGAATAAGACCCAGTAACTTGCATGGTTTTAAAAAATATTTTATAATAATTAAGGTTTTCTTTATGCATTATATACATATGGATTATAGTAGGCTGATCATCCTCGTTGCTTGTTTCAGGTGATTGTAGCTTTTGACCTGAAACAAAATTACTCTCTCAGATGATTCTATACAAGGAAAGTCTATAGCCACATTTATTAAAACGGACATAGAAGTTCTGCCACCAAATGTTTTCCTAAATAAACAACTTCTCAACAAGAAACTTTAGTTTCTTGCAACAACCTCTCATAGGAATATTATTACAAGACAATACGAAATTCTCTACCAATACTGAAGTTAAAAAAAAGGTACTTGTTTACAAAAGCTTCCCCTACTTCTTCCAAATTCTACCCAGACTTCATTCAAGGCCTCAGTTCAAATCTCACTTCCTTAAAGCGTTCCCTAACGGCCCTAGTTGAAAGCTGGCATGTTCTTCTCTTTTACTATTGACTGTCTTACTGTCTATATATCAATCATCTATCACAGTCTTTCATATACACTATACTCATTTGTGTAAATGATGTATTACCCAACTGAAGTGCAACCTCCTTGAAGAAAAAGTTCAGTTCTGTCCTCATCCTCAAAATGCAGCATATCTCCAACAGAATATCTAATAAATTTTATCACTACCTCAACTAGAAAGTGAGCTAACTCAAAGATGTTTTCTTATCCCTGATCCCCAGTGATTACTCAGTATACACCACATACATGGCAGACACACAATAGCGTCCCTTGGCCCAACTGACTTGAGAATGTACAAAGGGAAAGAGCAAAGTACCAAAAGAACAAACATTAATCATGAAGATGCTATGATTAAATCTGCATTTCCCAGCTTTTCTTTACCCTACAAAAAGTATCTCCCTCCTCTCCCCTCAAAACACCCACAAGTTAATGCTCAAGGGTCCCTAATGCTGGACCACCAATCAAAAAAGACACCATGGAATGTTTTCCCTCAAGAGTTTTAATCCCAAACTTCGGCTTGAGTAAAACTATAAGAACCGGCTTCTACCACACCATCGACTGGATTATATATTGTTATACAGTACAACTATCAACTACTGAACTGAAAACTGGAAAATGTAGATATAATGGAGTTGTACTGTCTTAAAAGCTCAGTCAACAAAAATAAGGGCCTGCTATGTGCCAAGCACTGTGCTCTGCTAAACAAATTATGCAAAAGTTATTTAGGATAAAGATGTTCCAGAGTATAGAGAAAGTATGAAATCTTTGTCAACAATATCTTTATATTGTTTAAACTCTAAGTCTGGATGCTTAAAGAGGGACAAGATCAACAATTATTTTTATTCTGAGTGAACTTAATAGCAAATCAACTAACATTTATTAAGCCTCTATTGTCCCCGGTACTGTGTGTTAGGTGCTAGAATACAAATGCAAAGAATAAAACAATCCTTACCCATCAGTGGCTTACATTCTAACAAGGAAACAAGTACATATATACAGACTTAAAAATAAATACAAATAAACTCAATGTGGTTAAAGATGGAGGGCACTAGCAGTTAGGTGGAGGGTATATGGAAATTAGGAAGACAAAGGAAAGGAGAAATTCTACAAGGCTAATGTGAACATGTAGTGTATTATATACATGGGGTGGGGGATAGTGGCAGGTTGAGGGAGGAGGAAAAGGAAATAAAAATCTATTAATAGGTGACACAGTGAATAAGAGTGCTAGGTCTTAAGTCAGGAAGACTCTTCTTTCTTCCTGAGTTCAAATTTGGCTGAAACACTTCCCAGCTCTGTGACCCTTACCCTCATCTGTAAAATGAGCTGGAGACGGGAATGGCAAACCACTCCAGTATCTTTGCCATGAAAACCCCAAACAGAATCAAAAGAGTGGGGGAGGAATGAACAACAACATGTGCCAGGCACTGTGCTAAGTACTTTACAAGTATTATCTCATTTGATCTTCACAGCAAAAATGTGAGGTGGTGGTTATTCTCCCCATTCTACAGATAAGAATACTGAAGCAGAGTTAAGTGATTTGCCTAGGGTCACTAGTAGCTAGTAAGCATTTGAGGCCACATTTAAAAACAAATCTTCCTTACTCCAGGTCCTGTGCTCTACCCACTGTGTCACTTGGCTGCTTAGGTGGACAAGCAGAATAAAATCAGAAATGGGAGATGGAATGCTGTATGTGAAAAGCAGAGAAAATGTTAGGCTAGACACTGTCTTTACAATATGAGTGCCTTAAAAACTTGCCAGTTGTGACCCGTCTTTGTATCACCAGAGCACAGCAAGGTGCCTGACACAGAGTAGATGCTTAATATGCGCTTCTTCATTCAACTTACTAGTAGCTGGCACGAATAGCGTTTAATGTTTGTAAATATATAATGTTTGCACATGTTACCTTGTTCCTCCCAACAATGCTCTAAGGGGGTGGGGGGTATGTTACTATTATTACTACTCCCTTTTCAGAGATGAAACTGAAGCTGAGAGAGGTTAAGTGACTTGGTCAGAGTCATTGAGCCTGCTTGAACTCAGGTGTTCCTGTTTCCAAGTTCAGCACACAATCCATTAAGCAAGATGGAAATTGAATTAGGGTCACATTGTGAAAGGCTTTAAAAAGTCATTTAGCTTTCAGAAGAATTTATATTTTATTCCTAGAGGCAATAGGTAGCCACTGGAATTTGTAAGTGACACTGACAGATCTGCTCTTAGGATGATGCCTTGGGCATCACCTGTCAGTTTCTTTTCCTGTTGTAATCACAGGGGTTGGAAAGTTAAGTATTAGACAGTTGGAAAAAGAGATGGTAAGGTTTGGCAGAGAGTTTAAAAGGTAAATAAAGAACCTCAAAGGGGGCTCCCAGTTGCCTCTAGGATACAATACAAACTACTCAGCCTAGTACTTAAAGCCCTTTACAATCTGGTTCCTACTTACTTTACCTTTCCAGTATTGTTTCATATTATGGCACCCATCCCCATTCCCCTTTCTAGCATTGATCACACCACTTAAAGAAGCTTGCTAACTGTCCCATCCTTTACATTACATACCATCTCCTATCTTTGTACTTTTTTTGTGCTCCATCTCACCTTTTGTGCACTCCCTCCTCACCTACACCTTTAAGAAGGGCAGATTCAAAGCATAAGATTAGATGTAATTTCATACTTGAAGCCTTCCTTGATTTCCTCCAAAGTCCCCTTATTAAGAGACTTTCCCTTTTAAAAAGTGCTTTGAATTTACTTGAGTTCATTTAAACTCTCAAACTACAAGGCATGCTCCTCCTGGGCCAAAATTGTCTTTTTTTTCTTTCTATAGCCCTAGGTTCTCACAGAGTGCCTTAAATATAATAGTCACTTGATTTTTGTATGTTTAAAAGTAACAGCAAAAAAAAAAAATTCAAGTCACTATAATCCTTCAAGTGATGGCTAAAAAGACTTTAACACTTTCAAGATGATTACAGGAGCATAAAGCAAGTTCCTTAAAAATAACTTGTCAGTCCTAAGGAGGATTTGGGGGAGAAAGACAAATCTTTGAGGGTCTTCTTCAGAAGAAAGGGGGATGTAGGAGGACACACTTTGATCAGGTCAGTATTGAGGCACAGTATACTGAGGATACAATTTGGAACAAAGCTATCTTTCAAACTTAACGAATACTGTTTAATATTCAACCGTGTGTCTCTCTTCTGCAAAGTTTAGAACCAAGTTCCCCAAGGAGAAAAGTTAACAGGTGTATCTTTAGAAATGGATCAAAGAGAAAGTCTGTAAAATTCCCTAAAATGCACTGTAATTGAACACTATGCTTCATTTCTGATCAGCAAAACAAACTCACTGACATCTTCTCATCAAGCCTAGTGCTACAGATTTTATCCCCAGTACAAAGAGTTTAAGAAAAAGAATATGATATAAGATCAAAGAGAAAAAAGCTAACCATGGATGAGACACTGGCCAAGGAGGGAAAAAAGGGGCAGGTGATGGTGGGGGCTCCAACATAATCCACAAAGTGAAATGATTGCTACAGGCAGCTAAAACACCTTGACTGAAGGAGCGGCCCTCCGGCCTCAGACTCAAGCGAGTCCGGGGCTTTGCGGCCTAGCTCTTCCCTGCGTCTCCTCTTCCGACGCCGCCGGGGAGGGGAGGCCTGATAGACAAGACACCTTGGAAGGAGGCAGACAGAGGACCTCGATGTGGGGGATGGGTTGGGGGTAGAGGAAAGGGTGAGGAAGAGAAGGAAGAGTCACCCGTCCTGACTCCTCTTTCCCCAGGGGCCCAGCACGGGCTTCGGAGCTTCAAGTGAGCGACCACTACCCCTCCCCCTACCTCTCTCCTCTAACCTTCCCCGCGGCTTCCAACTGCTCCCCCACCACCCGCACGAGTCCCAGCGCGAGGCACCAGCGGCCCCGGCCCCCCCTACCCCTCCCCCCCCCAGCGGCAAACCGCCGCGCGCACCTCCAACTGCTCGTGCGACCTCTCTGCGGCCCTGTCTCCCAACTCATCCCCCTCACGACCGGTTCGCCTAACGCCGCGGTGGGCGGTGCGAGGCTCGCGACGCAGCCCCCGTAGGCCCCGGGCTCCTCACCCCACCCTGGGCCCCCCCCCCCCGTGAGCGCGCTCGGCGGCCTCACAGGCCCCGTTACTCTCTCAGCCGCCGCCGCTGCCGCCGCACAGTCAGCTCCTGAGAAGAAGCGGGCCCGCGCCCCGCCGGCGCCCAGTCACAGGGAGCGCTCACTACCCCCGCCCTCCGCCCGGGCTCCGGCTAGTCC
Source organism: Pseudocheirus occidentalis (assembly GCA_028646575.1). NCBI lineage: Eukaryota > Metazoa > Chordata > Mammalia > Diprotodontia > Pseudocheiridae > Pseudocheirus > Pseudocheirus occidentalis. The sequence goes on from CM053599.1 coordinate 74,098,505, forward strand.
GGCCCGGAGAAGGCCTCACTCGACCCTAGGCCCGGACGTACCGCTCCACTACCACCCCCACTCCACCGCTCGGTCCGCGTCTGAGGCAGATAACGGCGGCTGCGAGAGCAGAGAGATACTCACTCGGGGGTGGGGTGTTCAGGGTCATAGAAATCCCCCATCTTCGGTGGCGGCGGCAGCGGCTGCTGCTGCTTCATCAGGAAGAACTGGAAGCGGCGGCGGCGGCCCAAACCCCCTCCCCGAAGGCAGGGGAGACACGGGGGAGGGGGACGGGAGGGGGAAGCAGGGGAAGGGGGGAGGAGAGGAGGCGGCTTCTCCGGCGGTGGCGGCGGCAGCGGCGTCGTCGGCAGAGACGCTCACACACGCAGCCACCCCGCCCCCCTCGCAGGCGCCGCTGCCGCCTCCTCCCTCCCGCAGCCCCTTAAAGAGACACACACTCGGGCCGCACGGGAGACCGAGGCCGTAGCCGGGGGCGCCCCCTCCCGTCCGGTGGGCCGCAGGAGGCGGTGGAGCCCTGGGGCGGGGCGCCGCTCAGGCCACGGTGCCTCCCCAGCACCACCTCCGCAGCCCACCCCCGGCCGCGCTCCAGGTGGGTTGTCCCGCTGCCTGGCGCAGTCCCGGCCGCTCTTCACCGCCCCCTGCCGGCGGCGTAGCCAATCCCAGCGCGCTCGCTCCCGTCTGAGCTTTGCACCACCCCCCTCCAACCCCGCCCCCCTCCGGAGGAAGCGTCCCGGCCTCGCCGATGGGGGGGGAAGCCTGCTGGAGCAGCGGCGCCCTCCCAGGGCTATCTCCCCCACCCACCTCTTGTCACCTCTTCCTCTTCCTCCTCCTCCCAACTTTTTTTCCTCTTCCCTCTCCCACTTCCTCCCACTTCCCATTCCCCTCTTTTCCCCTGTCCCCACCTTGTTTCCCTTTCCTCTTTCTCCCCAGCCTTGGCTCACCCCTCCTTTTCTCCTCTCTCCTCGTTTCCCACCCAGGACGGCCCCCACACCCAGGGAGCGTTGGCTGCCTCGTGGGGGGGGGGGCGCTTCGGGGGGAGGGAAATCGAGACGGGCGGGGCGCGGGAGCGGCTGTTGAGGGTTCCCAGTGAGGTGGGTCCGTCCGCTGTTACTCTTTGTTTTTACTGGTGTTTTTTCTGGACACCCCCAACTCCCTTTCCCTGGACCGTTGCGTGGTCCACTCCCCCCTTTTCAGTCCTTTCTCCCTTTTCCTCTCCTGCAGGGAAGGAGGGATGGCCTTTTGGTTTGTTTTCTCTCCAAGAAAACTCGTGTTGTAGAAATCAGGGGAAACCCAGGAAGTTGGCAGGAATCCAAACTGTTCTTCTTAGTGGGACCGACCCCTGGACCGTGGTTCGGAGACTTAGAATTGAGAGGAAACTTAGAGGGCGTCGAGTCCAGTCCCCAGTTTTCAGGGCCTGGGCGAATGACGCCTTTTGCCAAAGGTCAGGCAGTTACAAAGGGCTGTAATTAAGATTTGAATCCAGTCCCTACCTAGCCGAAGGTCCTTACATTGCACCAGTGAAGGAAAGGGTGGAAAATAAGGCTTTAGGTGTCTGATCTTTAGACCTGAAATGCCTCCCTTTTTTTTTTTTTTTTTTTAGATACCCAGAGTATTTTTCCACCACTATGCCTTTTTCCTCGTTTTGTTGTTCGGTAATATCTTTTGGGAGTTTCAGTTTTCTCCCCGTGTTCCCGACTTTGCCTTTGTTTTGTCTCTCAGTCCTCTACCCCTAGGATTTCCTGACCCCGCGAATTCTCAGCTGTACCATATTGTAAGCTAAAGGGGATTTCTCGTATTTTCCTTCAGGCAGAGGAGGGTTATTAATCCTAAGAAGGGTTATTAACCGGCTCTCCCATGGATATAATAATAGCTCTCATTCATAGAGTGTTTTACAAAGTGCTTTCCTCAATATAGCCTTGTGAGGGAGATATTAGAAAAGACAAGATAACATTAACCAGAATTGCTTAAGGGGCTGGAGGTTGCTTTATTAGTAAAAGAAAACCAGTAAGACTTCAAGAGCTGGTTAAACCTTGATCATTTTTGCTTTTGGCGCTTGATGATTTTAACATTTATAAGTGATTTTTTTCCTTCATAAAAAAATAATAGCATAGGGAAAAGGTTAGTCAAAATGATGTGCCAAAGATAGTGGAATAAAACTGAATAGAAGCTTGCCATCAAGTTATTCAGTAAAATATGGGGGAGGGAGATAAAACCTTTATGATACATCGAAACATTTTCATTTCCATTAGATGTTAAGATTGGCAGTTTACCTTATTCAATTTCAGTATTTAATGTCTCAAAACATTTTAGAGTTAGCTATTCTAATATCTCAGCAAAGCATACCATTTCTAATATTCATATTTTTAAATGGAAAAATCCCTTGTTTTAGTTACTCAATATAAAACAAAACTGTAAAACAGGCAAAACCAAATCAAAAGCTGTATTACTCAATACCTTCTGTTTTCAAGATTTTGAGAGGAATAAAAAAAATAATGGTTTCTGCCTTCAAGAACACAATGGGGGGCTATTAAAAGTGTGATTAAAAAGAAAAATAAAACTAATATTTTATGAAGTGCTTTAAGATTTATAAAGCAATTTAGCTATGTTATACCATTTAATACATGCTCTACAAGACCATTTAATCAAAATAAGATCACATCTCTGACAGTTCCCCACTGAACAAGTTCCTAAGCAAGGACTAACTACAACTAACAAGTTCAAGGTTCTTCAGAAAGTGGTTCTATACTAGCCCTGTGACCTTGAGCAAATCACTCAACCCTAATTGCCCTGCCTTCCCCCCTCCAAAAAGCAAAAAAAAAAAAAAAGTGGTTCCATTATACTTTTCCATCCTTATCTCAACAATGTCCCCCTTTTTGATCATATAACTTGTCCTAGCTAACTGGATGTCCTTCAAATATGGACTGGCTCCAGCCTACCTTTTCAGATTTATTTTACATTATATTCCATAAAGCAGTCTGTTGTTCAGTGGAACTGGCCTGCTTAGAACCTGCACTCAACTCAGGAATTCTATCTCATAGGCCTTTGTATACTCTGTATTGCCTCCTCACCATAGTGGCTTAGAATCCTGGGCTTCCTTCCCAGGTCAACTCTGGTGTCTTCTCAACATATCACTCACCTTCCTCATAGTAGAGTTACCGTTTCTCATCTCAACAGTACTCTGTAATACTCTCGTGCACATGTCATTCTCATTTCCATCCTTTTCATCCTTACTGGGTTATAAACTCATTAAGAGCAAGAATGTATATTATAAGGGGTGGCTAGGTGGCGCAGTGAATAGAGCACAGGCCCTGGAGTCAGGAGTACCTGAGTTCAAATCCAGCCTCAGACACTTAACATGAAAAACTAGCCATGTGACCTTGGGCAAGTCACTTAACCCCAACTGCCCTCCAAAAAAGCAACAAGAAAATAAAATAGAGGGGCGGCTAGGTGGCGCAGTGAATAAAGCACCAGCCCTGGAGTCAGGAGGACCTGAGTTCAAATATGGCCTCAGACACTTAACACAAAAACTAGCTGTGTGACCTTGGGCAAGTCACTTAACCCCAACTGCCCTCCAAAAAGCAAAACAAAAACAAAAAGAATGTATATTATATTTGTGCCAGATCTTAGCACACTGCATTGCACAGGTTATTGACATCTAGTACCCCTTCCTTACCATGGTCCTCCGCCCCTTGCCATCTGACTTCTGCCCCTGCCAGTCTACTGAAATTGTTCTCTTAGTCACCCAGTCTAATAGATTGATTGGTTGGTTGGCTGGTATTTTCCTTGCCTTATTCTTTAAATTCTGTCGCTTAGTTATCACATTTGCTCTCATGATTTCAGCTATGACCTCTTTGCAGATGACTCCCAAATCTCAGGGCCTGGTCTCTTCAGCTCCCAACCTTTATCTGTTGCTGTCTACAAGACGTCTCCACCTGAATGTCATACTTGCACCTCAAACTCAACCTGTCTAAAACAGTATTCAGCTTTCCTCCTGAAGTTCTCTGATTTCACCATTTGTTAATTGAGACTCCTAAACATTCAACTTAATATCACCCCTGACTCCTTTCCTTTGACATTTCTCCACAAATCTCTTCCCAAGTCTTGTGGATGTTTGTCTCTGTGAACTGTCCCATCTGACCTTCCTTTCTATTCAGGGGAACACAACAAACACTTATTAATTGCCTGCTCTGTATCAGGCAGAGGTTGGGCAGCTAGGAGGTGAAGTAGATAGAATGCTATTCCTGGAATCAGCAAATCTGGCCTCGGTCACTTAACAGCTAGGTGACCCTGGGCAAATCACTTCATCTTGTTTGCCTCAGTTTCCTACCTACAAACACTTATTAATTGCCTGCTCTGTATCAAGCAGAGATTGGGCAGCACTTCCCTATTACACACCTAGTAAAATTCAAACTCCTTTTCCTGGCATTTGAGACCCTCCACAATCTGGCCTCATCCTATCTTTCCATTTTTTCCTAACAATCTTCTCTTCATGAGTCGCTCCTCAAACATGCTCTGCTCTTTCTCACTTTCATGCTCTTGTTCATACTATCGCTATGCCTAAAATGTCATGCCTGCCCCTTTTTATTTGTTTAATGAATACTTGCCCATCCTTATAAGTTGACACAAATCCCACTTCCAAGACACCATCTGGATTTTCCCCCATTGTTAATGACCATTGCCCTACAAATACCAGTTCATTGGAACATCTCTAATATACTTTTGAATGTATTTTTGCAACATTTGTACATGTTTTCTCTATCTCTTCTAGACAGTGAGCTAAGGGCAGTGGCCATGTCTAATCAAACTGACAAGTATTTCTTAAGCTTCTAACTGCCAGGTACTGCGCTAAGGCTGAAGATACAGAAAAAAGGCCCTCCAAAAACTGGAGCACTAAGATCAAGAAGGACTGGCAGAGGGTGGTACTCAGACTTGGAAGAAAACTAGGCAGTACAGATGAGAGAATTCCAGGCATAGAAGGAAAGCCAATGAAAATATGTAGATGGGACAAGATGAGACACTGGTGAAGTATATCAAGAGAATCCCAATATTGGACTCGATCACAGGGGGTAAGGTATGAGAAGACTGGAAAGGTAGGAAATGCTCAGGTTATGAAGGGCTTTAAAAGCCAAATGGAGTGTTTTATATTTGCTGCTGTGTGTATCAGGGAGCCACTGTAGTTGACTAAATGTGGTAGTGACATGGTCAGACCTTTGATTTAGGAAGCTGATTTTGATATCTGAGTGCAAGATGAACTAGAGTGGGGAGAGAGTCATGACAGATAAGCCAACCAGCAGGCTATTGCAATAGTCCAGGTATAAGGTTAGTAGGACCAGGGTGATGATGATAGTGTCAGAGAAGAAAGAGGGGCATAAATGAGACATGTTATAAAGATAGAAATGACAGGATTTGGCAATGGATTGGATATGGAGGTTGGGGTAAGAGAAAGGAGTTGGGGATAACACCTAGATTGCAAACCAAGGTGACTGAGAGAATGGTGGTAACTTGAACAGTAACAGTGAAGTTAGGAAGAAGGTGAGGTTTAGAGGAAGGTGAGGGGGGAAGATAATGAAGTTCAGTTTTGTGCATATTGAGTTTGAGGTCTACCAGGACAGTCATTTTGAGATGTCTAGCATAGAGGGAGAAGAAAAGGATAGAGCCTGGGAAGACATCCAGGGTTTGTGGATATGACCTGGGTGAAGATTTTGTTTATCTTCAAGAGACTGAAAAGCAGCAGTCAGATGGGTAAAAGGAGAACCAGAAGAAAGCAGTATTATGAAAATCTAGAGAGAAGAGAGTATTAAGGAGAAGAGGGTGATAATATTGAGGCTGCAGAGAGATCAGGTAGGATGAGGACTGAGAAAAGCCCATTATATTTGCCAGTTAAGAGATCATCTTTAACATTGGAGAGAGCAGTTCTAATAGAATGATAAAATTGGAAGCCAGGCTCCAGGAAGTTGAGTGAGAGGAAAGGAAGTGGAGGCATCAACTGTAGATGATTTTGAATTTAACAATAGAAGGGAGGAGAGATATAAGTAGATACTGAGAATGGATTGATTATTGGGAGTTTTTAGAGAATGGGGGAGGCAGCATGTTTATAGGCAGTACCAAAGAGACATTGAAGATAAATGAATGGGGATTATAGAGGGAGCAATCTGCTACTGGAAACAGGCTGGAATGGGATCCATTGTGCAGGTTGAGGAGTCTGCCTTGGCAGGAAATGGGACATATGTTCTTGTGAGACAGAGATGAAAGAGAAGAAGGTGGCAAAAGGCATCTGAAGGATGTGAGTTGAGGTGGGGAGAAAAGGGAACTCAGTGAATAGTCTCAGATTTTTTCAGTGAAATACAAAGCAAGGTTCTCTGTTGGGGTTAGGGGAGGATAGTCATGGAGGAGTTTAAAAGGGGTTAAAAGATTTAGAAAAGTCACTATGGTGAGTGAGATAGTAAATCACTTAGGGAGTTGTAAAATGTTGCTTTGCCTTAGTGAGGGCTCAGTTGGGATTATGTAATATTAATTTGTAGTGAATCCAATCAGTAGTTTCATAATTTTCTCCAGCTTCATTCAGCAACATGTGAATAGGAGCAAAGGTAACCATTGATAGGATAAATCCAAGACTAAGATTTGGAAGAGTAACTCTTTTGCCCTTGGCAAAGCAAGATGTTTGATAGAATAGGGGAGCAAGAGACTTAGAGGAGAGGATGGTAGAGAGTTAAACTGGTATGCCAAAGGGTGAGGAATTGGGAAGGGAGGACAGTATATCCAGTTCCAGGGTAATACATTCAGAAAGAACTGAGAGGTGGAGGAACTGGATGTCATAGTGTGAGAATGAAGAACAGAATGTGGGGTTCCAAGTCAGAGTGAGAGGTGTAATGACAACAGATTTTAATCAGATAAAGGACTTCAGAGTTCATTAACATGGAAGTGGAACTCTAAGGAGTGATGGCAAGATCAAGGACATACCATTTCTCTCTGTAGTTATGATGTGTTGGAGGAGTAAATCATGGAAAATGAGTAAGTTGAGGAATTGGGAGGCTAGAGTATTTGAGAGAGTATCAATATGTATGTAGAATTCCTACTATGAAGGCAAGAGTCGGGAAAGAGGAAAGCAGGGTGTCCTGAAGGTCAGTGGGAAACAGCTACCATAATCTTGATTTGGTAATAAATATGAATTGAATAAACTTCAATGAAGCGGTTACTGAATAATAGAGGGAGAGCATGAAAGTGGCAGTGGGGAGGAACTCCCCCCAGCCCCATCGGTGAGGCAAGTAATATGTGTGAAAGTACAACCAGTGCTGGAAAGGGTAGCCAGGGAAGCTGTGTCATGAGGAGGGAGCCAGACCTCAGAGCAAGAAGATAAAAGGGACTTTTTGTGGTAGCAAAGAATTGGAAATTGAGGAGATGCCCATCAATTGAGGAATGACTGAACAGGTATATGAATATGATGGAATACTGTTGTACCGTAAGAAATGATGAGCAGGCAGACTTCAGAAAAACCTAGGAAGACTTAAATGAACTGATGCTGAGTGAGATGAGCAGAACCAGAACACTGCACACAGCTACAACAACATTGTGTGATGATCAACTTTGATCGACTTAACTCTTCTCAGCAGTGTAATGACCTAAGACAACTCCAAAAGACTCATGATAGAAAATGCTGTCCACATCCAGAAAAAAAACTATGTGGAGTATGAATGCAGATCAAAGCATGCTATCCTCACATTTTTTTTTTTTGGTTTTTCTTTCTTGTGGTTTTTCCCCTTTGGTTCTGATTCTTCTTTTACAACATGACTAATGTGAAAATATGTTTAACATGATTGTACATGTATAAACTATATCTGATTGCTTGCTGTCTTAGGGAGGTGGAAACAGGGGGAAGGAGGGAGAAAAAATTTAAAACTCAAAATCTTATAAAAGTGAATGTTGAAAATGAAAAAAAAAAGATAAAAGGGAACAAGAAAGGAAAATTGAGGTGTAGGCAGCACCACCATTCTTCCAGTCACCTTGGTTTGAAACTTTGGCACCATTTTTGTCACTCCTTATACTTCCACTTACCACTAGATATCTCCACTTGGATATCTCATAGACACCTCAAACTCTGTGGTTTTTTTTTTTTTCATCAACTCACCACTTCTGACTTCCCGATTTCAGATAAGGGTACCATAATTCTTCCAATCACCCAGGTTCAAGACCTTGGAAATATCCTCAACTCTTCAGTCATATTGACCCTCTTAATCTGACCTGTTCTCTCTAGCCAGCCACAGTTTAGGCCTATTGAAATATTGGTTTTCCTACGTCCACTCTCTCCTCTCTGAAGCACATCCTCCACACAGCTACCAAACTGGTATGTCTGAAGCACAAAGTTGACCATACCACTGTGTAAGAAGCTCCAATAGTTCCTTCTTGCCTCTTAGATAGCATTTGAAACCTCTTACAATCTGGTTTTAACTTCCTCTTTCATACTCCTTTCCAACAAAATTGACCTGCACTGTGCCTTGTACTCACATCCCATTTCCTGCCTCCATACCTTTACACACATTAAGAAGTTCATATATTTAGGTACCTTAGAGGCCAATTAAGTTGAATTTTACAGATGAGGAAACTGAGGCACTGAGAGTGAAAGTGATTTGGTCACATATCTAATAAGTGTTGTAAGTGGGATTTGAACCAGGTCTCTGTGACTCCAAATTTAGGGCACTATTCACCAGGCTCTGATGCCCTTTTATGCTCGTTCCCAAAGGAGAGATTTTGTTTGTTGCTGTTATTCAGTTGTTTCAGTCATGTCCAATTCTTCATGAGTTGGGGTTTTTTTCCTCATGAGTTTTTCCTTGGCAGAGATACTGTTTTGCCATTTGCTCATTTTACAGATGCAGAAACCAAGGCAAACTGGGTTAAGTGCCCAGGGTCACACATGTCTGAGGTGGTATTTGAACTCAGGTCTTCCTGATTCCAGGCACAGCATTCTATCCACTGTGCCATCTAGCTTCCCTAGCCTGTAATAAACCCTTAATATATAATAGTCCCCACTACCCTGAGCTAAAGTCCTATTCCTTCTTTGATCTTTCTTTTCAGTATAGCTAAAAAAAGAAAATAACAGTGAAATTTTTTTTATCTTCAGTTTTCAAACCAGCTTCTGACACAATGTTTTAAGGATTATGCCATGATTTCATTTTCATTCTCCATTACCTGTTCTTCATTCCATCTTTATTACTTGACCTAAAAATCTAAGTGGATTAGTGATATCCCTGCATATCCATGTTAGTCTCTTTAAACAATTTTCTATTCCTCATCTGAATTGTTTCTCTTTATGTATAATCAGGGGTGTCTCCCCCCTCCCCCAACAGTAATCAATTTAGCAAATACTTAGTCCTTAGTAATTTAGGGCTAAGTACAGAAGGTGTAAGCTCTGTCTCCTGTATGAACAGAGGGTGTGAACTCTTGTCTTCTGTTGCTGATGTGGCAGAAGGGAGTTGGCTGAGACAGGAGGCCAGTGTGTGTATATAAGAAGAGTTCTAGAGACAGAGAGACAGAATTGGAAACCTTCCTCCTCCTGGCTCCTGGTGGAGGAAGCAGGATTGTCCCAGCATCTGGAAGCTGGGCTGCTGGAAGGCTGCCTGGAAGGCTGAGAGGGCTGCCTGGAAGGCCTCCTGGAAGGCTGCCTGCAAGGCTAAGATTCCTTCTGGGTCCTAGGGACAGCCAAACTGCTGGAGGACTAAAGCATGACCAGGATAAGCCTTGTTTGATTTGTGGCTTGGATTATCCTTGAGTTCCTGGCAAGAGAAGTGGTGAAGGGTCTGAGATGTGTCAGACCCTATAAACTTCAGTGTATATCAACAACTGCCCAGAGGACTGGACAAGGACCTGGGAGCTGTCTGACCCTGAATCCAGGTGACTGGTGGATTCAGGTAAGATCTAGGACCATGGAAGGGGATCCAGGAAATCTGAGAGACCACCCCAAGTCAAGATGAAGAAAAGGCCTCTTCTTGGATATTGAACGAGTTTATTAGACATCAAGGAGTGGAGGGTTTGTGTAATTTTCTAAGGATTATATTTATTGACTGATTGCTAGATAAGTAACTAATTAAGTTAATCTATGGTTGCCCCATGAGGGGAAGATTGATTATTGTATTGTGAATTGATTGAATGATTAAGTAAGGAGGGTTTCCCCCTTAGGGAAACCAGATGATTATTCTTTTGTTCTTTGTTCTAAGTATTGTGGCCACTATAGTGAAAACTGTGTGGCCATTCTAATGTTAAGCTGTTATGAACACTATATTGTGATTTTCTATGATAAGATGTAATGTTGTAAATATTATATTGTGATTTGTTGTGAATGTTTGCCTTGATTTGTAATGGAATAAATGGGTCACTATACTGTGTAATCCGAACCTTAAAAGCTGTTCACAGTAGCATTCTTTTGGGAATCTGTTAGTGCGTGGCATTACACCCCCCTCAACTGACTTCTCTTATAGAATTTTAGCCTAGGATTCTGTCTTTCATTTCTCAGAACCTTTTTGAAATCTGCTCCTCCAAAATCTAGGGTGACTGTCAGAGTATACCCCCATTTTCCTCTTCTCTACTGCAAATTATAAGATAGAGCCATCACTTTCCCACAAGTTCCCATAATTTCTTCCCTAGCTTCCTGTTGTTTAGGAAGAGAAAAAAAAAAGATACAGGCATTCCCTTTATTGGTCTTTGACACCTTTTGAAAGATGAAATTGCCACTAAAGTAAATCAAGAAATTACCTTCCCTAAATATATGAAGCTCTTCTACCAGTACTCCCTTTTACCTGTCCTGTTTCTTTTGATTAAAATATAGCCTGCTACTTGCTTCCACACAAGGGTCTCATCCCACCAAGTCTCAGTGATACCAGTGAAGGCAGATTTCCTTCTTTGGGGGTGAGGAACCTGCAAGTAACCTCAAGGTCACATGTGACTTCTAGGTCCTGGGTGTGGCCTTTTGACTGAATCCAAGTTTTACAGTACAAATCCTTTTATTAAGGGGATTTCTCTGTGAAGTTTGGATTCGTCAAAGTGCTGTACTTGAAGACTTAGAGGGTCCCATGTGGCTTCAAGACCCCAGATTCCCCACCCCTAGGTTAGGATCTCTAGTTTATCTTATTATCTGAACTTTGTGTAGACTCCTGAGGCCATGTATTTTATTTTTAGCCCCTTTCTTGGATTTTGTCCCTTATCTATCTCACACAACTGCTCTTATTTCTCTAGTCATGCAGCCCTCCCCCCCCTTCTTGTTCAGGCTCTCATCACCATTTTCCTTCTATTACAGTAATGCTCTAATTGTTTTCCCCACCTCCATTCTTTTCTCTCTGCAATCTAGCCTTAATGTAGTTGTCAAAACAATCTTCTTTAGGCACATATCAGATTCTATTGTTCCTCTATTGAGAAACCTTCTATTGCCCCTAGGATAACATAGCAATTAACCTGACATTTAACCTCACATTAAAAGACCTTTCCCATGGTTCCAAGATGTCTTTCCAGGCTTAGTTCCCATTCCTCCCTTTACACATTATCCATTACTCCCAAGCTGGAACACTTAACTGTTTCTAAAACTCAACTGCTATCATGCACTACCTCTTCATATGCACTTTTAAAATTCCTTTCCTGCCTTTGAAACTAAGCTCCAGCATTCCCTTATTCCATCAGAATTTCAGAATTAGGCAGGAACTCAATGATCATATTCTGCTCATATCGCATGCCCAATAAGTGGTCATCTAGCCTGCATTATCCTAGTTGTCTTCCTCTAGGCATTCTTCGGCTTATCAATGTCCTTCTCAAACTGTGATGCCCAGATTTAAGCTGCCATGAACCAAACTCCCAGTTGAAAATGTTCTGTTTATTTCAACCCAATCCAACAAACATTTACTTAGCATGTACCATATGCAGGCCCGATGCTTCTACAAAGACAAAAATGAAAAAGAATCCCTTTTTCCTCAAGGAACTTGCATTTGACAGGAAGTTTCCAACACGTGCACACACCCCTAAGCTAATGCTAGATAATTTGGAGAGAGAGAACTCTAGAACTAGAAGGATCGGGAGAAGTTTCCAGTAGGAAACTTGTGTTGAGCTTTAACTCAGGATTCTAAAAGGTGGAATTAAGGGAATACTTCACAGACATGGAGACCATCCTTTGCAAAGGCATAGAGTTGGGGAAATGAAGGTTTTCCTATTGAGAATGGCCAGTAGGCTGGTTTCACTGGAAGACTGTGAATGGGGAGTAATCTGCCAGTGGTTTACCATTTGGTTTAATAGAATACTTATACAAGTGTATTTTGGCTTGACTAATTCTTTTGCATCAGTTATATATACAGGGCATGTTTATTGTCTGTCACTTAAAAAAAACAGCTAAAAAGATAAGTATTCAGTAGGACTTTAATAATAGTTCATTATCTAGGTCCATAAGGAATGTGGACATGCCTCAACAACAGAATGGTAGGATACAAGAGTTCATTGGAAAATCTCTTTATTTAGTCAGAGGCCCCTGGTTTGCACTCCTTGACTTGAAAACAGTCACTTCCACCTCAGCCTCTCATCAGTCAATAAAGCACAAACATTTATTAAGCACCTACTAGGTTCTAGGCTCAGTGTAAGGATGACAAAGAGAAAAATGAAACAGTTTCTACCCTCAAGGAGTTTCTGTTCTAGCTGAGGGAGGTAGCATATGCTTAAATGTAAATTGTGTTTAATCACTTACTGCCTGTGTGACCTAAATCTAATCATATAACCCTCCTGGGTCTGTTTCCTCATCTGTAAAGTGAGACTGTAGGACTAGATGAACTCTTAACTTCCTTGGAGCGAAGTTCTATATCCATCATTCTATAATTAAAGAAATAGCGCTAGAGAAGCTCCTTGAGGACTGTGACCTTGGTTTATTGAAACTTTGAATCTTCCCCAGTCTGTCAGCTACACAATAGATGCTTAATAAAGTATTCATTAAGATAAGTTGAAGATCCTTGTGTGGAAGACCTTGAATATGGGACTAAAAAGTGTGGACTGAATCCTTTAAACTGTATGGAGACTTTGGAGCAGAGTTGTGATTTAAGAAAAATAAACTAGGAAGGATTTGTACAATATGGATTGGGAGGAAACTAGAGAACAGATGAGATCATTAAGAAAAGAAGAGGGCCAAAGAGAGAACATATTGTGCATGGATGAATCAAAGACCAGTAAAGGAAATAGAGGGGTGGTCATAGAAGCTTGGGGAGTGGGTAACAGCAATAACAACAATAATGGCTAACTTACATAATACTTCAAGGTTTATAAAGTGCTTTACATATGTTTTTAGGTTTTATATACATATTGATCTCCCATCCCTTGCCAATCCATTCTCCATAGAGCTGCCGATGTGGCATTCTAAAGACACAGACCTAATCATGTTACTCCCTTGATTAACAAGCTCCATTGGCTCCCTAACCAGTAGGATAAAATACCTAGTGCTCTGCTGTTCCACATTCTTCACAATCCTGCTCTAGCTTACATTTCCAGGTTGCTCTACTTGATGACCAGACAAACTGACCTACTTCCTATTTCCCTCTCTCTTAACATTTCAGATGTCCTTCAAGGCCCAGCTTGGGTGCCTCTTCTGCATAAATCCTTTCCTGGCTTAGACACTATTACTATTATTTCTCCCTCAGAAAACATTTTGGGTTTACTCTGCATATATTTTATTTTATGTGCAGATTCTGTTTCTCCCATAGAAGTAAGAGTCTTGAGTAGTACTTTTGATTATCTTTTTATCCCCATTGCCCAGCACTCTGCCTAGAATATGCAAAGGGATGAAGACCTGTAAAGCCAAGTGTGAGCAGCTTTCCAGAGGACTGCGCTGTGAACAGATTCCAAGGTTCAGATTACACAGTATAGTGAATTCTTTATTCAGTAACAAAGACAAAACATTCACAGAAATTAAAATACAGCATTCAGAATGTTATGGCATAACAACTTACCGCTAAAATGACCACATAGTTTTCACCAAAGTGGTCACATAGTTTTAAGCAAAAGATAACATTCATTTAGTAAGTCCTTCATTAAATCCTTAATTCAATCACCCTTAAGGAGGCAAGCCTCCTTAACTGACACAAAGTACAGAGGTCGAAAGTTTTTCACTGATAGGTCACACTGTCTTAATCTCTTCAATCAAAAAATCTTCCTTCATGTGAGTTTCTTGAGAGTAGGGGCTGTCTTACTTTTCCATCTGCATACTAGGGTTTAGTACAGTAGTACTTTGGACATATCAATTGCTTAATAAATTATTTTTCATTGATTCATTGAAAAAAAATTTCTTTCTTAATTGGAGATTAATTTCCAATCCTCCTTAATTAGTAAGTCCTTAACTCAGTCATCTAAATGTTAAGGTCAAAGTTCTCCACCCCTAGTAAATCATCATTTTCTCAGTTTTCATTAAATACCCAAGGAGAGGTCTTTTCATCTTGACTCAAGCAGGCTCTCAGCTTCCATTGTCCTTTTCTATGGTCACAGTTCCTGCCTGAATCTATCCCACTGTTACCTGACTTCAAAGGCAGACAGCTCTCAGTTCTTTGTCCAGCTTCTTGTGCTGTTCCTCATCCAGTTCCTGTTCCACACTGAAGTTCACAGTATCTGGTCCAACTCAAGTCCTTCACAGTTTCTATTCCTGGGAAGACAAAGCTTAACATAGCCACAATAACATTCATTGTCATTGCTGGCATCCTCATCAATTCACTTTCTGACTGTGAAATCAACTCAGACCCACCAACAAGGTCTGAGAACTCAACACAAATCATCAGTATAGTCCCAGGACCTCTGAAATCATCAGCAAGACCCTCCTTCAGGATTTCTGTAAACGTACAACAAGAAAATCCTCTTTCAGGGCTTCTGAACCAGGATTCTTTCCTGGAGAAGTTTAGGTGACGTTAGGACTGATTAAACATTAAATGCATATTTTATAAATACGTATAAAGTTGATTCTACACTTGATTTCTCTATTTTTGCAGTATGGAATAACTTTATTATAATGTCTTCATTCTTTGATAATTATGTTGCAGATTAAGTTTCCTGATCTTATAGTTTGCTTTGAATTAGAGTAGGTGGATAGAAAGATTAAATTATAATGCTACAATTTAATACCTATCACTGAATAATGAGTTTATGGATCACAGGATTTGGAGCTGGAGGAGACCTTTGAACTCAATTTGTAGCTGACAAAACTGATTTTCAGATTAAGTGACTTTACCAAGGTAGTGACTGGCAAAATTGGGATTTGAATCCAAGTTATCTCATTCAATATCCAACAATGTTTTTCTTTTGTCAGACTCTCTACCTTATTCCCATCCCCTTTTGTTTGTAGGATAACAATTAACTATCTATCTATGATCAATGATTTTTGGAAATTCTCTGGATTAGGTCACAGTGAGCTAAGAAAGGTGGTAATTTTCCATATGAATATGAACCAAAATCCATGATGGTCTTAGTCTCCAGGGACAAATGAGAGTAGAAAAGTGACATATATTCTGACAAATACCCTCTCGGTGGTCTTCACTCTGTTTCCTTCCCTCAAGATAAAATTCTCAAGTCTCAAACTGAGGTTAATTAAACAAAAAACAAGCTGTGAATGATGCATAGGTTTAACTTCAAGCATTATTCACATGCTAGCTACTGTTCAACATTTATGTTTACAATAATGAATGAATGAAAATCCATTTATTAAATGCTTATTGCATGCTAAATACTGTGACACAATTCTGGGGATATAGAGAAAGGAAAATATAGTACCTGCCCTCAAGGAGTTTAAGAGTCCCATGATAAGGAAACTTGTAAACAATCCTGTACAAAGAAAGGATATGCAGGATTAATTGGAGATTTTTTGAGAGGCCTGTTTGTGGTTCCTGGAAATGAAACACTTTCATCTCCCTGAACAAGACACTCCACATAGCTCTAACTCTAAGCATTTTCACCGAGTATCCTCATATCTGGAATTCTTTCCCTCTTCATCTCTGTATCCTACTTTCCTGGGCTTCCTTTGAGTCTCAGCTAAAGCCCCACCTTTTGCTAGAAGCCTTTCAAAGTTGTTCATAATCTTAGTACCCTTCTTCTGAGATTATTTCCACTTTATTCTGTCTACCTCTGGTTTACACATAGTTGTTTTCATGCTCTGTCCATAAGCTCCTTGAGAGCAGGGACTGTCTGAAAAGACAATATCTCCAGAGCCTTAGCTCAGTGCCTGACTTTTATAAATGATTTGTTGATTTATACCCCCAATACTTAGCACTGTTTTGTTTGGCACATAGTAAGTGCTTAGTAAATGGGTTTTCCTCCATTTAATGCAAATACAAATGTTAAATAATAGTTGGGATTTTTTTATTCCCACCACTTAGCACCTTAAAATTTGTAAAGCTTTGCTATCTTCTATTATCCCCACCACAACCCTAGGAGGTAGACACTCTTCTCATCCTCATTTCATGATGGAGAAACTGAGGCAGTTCAAGTTTAAGTGACTTCATCAGAGTCATATAGCTTCTAAGTGTCTGAGGCTGGATTTGAACTTCAGTCTTTTTTGGACCACTTAGGTGGCATTAAAGTAGGTAAGATCTGGATAAAGATCAGCAAAGGAAACTAAGAGGAAGCAGACATTTAGGTAAGAGGAGACTTAGAAAGAACAGAGAGAAGAGAATCTTAAGGTGAGGATGATCAACACTATCAAAGGCTATAGAAAGGTCGAGAAAAATGAGAACTGAGAAAATGTCATTAGATCTGGCAATTAAGAGATGTCGGATAACTCTGGAAAACAGTTTCAATTGAATGATGAGGTTGGAAGCCAGACTACAGAGTGTTCAGAAGACATGGAAAAATTTAATGTAGACAAACTTCTCCAAGAGTTTAGCTAAGAAAAGGAGGAGAGAGACGGGATGTTATCTCACAGGAACTAGATTGGATGAGTGAGGGTTCTTGATGATTTGGGGGGAGACAAAATTCAGTCAGTAAATATTAGGTGCCATTCAAAGAAAGGCACAAGACAGTCTCTGCATTTGAGGAGTTTATAAGACATGGGCTGTTTGTAGTCAGCTTACAAGTAGCCAATAGACCAGGAGAGACTGCAGATCAGTGGAAGAATAGAGATTATGGAGAGAGCAATTCCCTCGATGAAACGCGATTGGGTCTATAACACAAATTAGGTTAAGAACCCCTTCTGTAAGATTTCAATGAGGGAGGAATTATCAGTCACAGTGGAAATTCACCACACAAATGAAATAACAGATCTGGACCAAAATGTTATGCAGAAATATCAAAACTGTTTATATAGAGCCTTAAAAATATATAGAATATGCCTGCTTTATCTAGTTGGGATCATGCAGCACACACACTCACACATACACGTGGCGTACATACACACAAACTGCCCACAGAAGTTAATGCTTTTGAACCTTTTGTGTTGGTAAATGACCACTTAGCTCACAGTATTTTCTTCCTCCCCTGAATTCAATGTCCCTGCCTCTCATTTGATATTTGTCATGTGCAGGCATATAATATTAGCTGCATTTTCAAGTGCTTATGTCTCTGTGTGTCTTCCCTCCCCACCCCCAGCTAGATTTTAAAATGCCTGAGGGCAGGGATGGAATCTCTGCTTATTTGAATGCTTAAAGAACATACTTAGCATCATACTTGCACATAGTAAATGTGTGTTCAGTAAATCCTGATTAATTAAAATAATGTATATTCTCAGAACTTGGTTTTTACATGAGCAATAGTAGAAATACCTACAAGTATGATTCCAAGAAGAAGCAGGCAGTCCCCTGATATATCAATATGGGACTACATCCAAAAGTATCTCAAAAACCTCAAGAGAAGAGAATATCAAGTAGGAGAAGATGATTGATAGTATCAGAGTCTATGGAGAGGTCAAGATGGATGAGGACTGAAAAAAATCATCAGATTTTCTAATTAAGAGATCCATTGATAAGTTTGGAGAAAGCAGTTTCAGTTGAATGATGACGTTAGAAGCCAGAATATAAAGAATTAAGGGAATGAGAGAAAAAGAAAGTGGAGGCATTAATTGTAGATGGCCTTGAATCATTAATAAAAGGAAAGAGAGTTATAGGATAACCATAACTACCAGTGATGGATGGATCAAGTAAGTGAGGCGGGTTTTTTTGGAGGGCATGTGATAAAGACACAAAAGAACATCTTAACCCTCAAAGAGCTTAAGTTCTAATAGGAAGCAACATATATATGGGAATGATGGTAGAGGAAGAGAGTGAGTAGAAAGACAATGACAGTGAGAGCAATTCAACCTGGGGTGGGAGTTCCAAAGCTGAATGGATTAGTGTTCCTTCTGACTGACTGTGGGGTGGGGAAGGGAGAGGTGGTGGTGGAAGGAGTGAATATTTTTCCTAGTGATCTGATCAGGAGGTACTTTTTTAGGTGAAAAGAATTAGAATATCAGGTCAGATGGTAAGATGACTAGGATGGAAAGCTGGTGTGAAGTGTCCCTTGACACTACTAGGCATCTTAGTTCTATGTTATCTGAGTAACTCCCTCAAGGTCCATATCTTCTAACAAGCCAGGGCATGACTTGGATTCATCCTTCAGTAAGTGGTCACGTTTGGGAAGGGAATAGTGGCAGAAAATTCTGAACTAAGGAATCCTTTAACTCCTGAGGTACCAGGTTAGAATAGTCCATCTCTCATGATCACTATTCAATTCCCTGAATTTAGGGAGAGAAATACAAAGCAGAAGAGGCTATCAGAGATTTGAGGTCCAGTCTCAGATTTATGATGAGAACATGCCCTTGCTGTCATGTGTGAGCAGCTTCCATAACTCCCCAAGCCACACTTCAAAGGAAAAGAGGGAAAGAGGAATAAAAAAAGTAAAATCTCAGAATTTCAGAGTGGGGAGAGGCCTTAGAGATCAGCTTATTTTACAAAGAGAAAATTGATACTCCAAGATCTAGACCCAGGGCCAAATGATAGTGCTGGGACTTGTAGTTCTTCAGAGTCTTTCAGTCAACAAATATCAAGTGCTTCCTGTGTGCTAGACACTGTAATAGATGCTTCAAGATAAAAAGACAAGTATAAGCAGTCCCTGATCTCAAGGAATTTACAGTCTATTAGGAGAGATTACATTCATGTATAGCTTTATACAAAATGAACAAGGTAAAATTTTTTGGGAAAGGCACTAATGGCTGGGGAAGTCTTTATGTAAAAGGTCTTAAGAGTGTGAAGAGACCTCAGAAGCCCCTTAGCACAACCTTTTCCTAACCAGTAATTCTTTCTGTAGCATCCCAGAGATGACAAGGGGTCATCCAGTCACCACTTGAAGGCCTTCAGTGAAGGAGAGCTCACTACTTCCCAGAACAGCCTATTTCTACTTTGGGACAGTTTCCATTGTTAGGATTATTTTCCTTACAATAAGTCAAAAATCTTCCTCTTTCACTTCTACCCATTCATTGTTCATAGTTCTACCTTCCAAGGTGAAGTAAAAAAGAACAAAATAATCCCTCATCCACATGACAGCCCTTGAAATACTTGAAGGCAACTGAAATAGTTCCCCTTCTCTTTTCCAGGTTACATATTTCTAGTTTCATTAAGCAGTGTCCATATGACATGGTCTCTAGCACCCTCGTTTTTCTGGTTCTCCTCTCCTAGAGATGTGGCACTTGTCAGAATCCTGTTTTGATTATATTGCATTAACCACATGTAATGCTTAACCTGTAATCTTACCAGGGTAAAATACAATTCTGGACCCTGTGACCCATTTTAAATACCAACAAGCCTAGGAATCCAAGTCCAGCACTCTTTAGTACTTCTTTAGTGAGGACCAGCACCTCTGGTGTGAGGGCTTCTCGAGCCCTTTTTCAGGGCTGCTCGTCTGCCTTTGGTGTCCATCTGTCACCCAACTCTCACCTGTGATTCCAAGAAGCTGTAGCATGTACAGAAGCTACACACCTGTAAAACATCTCAGCAGAGGGAATAAGCCAGGTTGAGGGTAACCAACAGACCTCAAAACTTATTGGTGAGTTAGGGGGATGTCTACCTTAAGCATGTGAAGACTTCCCCTGGTGGAGTGGGCAGATGAGAACCATTTGTTCCAACAGCCATAAATATGCCAAGGTCATCCATTGCATCCCAAACCATAGACAGTCATCCTGACTTTTGTCTTGCCACTGGACTTTGATGATTCTGGAAGAGAGAGGCTGATGACTTTGTGCAACTCTACCTCACTTAACTCCAATTCACTTGAAAATCAAGGTGTCACCCTGTGATGTCACTGGTCCTCTTTGAAATGAGGGACGAACAACATATTTTATTCAATTAATTGAATGTTAGAATTTGCTTTTGATCCAGGCACCTTCTGATTTGAGTAGATACAGGGGAGGGAATATTAGTTGGAGAGCATAAAGGAAGTGAAGTAAGTTTTCAGTGTCTCCCCCTTCTGTATAATGAGGATCAACATTGCTGATTATCTAGCTCCCATGTACCCAGACCATTGCAGGAAAAGAAAACAGGCTCATATTAGTGGAATAGTTTTTGAAATTGTGTGTGGTTGTGTGTAGTTTGTCCTTCGACCTTGAAGAGGACCATGACATCAGGGAGATGATGACATGACTTGCAATTGAATCTGATTTGAGTGAAAAAGGTCTGTGCTAAGTCACCAGCCTCACTTTCCTCTCCAGAGTCATATGGGTCTAATGGTCAGAAATCCATCAAGATGAGTAGACGTGACCCAGGATGCAGTAGGAGACCTTGGCCTTTTTAAGCTAAGGTCTTTTCAAGTTCTCACTTTGAGTGAGGCAATACCCATTCACCTCTTTAAGAAATTAGTCCAAGGGATGACCCTTTAATTAAAAAACAAATCAAACTGAGAGGGGAAGACCCTCAAGGTTGCTGGTCAAAAGAGAAACAGTTACTATTTACATTCACTCTGAGCCAGGAGGGCCCAAAAAATAACCATTAAGTGGTGCTTGGGCAGGGCTCGGGATCTCATTGGTTTTGAAATTATTAGCAGGTTCTGGGAGGAGTATCACCTGTAATAGAATTTTATGATCCTGACATGGTTTTGGCTTCTGAACTTTTCAAATATAAAACCATCAGGATGAACTGAGTGTTAACCTCAGGTCTTTCCTTTTTTGCCTTGTGATGTTTTTTCTTATTCTTATTAGAGGCTGTTGTTGGCACAAAGAATAGAACAAATCACACCTCTGACACTAGCTGTGTGACCACGGACAAGCTGTTAACCTGTTTACCTCAATTTCTTCAACTATAAATGAGGATAATTGAGCCAGTGCCTACCTTGAAGGGTTGTTTTGAGGATTAAACCAAATATTTGTAAAAAGTGCTTTTGTTGTTGTTTAGTCATGTCTGGCTTTTCATGACACCCCATTTGGGATTTTCTTGGAAAACATACTATAGTGGTTTGCCATTTCCTCCTCCAGCTCATTTTATGGATAAAGAAACTGAGACAAACAAGTTTAAGTGACTTGCCCAGTATCACATTAGTATCTGTCCTGCCTTTCGTAGTTGAGGCCAAATAGAAGAAGGGCCAATCTTAGATTCCAGTCTTGCCTTTGGGCCCAAGATTAAGCTCCAGGTGGCATCTTCACAACAACCTGTGTCAGCAGGACCACGTAGGACCAAAAATGTTTTGTCTCATAAACCAAGGGAAAGGAGAATATCCAAAAGGAAGAACTTATCAACAGTGTCAAATGCTGCAGTTATTAGAGAATGAAAATCACACAAGAGTCATTGGATTTGACAACTAGAAAAATCACTGGTGGCTGTATGTGTGTACACTTTAGTCCCTACTAACAGCGGAAGAGGCCAAGGCTGGTGGATTTCTCCAGTTTAGGAGTTCTGAGTTGAAGCAGAACCACTCACTTGTCTGTACTGTCTGGCACCAATATGGTGATTCAAGATGACTCTCATGTCAAGTTATTTCCTATTCGTTAAATGTAACCAATTTCATTTTTGTGATATTATTTAATGAAATATTTCAAATAAAATATCTGGAATTATGTGAAGGCAGTTTGATTTATTGGATATAGAATTGGATGTGGAGTCAGGAAAACCTGGGTTTAAATCTTTCTAGTTTTGTGACTTTGGGCATGTCACAGAATCTCTCTGGGGATCAGTCTCCTTATCTCTAGAACGAGAGAGTTAGACTTAAAGATTTCCAAGGTCTCTTATAGCTTTAGGTTTACAATCCTACATATAAGTGTAAAGTTTCTGTGTAGTTTTAAAGTGTTTGGCCTCTATCATTCCTTACTCCTATATTTTACAACCTGCCTGCTTTTACATTGAAGTTCCGGAACATCGATCTATCTGTTCTTGATTTAATATGGAGTGTCTCATTGGCTGCTTCATAGAATTTTTTTTACCTCTTCACCCTCTGCAACAGATGTTTGTCCATAAGGAGTAATTATGTCCATGGTCAAATGGACCGTGAAATGATGTTTCTTATTGGCTTTAGATGAATAATAAAGCCAGCTCTGCCTCGCTTTTATTTGCTTCTCTTAAGAGAACTTATGAATCAACCTTCCATTTAGCTAAAGCTTCCTTTTGTCTTTTGGCTTTGTTTATAGATCATGATTGATATGATTCAGTTAGTCCAAGTCTACCAGTTTGGTCACTGGACAAGAAACTCAGATGCAGCAACAGTTGTTGTTTATAAACATTCTGAAAACTATGCTTCTTACCATCATCTGCCCTATTTTCTGTCTCTTTGCCACCATTATTAATGGCCATTTTGCATTTTTATATTTCATGGTTGTTGTGGTCAAAGTAGCCAGTAGTGCATCACCAAGTAGCCAGCCTACTGTTGATTCATTGTGAATAAAACAATCCTAAAATGTTTTTATATAAACAGGTCTTTTCCCTCTTTCAATTATATCCTTAGGATATAAGAGTCTTTGACTGTAGTATAAAGAGTTTTAAAGCTTCCATTGTAAATTGCTATATAATTTTCCAAGAAGCATATACCTAGTCACAGTTCTACCAATAGTATAATAGTTTGCCAGTTTTTTGCTGATGCTGGATTTTGTAATTTTAACTTCTCTTTAACTATGGGTATAAAAGGATAATTACGAATTTTTAATATGCATTTCTCTGATTATTAGATGATTGGGAATTCTTCAGTTGTTTCAAATGGACCATTTGTGTTTTCTAGTGGTAGCAGGAATAGGCACTGAACCTATCATTTTATTGCTGTAGATGAGAAAAGAAAAAAACTTCTCTACTAGTGAAAGTTGACATCTTTTTTGTTGTCTGTGTTGCAACTTACAGTATTAAAAAGTTGTCTAGATAGAGTACTGAAAGTTAAGTGATTTGTCCAGTATCTCAAAAACAGGACTTGAACCCAGGTCTTCCTGGCTTCTTGGTAGTATTACATCCACTACATCAAACTACCTCTTACTAGTGGTAATAGAGGGGAGTTGCACTAATACTTTGGGGGCGTTCTATATAACATTTTAAAGTTCACAAGGCATTTTATGTACATTATCATATCACAGTAATGCTATGGAGCAGGTACTCCAGGTATTATTATGCTCCTTTTAATGATGAGAGCACTGGATCTCAGTGAGATTATGTGACTTGCACAGATTAAAGAAGCTAGTAAGTATTGAAACTGAGTTTCTAATCCAAATTTTCCTGACTGCGTTTCTCCTTGCTACCGCTTCATATCCATAGAACTACCTGTTTGTACTACTAGCAAGTTGACAAAGATGACAAAAGATCATAAAGGAGAGTCAACAAGAAATAATGTTGGAGGACATGTGGAAAAACAGGCACATATACATGGTTGGTGCAGAGCTGTAAATTGATCCATCCATTCTGGAAAACAATTTGAAGTTACTCTTTTAAAAAAAATTATTCTTAAAGAAAAAGAATGGATGAATGAGGGAAGAAAAGAAGGAAGGCAAGAAAGGGAGGAGAAAAAAGAAAGGGAAGGAAGAAAAGAAGGAATGAGAAAAAAGGAAGAAGGAAGGAAGAAAGGAAGGAAAGAAAACTTAAATGTCCATATTCTTTGACTCAGGAATTCCACTGACATTTGCTTCAAGAAGGTCAAAACAGAAAGAAGAGTTCCATGTGCAACAAAAATAGCAAAAGTAGCACTTTATGTGATAGCAAAGAATTAGACATAAAATAGATAACCATTGATTGGGAAATGATTTTTAAAAATATTGTGCCATTGGGAGTGGCAAATATGAAGAATTCAGAGAATTTTAAAGGGAAGATTTATATGAACTAATGCAGAATGAACTAAGTAGAATCAGGAAACAATATCCTTATTGACTACAACAATGTAAACAGAAATAAAATTCTAAAAACATTACTGTGAAATTATAATAGTTGAGTAAATATACCTCTCTTTTTGCTGCAGAGGTAGAGAACTATGGATGTGAAATGCTGCATTTCAATATATTAGTTGGTTTTGTTGAACATTTTTTTTCCTTTTTCCTCTGAAAATCTTTGTTATAAAATATGCCTGGCTAGGTCAGAAAGAGGGATGTATTTATATCATTTGATAGTAAGTAGATGGTACAGTGGATCAAATGCTGATCTGGAATTTAAAAAACGAGTTCAGATCTTGTTCTAGGTACTTAATTAGCTATGTGACCCTGGGCAAGTCACTTGACCCCTCTCCTTGCCTTAATTTCCTCTTCTGTAAAATGGTAACAATAAAGCACCCACCTTCCAAGGTTGTTGTGAGGATGAAATTAAATAAGTATAAAGTATCTTGCAGATTTGGAATGTTTATAAATGCTAGCCCATCATTATCATTTATTTCAGAATGGATCTTACTATAATAGAATTGTGTCATTTCAAGATTCAGGGTGTGAAATTTTTGTATCAGATATATTTATGGCAAAGATTTTACTCAAATATGTTTCTTTTTTGGTGTGTATGTGGGGTTCCTCTCTTGTCATGTAAAAAATGCATTTTTATAGAATTAGATCCATCTATTTTACCTTCTATAATTCAGTATATTAAAGAGGTAGATCAGAGGAGTCTCTGATCAAATTAAGGAGTTTTTCTTGCAATTCAACAATATAATATGTTATGGACCTTTCTTAGTAGTGATCAAATTGAAGAAATTCCTCTATCAACCTGATGAGATTATAGCCACTGGATGAGGGCAATTAATGGGAACGCCTGCTGATTGAAGGACAAATTAGCCACTGGGCCTACTGCTGGCTCAGCTTTTGAGAGATTAATTCCACCTTTTTTCCTTGCTTCTTTCAGAGTACAACAAAAAGGGGAGAGGAAAATTTTACTCACCCCCAACCAGTAGCAGTAATGACTTATAGCAGAAACCCATGGCTATGGGAGATCTGTACTTACATATATAGCATGGAAGGAGACTTCAAGGACATTGTTTTCTGTACCCCCAAACTTTTGCTTACAGGAGGAGGGATAGATAGCATGATCTTTGTAGCCTTCTAGTAAAGAAAGGAGAATTCCAGGCCACAATAACTGAGTGCCTCATGAGTAACTAACTCTATGTTTAAGAGTACCTAAGGTTAACACTTTTTTGATATGCTGGTTAGTTTTACTGAACTTTTTTCTTCTTTATTATAATGGATAGTTCTCTGGGAGGGGGTAGGGAAGAGATATGGTAGGAAATGCAGTTAATGTAAAGAATAAAAGATAAAATTTTATTTTAAAAACTATTATATAATGTAAAAGAGATTTTGTTCCTATTTTTACTATGCTAGTACCACATTTTCCCAATGACTTTTAATAATGATTATCTTATCTAATGTTTTGTATTCTTGTATTCAACACTAGTGTAAATTGCTTTTCAAACAACTTTAGCTACAAGAGGAAAGAGAGAGGCTAGATGAGTTAGAAGAGTTAAGGGAAGCCTTTTTGTCTAGAGTTGGGAAGGCTTTGGCAAAGAACCGAAAACTGGGGGAGTGTCTATCACTTGGAAGAATAGCTAAACAAGTAATGGTATGTGAATGTAATAGAATACTTAATTATGTTGTAAGAAATGTTGAAAAGGATGATTTCAGAGAAACCTGGGGAAAATATGTATTATGAAGTCAAATGAACAGAACCAGGAGAACAATTTATTTAATAACACAACATCATAAAAACAAAGAACTTTGAAAGGAGAAAGAGGGAGAGGGAGAGAGCAATGGGAGGGAAGGGAAGGGAAGAGAAGAGAAGAGAACAGAACAGAACAGAAGAGAAGAAGAGAAGAGAAGAGAAGAGAGTGTTCTGAATCCATCACCTCTGTTAGAGGTGGGTAGCATGTTTCATTATAAGTCTTCTGTTTGGTCATTGGTTTGAGCAAAGTTCCTAAGGCTTTTTAAGTTTTTTGTCTCTGATATCAAGAATATAGATAGATAGTCTTATCAAGGAGGAAAGATGCCCTTTTAAGGGACAGAGAGAATTAGTGATGATGGTAGCAAATTTTTGAGGAGTAAAAGATGAGTTTGTTGGAACTAGTGTAGGATAATCAAGGTCTTATAGATTAGAGGAACTTCAGGGAGACCCAAGTCCTTTATTTTGAAGATGAAGAAGCTCAGTCCCAGAGACATAAAGTGCCTTGTCCAAAGTCACACTAGATAATAAGCAACAGAAGCAGGACTTAAACCAAGATCCTCTTTCCCCAAAACCAGTGCTCCAAAGACTTACATGGTGATGGGTGATTGTTTCTCAGTGAAGGAGTAATTAATTTATTAGTTGAAAAAAAAGTCCTCATCTATAAATCAAATGTTAGTTTAAATAGCAAGTCATAGTTAAGGATCAAGAAAGATAAATTGCATTTATGTATTTATTTCTTTTAAAACCTTGCTTAAGTAGAATCTTTTTTAAAAGCGGTGTTTAGTAGTATTGTTATAATTTCTCTGTTTTAACAAAAAGCTCTATTAAATTTTTTAAATTTAATCTTCAATTTAGTCTTCCACAAAAATAAGCAAATAATTATACAAAATAAAACAAAGATCTTTCCAAACAAGGCAAAGTTAAAGTAGATGCCAAACAACTTTTAAAAATCAGAATGCTTTCTTGTTATTCTGTATTTCCTTCAATGTTCACCCCCAACTCCACTAGTATTATCCCTGCTTTTTCCTTCTTCCCCATTTTTCTTTCTTTTCTTTTTTTGAATACATGTAGTCAACGTGCGCACAGTTGTGGTTTTGCTAGTTTTGTCCTGCCTAAGAGTTCTGTTGTTGTAAAAGAGAATAATGATTAGAAAAGCCTGCTAGTATCTTTTCCAGTAAGCCCATGCCTGTGACCGAAGCCTGGCTATGTGCAGCTCAAAGACATTACAATTTAGGCTGTGCTGTTCACTGGATGGCAGCATACTCTAATTTGCAGTTAAAGTTCCCAAGAAGGAATAAACAGCCCTTGAAGTGCTGATTTTGCAAAGCTGAGACTATAGTGACCACATTTACATTCTAATCTGTTTGGGGGTCCTTTCCTTTGGTTGAGCTTGAGTAGAATTTCATGGGAGCATCTGATAGAAGGTGCTACTTTGGGCCATATTATATTTTTAGCTTGGGACCCCACAGAAACTCTCCTAAGAAACTGCCTCCAGAGGAGTGGGCTCCACTGAATCACTTCTTCACAGATGATTAAAACTGTCCATTGTGATGACAATTTGATGAACTTCACTGCTCCCGGAGGAAGGGCTAGTATAATTTCATGAAGGTTATCAAATAATAGCTCACATTTATATAGCCATTTACATAACCCTTTTTTCTTTACAAAATGTGAACCTTTGTTAACTTTCACCCCCACATAGATGGGGGCAGGGTTTAAACTCCTACCTCACTTTCATATTTATAGCACCTAGTACCATGCACAAAGTGGACATAGTAAATACTTGTGAAATTGAACTCTATTGAACTCACTTGAGTAAAATTTCCAAGCCCCATATCACCATTCCATTTTCCTCTCCCAAATATAAGTTATTTAAAAACTAGTTGACTGGGATTTCTGACATTTAGCTCACTGGGCTCTTTCTGTTTGATTTGAACACAAATTAGTTCCTCAGCCTTGTCAAATTGGATATGAGCCTTTGGGGATATAAGTAAAAAAGCTTTCAAATAAAATTTGTTATCTTGTTGCATGTGCCTCATTTAGAACTGACCCAAGGGCATATTTTCAGCAATTATTGGAGAAATAGGCTTCTGAAACTGAGACTTAAAATGCCCAGATAAAGGTTTAGCTGTTTCTGCTCCCCCCTCCCCCAGCTGAAAAACTGCAAGTCTTTGGAAATCGGGCCTCTTAAGAAAAAGACTGATGGACTCAACTCTAAATGAGTATTATTGTGATCTTGAGCGTCAATCTTAGAATATTTTAAAATTGTGCTAGGGGTAAATAAAACATGATGTATTTTATTAATTTAACTATGCTTACATGAATAGTATTACCCAGTTTTCTGCCTCTAGTGAGAATGGGTGGTGTAATAACAGATGATGATGGTGATGATGATGATAATGCTAATTTACATCCTTTGAGACTCAGTCTCTTTCTCCAGCTTACACTGGCAGGTTGGGGTTCCCAAAGGGAGGATGAATATAACTCAGGATTCTAGGAGTGATCCTGAGGGCCGATACTTCTGGTACTTTGCTTTTGAGTCCCCACTGGTATACTCCCTATTAACAATCAGCCATCTGAGCTTAACTTTGAGCAAAGGCACTGATTAAGATGGTATACTAAAGATAGTTGCAACAAAACATTTGCCCCAAACCTGGGGAAAAATCTATCACAAATCCACACAATATTCATGGAAATAGTAGACGCAAACTTGATGTGCAGGGGTTGTGAGGCATGGGTAGAGAACATGTGTGGCAAAGGAGTAATTTGAGACTTCTTGACCGGGAGCTCTTTTCTACCTTCATAGACCCTTTGGGCTAGTTCCCTTCAGGGTTAGGATATTCAGCATGACTCCTAGGCTCCATGGCATAATAGAATCACTGCCTCTTCACCCCACCACTAGCGGCTATGTACCATGAACCTGTTATTGTCCTTGAGTACTATCATTCTACATCTGTTTACCCTTGGTGCACCTTTCTACAACTCTTATAGGAGCTCCTACTGCTGTCAGCTACTACCACTTGGGTGGGCACTGTGGCTACTGTTGCCATTCAGTTCTGACCACTGATGGGACTTTTGATGGAACGTCTTGATCTCCTAAACTCACAAGGTCACTTAAACACTTGGATCTCAAAGTAGGCGTTCAACTAATTTTAGGAAAAAGCAAGCACAAAGGGTTCAAAGCTGCCATGTTCTCATAGTTACCATGTTGTCAGTCTTTAAAATTTATTTACTTTTTTCTTTTTGGAGGGAAGAGGGCAGGGCAATTGGGGTTAAGTGACTTGTCAAGGTCATACAACCAGTAAGTTTAAGTGTCTGAGGCCATATTTGAACTCAGGTCCTCCTGACTCCAGGGTTGGTGCTCTATTCACTGCACCACCTAGCCACCCCTAAAATTTATTTTTTTAACAAAGTTTTGATAGTGACTTAAGGAACAGTTTCTAAGTCACTCAAAGTTTTTTTGTCTTTATACTATTGTTATTATATAAGTTGTTCTCTTGGTTCTTCTCATTTTATATTACATCAGTTCATATAAAGCTTCCCATGTTTCTCTGAAAGCATCCTCTCCGTCATTTCTTCAGCATTCCATCACATTCATGTACCGTAACTTGTTCACCCATTGCCAAATTAGGGCCACATCCTTAGTTTCTAATTCTTTGCCACTGCAAACAGAGCTGCCATCAATATTTTAAAAAGATTTTTTTTAAGTTTGAAAGAAAAATAATTAAGAAAAAGTGATTAATACATTAAAAAAAAAACCTGTTTTCCATACCTGTGGACCCCCTCCACCACCTCTGCAAAGGAGTAGAGGGGTGAAAGTTGTAATGCTAATGAGATATAAGATCTTCCCCACCTATTAATGGACCCCACTCAGGTGGAGTCCATTAAGGGAAGCTTGCTTAGGGGAGGCTTGCTTGTTGGAAGGCTTTCACACTTTTTGTTCATTTCTAATTAGGCATGAATCATGAGGATTATGATGCCCTCTGGCTCTAAAAAGGATATATATATATGTATATATATATACATATAATATATATACACATATATATCTATCTCCTTTTTACAGTATATGTGTGTGTGCGTGTGTGTGTGTGTGTGTGTGTGTGTGTGTGTATACACTCTGAGGTTAGCATTTTCTTTTGGGGCTCACTCATTGGAAAAGTATTCTTGTGATTTGACCAGATGAGACTCTGGGTAGCCATTAAGGAGTGCCCTAGCTTTGAAAAAACCATGTGTTGGTGCTTCTCTCTCTGGTAACGATGTATGTATTGTCTTGTTCAGACAGTTGGATCTATCTGTTGATTTGTGCTAATTTCTCAGGCAGTTAAAACCCTGTCTGTTGGTCTTTATGTCTCTGCTTGTATTTTCTCTATTTTCTTTGTTTGGATTTTTTCTGAAGTTCAGGGTGCTGATATTTCCAAGGAACTAAAGAATGTAATTTTAAAAGATTGTTAGATGACCTTATATGCTGAGGAACTCATGAAAAAAGAAAAAACTCATGTAAGTTTTCACTTGACAGTTTGATTTCTTATCCTGAGGTTGAGGTTTGACTTTCAGTAGATACCAAATCCCTAATGCCTGGCAAGAGTCCCACATGCTCTGGGATTGCTAAAGGGACCTCAAGCTTTCTTTTGGAGTTAATGATTAAACCTGCTCTGCAGGGTCCCCCTGGAGAGAAAGAAAGAAGGTGAAGTATTCCATTCTCCTTCCCCTTTTCTGACCCAGATTTGGTTTGTAAGCACCACAACAAAATGGTTTAGTTTATCAACTGAGAGTGGGGGAGAGGTGGGAAACTGCCAGTCAGTCAGTCCTAGGTCCTAAATTGCTTCAGGGAGAACTTTATGTCGCCTCAGAAGCTCTGTATGGACCAGGTTTCTTTCCTGGGTTGGAAAATTCTTTTCTTTGTTTTTTTTCTTATTCTTGCATTTTTAATATTGGGAAAGCCATTTTGAACTCTGGGATAGGTGCTGTTGAATACTAAGCAGTAATCTTTGATAAATTTTGTGAAGTTTTCTTTGTTTATTATATCTGTATAACTTTGTGTTTAGGGATAATTGTGATTTTTTTTCCCCCTATATGTGGAATTGTATATGGGAGTGCCACATTGACTATTTTAGATTCTTTCCTATATAGCATTAGGGAATCTAGTGAAGGGACAATGCTTATGTTTCCACAGGATCCCAGAGGACTGTTATGGATTGGGGACATGTACAATGTGTTCAAAATATACCTTGGCTTATTTACTGTGGATTACAAATTTTTTAGACTGGAGTGGTGGAAAAAAGAATATAATGGGCGACTGCTCAATAAATTGAGTCTTTATGAGCCTGCACAGTGGTTAATTCCTAGTCAAAGATCTATCTTATTGTCCATGATTTGGGGCAAGGAAGTGTTTCTTATTTAAATTATGATGTTGTAATTTCAGCTTTCCAGTGGTTATAGATCTATTTTCTGTTTTTTAAACTTATTTTATTTTTGTTGACATATTTTAGAATCATCTTCATTTCCAAATTCATCCCATATGCCCTACCTGTGAACCATTCATTGTAATGAAGATTTTAAGAATAAAAAAAAGAAATCCACCAATACCAATCAACACATCATCTGTGCTTGACACGCAGTGTTCCTTACCTCTGAAAGGAGGAAAAGAAAGTACATTTTCTCATCTGTATTTGGGGGCCAACCTTGATCATCATAATTATAGTGTCTATTTTTAGTTTTCTTCTTTCCGTTTGCATTGTTATAGTCAACGCATATATCATTTTCCTAGGTCTGCTTATTTCACTTTGTACTTCATATAAATCTGAAAGATTTATTTTTATAGTGCCGTGGTAGATTTGAAAGGAAGATACTGTCATAAGAAAATTTTAATATTGGTGCCATCCATCTAAGGCAGCCCGGTCATATCAGTCTGTTAGAATGTGCAACATCATGCTGAGGCATCAATTATAAGCCCTGGTGCTATCTGAGTAGTTTCTGTTTTATCATCTATTTACAAAATTTCAGCCTGAGATATCGGCTTTAGCCTAACACTAGAGTATTTGCTGATTAGTTAATTATTTCTCCTAATCATTATTTTACTTAATCATTACTGTTGATTCTTTGATGTGTAAATCTTTACCTTCTCTTTTGCCCTCTGTAAAATTTCAACTGTATTCAACCTGGCTTGTAACTAAAACCTTTAAAAGGTTGCTGAAAATTGTTATTGGGGGCCCATTGGTTTTTGTATACCATGGGACTGTGCTCCAAGCATGTAACAAGCTGGTTATTAAAATGTCTCTGTTGATAGGTATAAGTGGCAGCAGTATACATCAGCAAATAATTGAATATTTTTGTATCAATACAATAGAAATACAATAGCTAGAAAATGGCTATTGGACAAATATTGCCTGGTGCCTACACCTTTGTATATAGCACAAGGTTGGGACCCTTTCCTCTCTGTTTGAATACCACAAAGGCCTATGTTGAAACCTAATATAAGGCACAGGAGGAATAAATAGCTGGGGGCAATTATGGTCCCAGAGTCCTTGGAGAACTGTAATAGTTTCAGTTAAAGGTTCCATTGCAATCTCTTGGTAACCCCATAAGTTAAGATCTGGCACCATCTCTCAAAGAGGAGTAACTGCTGTAGACTTTATAGATGGGAGGTCAAACAGCAGTGAAACTGAATTACAGTGGTGAATGCCTTTGTGCTATGAGGCAAGTTGATAGCATGAAAAGCCACAGGACCATCCAGAAACAGAGGGACTGCAAGGAGCACAATGGTAAATAACAGAAAGAAGTAAGCCCTGAATTCACTTTTTGCTAGAGTGCCCCTAGGGCATGACTGTGAGTCATAGGGACTGTGTAGATCTCTATTCTTGTGAAGGAAGATCTGCTGAAAACCGGGAAAGGGGGCTTTCCTCACCCAGTGAACTCAGGTGTAAGTTCTTTCTGTGTTCTTTGATATATAATTAAAGTTTGTGCTATATTTGGGGTTTTATGATCCTGAGTGCTTTTAAAAGGAGTTGATGCTGCTCAATGAAGTTCCCAGGTTACATCTGAATGGAGGCAAATGAACCAGAGAGAATGTTCTCCCAAGTGACTCTGGCCCTCTGATTTAAGAGGTTACAAGGATAAGAGTTACAGAATTTCAGTGGGAAATTTCCCCTTCATTGAAATGAGAAGAAATCCTTTTGCTCATTTGAAGGGGAGTGGAATGGTAATATATGCAAAACACGCAACTAAGTAGAAGGTTGTCTTTAAAATACCAAGATGATACCCATAACAACAAAGATGAGGAA
The DNA here is from genome assembly GCA_028646575.1 of Pseudocheirus occidentalis. Classification (NCBI taxonomy): domain Eukaryota; kingdom Metazoa; phylum Chordata; class Mammalia; order Diprotodontia; family Pseudocheiridae; genus Pseudocheirus; species Pseudocheirus occidentalis. The sequence continues at coordinate 74,131,824 of CM053599.1, forward strand.
ACTGGATGACAAAAGAAAAGAAATATGAATTTTTCAGGGTTCACTTTCTGCTAAAAACAAACAAAAGCAGAGACCTTAATGCTGTGACAGAAGCAAAGAGCACAGGCTGGAAAAAAGACAAAAGAATTGAAGCTCAAGAATGTAAGGAAAAAAGTCCAGGGGGAAACTATTTTGTAAGATGGAATGCTGGGTTTATGATGAATAGTAATTGAAACAACACCTGGTAGCCAAGATATTGGCATAATTAAGCAGCAAGAAGCGCTCTTTGGGGAGAGCCTGCTCTCTTCTCACTGTACTCTATCCTGTCTCAAGGATACAGGGCTTACAGATGCAGATAAGGCATTAAATCAGGAAAAGTTTCCTTTCTTTTCTGTGTGGGTTTAATATCTTGACTTTCAAGGATATATTTAGGCTTTGAAAACATTTCTAAATTCCATAGTCAAACTATGTAGATTGCATAAATCCCACTATCAAGGTGTAGAATATGTCTCTTCTCTATACATTTGGGTTCTACATACATCTGTATGTAAATTAGGATAGGGATTAGATTTGTGATTTCACTGGTAAAGGGAACTCTAAAGCAAGGAAATGCCTTTTTGCCAATTCAGGTTGCTACCTTCTCTGCAACTTAGAGAGTTGACTAGGGCACCAAGGAGCTAAGCAAATTGACCATGAACACATAGATAGTATGTGCCAGAAGCAAGACTTCCCAGATTTAAGATCAGTTCTCTATTCAATATGTCATACGGCTTCTATGTATATATGCTCATTTAATGCAAGTCATTTTTCTGTTCTTTATATCTGTAAATAAAGATTCCTTTGACTTGATAGTTTATTGGAATTTAAAAAATATTTTAGCATTTCATTATGTCATCCAATGCACCTTCTGTATTTTTATTTACAAATCAAGTTATTAAATTATACCCAACTCAATTATGACTTAATTCTGCTCTCTGTATCTTAATACTTCATAAAATAAAATTTCAGACTCTAAAATCAAAAGGATAGTGATGGGCTCCCTTGCATTGCAGATGAAGTATTAAAATTAGGTCATGATAAAGAAAAATGCTTCCTGATGCCTCAATCCAGAATTTTATCAAAAAACTCCATTTCATAGACTTTGCTTGTTCAAAAACTAGACATGAGGGGGTTCTACCACTTGGCCCATATTTGGAAATGGAATGAAAGGCAGTCTTTCCAAACCTTTTTTAGACATTTCAGATGATGTCATTGGGATTCCCTACCATCCTTCCAGTAACTTAGAATCATGACATTTCAACAGACATTTCCTGGCCACCTACCTCATTGACTCCTCTCCTCAATGGTTTGTTTCTTTGTCTCTCTCTCTCTTTCTTTCTTTTTAAAAAATATTTTGTCTTAACCAGCCTTAACCAATATCTGCTTTCTTACCCTCCTACCTCTCTCCCCAAAATTGAGAATGTGAGAAAAACAAAACCCATCATAAATATGTACAGTCAAAACAAATTTCTACATTGGTCTTGTTCCCCCTAAAATTTGTCTCCTCGAGTCCTTTGTGCCTCTGTCAGGAAGTGGGTAGCATATTTCATCATCAGCCCTCTGTAATACTGGGTGGTCATTATGCTAGTAAGAGTTCAGCACAATAGCATTAACATAACAATATTTCATCACATCTATATGCCATAACTCATTCACCCGTTCCCCAATTTATGGGCATCCCCTCAAATTCCCATTCTTTCTCACCTCAAAAAGAGCTATAAATTATTATTTTTTGCATATCCTTAGAGTTTATGTTGCTTAGGATCAATCCCTCAGTTAACTCTCCCCCTAATTCCCCTCCCCCCACACATATCTTTTTCCCTTTTATTTTCCTGTTGAGGGTAATTATTTCTGTGTGTGTGTGTGTGTGTGTGTGTGTGTGTGTGTGTGTGTGTGTGTGTACTCTTCCTTCTTTTGACCATTTCAGATGAGAGTGAGTTTTAAGTGTCAGCTGTTCCCCCCAAACCCCTCCTTCTTGTTGGCATAGATGGCTACTTGTGCACCCTGATTATGTGAGATAATTTCCCCTAAGCTTCAATTCCTCCCCTCCCCCCCATTCTGTTTCCTCTCTCTTTCCATTCTTAATATCTTTAGGACAGCAGAACCACTCCCAGACCTTATCTAATTGAACTCCCTCCAAGCACCTTGATGACAACAGGGTTCAGAGGGGACACATGTATCATCTCCTGATATTTAAATGTAAACAGTTTATTCTTGTTTAGTGCTATGTCACTGTTAATTTGTATTTACACTTTTTTGCTTCTCTTTACTCCTATCTTTGAATTTCATAGTTTCGTTGCAGCTCTGGATTTTCATCAGAAATGCTTGAAAGTTCTCTATTTCATTAAAAGACCATTTCTCCCCTATAGCATTATACTTGTTTTTGTTGGGTAAGTTATTCTTGGGCTGTCAGTTCATATCCTTTTTCTTCTGGAATATCATATTCCAAGTTTTCTGCTCTTTTATTATATAACATACTGGCTTCTAAATCATGTATAGTCCTGATGGTGGCTCCTTGGTACTTGAATCTTCTTTCTGGCTACTTGCAGTGTTTTCTTTTTGATTGCTCTTGTTTTTGCCTAGAAGCTGTGGATTTTGGCTATGATGCTCCTGGGACCATTTGGGGTTTCTTTCAGAGGGTGACCAGTGGATTCTTTCTATTTCTGCTTTGCCTTGTGAGTTTAAGATATCTGAGAAATTTTCTTTTAAAAAAAAATTTGTTTTTAGTTTTCAACATTCACTTTAAAAATATATTATTTATTTACTTTTAGTTTACAACTTTCAGTTCCATTCACTTTTATAAGATTTTGAGTTCCAAATTTTCCCCCTCCACCCCTGCCCCAAGACAGCATGCAGTCTTAAATAGGCTATATATGTGTAATCATATTAAACATGTTTCCATATTAGTCGTGTTGTAAAAGAATATTCACAACAAAAGGAAAAAGCCACAAAGAAAAAACAACAACAAAAAAAGGGAAAATAGTGTGCTTTGATCTACATTCAGAATCCATAGTTCTTTCTCTGGGTGTGGATACCACTTCTCATAATGAGTCTTGTGGAATTGGCTTAGATCTCTGCATTACTGAGATCTCAGTCTGTCTGTCTGTTGGTTTGTTGGCCATAAAGCCAAACACCAGCAGATTCCCAAAAGAATGCTACTGTGAACAGCTTTTAAGATTCGGATTGCACAGTAATAGTGACCACTCTGTTTATTCCATTACAGATCAAGGTTCAGTACAATATTCACAATATAATATTCTCAATATTACATGTTATCACAGAAAGTCACAATATAGTGTTCCCAACAGCTTAACATTGGAATGGCCACACAGTTTTCACTACAGTGGCCACAATATTTAGAACAAGGAACAAAAGAAGAATCACCTGGTTTCCCTAAGGGGGAAACCCTTCTCACTTAAAGTTTCAATCAATCAGTTCACAATATACCAAATCTTCCACTCATGGGGCAACCATTAACTTAATCAGTCACTCATCTAGCAGTCAGTCACTAAGCTAGATTCCCAATTACTAAATATCATTAGTCACTAATACAATCCTTAGAAAACCACACACACTTTCCACCCCTTGGTTTCCAGACAGACTGGTCTGTCAAAGTTGGTCATTGTACAATGTTGCTGTTACTGTGTTATAGTGTTCTGGTTCTGTTCATTTCACTCAGCATCAGTTCATGTTTTCCCAGGTTTTCTGAAGTCTACCTGCTCATCACTTCTTATGGAACAATAGTTTTTCATTACATTCATATTCCACAACTTGTTCAGCCATTCCCCAGTTGATGGGCATCCCCTCAGTTTTCGATTCTTGGCCACCACAAAAAGAGCTGCTCTAAATATGTTTGTATATGTAGGTCTTTTTCTTTCTGATCTCTTTGGGATACAGACCTAGAAGTGGTATTGATGCTCTTATTTTGGAGACATTCTCTTCTTTTCATTTGTGTTTGAGGGTCCCTGCAATCATGATGGCTAATTACGGTCCATTCTTATTTTGTTTGGCTCTTCTTCCACCCTGCTTCCTGACTTTCTACTTGATGTTAGGGCAGGGCTCATTGGCACTTCCATAGGCAAAGTTTGTGCTGATTCTGTTGCTGTCTTTTAGGGGCTTTTGAGTATCGTCTTGTTTCAGGATTTCAGGGACAGGCTAGGGACCTGAAAGCTTTCAATGCTCTGAAAGTGATCTCATCCAGGGCAAAGTCTCATTGCTGCCCCCCAGGTCTGAGCTCTGCAAGTTTCTGACCTGGGTTTGAGTCTATGCAAGAGGATACTGTTACTGGTCTTTGCCTCCATCAGTCAGTTGGAAAGCTCTATTGGCTCAGAGAGGCAGAATAATAGCCTTCCTTTTGGTCTGAGTTCCTCTATGGGTTGGGCTGGATGGTAGGAATGAGACCCTGCTCTGAGTCTCAAGTCTGAATTAAATCACTGCTGCCAGTGGTTTCTGAACTTCCTTTCTCAGAATACCACCCAGGGCTTCCTTACTCTGGAAAGCCACTATTGTATATAGGTTATTTACTCACTCTGCTTGGATCTGTCACCCAGAATTGTGTGGTGGTCAACAAAGCTGCAGGTTCTCAATATAGTATCTTGTTATGGCTTTGGAGGGGCTCTATTATGGTCTGGGGCCTCCTCTTGCACAGCCTTTCCTTGGGTGCTGAAGTGCTCTGTGCTGGGTTTCAACTCATTTCCATTGTTCACAGATCTGTCTCCCTATGGACACCACTAAGCTGGACTTTTTCTGGGTTTCCCGATCAGGATCTGGTCTGGTGCATTTTCTAAATCTGTTTAGAGGAGTTTGTGGAGGTGAGCCCACCACAGTACTTTCTATTATTCTTCCATCTTAGCTCTGCCTTCTCTCTCCCCTCCGCTATTTTTTTTTAACTTAATGACAACAGTAATGTCTTGTGCTTCATTGATTATATATTCCTTCTTTCCTTTTCCCCCCTCAGTTACAAAGGAATTATTAGACTGAAATTATGTTAGAAATGGTAAGAGTGAAGTTTTTTGTTAGAATAAAATTGCTGAGCTTCTTAGCAGTGTTGTAGTAGAAAGAACTATGGATTTGGACTAGGATCAAAATCCTGGCTCCTTAACTTACTAGATGTGACTGTATGCAGTTATCCCTTCCACATTGCATGGGTTAGGGGGCCAGTGCCCCCACAATCTGGAAAATGTATGTAAGATATTTTTGGCCCTCCCTTTGTACCAGAGAAGTCTAATTTTTTTCTTTTTCTTTTATGGAGCATTCATAGTACCCTACTGCAAAATTTGGGTTAAATATTTGGTCATAGACTGTGTTGTCTGCTTGCCTTCACATGTCACCTGCGGCTTCCACAAAACTCCCCCCAAATTCCTATTTAATTTCTTATGCCGACCCATCATATATCAGAACCTTGATGGGGAAAGTCATGATGTGGATGGGATAACTGAATAGGTCCATTTTGAGATGTATAGGGTCCTTACCACTGGTCCCATCTCTACTTTGTTCACATCTCTCCAATTTTTGTCAGACTTTACACAGAATCTTGGAATCTTAAATTCCAAAGGAAACCTAAGGAGCCATTATCTAATCCAACTCTTATCTGAATAGATTGCAACTCTACAACATTCCCAACAAGGAATCAACAGTCTTTGTTTGTAGCACCCTAGTGAAAGAAAACCCAAGTCCTCCCAGTAGCCCATTCCCCTCTTGGGTAATTCTAAATATCAGGAAGTTCTTCCCGACATTAAGCTTAAATTTGTTTCTTTGCAATTTATACACATGGCTCCTTTTCTTGCTCCCTGAGGCCAAACAGCAAGGTTTATCCTTCTTCTACCATGACAATCCTTCATATTCTCGAAGACAGGTACCATCTCCACCCAATTCTTCTCTCCTCTAGGTTAAACATCTCTATTTCCTAAAATCAATCCTTATATGGTGTAACCTTGAGGCCCTTCAAAATCCTAGTTGCCCTCCTCTGGAAATTCTCTAATGTCCTTCCTGAAGTAGTATTTTTAAAAGATATTATAATATCATCATACTTCAGTGTATCAATATCCATTTTGTGGGTATAGACCTCTTTGGAAAATTATAGAATTATAACATTTGTGAGTTGGAAAATTACATGGATTAATTTTACATGTGAAAAGATACTTCATAAAATTCAGAGTTCTTAGGGATTTTAGGAAACACCTAAGCCAGAGGTTCTTAGTCTAGAGCAGCGGTTCTCAACCTGTGGGTTGTGACCCCTTTGGGGGTCAAACGACCCTTTCACAGGGCTAACAGGGGTCGCCTAAGACCATCAGAAAACACATATTTCCGATGGTCTTAGGAACCAAGACACCTCTCCTTTATCCGTCTCTAGGCCAGTCCACCCACATGCAGATATGCCCACATACAAGTATTAAAGGGTCGTGGCATTAGAAAGGTGGAGAACCACTCGTCTAGAGTCTTGTTTTAATATATGTTTTAATATATATATTATATAACATGTATATTGTATATTATATATACATACACATATATGATGTAATATGATATAATGTGATATGGTATAACATAATATAATATAATGTGATATGATATGATATGATAGAATAGAATAGAATGGAATGGAAAGGAATGGAATGGAATGGAATGGAATGGAATGGAAAGGAATGGAATGGAATGGAATGGAATGGAATAGAATACATATAATATATTGATGACTGCATTCCAAAATAACTGGTTTCCTATGTTTTTTATTTTACACATTTAAAAAACATTACTCTGGGCAGTCCATAGCCTTCATCAGATTCCAGTGGGGTCCATGACACAACAAAGGTTAAAAGTTCCTGTTTGACCCAGGCCAAGATGTTCAGTTTACAAATGAGGAAACAGAACCAAAGTGATTAGGTGTCTTGCCTAAAATAGAAGTAGTAAATAGTAGTTGTTTGTCATTGTGGTTGAGTCATTTCAGTTTTGTCCCACTCTTCCTGACCTCCATTTTGGGGTTTTCTTGGTGAAGATGCTGGAGTGGTTTGCCATTTCCTTCTCCAACCCATTTTTACAAATGAGGAACTGGGGCAAGGTCGCGCATCTAGTAAGAGCTAGTATTAAGAACCACATCCTCCAACTCTTAATAGGCCACATTTCTGGATCTGGGAGTGATGAGTTGGCATTCCAATTTGGCCATTAGATTGTTTTGTAATTAAACACATTCCTTAATTTTCTTCTGCCTCAGTTTCCCTAATGCAATGATGAACACAAATAGATGCATACTCCCTATTGTAGTAAAACAGGGTCTCCCTCTCCTTTTTTTTTGCAGATAGCTTGGGAGATACAGAGATTAATGTCATGAGATACACATTTTTTAACGCCAGACATACAGATGGCCTGGTATGATAGGTTAGAAAGGTTGACAACTGCTTTTCAGGGAGACTTACATAGAATCTACAGAGAATATCTTTTCCTGAAGACTTTGCACAGACTAGAGTCAAAGAATTTGAGACATAATTTAGGGATCCAGGGAGAGGTGAGGTCACCAAGGGATATCATTGAACTTAAGATGTGGTAAGGGACATATTGAGGGTCACTATCCATCTACTGGGACAGTCTGAATATAATAGTGGTAGGAAATATGGGGAAAATAAATATCTGTCTTATTACAAGGGATTTGACTCACCTTCCCATTGCCTTTTCCCCATAAGAAAAGTTAGCCTTGCCCTGCCCAGGACAAAGATTGATAATAATCAGTAACTCATCTTTCCAGATCAGCCTAAGATTTACAAAATCATTTAATCTCTTCATAATGGCCTAATATGCCTAAAGTCATAGTAATTTTCAGAGTGGGCATTGAACCCTGATTCACAGATTAAGATTGACATGTGGCAGATTTCCCTGTATGATCTGCTTGTAACATTTATTTTGGCTATTTTATTTAATCTCCATATTCTGGCTCTAACACTTAGGAGTTGTGTAATATTTATGAATTGGCACGGCCTTTCTCAGATTGTGTTTTCTTATCTATAAAATGGGAATAATAATATTTATACTGTCTGACTCACATGGTTATAAGGGAAGCACTTGGTTAATCTTAAGGGAGTGGAGAGAAATAATAATTATTATATATTATAGTTTTTATCTAATTTGTCATATTCTTTAGTATGACTTTTTTGTAGGTTGGCTTCTTCCATTATTAAGAAAGTTTTCTATGTGTAATAAAGCATTTCCTAGATGCTTATCTATTGGGGAATGGCTGAACAAGTTGTGGTATGTGATTGTAATGGAATATTATTGTGTTATAAGAAAAGATGAGCAAGCAGGTTTCAGAAAAATCTGGAAAGATTTATATGAACTGATGCAAAGTGAAGTGAGCAGAACCAGGAGAACATGGTACACATTAACAGCACTGCTATATGATGATTAACTTTGAATGACTTAACTATTCTCAGCAATACAATGATCCAAAGGACTCATGATGAAAAATGCTATTCACCTCAAAAGAAAGAACTAACATAGTCTGAATGCAAATCAAAGCATATTATTTTTTGCTTTCTGTGTTTTTTCGTGTTCTTTTTTCCTTCGGGTCTGTGGCTTCTTTCACAACATGACTAATATGGTAATATGTTTTGCATGATTGAACATGTATAACCTATATAAAATTGTTTACTGTCAGGAAGGGGCAAATGAGGGAGAGAGAAAATTTGGAACTCAAAATGTTCTTTTTTTTCTTTTTAAAAAATGCAAATGAATAATTTTTTCCAATTACATGTAAAGATAATCTTTAGCTTTCAATTTTTAAAATAAGATTTTGAGTTCCAAATTTTTCTCCCTCCTTCTCCTTCCTCCTCCTTAAGATAAATTATATATATGTAATTATGTAAAACATATTTCCATATTAGTCATGCATGCTGTAAAGGAAGACACAGACCCAAAGGAAAAAAGAACATAAAAAAAAATAACAGGAAGTGAAAAATAGGATCCTTCAATCTGCATTCAAGCTCCATCAGTTCTTTCTCTGCATGTGGATAGCATTTTGCATCATGAATCTTTTGGAATTGTCTTGGATCATTGCTTTGCTGAGGAGAGCTAAGCCAATAACAGTTGATCATTGCACAATGTTGCAGCTACTGTATATAGTAATCCCTTGGTTTTGCTCACTTCACTCAGCATCAGTTCATGTAAGTCTTTCCAGGTTTGTTTTTTTTTAATCCCCCTGTTCATCATTTTTTATAGCACAATAGTATTCCATTACATTCATATACCACAACTTGTTCAACCATTCCCCAATTGATGGGCTTACCCTCAATTTCCAATTCTTTGCCACCACAAAAAGAACTGCTATAAATGCTTTGGTACATGTGGGTCCTTTTCCTTTTTTTTTTAAAATTCTTTTTGTGATAGAGACCTAGTAGTGGTATTGCTGGATCGAAGGTTATGCACAATTTGATTGTCCTTTGGGGATAGGAACTCAAAATAAAAAAAGAATATTAAAAATTGTCTTCACATGTAACTGGGGAAAAATAAAATATTATTAATAAAGCATTCCCTATATATGAATCTTTCAACATAGGCAAACATAATTTGATTCTTAAGCCGCCTTCTTTGAATTGTTTAAATCACTGTGCACATCTGCAGGGTAAGTGATTCCATAGCCTGTTGGTTTATTGTATGGAAGCCTAAGACATTAAATGACTTGTCCAAGGCCACAGAGGAAGTGATGGGCAAGGACAGAAGATGACAGGCTCCCTAGCTTCCATTTTGGAGGCCTTTGCACAGGATTGTTTTGGCTTGTGATTAGGTTCTCTGTATTATATGTTGAATTCTTATTGTCATTTCTTCTTCCTCCCCAGGAAAATGTCTACTGTTTGGCTTCAAGTTGGACAATGTGGAAACCAGATAGCTCAAGAGTTGTGGCATATCCTAGGTCTTGTAAACGGGTCCTGTGGAAAAATAGATAGGTACTATAATTTTTTAATACTTCCTGAAACAACTCTAGCCCACTCCTTCAATGTATCTCCCTGTGTGCCTGGTTACCAGGTATTAGACGCTCTATTTTTCCATCAGTTCAGGGCTGATATACATCAGGGTTCTCTACTGAAATTACAGGTTTTCCCTCAAATGCAACCATTAACTTTGAATAGGCAAGTAATGATTTAACATTTTCAGTATTGACTTTTTTCCTCATCACACCTCACTTAATTCATTTTTCATATCCACCTCATTGTTCTTAACCAATTCTGTACCATGGACTACTTTGGCAACCTTGTAAAACATATGGGGACCCCTTCTCAGAATTATGTTTTTAAACACATAAAATACAATGAGATTATAAAGGAAACCAATGATGTTGAAATACAGTTATCGAAATATTAAAACAAATTTATAAATTCCAGGTTAAGAACTCCTATCATAGACAGAATTAGGGAACTCTTTAGAAAAGCGCTACTTTCCATAAGGGAGTTTTAACTTTAGCTCTTTGTGTGTGATAAACAAACCAGTCACTTACTGGTTAGAATCCTATGACATCTAATAGCCATAAACTGTCAAAATAAAATTCTTTTGCAAACCACAGTTAAGAAGTCTTGAATGACTGGGTGTGTTTCTGCTTCCATCAAGTAATTCTGTTCTTAGGCTGAGGATGAAAAACACTCTTCACTCCCAGATAGAATTGGGTTCAGAGAGCAGACTGAAGCATATTTTCCCCCTCTTTTTCTTTTTCTTTTTTTTCCAGAACATGGCTAATGAGGAAATACGTTTTTCTAAACTTCTCTGTGTAATGCAAAGAAGGAAAGATTTGGAAACTGAAAATAAAATAAAACTGAAAGTTTTCTTAATTAAAAAAAAAAAGTAATTCTGTCCTTATAGTCTGACTGCAGAAACACCTTCTTTTTACCCAGGGCTGATTTGTTTTTCTTTCAGGAATCCTTTCTGCTCCCGAGATGGAAAGCTCAGCGCTGTCTGTGTGGACAGTGAATCCAAAGTGATAAAGAAAATGCAGAAACAAGTGAAGAAAGGGTAAGTGACCCAAGTCATCCTCTGAGGAACGTGACTCGCCCACATGTTGCAGTTAGAACCAATGTGGTTGTATTCAGTTCTAGGTACCACGTTTTAGAGAGGGAAACAAGAAGTTGTTATGTGTCCAAAGGTGGTAAGGGGGTGAGAAGTGAGAGAAACTAGAAACCATATTCTAAGAGGATCTGTTGAATGAACTAAAGCTTGGAGAAGAGAAGAATTAAGGAGATATCGTGGATGTTTTCAAGTACTTGAAGAGCTGCCATTATTTAGAGGTATTTGGAAGGGTTTGGGAGACCTCTCAGGCGAGTTCCCTACCTTTACTCCCCCATCTTGGCTCCACCCCTATTTTATACATTTAAAAGCATTGTTTTGTGAGGGGTCTTTAGGCTTCATCAGACTGCCAAAGGGGTGCACGACACCCAAAAAGGTTAAGAACCCCTGCCCCAGGTGAATATTGAGGGTCCTTCTAATTTTGAGATTCTTTGATTCATACTAATTTGGAAATAGAGATATCAATAGTTATTTTGTGTTTTGAGGTTGATTTTCCTAAAATTAGATAATTAGCACATAGAAATGTAGAAACAAAGTGAATGAATGTAAAAGCACTTAAATCCTTACCATGTTCAAAGCACTTTGCTAAGCACTGAACAATATAAATAGAAAAGCAAGACATTTCCTACTCTTAAAGAATTCATGTTCTGTCGGGGACATAAGTAGTATGTAAAGGCTCAGAGGCCCTTAGTAGAATGTGTCATCAAAGTAGATACTATTGCATCTTCTTTACTGTCATTTCCATGGATGAAGCCAGGACCCCAAAGGCTTATCTAGGACAACCCTTTCTTTTTTTTTTTTTTTAATTGACTTGTTTGCTTACTTTTAGTTTACAAGATTCAGTTCCAGAGTCACTTGAGTTTCAGATTTTTCTCTCCTTCCTCCCCACCCCGCCCTCCAGGGTGGCATACAATCAAGTATAGGATCTGCAAACTCTTTCACATTGTACAATAGTCTGGTTGTATAGAAATGTTGTAACCAATGCAGTGAACAATGAGAAAAGAGAAACAAAAACCAAACATAGAAAAGAATGATAGCATGCACTGCTTCAGTCTCCATTTAAACTCTGGTCTTTCTGGATCTTTCTCTGAATGTAGACATCTTCCATCCTGAGACGTGTAGGGTGGACAACCCTTTCTTTTTATAGATGAGGAGAAATTGAAGCCAGAAAGATTCGACCAACTTGTCCACATCGACAGAACTGGGACTTGAACCCAGGTCTCCTAACTAATTCCAGTGTTCTTTTGAAAAATTATCACTCACAATAATTAGTTGATCATAGGATATAGCTTCTGATGAGTCTCATGAAAATACTTAGAAATGTGGCTGAATGAAAGTGTTCTTCCCACTCTGTCTTGCTATACTATGCTTACAAAGGAAGCTTGCCTTTAGGACCACATGGCCATATAACCCAGGCACTCAAACCTCCGGTATCTGCTTACCCAGATTATTTGGGGTTATTGTCTAGTTAGACCTTTGGACCTGAACCCTGCAAATCCAAATCTGTAAACTATGGCACATGCCTTGGGTTATTATTGTTATGATCATGCCTTTATTCCATAGCACAGAAAGGAAGACATTGAATTTGGAGTCAAGGGACCTTGGTTCAAAATGACATTATCTGTGTGACTTTGGACAAGACATTTTGGGTCTCATTTTGTCATTTGCAAAATGAAAGGGTTAGGTTAGAAGATCTCTAAGGGAGGGCCCTTTCAGTTTTAAGTCTATAGTCCCACCATCTTGAAGTAAACCCTTCAACTAACTTGAGAAAATCCTGGGGAAAGGAAACTCATTGTCTTACTCAGGTGCTAATTTCTCTTTTGACTTGTACCACAAACTTTCAGGGTAATAATTTCCTAGAAAGGATAACAAATTAAACAGCAGAACTGAAGGGCCAGAAGCATCTTATCAGCATAATAGTTGAAGCAATCCAGCAGATTCCACATGTGGCCAATTACCAGGGTTTCTCCTCACGGCTGGGTATTAGCATCAGAAGGTGGTCCAGCCTTTCTGACAAGCCTCTCACTTTCAGCAATGCATTTTTTTTTTCAGTTTATTCCGAGAATCAAATCTAATTATTGGAAAACAGGGAAGCGGGAAGAATTGGGCGTGTGGTAAGATTCTTACCTCTTAGCACTTATTTTGTTGTTTGTTTTGTCCAGACCTGCCCCAAGATTTTCATTATCAGCTAGGTGACCCCTTCAGAAACTTATTTTCTTAGAGAGTTGCCCAAGGCACAGAGAGATTAGAGGTTAGTGATTTGCCTTGGTCACACAGTTTGAAGAAAATCTTTCCGTCTCCAATCTTGACTCTCTGTTCACCACACCAACCTGCTTCTCTAGAGACTTATACATATAGTGAGAATTTGGTTAGTTGTTGAATATAGCATCTCTCAGACTAGATTATGAATTCCCAGAGAGGAGGGACCATTTTTCATTCAGGTTTTACTTTTTATCGCAAAGGATACTCTGTCTCCTATCTCGGGCCTTTGCTCATCATAATTAGGTCTTTTTAAGCCTTGGAACAAAATAAAGGCATCTGAAGTCCCTGTTTTGTGACTTTAGAGAGTTTATTTTAAATGGGAAGTTAGGAGTTCAATTACAATTTCTCTGAGCCCCCAGTTAGAAAATTT
>CM053599.1:74146010-74164473 GCA_028646575.1 Pseudocheirus occidentalis
AACCCCTGACTAATCTGAGGTTGAGGCACCATTCAGCTTGCTGATAGTGTTTTCGTAGTGAAATTGAAGGTTATGTTATAGCAGCTGCGGAGAAACTTTTGGAAAGAGCAGGTCTCTTCTTGGGATTTATCTCAGTCCTTAAGTAGGTTCGGACACTGTTGTGATCCACCCTACAACTGGATCTTCTGCTCTAAGATGCCTGGAGAGCACATAGCTCTCCTCCACAACTCCATTCTTTGTCACAAATCCGTTTTAACTTTTCTTTCTCCTTTAGCTGGTTGCCCCAGGGCTGCTAGGCTAGTTCTCAGCATAGCTCAGCTGAACCCCAATTCTTCCTCTCCGTTCCTAGATCTTGGATATATCTATTATTGTTCTGAGATGGCTTGTCTTTTATACAAACTCCTTAGGGCATGCCCAAATAGCTTTGATTGATGCAAAAAGAAATATTGGCTTTCAGCCCTGATTCAGCCAAGAAGTGTTTTAACTCAACAATAGAAATTGCCTTCAGGTGGGTGGGGCAATCATTAGGGCCCCACCCGTATACACCCTTGATCTCCTTTCCCACCGAGAGTCCTTACCTTCATCTCTTAGAACCCTTGATTTCCTTGAAAACTAGACTAGTGCCACCTTCTATGCAAAGTCTCTCCTGGTTCCTCTAGCTGCTAGTCCTAAATCTTTACCTTATGTTTATTTTATAAATATTTTTTACATACCAGTTTAATTTTTTGTCTTTGTATTCCTAGCCCCTATTAGAGTGACTATTGTTGTTTAGTTATTTCAGACTCTTTGTGATTTGGCAAAGATACTGGAGTGGTTTGCAATTGCCTTCTCCAGATAATTTTACAGATGAGGAAACTAAGGCAAAAAAGGTTAAGTGACTTGCCCAGGGTCACACAGCTTGAGGCTGGCCTTAACCTCAAGTCTTCCTGACTCCAGGCCTGGAGCTCTATCTACCGCATCACCTGTTGTTCTTATAGAGTGAATGCTTACTGACTGAGTGATTCCATTTTTTTTTTTGATAACCCCCTAACAATACCTTACACAGTAGTTTAGTAAATGCTGCTGATTCAGTCACTGACACCTGCTCTGCCTTAGTGCTTGATTGTCTACCAGATAGAAACTCAACCTTGCTCACTCCTCCCCCTCATCTCCTCTCCTCCCCACCCTTTGCCATTCCTCTCCTGAGTAACCTTTGGGAACATCCACCTTCACATTTTTCCACTTAGGCTGTTGAGCTGCTGAAGGTCCTTGAAAAAAGTCACTGATTTCACACGCTACAAATGAATGGCCATCGGGTGGATACTGGTCCCTGGGTCTTGTAGTCTGAAGAATTTGAAAATCCGCCAGCTCTTTTTTAGCCCTCTTCCTTTCTAACCTCCATGTGGCTTTCATCATTGTTGACCACTACCACCTCCTATTGGAAACCCCCAGATTTTTTTTTTTTTTTTGCTTCAAGAATATTACATTCTCCTGGTTCTCCTTTCTCCATAACTGTTCCTTTTCTATCTTCTTTGATAGTTACTTATCTTCTTCCTAAACCCATTATGTATGTGTCCTCAGGTTCTGTCTCCAGCTTTCCTTTCTTCTCTCACTCTTTTCTCCCCCTTAGAAAGTTCATTCATTCACATGGTTTTAATTCTCACCTCAATAATATTGTCACTATAAGATGCTAAGGTATAAAGGGAGAGGAGTTAAAAGTAGGCAACTCAAGAAATAAAGTTAGAGGCACAATGGAAAAGAGAGAGATAAAAACTCCCTCCTTCCGTCCCCCCCAAAAGGATAGGATGACACAAAGCTATTCACAGACATTATAAACCTAAGTTTATAGACAAAGTTTATAGTGTTTTCCTTGCAACTCTGTGATATACCTATTATAAGTATTATCATCCATATTTAACAGGTGTAGAAACTGAGTCTCAAAGAGATTAAATAAGTGTCCTGTTTTCCCATAGCTAGTAGAGGTAGAACTGGGGTTTAAAATCAGATCTCCTGGAGCCCACTCTGTCCTGCATCTCATGGTTCTGATTTAGTGGTCTTTTAAGATATTCTCTTTTCTAAAGTTTGTTGTGTTCTCAGAAAAGTAGGAAAAATAGGAATAATTGTCTCTTGGCATTAATTCCATAAATAAAGAAACTATACCATGGGGTAGACACAGAGGCCACATGTGGTAGGGTCCCCACCCCTGGCAGAGAGAATATCAACAATGCATAGCTGCCTGAACTTCAGATGCTTCCCTGATTTAGGAAGGAAATAAGGCCATAGCCATTTGAAGTAAAACCCCACCCCTCACACATGAATACCCGTTGGAGGTGGCTGTTGAAACAAGGCTTCATAAACTCAGGGAGGACTGTCCCTCCTGTGAGACTCAAAGGCCCAATTGTCAGAACTCTAACATGGAAGGAGAATAAACATGCAGGTGCTGACTGGGGATACAGTTGAGATGGATGATGGATTAACCGGCCTTCCCACACCAGTGAAGGAGTCCGTTAAATTCAGCAGCAGGCAAGCCCTGAAGCTTGGAGTCTGCTCTGTTTTGCTTATCCTTGGTTAGGCAGACAAGGTTATTGTTTTGAATAAGAGATGAGATATGTTGTGTTTTACAACTGGATGTGTGTGTCTGTGTGTGTATGGACCAGGTAGCTCCTTTCCCACAGTGGTTGACTATTAAAAATCTATTTGTGTGAGTTAATATGGTTCTCAGCTCCTACTAGGTTTGGGTTGAGAGGGCCATGACATATAATCCTAGAACAGGGGTGTGGAACCTGCAGCCTCGAGACCACATGAGGCCCTCTAAGTCCTCAAGCACGGTCTTTTGACTGAATCCAGACTTCATAGAACAAATCTCCTTCTAGGTCCAAGTTATACAGAACAAATCTTTGAACAAAGGGGATTTGTTCTATATTTGTTCTGTGAAGTTTGATGATCTTTTAAGACATTAGCTCTTCTAAAGTTTGTTGTGTTCTCAGAATAGTAGGAAAAATAGGAATAGGTTTGGATTCACTGAGAAGGCCACACTTGAGGGCTTAGAGGGCCACATGTGGTCTCAAGGCCACTGCCCTAGAATCACAGATCTAGAGACTACATCTGTGTAGAGAAATTATTAGTAGTCTGTGTGTGTGTGTGTGTAAGCTGGATAGATAGTTACAATTTTTCCAAGTTAGAAAACAGACTCAGAGGCAAAGTGTTAGATTCAAGGTCCCTCAACTAGTAAATGGCAGAGCTGGAGCTTGAATTTCTTTTTTTTTTTTTTTTTTTTTTTTTTGCAGGGCCGTTGGGGTTAAGAGACTTGCCCAAGGTCACATGGCTAGTTTTTGTGTTAAGTGTCTGAGGCCAGATTTGAACTCAGGTACTCCTGACTCCAGGGCCAATGCTCTATTCACTGCGCCACCTAGCCACCCCTAGAGCTTGAACTTCTAAGTCTTCTGACCCCTACTCTAGAGTTATTTCACCACAGATAGATGGAGCACTCTTTGGGAATGTGTACAACTTAAGTTTTATTTGGCTTCCATCGCTGAAGGAGGGTAAGCTTTTTGACAGAGTCCTTCTCTGAATCTGCAGTTAACTTAGTACAGATCTAGCCATTAAATAACAATGATTCTTTGTTATACACCAGTGACATTTTGTCATAATCACACCAGAGTGTCACTACCATAGTTTGCAGCATCTCCTCTGCCCCTTCTTTCTTCATCAGCCAAACCCTCCTCTTATCACTTTCTTTCTCTCCTTTTATTATGATCCCTTCATAATCCACCTCCTAAAGTTAGTTATTTGTGGCTATTCCCTGTACAGCTCTACATTCCTTCCTCCTTTCCATGCCCACTTTCCAGTTGAATTTAATGTATTTCTACAGTGAATTCTGTGTGTATTTTCAACCCTCAGTTCAGTTTAGATAAGAGTGAGATTCATAAATTGCTTGCTCCCCTCTTCCTACTGTTTCTTGCATAGTTTATATATTCTTTTCTTTGCTCACTCCAGTTACTAGAAATCCCAAGTTTGTTCCTCCTCTTCACTAGTATGTACCTTTTCCCTTCCCTTTTCTTTTCTCTCTTAAAACCAACAAAACCAAACAAAATCCCATGTAGGCTCTCTGTTTGTCTTTCTTAGCTTCCTTTGTGACCTTTGAAGACAGAAATTCTGGGTTATTATTTTTTTAAATTGAGACCAAATCTCCCTACCTCACCCAGACTTGAAGTGGGATAATACCTGATCAGCATGGGTGCTTTAACCTCCTCTGTTCCTGAGAGGAGCCAATTCATTTCCCCTTGGGCAGCCAGGTTGTCCCCTGCCATATAGGTACCAGACTTACATCAGATATATAATTGGTTTACTTCACTGTTGTTGAGAACTCACCAACTTAAGCAATTCATCAACCTCATCCTCTCCACTAGTAGGGATCATAGGCAAGCACCACTATGCCCAACAACAATAGGTACTTGTCTCTTTTCCCCCTTTTAGGAACTATTTATCATAATTTATCTCCTTTCAATTGCCCAACTGTATTTGCCTTTCTAGGTTTCCCTTAATTCCTGCTGTGTTTGTGGTTAAGGTCCATCTTTTCCCTTACAGGATTATTTCAGATTTATAGCATAAATTATTCTTTTATAAAGCTTTATCTTTTGCCTTTTGGACTATCGTGTTTCAAAATTTTCTCTTCTTCATGGTAGTTGCAGTATAATCCTGACTGTAGTTCCTTGGCATTTGAACTCTTTCTTCTTAACTGCTTTCAGTATTTTGTGGCTGTTTTAAAACTTCTTGCAGAGATTTTTAGAATCCTTGTGGTTAAGCCATTCTTTTATCAGAGATTCTTTAAAAAAATTTTTTTTTCTTGGTCTTTTTGGAGGGGTAAGGCAAGGCAATTGTGGTTAAGTGACTTCCCCAAGCTCACACAGCTAGAAGTGTCAAGTGTCTGAGGCTGGATTTGAATGCAGGTCCTCTTGACTCCAGGGCCAATGCTCTATTCACTGTGCCACCTAGCTGACTCTTTTATCTGAAATTCTATTTGTGTTTGCTATGGAATTACTCTTTCCTTCTAGGCTGACCTCTTGGGCTTCCTTTAACATAGAGTATTTCTTCAATGTTTTCTTCTTTTTGCTTACCTCTCCAAGCTCAGTTTCTGGATTAAGACCTTGTGTTAGGGTCAGTCTCTGCCTCCCCTTCTCTTTCTCCTCCTCCACTCTTGGATGGAATGGGAGGGCCTTGTTTGTCACTCTTTCCTCTCTAGTCTGAATGCTTCCATTGCTAGAGTTCTGGAAGAAGCGGCTGAAAGTAGGCCTTGGCTTCTGACATAATCCCTGTCTTCTGCCTCCTTTCCTGGTGGCCCCAGAAAAGTGATGGGGAGGTGGTAGTGGTGGAATGACCTACAAGCTTTGAGATGGAATTTCTTGGAAGATAAAGCCCCCAAAATATTTTGTTATGGACCCAAATCCTTCTGGCACTGGCTGTTTTAAATGGTTTATTTCAAGGCTACTACAACAAGCCTTTGAATTGTGAAGACAGCCTTCTCTACAAGACAATGGAGAAACTTCGGAAGGAAGTGGAACTCCGGGATTGCTATAGTGGGACCGTGCTTTTCCACAGCTTAAGTGGTGGCACAGGAGCAGGTATGTAATGGGGGAAAAGGAGGAAAAGGAACATAGTTAAATTATTATCCTTATTATTTTTACCTTGACATCACTTTTTAGATTTGGGTTTACAAAGAACTCATCTAGCTTTTTTTTTTTTTTTTTTTTTTTTTTTTTTTTGCTTTTTGGAGGTGGGCAATTGGGGTTAAGTAAGGCTAGTAAGTGTTAAGTGTCTGAGGACAGATTTGAACTTAGGTCATTCTGACTCCACAGCCAGTGCTCTATTCACTGTACCACCCACCTGCCACGCTTTTTTCTTTTTCTACCAAGGTACTGGGTTTGTAACTCAGGTAAGCTGACACTAAGTGGATGATGGCCCTTGCCTGGACCTTGTAGCCTGAACAATTAGAGCTCTTCACCGTGCACTTCAACAAATAAAAGATTATCATATTCCCCCATTCAGTTATACTTTGTTTCATGGCCTGCTATGAATTCACTGCCAAATGAATTGCCAATCATGGCCAAATTCATGATTGAATAATTCATTATTGCTCAATCAGACTACTGGTGATGAGTCTTTTTGTACTTAACCAGACTATTCCTTGGAACACAGAAAACGTCTAGATTGAAAGCTGTTCCATCTTAATAGATGGATTTAGAACTCGCTTCCCCACTGACATAGCCTTTAAGAATCCAAGGTCACTTCCATGACACAAAGAAGCATCAGAGTACAATGTTGTGGAAGATAAGTATTGTAGATAGCTAATGGGTGTGTGTGTGTGTGTGAGTGTGTGTGTGCAAAATTGAGTAGAAGGAGTGAACGAGCTGGATTGCCTTTGGGAAATTATGGAGTGTTTTTAATGGCCTCAAGCTCCTCCATGGAATTAATGCTCATCTATTTCATATTAGTGGTCTTCTAGTGGTTCTTTGTGGCTGCTAGTTATGATATACCTGGCCTTTAAAAAACTCAGGTTGAGTGTGTCAAAGAGCAATGGGAGAGGTACGTGAGGGGAGTGAATACAGTGGCAATGTATTACCAGCAAACGGTCAGGCAGGAGAAGGTAGCTAGGGGAATGTCAGAGAGATGTCAGAAAAGAAATGGAGAGGGCTGTCGTGGAGCAAGATAACTGATGCCCTGTTTACATCTACCGATATTAATCACTGCTGAATTGAATTTTTGTTTGTAACACTGCTTTCTTCCTTTTTTTTTTTAAGAAAAAGATTGAAACTTCTGCTGCTTTTTCTCATTACCTATTTCTGAATATATCCTTCCCTACCACCCCACCAGTAAACCTTCTCTTATAACTCAGAATAAAAGAAAGAGGAAGGAAAAAAAATAGTTCAGTAAAACTAATGCACGCACCAAGCCAGTTTGACCTCATATGCAGTGTTTCACACCAATAATCTACCTCTTCTGCAAAGGGAGGGAAGTGCATTTCCTCATGTCTTCAGGGCCAAGTTTAGTCATTGTAATTACACAGATTATAACAGGGCTTTCTAACATACCCTGAACCTTCCTTGGGGCTATTTTAGTGTTTTAAAACTTTCAGTAGCTTCATTGTGTATCATGGCTCCTAGAATCCTCTTTTATTGAAGCTCTAGCTACACCAACAGAGAATCTTTTCTAGAATTGCTTTCTGCCAGTCCCAAGAAAAGTCTTAGATCTTTTCCCATGCATTCTTGCTCCAGTGGAGTGCTCATGTTACCTTGATCTTTAACCTTTTACTATCAGTAAAAAAAAAAAAAGAAAAAGAAAAAAGAAAAAAATTCACCCAAGTTTATCCCGAATTTGTCAGCATGATTCCTCTGCGACCTGCCTGCCTGTTTTCAATGACAACCACTCTTTTTCAGAAGCAGCATTATATAGTAAGAAAAGTACTGGGTCTGGAGTCAAAAGGCCTGGGTTCAAGTTTTCATTCTGTCATTTGTGTAATAGATGATATTACTTAATATCCCTATGCTATAATTTTCTTATTTCTAAAATATAGATAATCATACTTGCTTTAGCTCTCTTATAAGGTTATCATAAGGATCAAATAGGATCATGTCTTAAGGCTATAATAGAAAGGCAAATTAATTATTATTAGCTCTTTCACTCTTTGAAGCCACAGGAATCATACATACGTTTAAAAAATTTTCTAATAATATTTTTTCTCAATTACACATAAAGACAACTTTTAACATTTATTTTTTAAAAATTTTGAATTCCAAATTCTTTCTCTCTCTCATCTTCCTCCCTCCTCCCTGAGATTAGCAAACAATTAGATATACAAATGTACGTTAGAAAAATTGTTTATTCATTTTTATTCAGAGTAGACCTTTGATTTAATCAGTGTTTAAACATTTTATTTCCTGAGTGTTTACATAGGTCTTCTGGTCTGTGAGATTCTAAAATGGATGCCATACTTAAAAAAAAAATCCATTGCTCTAATGTATAATTAGAAAACAGAATAAACAGAATAAAAGCCACAGAGGCCAGATTAAGCCATTCAAACCCAACTGCAGGGATCATCATGTTTTAATGAGTCTCTCCCTGTCCTTATAATAATTAACCAACAGCCATTCATAAGAAAATTGCCCATTCCTCTTCACCGAACTCTTTCCATGTCCTAATCCAACTCTGCCTGCCCCTTTCATTGTATCCTCTGGAATTCCTGTTCCATAAGTGAGCATACTTTTTTTTGTTTGTTTTTTTATCTTGGACCTCTCTCCCACTCTCTTTTAATCTTTTAGTCCTCCTAGGGCCCTGGTTCCACTCTGACCATGAGGCATTCCTGACTGTCCTCTTTACATGACTATACCCTCTCACATGGTCCTGGAAGGCAACCCAGAAGGGAACCCCCTCCAGTAGACATTTCCAGATGCTCTTTGCTTCTTCCTTCACTCAGTAACCTTTCCTCTTTTGAAGTCCACACAATTGAAATTTTTCCCACTAGACTTGATCCCCAAGTCATCCCCCTTGCTTTTCTAAAGGAGTTCAGCACCTGTCTCACTATATTCTTCTCCTTACCATCTCCTGACCTTGGACTAAGACCTTGACACTTCCATTTGTTTGCTCCCCCAAACTCCCTAACCTTTCATTCTGGAAGGACTAATAAAAGGAAAGAGTGTGAGTGAGAAGTCCAGGTCAATCCCCCACTTGCTTAGTATCTCCCTTAAATCATTGATTGACCTAGTAGTTAGCACCTCAGTATCATTTAACCAGTTAATGCCACTTAGCTCTTATAAAGGAATATTTTTGCTGAAGATATATTAAGAACAGAAGTATAAAGCACATACCCCCCATACACAGACCAGGGGTGTACTCTCCCCTCTGTAATCTCCATCCCTGGGGAGAGTAACCTCAAACTTCTAAGTTCACTTCCAAATATGGCACAGCTAATGAACCAAGCAGCCCCTTGCTTTGGAGAAATCATTGTTCCAGTACATAGATTGACAACTTGACTGGGTCCATCAGTTCATTTAGGACTTCACTGCTCGCCAGGCTTGGCTGCCTGCAAACTCCAGCATGAATTTCAGTTCCTGGACCCTGACCTTTCACTATTCACAAGGTTACATCTAGTCTGTTCCACTTCTTCCCTTTAAATTAATGCAGAAGAAAATGGACTTAATAGGGACATAAACAATAAGGCCAGCACTCATGGCTTCATATCAAGCCAGGTGGAGGACATAGGCCACTGGTGTGCTTCCCATCTGGAAGACATGGCGGTTATTCCCTCCTCACTCAAACACATCCAGGCAGAAAAGAGACTAAGGTTTGCTAACTGGGACCTTCTTTAAATATGTTCACTTCTGCCTCAGTAGCTAGTTTTTTTAAAAAGTCTTTTACGCCACATAATACACAGACCAGAAGATCATGAAATACCTGTACCACGCTCCAAAGACCCCACTGCAGATTGCATCAAACTGAGCACACTTGCACATACCCGTGAGTTCTAGGCTTTCATTGGCCAGTTCTTTGTTAAATCATTGTTAGGGCAGCATCTTTATGTCAGTCAAGGCAAATGTACAGAGACTAAAAAGTTCCCCCAAATTACCTTTTCTATTTACTATAATTGTATAACTTGTTATCTGGATTTTTTTTTTCTGCTTAGGTCTTGGCTCTCATCTCTGTGAGGAAATCAGAGATGAATATCCCTTAGGACAGATTCTGTCGGTAACGGTGGCCCCTTACCAGACCGGCGAGTGCCCTCTTCAGCATTACAACGTTCTACTGTGCCTTTCTTGGCTTCAGAGGTAACCTCATTAAGCATCTGAAGAAATAGAGCTTTAGACAAATATCACATAGAGAGAAGCACTGGTGTCGTTTTTGTAGGTTCCAAAGCTTTTTCCCTAAGGTCAGAGTACTAAAGGGGAGGGGAGGGGAGGGGAGGGGAGGGGAGAGTTATTGGATAGTAGCCTCAGTTCTGATGAAGATAAATTGATGACTATGAATAAAGCACTTCATCTTCTAGTGCCTCTGTTTCTTCAGCTGTAAAATGGAAATAGCTACACTGATATCTGGTCACAAGGGTGAAGACTAATACTAAGTCATTAATTCTAAACATTTAAATGTGAAATGCAGTTGAAATTGGTGACAGTGATTGTAGGCATTTGGAATGATATTTCTTATCCTTTGTATCTTTTTAAAGTTTATTATTTTGATTTTTAATTTGTGAAGTTGTTTTTAACTAGATTTTGTGGTTCATGAATGCTTATTATATTCTAAACCTTGAACTTGCTAACCTGGTCTATTTTAAGCCTAGACTATAATAACAAGGAAGCAGTGAAACGGTTTAGTACAAGTCCAGAGGAGCAGGTTTAGTGGTAAAGATGCAGATTCCACTTTCGACATGTTGCTTTTGCATTGCTTTGAGGGCATCTGGTGGGGAGGGGGGAGCCTGCAGGGAGGTAGAGATGTGGGACTGGAACTCAGATGTCTAGTCTGGGATTAGGGGGAGAGAATGAGAGAGAAAGATGAGTCACCAGCAAGCCATTTAAAGATGGGGAGTAAATGAGATGACCAAAGGAGAGGACATAGAGAGAGGAGGGCCAAAAACAGACCCTAGGGCAGTGGTTCTTAATCTTCCTAGTGCAAGACCCTTTAATACTCGTGGGTGGGCATATCTGCTTGCGTGCAGACCCACCTGGAGATGGATAGAGGAGTGTTATTTTCCGGATAGTCTTGGGCAACCCACTTCAATCCCCAAAGGGGTCACAACCCACAGATTGAGAACCACTGCCCTAGGGGCACATCCACATGAAGGTTCTTCCAGCAGCTCTGCCCAATCACAGACGTCCACTCAACCTGCGAGGAGCCTTCCTCAGTGCCTCTTGACATTGCAGGGGTCCCAGTGGAACATGTGGGCTCTCTGTCTGTTATTACCTGCTCTTGTCATGTTCCCATCCTGTCTTCTTTTGCATGCCTTTGTCTTTAACTTCACCCTTTACTGTTTCTCCATCATAACTCCTTGTTAGGAATGTGCCACAGCCTGTTTGCATCCCTTGTGCCCCTCTCCAGGAGAAGGCTGCTAGGTGGTACGGTGGCTAGAGTGCTGGGCCTGAAGTCAGGGAGACCTGAGCTCAGGTCTTCAGATACTGACTAGCTTTGTGACCTTGGACAAGTCACTTAACCCTCCCTCAGGCTCAGTTTCTCAAATGCAAAGTGAAGATGATAATAGCATCTACTACTCAGGGCTGCCATGAAGATCAAATGATATAATATCTATACAGTGCCTGGCACAGAGTGCTTTATAAATGCTTGTTTTCTGTCTTCTTTCCATCAAAAACTAGCTTCACAGACTCTTTCAGTGGTCTTTTCTTGTCCCCAGGGAGACTCAGTTGTGTAAGGTTGTTGGTCCAAATGCATACATTGAGTAAGATGATACTGTTCATAAGCTGGGATAAATAATTTAATGTCTCTGGGCCTCAGTTTCCTCATCTATAAAATGAAGGGGTTGGAGTATGGTCTCTTCATATCCTTCCAACTGTAAATATATGACTGTATGATTAGGAGGGAATTGGCCTGCCTAGGAGCCTTTGGTCAAGAGAGACACCCAGGGAGGATTTCTAGGCTTTGCTTCATGTCACAGGGCCGGCCAGCCCTGTCAGGCCCCTGATGATGTTGCTGTGCTTTGTGTCTCTGTAGGTACACAGATGGCATCTTCCTGTTCCACAATGATGATGTCCTGAGGAGAACAACAGCCAGCATGGGGAAAAAGAACATCCAGGAGCCCAGGGTGTCCCTGTCTAGCATGAACACCTATATTGCAGACTGTGTGGCAGGACTCTTGTACCCTGTCAGCAATTTCCAGCCAACCAGGTAAAAGAGCTGAGTTCTTACCTCTTCTCCCCACCCCTCGCCAATCCTCTTCTCCCTCATCCTCACCCCACCCCACTTGAAATTATCTTATTATCCTTCCATTTTGTATGGAGAGATGATGAGCAGGGGACGAACCTCATTACTGAATGAAAGCGTGAGCCCTTACACAGCCAGTGTGGATGCTCTCTTCCCAAAGCAGTCATCACCAGAGGCAACACACTTGTTTGAACAATTTTCATCTGAAGCTTTCTCTCTCAATTTCTTGTCTCCCTTGTCACACTGTGAGCTCCCTGAGAAAAGGGACTGACTCTTACTTTTCTGTTGGTATACCTGGCATAGCACTGTGTTTTGCTTATAACAAATGCTCTTTGATTAATTTATTAATTCATTCCTGACTCCAAGGCCAGCTGTCCGTACAATATGCCATATTGCTTCTCATGGTACATACTAGGCATTTAACAGGCAAATAATAGGTGCTTAATGAATGCTTGTTGTTTCATTGAATATCAGCAAAGTATAGTCTTAGCAAGTTGCTTGGAAAAATGAGAGGTTAAATGATTTGTCAGAGGCAGGACCTGAACCCAGGTTTTCCTGCCTTCAAGAGTAGTCCTCTATCTACTGTACTATGGCATCTCATGACTACTAAAATATTTGAATGTCTGAGTTTTGAGGTCTTTACAAAAAACAGTTCCATGACTTCTGTAAGTTCTCTTCCACTGACCTCCATTAAGGATGCATTGTCCCAAGTAAGCAATTTCTTGAATTTCTTCAATCCCCTAAGGTGCTGCCTTTGGGGAGTTTATATCCAAAAGGCACATGATACACAGAAGACTTAGATGGCATAGGATGACCTTGCCATGTTGGAGGAAATCTTAGGGAGCCTTGGTGGTTCTACTGACTTAGTCTCTGTCATCCTGTAGCGGACTGAACATAGGAGTAGAACCCTGGGAGTTGCTGCGGTCTGTCTGCCCTATGCCAACCATGAAATTTCTGCATGTTGCGCAGACCAGTACCAGGTAAGCAAGGAGAGTTTCCCTCCTGGAAATAGAAATGGAATGTTTTGATCAAAATTGTATTGCCTAGATAATTAGGAGGTGGGACTAACTGGTGGGTGAATAGCTTCCTGTTCAAGGCCTTTCTTCACAGGGACATGTCTGACCATGTCATGCCTCTGCTCAGAAATCTTGCATGGTTTTCTTTGGCCCCTAGAATAAAATACAAAGCCCTCAGCTTGACATTTAGAGCCCTATTTTACATAAATTCTCCTTCATATACTCTATTCTTCAGTTACTCTGGAATATTCCCTGCTCTCTATCTCAGTCTGCCTTCTTTTGCCTCTGTGCATTTGCAGATTCTTCCTGGCACACACTTCCCTTCTCATCTCTGTCTGCTGAAATCCTTCTGTTGTTTCAAGACCTAGGTCAGATGCCACCTCCCCCACAAGTATCTCTTGACTTCCCCAGTTGAAGTTCTCTCTGTTCTTAAATTTTGTCATCGAATTCAATGGAGTTGAACATTTTAAAACACCTGCCTCATGTAAGGCATAATCCTGGGCACACTATGCATATAAAACCAAAAATGAAACTTTTCCCATTTTAAAGGAAATTAGGGATGAGAAGGAAGATAATTGTCAACATATATTCGGATAAGTCATACAAAGTACATACTAGCAATTTTGAGAGGTAAAGAGTCCTGGACAACTGTGAGCATCTGGAAGGAGCTAATGGGTAGGAGGTGGTGCATTAACTGTGACTGGAAACGAGTAAGGGACTGAGAGGGGTGGAGGTGAGGAGGGACTCTGTTACAGACACAGGCATGAAAGATGTGGAAGGGATAGATGGGATATAATGTAAAGGGAAAAACCAGCAGGCTGATTTGACCAGAGTGAAGAGTGCCCAAAGTGAAACAATGTGAAATGAGATTGGAAAGATTGTGGGGGGCAAGTGCTGGGTGATGAGGTTGTACTTTATCTTAGAGGCAATAGGGATCCCCTAAGGATTTTTAAGTAGGGCAGTGTCAAGGTCATATCAGTGTTTTAAGGAATATTCTTTTAGTGGGTGGGGGAGAGGGAGGGAAAGGTGAATGGGTCAGAAAGGGGAGAGACTGGAAGCCAAGAGACTGGTTTGGAGGCAATTGCAATAGGGAATGAACTTGTTCGGGGTATTTTAGCTGGAATTAAAATAACAAAAGTAGGAATGATAAGAATAAAAACTTGCTTCTGTATAATAGTCCAGATCTAAGTCTTTGTTTCTACAATAGTCCATTGTGTACTACTGAGCATAGCTGAGTGCTGTGTAAAACACATGAAATCCATAGTCCCCTATCCTCTAGGAGTCTAGATTTTGAAACAGATGTTAAAAAGGTCACCCTAAAATAATAAATATAGCTGACAATTTTCTAGCACTTTTAAGTTTTCCTCAAAGCAACCCTGTGGAGGATAGGATACAAGTCTTATTCTCCCATTCTA
Organism: Pseudocheirus occidentalis; assembly: GCA_028646575.1. Classification (NCBI taxonomy): domain Eukaryota; kingdom Metazoa; phylum Chordata; class Mammalia; order Diprotodontia; family Pseudocheiridae; genus Pseudocheirus; species Pseudocheirus occidentalis. The sequence continues at coordinate 74,160,340 of CM053599.1, forward strand.
CAAATGGGGAAACTGAGGCTCAGGGAGGGGAGTCTACTATCCTGGCTAGTAAAACGCAGTTTGTAAGGCCAAGTCCAACTCTCATTCTTGTGGGACCACACTACCTCTCCAACGAGGGGTTCACGCATTGAATAGAGTCTTCACTGGATGACCTAACGAGGAGCATAAAGGTACTGCCTCACTTCCCCACTTTGCAGGATTGGTCCAACAGCCTGAAAAGCTGGCTAGCAGCCAAAGGCATTGTGTATTTTGAGGCACCTTAGCTTGAGAGAAACTATAGATCTCAAAGACTCAGTGGTTCATTTTGCCAGCTACACTGTCAGTCCATAGGGTGGTCCCCATTTGCCTCTAGAACGAGCAAAAACTCAGCGGATGCTTCCAAGGATAAATGCTTGAAGAGATCATTGGTATCTGCATGATGATGTAATAGAAAGACACATGTTCCCAGCACCGTGCCTGGCACATCATGAGCTCTTTGTCAATGTTTGTTTAACTAAACTGAATCTCATTCCACATGGAACTTAGCCCAGTGAACCTGCCCCAGCACCCTTCCCAAGCTGGGCTTCCCAGTGATAACGAAGTCAATGTTTTGTGTCTCTGGGAAAGGAAGGAATACATAAAGAGGAGTTCCCACTGTGGTTAAGCTTTGCACAGGAAAAAAAGCAGTAGAATACTTGGCTTTTCCACCACTGGCCAAATGAGCCATCACCACCACCACCATCAGTAATGATACCAGCTAGCATATGCATAGTCCCTACTGTGTGCCAAGCTTCAGAGTTTTAGCCGCTGGGCAGTGCTGTGACCACATCTTGTTTTTTCTCTTCCAACAGAGGCCAGGTGTTTTGGGACAGCATGGTCTCATCTGTGACACGCTTCTTGGCTCCTGAGTCAAGTACTGGGGACCCTGTATCCTTCTCTATGTCAGGTGCCGATGAAGTCACATTAAGACTGAGAGTGTAATGGAGAGAGCTTGAACATGCTTGTGCTTCCTACTACAAAGCAACCTACCCATCAGACAGGAACCAAGGGGACGCTGTCACTCCTTCAGTTAGCCAGCCCCCAATCCTGGAGGCCCGCTTGGTTAGTTCAAATATATTTGTTCAATCATTTCCCTGTTTGACTCTTCATGACCCTGTTTGGGGTTTTCTTGGCAAAGGTACTGGAGTGATTGACCATTTCCTTCTCTAGCTCATTTAACAAAGGAGGAAACTGAGGCAAATAGGGTTAAGTGACTTGCCTAGGGTCACACAGCTAATAAGTGTCTGAAGTTGAATTTAAACTCAGGTCTTCCTGACTCCAAGACAGGCACTCTTATCCACTGAACCACCCAGCTGCCCCAGCTCACATTTATTCATTACTTTATAGTTATCAAGTACCATACTTCCATTCCCGTCAGATTCCCACATTAGCCCAGTGAGCTATCTCATACAAAAATATTTTCCCCTCTCTTTTACAGATTATAGAAACTGAGGCTTAGACAGGAGACATGAATTAATTGCCCAAAGTCCCTCAGCTAATACATGACATAGCTGGTGATTGAACTTTCTAAGACCAAGTCAGTTACTACACAGTGTATGTAGTGGGCACTGTGGCAAGATTTAAAAAAATCCCTGCCTTCAGGAAGTGTGCATGATACCAGGGACACTGTTATAATGGAATGAAAGCTAAATGTCTATGGAGTCTGTGTCTAAGCATGATCGATGTTCGGAGGAGGAAGAGATCACCCTGCACAAGGCTGCTCACGGAAGGCCTTCTGTATGAGCTGAGACACAAGTTGTACCCTGGAATCCCCTTCTCATTGAAGGTCTACCTGTGCAAGCCATGGTTGGGGCAGTTTCCTCATCGGTAAATGAGAGGTAGAAGGGGATGGAGGGAGAAGGGCCAGGGGCTGGACTAGATAATCTCTCTAAAGTCCCTCCCACTCCACCCACCCCTATTCAGTCAACTCCTATGGCTCCCTGATACATCTAGGATCAAATATAAACTTGTTTGTCATTTAAAGCATTGCCGAACCTGCCCCTCTCTTACCTTCCTATTATTCCCTTCCACACTCAATGTGGTCTCGCCGTACAGGCCTCTCCATCTCCTTCTCTGTCACCACTTCTGTGCCCTTGCCTTTGTCCTTGTAATCCTTAATTTCTTTCAAGATTCAACTCAAGCATCACCTTCTTTGTGGAACCTTTCCTCATTTACTTTGGTGCTTGAGCTTTGCCTCCTTCCCTCTGTCCCTCCTACTCCAGACTATCTTGTATCTGCTTTGTAGGAAGTTTGTATATATCTGTATACCCATGTCATCTCCTGAAAAAGAATCTGACCTCCTTAAGAAGGGTAGGGATTGCTTTTGCCTTTCTTTGTATTTCTAATACTCAGCACAGTGCCTGAAACAGGAGGGATAGCTTAAGGATTGGATCAGAAGGTTTCTTCTATAAGGGAATAGCAATGACTAGGTTTAGAGGAAGATCCTGAAACAAGTTGTGATGCTTGGAGTTGAGCTGAGGAGTTAGGGAATGGACCTGGTCTCCTTGGGGCTGGTCATGATCCCTGACTCCATGAAGTTTACAGTTCAACAAGAAACAAGTCAAGAAAGGGTATCTAACTGTGTCAGCAACCACAGTGGCATACCCAAGGATGGCTGCTAGCCCAAATTCTTAGATTTGCTTTACTAGGAAAGACAGTTGTTCAAGGGGTCAACAATCTTTTTTAATTACATTCATTGGTTCAAGGGAAAAATAAGCACCCTGAACTTCAGAGAAAATGCAAATGGAGAAATAAAGACAAGCAGACAGGGTTTCTAACAGTCTGAGAAATTAGCACAGATCAACAGACAGATCCAACTGTCTGACTAAGGCAACATATACACAATTAGCAGAGAGAGAAGTACCAACATCTGGGATTTTCAAAGCTGGGGGGCTCCTTAATGGCACAGAGTATCATCTGGTCAAATCACAAGAACATTCTTCCACTGAGTGAGCCCCAAAGCAAAATGCTAACCTCAGGGTATATATATGCTCTTTTTAGAGCCAGAGGGCATCACAACTCTCCTGACTCAGTGCCTAATTAGAGATTAATAAAAGGTGGGAAAGCTTTCCTGCAGGCAAGCCTCCCCATAGCAAGCTTCCCTTAATGGGCTCCACTGACGCTCCACGGAGGCCTATTAATGGGTAGGGAAGATCTTATATTGCATTAACATCATACTAGACTAGAAAAGATAGCTTGTGGTAAATGCCAAATGAGGGTTAGAATCAAGAACTAAGGACATCTACAGAAGGAGAGATGACAGGGGGAGGGTTGTCTAGGATGACTTTGCAGAGAAGGTAAAGAAGGTTTAGGTGGAGCTTGGAAGGAGAAGGAGGATTTGGATGGGCAAGCAGAAGGGTGAGAGTCTGCTGTTCTGCTCCTACCATCCTCGCTCCTCATGAAGAATGAAGAAGCTAGTTTCTCTGAGGTCTGCATGTTCTTTGGTCCTTAATTCACCCACTTTCCAGCATTTTAGTACTTCATTGCTGTCTGTGGCCCGCAGTAACCACTGCTCCTTGATCCAACCCCAGAGCTCTGCAATGAAGAGGCTGCAGCGGGCTTATGGCTGTGTAACCTGGAACCCTTTCCCTCTCTCTCTTTGGACAGGTCAGCTAAACCTTCATCAACAGCCTGAAGGCTCTTCATTCAAGTCATTTCTTGGGCACTTACTATGTGAAAGTCCCAGTGTAAAACATTGCTGGGCCTACAGAAAAAAAGTAAGGTGTGGTCTTTACCTTCAAGAATATTAGTAGGCTGGTATTTGGTGCTAATTGGTGTTAGTGAAGAGGATGGCCAAAGAGGGTTAGGGCTGCCTGAGACCCCAAAATACCAACATGCTGGGTCCTGCTCAAAGAATTCCACTCAAGTCTTCTCAGACAAGGAAAAAAGTAAAGTTTATTTAAAGTTCACTTGTATTGGACACAGAACAAGTCTGTGCTAGAAAATTCTATGGTGCTCTCCCACCAGTGGAGAGAAGATGGGGTCTTATATACAGAGGAATCTAGGGGTGGTTCAGAGGAGGAGCCTGGAGAGGGTCTTCAGGAGGAGCCAATGAGTTCAGACTCCAGTATAAGGTCAATGTTCAGACTCCAGTAATGAGTTTGGGGAGGGTCTTCA
>CM053599.1:74164573-74199748 GCA_028646575.1 Pseudocheirus occidentalis
ATTTGGGCCCAGCCACAATGAAATACTTATGGCCTCTGCAAATGCCTCCTGAAGATTCAATCAGACTTCAAGAGGTTTCCCAGAGTAAGTACCTCAAAGATTCAAGGAGAGCTCAAAAGAGAGGGGGGAGGGGTCCCAGAGCCTACACCTCATCATTAGTGCTTTGGAAAGAAGGTATGGAGTGAATAAGATAGACTATTGTTACATCTGGGTTTCTAAAACCTGGTGTTAATATGATCCCAGGGCCCCAGAGTTTAGAATCAGTGTACACATTGTATCAACCAGAAGCTTATTACCAAAATACCTGGTGCCCCAGGATCTATGGCATCCCCAGGTCAGGCTCCAAATTGCCAAGGAATAACATCTGATCACAAGTGATCACGTTATATCGCTCCTGCCAATGGACTGTCTAGATACTGCAAATTATTTTTGACCTGGAGGGAACTGTGATTTCATCAGTGTCTAAGGAAGTCCCAGTGAGGAAACTCCCTTTACTCATGCAACTGGTCACCTTCTCTGTGCCAACTTTTCTTAGAGAATTAGTTATCTGGGCCATTGAGATTCTTAGGTGACTTCCCCACAGTCCTAAGGCCAGTATATATTAGAGTAAGAACTTGAACCCAGGTCTCCCAGACTCTCAGGTCAGATGGTGTTGCTGGGCCAAGCCAATGGCTCCCTTTTCTTCATTGTGTTCTATTTGATGCAATTAGGTTTTTATTAAGTGCTTTAAAGTTGACAAAACACTTTACTCAGGTAACAACAAACAGAAACAAAGCATGTAATATTATTACTTAACATTGTTAAGGTTAATGTGGCTTTGAAATTGTAAAGGATGTGGAGAACCTGAAGGTTAAAGGGATTTAGTAGCCACAACCTACTTTTCTTCTATGAGAAATAATTGGAGGACCTGTGGTTTCCTCAGCAGGGTTATTCCTTTCATTCCTGCGAATTGGAATCTCTCTATACTAAAGACTTTTATGAGCTGGTCTGACTGAAAAAAAAAAATCCCCACTTTGTGGCCAGCCCTTTGATGGTGAGCTTTCTTGTTCTGTGAAGTTTGGATTCAAAGGGCCACACTTAAAGGGCCACCACTCCCCACCCATGAGATGGGCAATTATCCAATCTAGCAAATGTGTGCAAAGCACTGTCAGGCTTTGGAGGACACAAAAACAAGGAAAAAATCATATAGATTCAAACTCAGAGGGAGCCCTTTTATTTTACAGAGGTGGAAACTGAGACACAGAGAGGTTAAGTAATTTACCCAAGGTCAACAGCTAGTAAGGGTCTGACCTGGAAGCTGACTCCAAATCTTGTTGACTTCAAGTCCTATTCTCTGTATCATTCTCTCTGTGTAAGGAGGCTTCGTTCTACTATGGGGTTGGGGGGATGGAGAGGCAATTAAATACGTAACCTAGATAAGAACAGGCTAAGGAAAAGTGAGGAGGAAAAGAGTTTTACTATTGGAGGAGTCTGGGGAGGTCTGATGAAGGAAGCAGCATCCGGGCTGAGCCTTGAAGGAAGACAATTCTGAGGGGTAAAGGGAGATAAGGTGAGAGTGAATTCCAGGCACAAGGGATGCCATGGAGGTGGGAGATAGAAGGGACAAAGGAGTGTGACATGAAATAATGAAGAGGTTACTCAAAGAGGGTTGGGGTTGCCTGAGATCCCAAAATACCAACACGCTGGGTCCTGCAGAAAGAATTCCACTCAAGTCTTCTCAGCCAAAGAAAAACAAAGTTTATTGAAAGTTCAAGTTCGCCATATGGGGTAGACTCTTAAGGAGCCAGTGTATGCTAGGTCGTTCTATGGAGCTCTCACACAGTAAGTCTGTGCACAGAGGGAAAATTGGGTCTTATATACAGAGGAATCTAGGGGTGGTCTGGAGGAGGAGTTTGGGGAGGGTCTTCAGGAGGAGTTAATGAGGTCAGTGCAAGAGTGGATTGATATTTTGATAGGCTCCAAGGTGGGAAGCAGATGGACAATGGAGGGCCAGGATAGTAACAGAGGTTTGGGCCCAGCCACAATGAAATACTTATGGCCTCTGCCAATGCCTCATCAAGTGGGAAGATTCAATCAGACTTCAAGGGGTTTCCCAGAGACTGTACCTCAAAGATTCAAGGAGAGCTCAAGGGGAGTCCCAGAGCCTACACCTCATCAATAAGACTGGAACAATGGATGAGATCCAGGCTGGTCCCCAGAGCACAGAGGCAGCCCATTACAAACCCATACTTGGACTCTCTCTTGCCAGAAATTGTGCTTTGCTGGTCTTAGAGAAGCTGAGGATACTTTCATTTGGCAATAAAGGAACTGAAGAGGGCAAATGCCATGACAACAAACCCCATAAAAGCAAAATATTTCTATACAACAGGAAACTTATATGGAGCTTTAGAGTTACATCTAGTATCTCTTTTTGGCGTTTGCAGTCATTCTGTCAGGTAGGTAGTACAAAAACACTAATTCCCCATTTGACAAACAAGAATGATGCTGAGAAGTTAGATTATTCACCCAAGGTTGCCTCCCCTGTAAGTGGCAGAACAGACACTAGAATTGAAGTCTCCTGACTCAGTCAGCACCTCTTAGCTACAGGATTAACCTTAAGGTTCTATTTGAATGTGAACCCCTCCAAAACAAATATTCAGAGTAGGAATTATGTAGGAAATTTGGGCTAAAAGATGTCAGACAAACATGATCCAAAAAAAGGAGACCTAGTTGTATGGTGAGAGTGACAGACAACTCATGTACTCCATGATATTTTTTGGGGGGTGGGAGGAAGGGCAATTGGGGTTAAGTGACTTGCTCAAGGTCACACAGCTAGTAAGTGTTAAGTGTCTGAGTTTGGATTTGAACTCAGGTCCTCCTGACTCCAAGGCTGGTGCTCTATTCACTGCACCACCTAGCTGCTCCCACTCCATGATATTTTTTGAGATGTGAAGAGAAAATGAGAAAGGCCCCTGGCCCACTGATTGGACCCTCTGAGGCAAATCTTTGGGAGAATATGGACAAGATATGCCAAAGATGGGTAGGCATGAATGGGTTCCTTCATCACCAGAAGGATAATGGTATCATTAAGATTACAGATCCAATATTGATTATATGAGTAAGCCTCCTTCCCCTCCTGCCAAAGCCCTGTCTATCCCCCTGCCCTCCTGCCTTTCCACATTTCCCCTAGATGTGAATTATGGGTAGGACTGCCATTTTTGTCATCTCTGTGGTGCTGACATTTCTTCTGCTACTTTATGGCAGTCAATGGCTTCATGTACCATTACAAAAGGAGGGTGTGAATGTTCCATGATGAGATTTAAACTGTATTTATCTTTGTTTCATTTTCCTGGTGTTTGTGCAATGTCCTGATCATGGCATAAAAACTAGATAACCTTCTGCTTGGCATTTCTTTTCACAAGGTTCTTTGGTGTGATTTAATAAGCCAAAGTCCAGTCCAGATGAAGGGATTTCAACACTTCTTCCATTTGCTTACTTCAGTGGAAATTCCAGTAACTTATCTGCTGTCATTTTGCAGGGTTTTGTCTTATTTTGTTTTGTTAAGCTGGAAGAAGATCTCTTACTGGAGTGTCCCAGATGTTGGGTGCTTTTCAATATTTCTTCTTTTCTTTTTCTTTTCTTTTCATTTGCTTTTTGGAGGGGGGAAGGCAGGGCAATTGGGGTTAAGTGACTTACCCAAGGTCACACAGCTAGTAAGTGTTAAGTGTCTGAGGCAGGGATTTGAACTCAGGTCCTCCTGACTCCAGGGCTGGAGCTTTATTCACTGTACCACCTAGCTGCTCTTTGGTATTTCTTTTAATCAATGACTTGAATGAAAGTATAAATTGATGTGCTTGTTAAATTTCTGAATGGCACAAGGTTGTGAGGTATAGAAACATTTTGACAGTCAGTTGGTCTTTGCATGCTAGAAGAGTAGACTGAATCTAATGAGATGCAATTTAATGGGGACGAAAGTAAAAGTCTCTTGCTTTGGTTAAGATGAATCACTGTAAGAGTATCAAAAGTTTTGTAGATGTTTTCCAAATGCTTGAGATCATGGACTTCATAAAGAACCAAATGAATTTCCATCCAAGAATCTCAGACAGCTGACTAGCTGGGTGTAGCCTATACCTTCCCAGAGGGGAATTTCGGAGGACTAAAATAAAAGTAGACCTTGGTACTCCAGACATGGCCTATTAGAAAGGAATGATAAGTAGTAAGGCAAGCATTCTTAAAACCAATTGATGTACCTCCCAGTTGTGTGGTACCTTGGTGAAGCAAGCTCAGATTTCACAGCAATTTTAGGAATTGCCAGCATGATGGAGAACATAAAAAATAGTAGTGTTGCTCTCATTTCATAAACAGGGAAGGTCACAGGCATGTTAGATGAAGAGAAAGGACTCTAGGAGTTTTTGGTATTTTTTTTTTTTAAACAACACTGAATCTTAAGGATAACACTACAGGAGTAGCTCTTAACATGTCATGGACTCTTTTGGCAATCTGGTGAGGCTTAAGAACCATTTTTCAGAACAATGCTTTTACATGCTTAAGATAAAATACATAGACCTACAAAGGAAGTCAATTATTTTGAAATAGGTATCAAAATATTTTTTAAAATGTGTAGTAGGAGCCATGCACGGTGGTAGTAGAGGGAGGTCAGTAAAGTCATAGGATCTTCACAATAAAAGGGATCTAGAGAGTCCAGTTTCCAACTTGGTGTAGGAACCCCTTCTACAACATGTGTGAAAACCTACTCGAAAACCTCCACTGATTGTTTTGCCTCCCTAAGCAATCTGTTCCATTACAGGACCCTTCTCAATATTAGAAGTAGGGTACTTCCAGTGTCTTATCCCCTGTTCCTTTGTGCTGACTCCAACTTCATGTTGAGTCAAAATCTGACTCTGTTACTTCTACCCATTGGTCCTAGTTCTTACTGGGACTACATAGAATCATTCTGTTCCATATTCTTTTCCAACTTAAAAAAATGTCTATTGTGTTTGTCCTTAATTTTGTCTTCTCCAGGCTAAATATCCTAGTTCTTTTACCTATTTATCTGCCTATTATGTGTTAATTTTTTAGACTTCTCACTATCCTGATTCCCTTCACCTGGATGGGTTAAATTTTGTGGCTGTACATCTTTAAGAACTGAATGCAGTGCTTTGGATGTGGGTGGCCCAGGCCAGAGTAAAGTGGGACAAGTATTTCCTATGCTTCATGGAGAACCTGCGGCCCACATGTGGCCTTCTAGGTTCTTGGATGTGGTCTTTTGACCGAGTCCAAGTTTTACAGAACAAATCCTTTTACTAAGGGCATCTGTTCTGTGAAGTTTCGATTCAAATCAAAGGACCACACTTGAGGACCTAGAGGGCCTCATGTAGCCTTGAGGCTGCAGGTTCCTGACTGAATAGACAATTTGTGTTTATGAATGCAGCCTAACCCTGTGTAACTCCAAAATTTCTTTTCTTACAGCTTCCTATGACATGAGGGATCCAACTGGTCAGAAGCACTCACTTACTGTCTGTGCCAACCATAGCAGCATCATAGACCTGCTGAAACACACACTGGAGAAAGCACAAAAAATGTACTCAGCCAAGGCTTATACCCACTGGTATAGGCAATATGGCTGTGAGGGGAAAGATTTCGAGCAGGCTTTTGATGTTCTCTCCTCAGTGGAGGCTGAGTATTACAGTGCAGGAGAATGAGTGAAAATTCTCAGAGAAGTATTGTGCAACGGTCTGTTGGTGCTCCATTGAAGGGACTGAACTGAAGCCAGAGGGCCTTGACCACAGGTTAAATGATTTCCTAGATCTCAAAGAAAGCTCCTGATTCCCACTGATCTGGGGGGTGGGGTGGGGGGGAAGGAGGGTAGAAGTAGCATTGTATTACTTTTAATAGCTCAGAAAGGAAATAATTACTAAAAAAGACATATCATTATTCAGCAACACGAGCCTGGAAACCAATATCTCACCAAATCAAATGTTCTTTTTGCTCAGGCTTAGCTGTAGCCCTGGGCCTATTCTAAATGTAATACTGAGGGGAGGGGAAAATGACCCTATCAGCATTTCCACCAGAACATTAAGATTACATCTGGAAATAAGTAGCCCGTCCAGCTGAAAAATGAAACAGTAGGGAGAAGCTTAAGATAGGAAACTGGTGAATGAAAACTTGTGTGTTTCTCCAGAGTAAGTATGCCAGGGAGCTGAAGCTAGTCCCCTTGTTTGACATGTAATCTATTGGCCAACAAGGGAAGGCCACTGTGTTCCTGGGCCTGTCTGTAACACAGTTCCTCTATTGCCAAATAGTGGCATGCTATCTAGTTGGCACTAAGGAAAAGTGGCTGAAACCAACACTAAGGGGGTGGCGGGGGGAACGGGTGGTATTTATCAGGGCCAGGAGATATCGACCTTCTGTTGTGATTAGGTTAACTCCAAAATCTAGTGGTGGAACAGGGAGAGGCTCAGAAATCAAAGAATGTGGGATGGGAGCGTCATATGTGGAGGGTCAAGTGTACATTTCTTAGCTGTAAAAAGACTGGACTAATTGACAGGAAGCTTTTAGCGTCAAAGATGAGATTGACTTTTAGGCGGCATGTGCTATTAACCACTTTTTATTCTACTCACTCCAAACTCAGTTCTTACTTGATTGATTGATAACATGAAGAAACAAAAGTATGTTGAAGATGACTAACACCCCAAACATTTTACTCTTGTCCCTGCATAGAAAATAGAAAAAGTACTAAAGCCAAAAAAAAAAAAAAGGCTCAACCTAACAGTGTAAACATCTTCCTCTGTAGGCTAGGCTCAGCAGGGTAACAATCCAACAGTTATCCATCCTTTGCCAGACTCAAAGACCAGGGACAGCCGGAGAGCAGCACACTGGGCCCTGCCCTTTCCACTATGGCAGATTGTAGTCGCTGGGAGACTTCTCCTTCAGGACTGGGACGGGACCAGGCTTCTTATTCTGGAAGCTGGCCATGGTTTTGGAGTAGTTTTGCTGGGAAAAGGAGAAAAAAAGAAATAGGGCCTGGTCAGGAGGGGGATGGTTGGCGAGGGCTTGGCTTTGCAGAGGGATATATTGATATATCACACTTGCTGACATTTTACACTTATTTGAGAATTCAAGTGAGCCGAACCATATTTGTATTTCTGTCTTTTTCATTCTTTAACACTGAGGAAACCACTTGTGACTAAAAAAAATTCGAAATCTGTTTTGAATATTCAGAAGGCACAGCTCCTTTAAGAAAAATATTCAAGGAAAAGAAAAAAAAACCCTGGGGTAGGGGGAAGGTAAGAACGAGAAGCTATTGGTAAAGTGGATGGATTACAGGCTCTGGAGTCAAGAAGGCCTACCTTCAAATTCTACCTCTGACAATGAAACTGCATGACCATGGACAACTTACTTAACTTTTCCAAGTCTTCATTTCTTCATCTATAAAATGGGATACTACAGTCATGATACATAGGTGCTATTATGACCCTCATTTTAAAGTTGAGGAAACTGAGGTAGACAGAAGTTAAGTGAGTAGCTCAGGGTCACATAGCTAGTTAAGTGTTTGAGGTATGATTTGAACTCATGTCTTCCTGGCTTAAGACACAGCAGTCTATTTTGCCCTTAGCTTCCTCTGTAGGATCTCTCATCCCAGGAGAAGAGGAGTCATCTCTCTCAGCAAGGTCCTTCAGAAGGACTCATTCCCTTCTCAGGAATTCCCTTCCCTGCATTTTGAACCCAGATCTATCTACAGAGAAAGAGAACTTAGTGTGTAGAGACCCCAAAAGGGAATGTGTTCTTATATTCTTTAGTATTCCTCAAATGACCATTGTGTGTAAGGCACTGTAAGTGATACAGGTAGGGGTCTCTGGTTCCATTACCTACAAAATTCTGCTGTCAGCCTCTGTTTATAACAGTGACACAACTCACTGACTGACCTCTAGTGAGGGACTTGGCCTCAGTGTTCCTCAGTTTCCCCATAGATGACACAGAACAGTTCTGTTACACTGGTGTGCTGTATACCTGGACACTGATGCATTACTCTTTCTCAAAGAACTTTCCCTTTTGTCATAATTAAGTCAAAGCTAGTATTAACTGAGAAGGCAGATGGTTTAAAAATCTCGAGTTCCGTGGTGAGAACAGTATCCTATTCTTAATTTACCTTCTGGTCCAACTTCATTTTGGCGTTGTAGAAAGAGACCGAGTCCGGGCAGTCAGGGAGGACAGATGACTGGATTTGGCCAAATTTATCTTCATCATCCTCAGCCTATGGGGAAGGCCAAGAAAACAGCCAATTAAACTCAGGAACTGGACAGCTTCCCAGAACTATGACAGTCCCTTAACTCTTGAGGGCCATGGAAATTAATGAGTTCATTCATTCATCTTTTATTGAACAAACATTTATCAGGTGTCTTTATGTGCAAAGCACTGTGCTAGGGGCTTGGTGGGAGGAGAATATAAACAAATAATATGGTATTCACTGCCCTCAAAGAGCTTATAATTTAGGGAGGAGGGTAAGGATAAAACATGGACACAAATGATACCAATTCTAACTTGTATCTAGTATGCTGCATGCATAAGAAGATTTTAATGTGCAATTAGATATGGGGGATCAAGGATAACTTCGTGGAGAAGTTAGCATGTGAACGAGGCTTGCAAGTGTCCCTCTCTCCTAGGCTGATTCCTGAAGTCCTGTTATCAAAGCTTTGATCCCAAGCATCTTTACAATTGCTCTCTTTCCTTTCCCCACTGGGGCATCCTAAGTAGGAACAAATCTACAAGTCCTAGCTGTGTGACAAGAACTAAAATCCCATTTGGATTTTAGCACACCACAGGGAAGGACCCTGAGGGCTAGGCAAAGGCTCCAAACTGAACCAATTTGGGACAAAGGCCTCATTCCTATGACAGGCAGAAGGGAGCCTTTGTTAGGAGGCTTGGAACTTTGAGGGGGATGGGTGGGAGGGGGAACCTGTTATAAATCCACATATGTGTATCAGCTGCTTCTTAAAGGCAAGGTAAAATGCTAGGTATTGTAGGTGATGGTATAAGACATGGTACTCGCCCTCAGGGTGTTTATAATCTGGGTAGGGAGACAAAAAACAAAATTTTTTAAAAAAATCCAATAATCAAAGACTGAATATGGGGAAGTACCCACAATTAGGGGACAGGAGGGAGATGAGGATACTGAAAAAGGAAATAGAGAAGCTTTAGTCAGATTAGTAAGGGGTAGGATCTGGGATCGATGAAGGTCATGTGTGCCGTGCATCTCGTGAATGAGAGGCTACATGTTTGAGAGGATGAAAATACTAAAAAGGGGGCAATTCACAGATTAGGGTCTGGGAGAAGAGGATAGAGAGTACAGGGGGCTTGCCTAGGAAAGGAGAAGGGCTACCACTTCCTTTGAGAGGACGGGAAGGAAGAAAGGACAGGTGGAGAAGGAAATATTCTGAGATAACAAGGGAAGACAATCTCACACACCTGTCCTCAACTGTAAATGTAGTGAGATAGTCCTCTTAGAGTAAGGGGAAAGGAGAGCATTTGGAGTTGGAGAGCAGAGAAGCTTAGGAAGTGCTAGGAAAGTATGAAAGTTCTGAGGGACCACTCCAAGTCAGCATGGCAAGTCTTGGGTGCCATCTGCATGATCCCATGACTTCTTCTGGCTGGCCGGAGTCTCCAGCCAGTAAGAAGGGGGAGGCAGGTGGAAGGAGTAGTCCAGAGTTCAGGCCTGGTCGAAGGTTGTGGAGACACCTGTCTCCTATGGCTCTTCTAATCTGTGCCTTTCACATAACATATGACCTTGCATGATCTGTCCCCTTTGGGTCTTACCTTGCTCTTGTCTACACTAAGTTCCCTGAAGGCAGTGACTGTATCTAAATTTTCAATTCAATTCAATCCATAAATATTTACAAAGTCCCAACTAAATGTAAGGAACTATGTTAGCTATTAAGGACACATGATGCAAAAGGACAGGGTCTTTGTCTTCAAGGGGCTTAACAATCTAATATGGGGAAGAGTAAAAAATAACTAGATCACAAGGCAGCACATTATTAAGCATGTGGGAGGAGCCAACATAGCCCGAAAGATTCAAGGAGGCAGGGGGCACTTGTAGTGAAGGGGGTGGGAGGGCATTCTGGAGGAAGGGGCACCGGGAAGGAGGAGGGGAAGGGGACAGGGATGGTGGGCAAAAAGGCAGGAAATAGGACAGGGGCTTGGCACAAGGACTTATATCTAGTTCAGTAATTGTTTGTTGGATGATTTCTCCTTAAGGAATTTTCTTTGTTGGGTCATGTCCTCATCTTAATTTGAATGCCTTATATTTCCCTCACATCACAGTTTGTTTTTTTAAAGTACCTCCTTGTAAACTCTCATTCCCTAGTTCTTAGGATTACTTAAAAATAAACATTGGCTGAACGAATTAGAGAATTAAGGGGGTCTTCGACCATGAGGAATCCAGGATTGCTCAGAAGTTATGTCACTAGAAGGAGATAAATGAACTTGATGAATTGGGAGAGATGAGGTATGAAAAAGAAGTTCCAATGAGCTCAAGGACTCCCCTGAGGAACAGAGCCTGGCAGCAGGTAAGGGGGCTTAATTTACCACTCCATAAATGAGCAGGTCTAGTAGGAAGCTTGTAGCCTTTCTGGAGGTGGCCCATTCTGCACAGGGTGGCAATGAGGGTGGAGAGTGAACTGGTTTTTCCTCTCCTGTAGGGCAGGAAAGGTGGTGGTGGTAGCAGGGGTTCTGGTAACACCACCTCCAACATCTGGATGGTTTGGACTGACTTAGAAGTACCTCAGTGAAGACACTACAGGCCATTTCTACTAGTGCCTTCTAAACCACTGGAGTGGGACTACCCATCTTCTAGCTAGTCTTGAAACTACTCTGGCCCAGAAGGAGGGTGGAATTTCAGCCAGATGCCCATTTCTACCAGTCTTTCCCTCAATAGTCAGGGCACAGATGTTAAAGAAAGCCATCGGCTCTTTCTCTTTGGCTACCATTGCCCTGACTAAATGAGCTCAGTTCTGCCAGGAGAGACTGGGAGTTAAGGCTGAGTTCTACCCTTGAGACTGCCTGGGGTCCCACTCCATGCCAGCTTCACAAGCTGACCCCCATTTACCTTACCAGTGATGTGAGTTTGCTCAGGGGTAGCAAGCCTAGTTTGATGCTACCCTTAAGCTTCAGAGGCACTTGCGTTTCCTCAGGGACAAGGAAGGATTCGTTGTACCAGATATCAAACTCTGAAAGGAGGAAGATGGCACCATGAGAAGAGGGAGTCTTGTGGGTCTGCACAGCACTGACTTCTCCCCATAATGATAATCACAAGACCAATCATAACCAACATTTATATAGGGCTTCAAAATTTGTGAGGTGCTTCAAATACTTTCTTTGGAGGCCCAGCAGTATGTCTGCAGTACTTCAAGGTTTGCAGAATGCCTTCTTCAAAACAACCCTTCAGGTGAGGCAATGCAAGTGGTATTGTCCCTATCCTACCAATGATAAAACTGAGACTCAGTGGGATGAATGCAACTGAAGCCAGGTTCAATGAAAGGTCTAATGGCAAGGCTCTTTCCATTGTACCATGCAGGCAATTCCTGACTCACTGTCAGGGTGACCTCAACTTCTCTCATTGGTTTGGTTTGGCTCATAGACAGGACTCTATGCCATGGGTTGGGGTGGGGGGGAGTAAAAGAACTTCCCTTCTCCACCTGCAGAATTCGGTTAGAACTGGACGTCTAGACCCACTCCTTTGAGAGTATTTTGTCTTTTGAAGGCTGTCAAGGCTCTCTGTCCTTTAGCCAGCTGAGAGTAGCCCATTATTATTCTATCAGGTTGGAATGAAGAGCTTCTTCATACTTGGAGAATGTTTTCACACCTCCTAAAGGAGCAATCAAGTATTAACACTTGTCTAAACATCCACAGCAAATTGGGTCTGATGCCTTAAAGACAAGTCCAGAGAACTGGTACAAGAAGCTTGCCCTTCCACATTCTCACAAATCTTGGCTAGGAGAACCATTTCCAGAATGAGAGAAGTAGCATATGCTATTTAATAAGTGTGTGAACTTTTAAGGATAAACATTACCCATGATGTGGAATTTGGGATAGATTCTAGGTCCCTCAATAAGGCTTTTATACTAGAAGCATTCCTAAGAGCAAGCTGGCTGTCTTGATGGACTCCTGAAAAAAAGAGTTGTCTGACTTCTTAAAGTTCACTAGGGGCATGGCTGGTCCTTCAAGGGCTGTCCATTAATAACTAGTTGTCCTATGGCTCTATCCAGTCTGACTGAAGAACTTCACACCTGAAAAAATTCTTTCCCACATCCTAAAAGAATAAGGACACTTTTGTATACTGAAGAACTTGTCAGCTGACCTGAATCTTAGCACCCTCTCCTCCTTATCCCAAGAACTTGGCCCTTTAATCTGGTTAGCTTATTTTTTCTGAGTTGGTGCCCCTGAGCACCCCCTGCTGGTAGAGAGGCTGACCTGCAGACAGAAGGCCATATACCTGTGAGCAATCGCTGACGACACTGGTCCACCAGGTTCTGGCAGTACTGGATTTCAGCCTTGAGGTCCCTCAGGTCTTGGTATTCCCCCCGGTACTGCTTCTTCAGTTCCTTCAGCTTCAGAATCAGTAAGAATTCCTCTTCATCAATGATCATCAGCCCTTTATTCTCATATTCCCCTGTAGGTTGAAGATTGGAGGATGAGGAAAATGCACAGAGAGATGGGTTCATGCCCTCTAAATGGCAGAGCTCTTGACTTAGGTTGCTGCCCAGGAGGACTTTTCTATGATCTTAAAGACAGAATAAAATCATAGGATTTGGAGCTGAAAAGGACCACATCATATAATTTTACAAAGGGGGGAAATGGGGCCCATAGAGGAGAAAATAACAACCTAGGTGAAGTGAAGTAGTAGAACCTAGATCTGACTTCTGGACTGTGACTCCAAATCTTGCAACCCTGCTATTCTGCCATGGCTTCATCTTAGTACTAAGTGCCTAGGACAGTTCTTGTGCTCAACTAACTGCTTTAGGAAATTCTTATTTCCAATCACTAGATTTCAGACATAGGGTGGACAGCAACCTTTCACCTAGCCTTGAGTTCAGTTATTTTTTTATTCTTAGAGGCAGTCCACACTACAGCAATTGGAATGGACAGGAAGCCCCACCAAACAAGTATCCTGTAACCTGGGCTTCCAAGCTGTACCTGTGAAAAGGCACTGATATAAGGAAAGGTGTCTGAGAAACTTGGTGCAAATTGACTGCCCCAAGATGAGAGAAGATGTAGGTAATGAGTCATGGGAGGGGACTCCTGGCCACATCCCCCTAACCCTGCTCCTCTGTGAGCAGATTTTAGAGGGGTCTGTCAATGAATCAGTCCTCTTACCACTCATTAGAGAAGAGGTGAGGAGCAATGGGGTCCGGGTGACTCTAGGCAGGAGCTAATTTCTCATTAACAGAAAGCCCTGATCATGTGACTTCACAGGTTCTTATCAGGATCCCTAGATACAACAGACCCAGGAGTTCACTTGTGAAATAGCATCAGTACTGGGGCTTGATGATGCCATTGTGGTGTTGGCCATAGAGATCATGAAATGAGAAATACAGGACAAGGAACTGTAGGCTACACAGCACCCAAGAACTAACCAAGAACCTGGATGAAAATAGTAACAAGAGAAAGAATCCACCAGCATGGGGCCTGACATTTTTTCCTATGGTAAGCTTGAATTTTTCTTCTGAGAATTGGTTTAGACTGGCCTATTAATTGGAACTAAGAGCCAAGAGCACCTCTCTTAGCCCACTCTGCCTGTTGAGCTGAAACCACAGACCCAGCTAGGTCTCTTGAGAGAGAGCCCCCTTCAAGGGAATATGAAGTACTTCACTATTCATATTTGACGTCCACTTGCCCAGGTCCTTTTCTTGAACTCTAGGGAACCCTTCCCTTTATTACCTTGCTCTTCCCGGAAAGTTTTCTGTACATCCAATGCCTCCTTGGTAGTGTCAATTTCTCTTTTGATAGAATTGATCCGCTGGGCAATCTCACTGGCTTTCTTCCTCCGGTCATTCAGTATGGTTTTGTTCTGCTTGAAGATCCGGTTGATCTCACTGCCACGTTCATTTTTAAATTCCTCAAAAGCTGATGGTTTAGGAGGGGGGGTGCCAGGTCTGGGAAACCAAGGAGAAAGGGAAATATTAAAAGATTATCTTGGTATAGTAGAGTCATTTTCAACTTTTGGACTATCTGTAGTCATGGCCCTACTGCACCTTGCTAAGAACAAGAGGATAAAATGTTTCACTTCTTTGTTCACAAAATCTGAAATTTCTTTATCTGATCATAATCTCTTATCATCCCATCTTCCCTGGGCCTTTTAACCCCTAACCCTGTTCTTGGTCCTTACTGTGACCTCCAGTCCCTCTACTTCTCAGTTCCTTTCTAGGATATCACCCTGCACAGAGGACTTTCTCCTCTCTTATCTTGACTCTTTGGTGAACCAGTTGAACTCAGCACCATCCTCTACACTCAGAACCCTTGTTCTAGTGTCTATTGTCAGTCCCATCTAGCTAAAGCCCAGCTTTGGATTACTTCTACCATCCATCACCTTTACTTCTATTCACATAATGCTGAATAGAGCTGTAGAAAAATCACAAAACCAAGCTGACTAGGTCTATTACAAATTTATGTTATGTAGTCTCAGGGAAGCAAGGTAATTCTTTTATATTTCCCTGCTCTATTAGCTTTTGTACTTTTGTAGCGGCTACTCCACGTTTTCCCATTCCTTCTCATGCCTCCCACCCTTCTCCCCACTCTTTCAGATAAGTACCTCATCTCATATTTTACTGAAAAAAAATAGAGCCTACTCACTTAGAGCTTCCTCTTTTCCCCTCCTCCCTTTTCCTTTTCATCTCAGGCATCTTCTCCTACTATGTCCTCCTTCCCTGCTGTTCAGGATGAAGAGGTGGTTTTTCTCCTTACTAAGATAAACTTCCCTACATGCAATCTTGATCCTGTCCCCTTCCATCTTCTCAAATTGTCCATATTATCATCCCCCATTCTCTCTCCAACCATCAATCACTTGTCTTTATACTTTTGCTGCAACAAATAGGCCCACATCTTCCCCACCCTTAAAAAAGTCCTCATTTGCTCTGACCACCATTATTAGAATCCTACATCTTCCCTCCCCTTCTTGGCTAAATTCCTTGAGAAAACTGTCTATACTGGGTATCTCCATTTCTCTCACTTGCTTCTCTGCCATTTGGCTTCCAACCTCTTTATTCAACTAAAACTGCCCTCTCCAAAGTGATCAATGATCTCTTAATTGCCAAATCTAACGGCATTTTTAAAAACCTCATTCTTTTTGACTTCTTTGATACTGCTTACTTCTCTCTTCTTGTGGTAATTTGCTAGGTTTTTGTGACACTCTCCTCTCCTGGTATTTCTATTTCTCTGACTATTCCTTTTTGCCCTACTCTGCTGGATCTTCATTCAGGTTATGTTTACTAACTGTGGGTGTCCCCCAAGGCTCTGTCCTGGACCCTCTTCTCTCTTTGCTCTGTACTCTCTCCCTTAGTGAGCTCAACAGCTCCTGTGGATCCAATTGTCATGTCTATGCAGGTGATCCTCTGATCTGTGTTCTCTCTCTATCTAGTCCCAATCTCTCTGATCTTGCATAGCCAGCTGCCTCTTGGACATCTCAAACTGGATGTCTCATGGGTATCTCAAACTCAACTTGTCCAAATCAGAATTTCTCTTTCTCTTCTTCCCAAGCTCACTTTGAGGTCATTCTCTACTCCTTTCTCACCTGATATATCTAGTATATTGCAAAATCTTGTCATATCTACCTACACAACATCTCTTTTATGCGTCTCTTTCTCTTCATCTCCAGTAAAGGTCCTCACTGCCTCACTTCTCACCCCAACTATCACAATAGTGTTATAATTCATCTACCTGCCTTAAATCTCTCCTTCACTCTAGTCATCTTCCACTTCCCCTGACAAAGTGATTTTCTAAACACAGGTCTGACCATGTACTCTACCTTAATAAACTCCAGGGTCTCATTACCTGAAGGATCAAATATAAAATTCTCTGTTTGGCATTTAAAGTCCTTCACATCAGGTCTCTTTCTACCTTTCCAGGTTGCTTGCCTTTTCCTTCCTTCTAGATACTCTATCATCCAGTTATACTGGCTTACTTGCTGTTCCTCCCACATAAGACCCCCATCCAGGAAAATGACTGTTCCCTGTGTCTGGAATATTCTACTCCCCCCTTGCCTCCCTTTACCTCTTGGTTTCTCTGGCTTCCTTCAAGATTTGGCTCTAAAGCCCACCTTTCTTCAAGAGGCATTTCTCAGGTCCTCTCCTTCCCCATTCTCACTGCTGGCCCTCATCCTTGCATTCTGATGTCTCCTATTTATACTATAGATCTGGTATGTACATGGGGTCTCCCCCATTAGACTGTGAATTCTTTGAGATCAGGGAGTATTTTTTTTCTGTCTTTTTTTGTATCCTCTGTGCTTAGCATGGTACATGGCACATGGTAGGTGCTTAATAAATGAATGTTAGCTTTGGTCCTTATCCCTTGCCTCTGAAAGGAGATACACTTTAAAGGAGTTCACCTAGCGGTACGGGAATCTTCCTTCGGGGAATCTGACACAACAGGTTCACTGCTGGAAGCTTCCCGATCACGCGAGGGCACATCCTTGACATCTGCTTCCTTGGGGGATAACAGCTGAGTCCTTGATGTGGAAAGACTTTCTACATCCTTCCCACTTACAGGGCTGAGAAGGCCTTCCTTCTTGGAGAAAGTTCTGAAAAAAGGATAGAGGGTGAGAATCCTGAGGGTCCTGGCCCTGACAGAACCCTGCTGTTATTACAGATGCTGTGGCAGGGCAGAATTCATTAACCTTTACCACCTCTTCTTGTTTATCTGTTATTCCTGGTACATTAGCCTTGACCTCGAGTATTTTCAAAGGAGCCAATGATAGCTTTGAAGAAGTCTTTACTTAAGTTTTTAAAGCCTTGTAGCTACTGGGCTGGATTTTTTGGGGGGAGGAGGCAGAATTGCCCCCTCTCCCAATCCCAAGATCCTCATGGCAGATGGCCTTTCCAGTCACACTTGGGTCAAAGCACAACAGGTGAGGGCTTGGGCCCTGTTTTTGGGTAATGGAATAAGCCTCTCCAATGCTCTGCTTAGGAATGATTGACCCTGTCACATCTCCATTTTCTTAATACAAGGGAGTCATTGTTTTCCAATTTTTCCTTCTTTGTTTCTCTTCTATTAATATGCATTTAGAAAAATAATATGGAAATACCGATGTGTGGAAAACATTTTGTCAGATGCAAAGAAAAGAAGCCATGTTGATTCAAGAGTTATACATGGAGGGACTTGTCTTGCATGGTCATTGTGGCCTCCACCTCAATTCATCTAGAAGCTTCCTATCCTCCAGTTTCTCCCTTATCTTGTCTCCCAGGTGAGAATTATGACGATGTGTCAGTTGGAGTAAAGACAATAGAACACAGAATCATACTCACAAAATTCTGATCTTGTGATTTTCAACTGTGAGACAAGATAGGAAGAAATCTGGATTATAGGAGGCTCCTAGATTAAATGAACTTTAGGCCACAATGACCATGAAAGATGAGTCCCTCCATCCCAACCCTTGAGTTGGCCTGCATACAGGGTTTTATTTGCTTGTTGTTTGTTTTCTACCTGAAAAAGTACTTTCCCCACATTGGTATGTCTATGTTTCTTTTTCCATCTCTTTCAGAATGGAAGTTTTCTGAGGGTAAGGATATGATTTTTAATACATCTAATGAATTATTCCCTAAGCATATATTATCCTTTAGGACCAATGGATGGAAATTGCAGGGAGGCAGATTTCAGTTCATTATAAGGAAGAATTTCCTAATAGCAAGAGCTATCCAATAATGAAATTAGTTGCCCCATGAAATAGTTATTTGTTGCTAGTATTTTTTCACGTAGAGATTGACCACCTCATAGAGATATTATAGAAGAGATTCATCCATCAGACAGGGAACTGACTGTACTAGATGGCCTCTCAGAGCATATTCTAAAGATTTTGTTGATGGTGAATTAGCTCTTTCAGAGAGCCACAAGGAACTGTAGTTAGTAAGGAAAACTAGGTTAATTACAATTGTTTTTTCCTTATGAGAACAAGTCAATCAGTAGCTTTAACAACAGTGAAAAGGTCCAATGTGGACAGGCAAGAAGAAGTAGCCTTGTGAGTCAACTCACCCAGTTAGGTCTTTGAATGACTTCTTGAATTTGCCTTTCTTCCCAGGCTTAGCAGAGAAAGGTGCAACGCCAAGCCCAAACCCTTGTCCATCTGTTTCTCCTACCGTTTGGCCTTCCACAGCAACTAGTCCAGCCTGAATAAGGACAATCCCAAAGACAGGCAAAAATTAGAATTCTGTCTCATGATTGATCCGATTCCTCTCTTCCCAAAGATCAGGCCAGATGGTTAATTGAGTTCTTGGCCATAATCCCTTCAATCCTTAGACCCTGAGTCAACCTACAGGAGGAGTTAATCACTGATGCCTGTTTTTAGATGAACTCCTAATAGGGTATGGGCTCCTCTTGGGAGTCCAAAGTGGATCTTACTCTTACCTATTTTATCCCTAGTTTTGCCCCAGTGCAAGCCACTTTGTCTGGAAAAGGTCTGGTGATGGAGAATTCCAAGCAGGAGTTTCTGTCTAGAAAAGCCCTGCAAACCCCTACCTTCTGGACGGCAGTCATGGTCACATAATCATTCTTGTTTATCAGGGTGTACTTTCTACGTAAGCTGGCCTCCACTTCTTGTTGCTGTTGACTTTGGAGAGAGAATGACATTAGTTACTGAGTGGAAGAGCAACTTTTCTTTGGAGGTCAAGTTGAAAATGTTGAACATTTATCTAAGCAAGTCAGACTTTTAAAATAAAAAAATAAAACCCCCAGAAAGAACTCTTTTCTCTCACTTAACATTAGATACTTTGTAATATTGATGCTGTATTTCCATGCAGTGGTTCTTAAACTGCCTAATGCCATGACCCTTTAATATAGTTCCTCATGTTGTGGTGATCTCCAACCATAAAATTATTTTTGTTGCTACTTCATAACTGTAATTTTGCTGCTGTTATGAATAGTAATGTAAATATCTGATATGCAGGATGTATTTTCATTGTTGCAAATTGAACATAACCCACAGGTTGAGAACTGCTGCTTTATGTAATCCAATGGTACATCATTCATTTCAAAGAACATTTAATAAAAACTTATTATGAGTGAGACATTAGGATAAGTCCTGTGACAAAAACAAAATTCTCCCTATCCTCAAGAATAGTATGTGAAGGGGAGGAATTACAAGATGGACACCAACAAGTTTGGCATAAGAAAAACTGAAGAAGAGAACACCAACACTGGAGGGTCCTGGCAAGGCTTGACAAAAGAGGTTCCCCTTGAACTGAGCCTTGAAGGAAGACAAGGATTTATAGGAGGCAGAGAAAGAAGGTTGTGTGAATAAATGGATATAGAATGGAAGGGAAGAGTACTGAATTAATTCAGTTTGGCTGAACATACAGATCATGGAAGGAAAGTAGAATGAAATAAATCTAGAAGGGTGGGAAAAAGATTGTGGAAGGCATTCAATGCTAGGCTATGGCATCTATATTTTTTATCTTATAGGCAACTGGGAGCTACTGAAGGTTTTTGAATGGGAAAGTGACATGGAGACTCATTATCAAAATTCAAGAGGCAGTATCAGTGAGACCTTTGCAAACTCAGAGAATCAGTTGACCAGAGAGTAAGTAGTAAACTCAAAGACTGAGTTTAAATGTGTGTTTCTAAGCTCATTGCTCTATTTGGCCTCATGACTTGGATCAGAGTAACAATATGGGGTTCAAGGATTTACAGAAAACTGATACTCAAAAAGCTAGGGCAAGCATGAGCTTTATTATTGTGCAGTGCAACAAGCAGCCACACACACACACACACACACACACACACAGAGCCACAGCCACAGCCACACACAGAGACACATACACCACAGAGATCTGGCCACACAGAACCAGGTCACTTGTAGTAGAGAGATGTGTAAGTGGTAAGAAGTACATACTCAGAATGAGGTCTGAACAAGAAATCATATCTTAAAGGTGAGTTTTGGGGGCAATCAGCACCAGATGTGGGAGGAGCATTCTTTATCAAACCTGTGTGTGTGTGTGTGTGTGTGTGTGTGTGTGTGTGTGTGTGTGTGTGTGTGTGTGTGTGTGTGTGTGTGTGTGTGTGTGTGAAATATCCCCAGGGCTGCTGATTGCTGCTACAGTCAGGTGGAGTAGTTTTCTCCTCAGGGACCAGAAACTGGGTAAAGGAGGTGGTGGTAAGGGTGGGGAGGTTATCCAACATACAGTGGCTGCTGTCACCAGAAGCCTCTTCCAGTCAGGATGGTCAAGGTCATTTATAGGCTCAGAATAAATCAGGGCAGTGGGAAAAGTATAGGTTGTCTATTACTGCTGACATGCTTATGGTCGTTAGGACCACTTAGCCCAAGTGACTACATATTTGAGTCTTTCATTTATAGCTACAGCATCAAATGATAATTTTTTTTTTGCTTTATTTTGGAGGGGGGAAGGTAGGGCAATTGGGGTTAAGTGACTTGCCCAAGGTCACATGCCTAGTTCTGTGTTAAGTGTGTGAGGCTGGATTTGAAATCAGGTCCTCCTGACTCCAGGGCCGGTGCTGTATTCACTGTGCCACCTAGCCGCCCTAAATGATAAATTTTTAAATATCACAATGATCACACTCAGTGTATGTATTACCTAGTTCTAGTTTAGGTCACAGAAGAGATAGTTTACATGTCCAATTACCAAAATAGGTATGGAGATGACTTTTATTTTTTAAATGCTAAAGTGAAATCATACTATAATAGCACCTCACTTATTAGGAGATGATCATTGGTAATAGCTATGAAACTGTAAATAAGTGAAGGTCTTTCCATTGCTGAACTAGCCACCACAAGTCCAAGAATGTAGCTGCTCATTCTGAGCCTTTCCACTCTGATTGTACATATTAAGATTACAAAAAAAAAGATTATCTGGTTTCTCAACTCTGTGCAGATTTTAACAGATTAACTCTGGTCCCTTTTAGCTCTATAACTCTATGTGTCTATGATATGTGAAGCAGTAAATGGTAAAGGTTATAATGGTGGTAGAGAGTTAATAGGCAGGTACCATGGACAGTAGAAAAGAATGACAGATAATAATCTGGAATTGAGTGAGGGGGACAGACACAGAAGCAGAATGACAACCCAAAAGACCAGCAGTCAGGGCCATTTAGTTTAGAGACAAGCAACCCTATAGACCTCATTAGTGAATATATCACTGCATTACAGAACCAGGAAACAATACTTATGTTCACAGTAATGATCTGATGATTCTGTGTCTTTTAAGAAGTTATTAAATTATGCTCAGTGTCCTTGTGGTTTCTTTAAAAAGGTAGAGAAGCATTTAAAAAAAGTTTTATTGATGCCTTTTGTTCTTATATCACAGTCATTTCCAAACATCCCATCCTTTTCCCCAAAATAAGGCTCTCCTTGCATATGTAACAAATTTTAGAAAATTCTTTTCAGTCAAAAATGTTTAAGTAAAAATGTTTTCATTGCTCCAAAGGTAAAGATCCCATTGTATGGAAAATTATACTCTACCATAAATTTTTTTTTAATAAATACTATGAAATAAATGACCCAATATATTACCTTCCATAGATGTAAAACCCTTTGATGTCAAGGACAATCTCTTACTTTTGCATTGCCTATAGCAATCAATACAGTATCTCCTATCTAATATGTTCTTTGAATGAATTCATTTGTTCAGTGAGCTCAAGGCATTACTCAAAATATGTCTCAGGGTTAAACATTGTTTTTGGAAAACAGATACACAGAGCACAATTAAATCCCAAGCTGCTTTAACAGCTTAGTAACAGAGTCCAGAAGAAGAGCCAGGTACCCTCACTCCCACTTCAATCCTCTGCATTTGGGGAGGTCATTATTACCTTAAAACCACCTTGAACTGATTAAATACCTCCTGGATCTGTCGGAGGTTAATGATCTGAGGAAAAGAAAACAATACAGAGGTTAGACTACACTTACTGAGCTAACAGGCTGCTTCTTTATCAAAGGTTCCTTTCATCAAATTGTAAATTATTTGGAGTTATATATTATGTAGATCTCAACACAGAGATTTGGGTGGTGGCATTTTTTTAAAATTACAAATATATGCAAATGGCTCTGTTTTTTAAAGTAGATCTGAATTCAGGACTGAAAAATGTAATCTGACGTTATGCTAATACAAAGTCAAAATAGAACTGATCCTTAGACTCCACGTGAAAGTTTAGTGAGACTGGTGTTTTAAGGCTTTAAATACCATTTATCTTATGAAACCAAATGCTACTCCAAAAAGGTATATGTTAAATAAAATGAATCCATCGACTCCCCTGGTCATTTGCAAAAAGAATATAGCCTTTCTCCAGTGTGGCAGATATGTCCTGCCTAGGTATAGAGGAAAAGTTAGTTTATATCATAAAAATAATAGTTAAAACACCTTTTCATGAGCTAAAAAAACAGAAAAAATTCCCTTTGGATAACAAATAATGAATAAAGAACAATGAAATTAATGTTTAAAATTTCATTGTTTAAAAGAGAATGTTAATTTAATGCAATTATTTTTTATATTGCTCCTTTTAATCTAAAAACAGGGTTTAAATTTAACATCATTTTTTAAGGCCTGATTTGAGTTTTTCTTTGCCCTTGATTGAATCATCTTTGGAAATTTAATATTTGTATAATATGTGTACTGACCTAGCTTTTGAAAATAGTCTTAAAACTATCTAAGAACCATTGTTCCTCATGCCAAGCCTCATGGTAAAGGAGTTGTTACTCCCCTTGTCTTCCCCCATCCCCAATAAATACACATACATCCTTTTTCTAAAGGTTCCATAGCCTAAAAGAACCTGTGCTTTACCCAGGCCAACCTCCAACTTTCAGGAAATTCAAATATATAGGAAGGGATTTTGGAGGAAACTTCCAAGCAGATACAGACATACTCAGGAGGAGAGCCATAGTGCCTGGGGAACTCATCATTTTTATTGCAATTAACCCCTCCATTAGAGTAGCTATTAAGGCAATGGAAGTTACAACAATGGGGTCTGATTTCTCATGGAATGTATAGAGAACACCCCAAATCCATCTATTAGCTAAGCAGCTTGTGAATAAAACGCTCCGGCCTCCAAGCAGCTCTGTGAAAATGCTACTCACGTCAATTTCTTCCAGAGATCCTTCTAGATACCTGCGAACCTGAGAATTAATCTCAGCTATTTGGATTTCATCCATGGGATCATAGGTGACCATAGCACGGTTGGCCTTAAAAGTGAAAAATGTTTCATTAGAAACAATAGAACTCAAGTCAAATAAACTACTTTACTGAGACTGGGACAGGGAAGGAGGGGTTGCTAGTTCAAGAGAACTAATTCTTGAATTCTGGCCTGTATCAAGGATGCATCCCAACATACTGTGACGTAATGCAAGTATTATCTCCATTTGACAGATGGGGAAAATGAAGCTCAAAAGTTAAAAGACTTGCCCTCCAAGAACACAGAATTTGTCATTGGCAAAACTGAGATTTGAACTTGTCTTTTATCTCTAAGACTGGTGAGTTTCTCATTAAATATCATCTCCTTATTTTGTTACAGAGCCAAAATATGAAACCAGATTTTCTGACTCTATGTCTAGTACTTTTCCCATGCTATAAATAGGGAAATAAGGTTTTCAATTTAGCGCTTTAAGGAAGTGTGAGAACCATCGGTGTCAGGGAGAGGAGACTCTGTGGCAAAAGTCCCTCATTAAGAGGGAGGGCACTCTGGATGTTTGGAATGATGGGAAAACAGGACACACCAGACACCATGAAAAGAGGATAGAAATGAAAAAACTTGATGAGTGGAGGATTCTCCCTCAGTCCTGCAGTTTCCCATCAGTCACTATGCAGGCTACAGACAGGTAGGCAGGCAGATCCAGGAGCAACAGGGGCAAAGAGTTCTTTACCAGACTGTCATGTATGGCTAGTTCCTGTTTTAGCATAATCAACTCCTTCTCCAGATTCTTCACCATCCTCTAGCAGGGAAACAAGAGGAGAAAAAAAAGACGATGAAAAATGCCTTCTGAACACAGAGGGAAATGCTTGATAATTACTTATTAATGGAATTTATCTAAACTATCCAAAAATTGAATTTATCTAAGTGATCACTTTCTTCTCTTTCTCCTTTGATATCAAGATTTTATCAGTTCTTGTTTGGTTATTAGTACCTAGATTCTATGAACAATTTATACATTTTTAATGCTAATATGTTGTTCAGTTGTTTCACTTGTGTCTGACTCTTTGTGACCCCATTTTGGGTTTTTCTTGGCAAAGATACTGCAATGATTTGTCATTTCCTTTTCCAGCTCATTTTATAGATGAGGAACCAAGGCAAACAGGGTTAAGTGACTTGCCCAGGGTCATACAGTTAGTAAGTGTCTGAGGCCAGATTTGAACTAAGGAAGATGAGTCTTTCTGACTCCAGACCCAGAATGCTATCCACTGTGCCACCTAGTTGCTCCCCAATGTTAGTATAAAAAAACCTAAAAACCATATAATTATAATCCTTTTCTAAATCATCATTCCAGTGACTTTCTAGTCTTATGTTTGGAAACAATTGTTCCTAAAAAGAGAGGACGTAAAGTACCAGTGTCTTGAATGTGGATCAAGTATTAGGTTAGAAAAATTCCACTAATTCTGTATTTAATAAAATCCCACTGATTATATATGTTTGATCTTTTACAGCACATTAACAAAGTTATTGGAAAAAATGTGCCTCCACTACCAAAGATAACAATATTTTAGGGAGCACACAATTCCAAAAGGGAGATCCAACAGCAGTAAGTAACTTAACTTAAGAAACAATTCTACTGAACAATAAGATGGATACAGAAGACAGATAATGAAGGTATTGAAAGCTTTAAAATTCCCGGTCACAGTTCTAAATCTGATCTGTATTATGCTTCATTTGACATTTTAAAAAAATCCTGCCTTTGGAATGTTGTCTCTACACAAAACTTCTGTTAATATTCCAATAAATCATGGTTGTATGGAAAAATAAACAACCAGGACATGATTTCACCTCTTTAAAGAGGCATTTACATTTATCTAAATATGTTTTAAACATGAGACACAGGAATTCCTCCTTCTTAAAAAAATATGCTTCTAGTGCTACTAAACGATTTGCAATCACAAAACAGTTATTACAACATTCTCTCAGGGCAGAATCGACCTTCCTATTCAGCATCTTGGCTGCAAGGGAGTATGGATTTGATTTTACCCTCAATCAATCAATTAGCATTTATTAAGTACCTCTTCTGACACCACAGGAACCAAGCATTTGCATGAGCTGGGTCTAAATGTCTCAAACTTCTACCAAGTTGCTTCCCCTTAGAACTTCCTTCTATAGTACAGGCTCTGCCCGACCTGCCTAAGAACCAACCTCTTACTGACCCAGTTTCCCCCACAGA
This sequence comes from Pseudocheirus occidentalis, assembly GCA_028646575.1. Lineage (NCBI taxonomy): Eukaryota > Metazoa > Chordata > Mammalia > Diprotodontia > Pseudocheiridae > Pseudocheirus > Pseudocheirus occidentalis. Next base: position 74,190,123 of record CM053599.1, read on the forward strand.
AATCCTAACCTCCTTCTAGCTTTCACGGAAATGAGATATGCTATAGATACCCTCTACTAGTTGACCTTTAGTTACTTTCAGCTTTTGAGAAAAAAATCCTTTACTTGAATACATCTATATTTGCTCTGTCCAGTGGTAAATATTTAACAACTAGCTCTCTGAAAACACAGGACACACTTTTAAGTTTAATCTGTTCTTTTAACACTCTTGCCACTTTCTTAAGTGGAGAAATTAAAAACAATAAAGAATAAATCCAGCCCTGATTTGTAGTTTGCCAATTTTTGAAGTCTAAGTACTAACACAGAAAATTTAACAATATTTCTTGCCAGTAGTAGCAGGCACACTCCTGGTTCATATACATCATACTTTTAGAAACTGGAAGAGGCAATGGGAAAATTCAACTCTCTTCTCTCTCTCTCTCTCTCTCTCTCTCTCTCTCTCTCTCTCTCTCTCTCTTTCTCTCTCTCTTTCTCTCTCTCTCTGTTTCTCTCTCTCTCTCTCTCTCCCTCCCTCCTTCCCTCTCCCCCCCCTTTTTCTCTCTGTCTCTGTTTTTCTCTCTGTGTGTGTCTCTCTCTACCTGCCCAAAGCCCTCCCTTCATGGACCAGGATAAAAGACCCTTTCTTCATGGAATCTTTCTTGAGTTCACCAGCAGAAGTGATCTTTCCCTCCTCTGGCCTGCTTGTACACTATTGGCACTTATCATAGGGATCTAGGGCATACTACTTTTTTTAAAATTTTAGTTGATTTGTTTATTTACTTTTGGTTTACAAGATTCAGTTCCACAATCCCTTGAGTTTCAAATTTTCTCCCCTCCCTCTCCCCCTACCCCCATGGCTGCATACAATCAAGTATAGGATCTGTGAATACTTTCACATTGGACATTAAGTCTGGTTGTATAGAAGGGTTGTAACCGATGGAATGAAGAATGGGAAAGAAGAAACAAAACCAAACTCCAGAAAGAACGAGAGCATGTAGTTTGCTTCAGTCTGCATTTAAACTCTGTTCTTTCTGGATCTTTCTCTGAATGCAGACATCTCCTTCCATCCTGAGACTTGTAGAGTTGTAGGATGGACTACTTTGCAATACAGTTATTTGTGCACAGGCTTTATCTCCCCCTAATAGACTGTAAGTTCTGTTAGTTAATAAACATTTATAATGCACCTTCTAATGTGCTAAGTGTTTGGGATATGAAGAAAAGCCCTTGGGGAGCTCACAATCAAATGGGAGAAACCACTACTGACAAATAAGCTCTATACTGGATAAATGGGAAGTAATCAACAGAGGGAAAGTGCTAGCATTGAGGAGGATCCAGAAAGGCTCCCTGTACAAGGTGGGAGTTTTGGCTGGGATCTGAAAGAATCCAGGGCAGCCTGGAGGCAGAGATGAGGAGTGAGAACACTCCAGGCATGGGGGACAAGCCAGTGACAATGATCAGGGTCAGGAGATGGAGAGTCTTGTTCCAGGAACAGTAAAGAAGCCAGTGGCACCAGATGGAAGGGGTGTAAAGTATAAAGATTTAAAGTGAAGGAAAACTAGAAAGATGGTGGGCAAGGAGGGTATTGAAGGACTTTGAATGTCAAACATAGGATTTTGTATTTGATCCTGGAAGTGATAGGGAGCCACTGGAATTTATTGAGTAGCGGAGGGAAACTATGGTCAGACCTGTGCTTTAGGAAGATTCTGTTGACAGTTGAGTGGAGGATGGACTGTGGCAGGAAGAGGCATGAGCATGAGCCAGAGAGACCAGCCATCAGGCTATTGAAATAGTTCAAGTGTGAGGAGAAGAAGGCATATACTAGGGTGGTGGCAGGGTCAGATGGAAGTGAGAAGGGTGCATGTTTGAGAGATGTCACAAAAGTACAATCAACAGGCTTTGGCAACAGATGTACATAGAGGGCGAGAGATGGGGATTGAGGGTGACACCTAGGTTGTGAGCATGAGGGACTGGGAGAACAGTGTTGACCTCTACAGTAATACAGAAGTTTGGAAGGGAGGAGGGTTTTTTTTGGGGGGGGGGATTAATTCGTTATTAAGCCAGGGAACATGTCTTATTTATCTTTATATACCACAAAGTCCTATATACAGCAAGTGCTCAGGAAAGATTAGTTAAATGTATAGCAAGCCCAATAGATCATGAACATCAGTTCTTAAATTTGTAAGATTTTGGCTTCTGGTCATCAAGGTCTTGTTTAAATCCTACCTCCCCACAGAAGCCCTTTCTCAGCATTCCAGGCCATAGTTTTCCCTCTCTTCTCTAAACTACTGTAATACTAACTCTATCACTTATTCAACATCTCATTTAATGCCTGGTATTGTTACGTTTTTATGTCTTATCTCAACTAAAGGGTGAGCTCCCTGAAGGCAGAAACTATGTCTTTGTATACCCCATAACACCCAGCAGAGTATCTTTAACAAGGAAATGCTCTGGTACATCATATAGGACTTGTCCAAGACTCTTCTAGTTAAAATCTTCTATAATACTTTGATTTTTAAAAGTCTAATTTTATTCTATTTTTTGCTAAAAGGAAAACAATAATAATGATTCACATTTTTATAACAATTATTTATAAGGTGCTTCCTTCACAACTACCCTGTGAGGTAAATAATGCAAATATTATTATCCCCATTTTACAGATGAGGAAACGGAATATCAGAGTGGTGAAATGCTAAATAATGAGTAATTATCAGTCAGGACTCAATCCAGGTCTCCTAATTCTAAGTCCAATGTTCTTTCTACTATAATACGGGAAGGGACCAGCCTGCATGCCCTACTAGCACTCCATTAGCCTCCCATTCTATATTCTGGGTATGAGAGTTCTTTTGTAATTTGCATTAGGGTGGGTAACTGTGTTCTCCTGCCAACAAGTCTTTTTTTTTTTAATTTTTAAAAATTGGAGGCATTTTCTTGAAGGACAATGTGTTTAGAGCAGCAAATATATATATATATACATATAATTGACAGAGCATTCTATGGTTACTTCTCTGTATCTTTCATCAATTTAAGGAAATGTGTCAAGATTGCATTTCAAATTTGGCATCTTATTTTGGGGATCGTTTCATATTTTTCTTTATAAGTCAGTATAATCTATTTTTCAGATTTGATCTCATATGAATTTGGGAGTCCAAAATTTGGGACTTTTTGTTGTTGTTGTTGAAAGTATTATAATGAGGAACTGAGTGACTATCTAGAATTATTAAAATACAGGTAGAAAAATGAAATTAAATATAGTCATCTATTTCCTTATCCTTTTCTTGCATCTTCCATGCCTGTGGTAACACAATTACTGCTTCCTCTCTTCCAGGTGAAGATTTTTCTCTCCAATTGTCTGAATTTTGCACAGTTGAAGCAACTCTTTTGGGAAGCCTTTCTTAACTACCCATCCCCCAGAGACCTCTCTCTCTACTGAGCTCTTACTAGCACTTGGTTCTTATGTCCCTCATTTAGCATTGAATAGACACAGTCCCGTATGATTAGTTTTTATTCAATGTGCATGTTTCTTGTCTCTCCAACTATACTGACCTAAGTGGTATTAAGTATTTTGTAACTCCACGACTTATGTAAGTTTAATTGTTGTTTCATTAAAAGAGCGGGAGAGAAAATGTGGTTGCAGAGCATTTGGCTTTCACATTTTTGGTCAGAATGATCACAAAGACATTTTTAGCCTAGGGCTCTCCTACTATGTGCCAAACTTTATTTTCTGATGTATATAGTACATGTCTTTGATTTATGGGAAAGAGAGAAGCTTAAAACTTCCTGCATGTCATCTATTGGAAACATTTTATCGGTATGGTGTGCACATGGTCACCATGCATCTCAGAATGTTCTATATTCTGGCAAGTGGGATAAGTGACCAAAATGAAGATACCCCTTGAATCACAGAACGCTAAAAGTGGAAGAGATTCTAGAGAACATAGAACATGGAAGGTCAGAGCTGAAAGGGAACTTGGAACATTGGACACTGTATGGAATTTGAGAATAGAAAGGAATGTTGGGGCACAGAATGCTAGCCTAGGAACAGGTTTTGGAGGTCTCCTAGCCCAGTTTCTTTGTTTTACAGAAGTGAAAATGTCTTAGGAAATGAAATGACTTGCTCAGAAGCCCTTAATCAGTGGCAGGACCAGGATTAGAATTCAGTTCCACTGAGACCCCGACAATCTCATTTCCATTACACTCTACTGTCTTCTCTGAGTTGTCTATCCCAAGAACCTTTACAGAGTCAGAACTTTAAGGCCGGAAGGTGTCTCAGGGGCCATCTGGTGTAATGCCCTCTGGATTTTACATATGAGGAAGAAGACTGCAAAGATACAAAGGAACTGTTCTAATCTCTCAAGGCTAGGGAAGGGCAGAACTGGCCTACAGTTTAGTTCTCCTGATTCCCTGTCCACAGCTCTATGCCAGCCTGCCTCTGGAAAAACTATTTCCCTTTCACCTTTGCTGTCCTCAAAGAAATGTAAATAAGTACCTCTGCATCATATTTTTCATTGATGGCAGGCTCAGTTGTGATGAGTTTCATTCTGCTGGCAAAGCGAAGTGAAGAAAGCTGAAAAACAAATGGTCATGATCATGAGGTGACTTTTCCTTTCATAAGTAGTTCTTAGGTCTCTGGGGGAACAGGGAGTAGCCTGGTTCAGCCTGATTGTCTGCCATACTGGGCGGTGCTCCAAGAGGATGCTGGCTCCCATCTACATGGCAGAGATCTGGAATGGTTAGAGTCTCAGGGGCGGGGAAACCTGTGGCCTCAAGGCCTCGGGTTCAGTCAAAGGGTCACGCTTGAGGACCTTGAAGCTGCAAGTTGTTCACCCCTGGCAGACCCTGCCTGCGTAAGTGGGCTATCATAGTCTTCATTCATGCATTCTTTGCCGTGGAGCTGTCTTAGAAATAAAGGTTTGCCTACTTTCCCAAGAAAATGGCAAAAAGAAAAGAATATGATTTTTAATTTTGCTACCATCTCTGTTTTGTTAGGAGGGTGGCAGCCAGTGTGTATTAATGAATGGCTAAAAGAGGGGAGAATGGAGGTAGCACTGGGGCTAGAGACAATTCCTTGCCTTCTTCTAAACCTGTGGCATTTAGTCATAAAGCATGACATAACAGTTCTTATACACATTTTAAAAAACTGGTCGGATCATCTCTGAGTAGACACATTTGCAAAGCATGTAATTAGTGTCTAATAAATGATGGAAGGCTAATACCCAAGTGGGGTAGCTTTCCAGAAGCACTAGATCTCTAAGGCTTAAGCTGGGAGCCACTGGACCCACTTGGTGATGTTGCTCATTCCCTCCCTGAATAACTTTTGGGAAAACATTTCTTTCTGGCAGAAGGGTTTTGATAGGTAAGTAAAAGCTGGAGATTGCAAAGTCAGTAAGTTCAACAGCATTTATAGAGAAAAATCTTCTATCTTTATTTAAAAATTGTTTTCGATTGATTTGTTTGTTTATTTTTAGTTTACAAGATTCAGTTCCACAATCCCTTGATTTTTAAATTTTCTCACTTCTCCCCCCTCCCATGCATGCAATCAAGTATAGGATCTGCAATTAGACATTAGTCTGGTTGTAAAGAAGGGTTGTAACCAAAAACCATCTATCTTTCGTGGTCACTCACTGTCATATTTCTAAATTGCTAAATCAACCTGACACTTAGGGCAATATTTATCAACTTAATGCTTATCAGCCCAGCCAATGTTTAGAAAAGGGATGTATCAGTATATTTTGGCTATAATTCTGCCTTCAGTGGAATTCTTAGAAGGGAGAATGGTAAAGTCTTCTCTTTAAACGGAAGAGGGAAGGTTAATCTCATGGAGTTGGGGTTATCTTTGGATCATACAATGTTGATTTGGAAAGTTTAGCAAAGAGTTGGAAAGGACCTTAGAGTTTACCTAAAATAACCATTTGTAAAAAGAGTCTAAGGTTACAAATGGGGAAAATGGAACCCAGAGGGAAAGTTATTTGCCCAAGGTCTTGTAGCTGCCTAGAAATAGAGTTGAGTTGAGAGTCAATGTCTGCTGGATTCCTGCCCAGTCCTCTTTTCAACCTACTCAGAGAATCTCTTCTCTTTTAAGGACTCAGTATTGATACTGAAGAGTCTGTCATGTCTCTAAAAATGAGGAGAAGTTAGCACCGAAATTTGTGAGTTAGAAATTGGAAAGAAGCTTGCTTGAGGTCTCACAAGAAATCAGGGACAGATTTACAATCTGTCAATGTACAGATTTACAATAAACTCAAAATTAGTCCACTGAGAAAGGATAAAAGTAAAATATCTTATTCGATTCTCTGTAGAATAATATATAACATCTTTTTTATTTGACAGAAACTTATCATTCATTATAAATATAAAAAATTTTTAAATATGAGAAATTCTTCATTCAAACCATTTGTTTTTGTGCTTCCTCTCTTTTTTTCTTCCTGCCCTTCTACTGAAAAACTCTTTGGAATTAAATATAATTATTTCTCCAGACAATGAGGCCTGGATACAGTGTTGGCAAGCCCTATGGATCCACAGCCCAGAGACACCTTTGGGAGCAACAGTACAAACATCTGGTTTTGCTGGATACAGCTGTGTCTTGGTCCTGTGACCAATACCTGGGAAGGGCTCTCAGTCCTTTAAAGAGTATCTTCCTATCTGAAAGGAAAACTGGAAGGTTGGCTAAAACAAAGGACTGAGGATAAAGGCAGGCAGCACTTGGCTTAAGTGTGCTTTTTAAATCAAATGTGCCTTTGTTTATATATTTGGATGGTATAAGTATTTTGGTAGGCTTTATTTTTACTTTTTTTTTTTTAAGGGTTTGTGTTTTAACAGCCCTCTGGCTTTCCCTGCAGACAGAGAGGCCAGAAAAACTTCTGAAATGTCAGATCTTGTAAGGACCATCAGCATTTACCATCTAAACTAAAATCACAGATATGAGTTCTTTTGTTTGTGGTGTAATATAAGATGACTTTCTTTGGCTTTAATCACTTGACCAGGTTCTCTGCTTCCTAAAGCTCAAGTCCCACCTTGGGAGGGGGTACTAAATCATTAGAAAGATTGTAGGGCTTTAGTCATAGGACATTAGATTACAGTCCATAGCATTGAGAGATAGAGGAGTCTTAGACGCCTAGAAGGGACCACTTACTTATGGCGACTGCTATCAGAAACTGAATGCTCTATAGTTTTAATGCCCCATATAGTCTTCTGGCTTATAGACAATGCCTTCAAAATACAACATCCTGGGGGAAGAAGCTATTAAAGTCTACCTTTCCAGATAAGTTCAAGTTCCAACACTGTTTTAAACATATGGGATTAGAAATCTTTCTAAATGGATCCTATACTTCTATTCTCTCTTAAATCAAGGAGACTGAACAAAATCTAACTGGGTCATTAGGCACATCAAGCATCTTAGTGTGCTGTTGTGATGCAGCAATGCCCTCAGGGCCTTTTTAGGCATATAGGAATTGCTACTTCATCTTTACTGCACGATTTCAGATTGCTGGGCTTTTATAGTTTTCCAGACTCCCCTTCCTTATCAGGTAGACAGCTGTCTTTTCTTGTTACTATCACTTCAGACTATCTTTAACAAGTCTGCAGTTTTCTGATCTGCTGATTCTAACTTTCTGGAGGCTGAGAAACTGGATCACCAACCTGGTCAGAATTGTTCATTAAAGTAAAATCAATTAGACTCGGTACTCTGAGGGGCTCCAGTACTGGGCTGTAGTGCATAGACTTTGTCTCAGTTCTTTCAGCAACTCAGAGAGATCCTTTCAATAACTTTGGTTGCACTGATGCTAGAAGTCTGCCCTCCAAAGAAGTGGTGAGTTTCTATACTCCTTTCCTTTTCCCAGAACACTTGGCACAGCACTAGTCATAAGGCAGGCATTTCAAAAGGCTCATTGGCTACATAAATAGGAGCCTGAACAGTAGAACATACATCTGTTCTTCTACAAGTAGTAGTAAACAAACAAACAAACAAACCCTGGATCACCAAGCCCTAGATCCTTCCTTTTGTGGATTTGAAGTTGCAAGAGAATCTTCTTCTAGAAAGATATGCGTATTATATTCCCACAAAATATCAGTAAACAAAAGCAACCTGTCTGGAATTTCTTGCTGAGCAGTTTGTACTTTCTAGGTTAGTTAAATGTCTTATTCATCTCTTCACTCTCCTGATGTTGACAAACCAAGGTTAAGATTTGCAGTATAGTTGGTACAGCAGTAGGGAAATTTCCCTAGGAAAAAGGGTTCTTAGCCTGGGGCGTCAATTTGTTAAAAAAATTTTTTTTGATAACTATTTCAATACTGTAATTGATTTCCTTTATGATCCTGTGTATTTTAAGCATTTAAAAACACTCTGAGAAAGACTCACCAGACTGCCAAAGGAGTCTGAGACACAAAGAAGGCTAATGCCTATCTTTATTCCACAGGCTTGAATGGACCTAAATTTACTTTAGACTATTCCATAGCACTGAACCAAGTGATAACTATGTTCTTTTCAAATGGAAAATCCCCCATATGGAAACTGATCAGATCGGATCAAATCCATCAGGCCTTTCCAGAGCTTAAAATTGCTCCAGGAATGTTAAAGGCTCTGACATCTGTGGAAGAAATGAGTAATGGCAAAGGAATTTCAACCTCAATGGATTTGGATAACTTCATACAAATAAAGATGGAGGAAAGCTGAGTAGCTCAGAAGGGCAGTTAAGCTGTAGAGTAAATAGAGCATTGAGGGGGGTGGAGTCAAGATGGTGGCGTAGAAGCAGCAAAACCCTACAGCTCTCCCCATAACCACCTTGAATACCGATAAAATACGACTCTAAAAATTTTTTAAATCTCCAGAACTCACAAAACGACAGAGTAACAAAGCTCCAGCTCAAGGCAGCCTGGCAGGCAGATGGGAAGGGGTTCATCACAGCGTGCTGGGAGCCCAGACCAGCACTGCATGAACCCACTGCTGGAGTCCAGAACAAGCCACGGCTGGAGCACTTATCACTGGCAGCTGTGGTGTTTTCCAGAATTACCAACCCATAAGAAACAAGAACTAAGTAAAAGGTCAGGGGAACTTGGATAAATTCGGGGGAGAGGGTCTGGCCCACTGCCCCAGGGCTAGAAGCAGCTGAAGCAGCGGCACTGCAGCTGCCTCCACGTGGCTGCTTCAGAAGCTACTGGCCTACAGATTGCAAAGGGGCCAAGGGATCATTCAGAGGCTGAGTGCTCTTGCATTGTGCTTCCTAGATAGGGATCCAGGTCTTTGGAGGTAGTCCTGAGGTGCGTTTTCAGTAAGCCAAAGCTGGTGGGGCGTACAGAAACGGTGGCATTCTAATAGCTCTGGCAGCTGTGAAAACCCCAGTGATTTGGAACAGAGCTTTCCCCTCTGAAAGCAGAGTTCTACTTAACCTAAAAGTCAAGTAATTTACTGGCAACATGAGTAAGCAAAGGAAGCAAAGCAAACCCAGAAATGCAACTTTAGATTCCTTTTTGGGGGACAAAAAGGATCAAAGGATGGAATGGGAGGAAGACAACACAGTCAGAACTCCCGTACCAAAAGCTTCCAAGAAAAATGTAGATTGGTTACGAGCCAGAGAGCAGCTTAAGAAGGATTTTGAAAACCAAATAAGAGAAGTAGAGGAAAAATTGGGAAAAATGAGAATGATGCAAACAAAT
>CM053599.1:74200248-74275782 GCA_028646575.1 Pseudocheirus occidentalis
GGACAGGGCAGAGAACAGAAAAAGGGGGGGGGAGGGATAGGAAGGAGGGATATATGATCGCTGTCACAATATGTCCACTATGAAGATGTTCTGTATAATCACACATCCACAGCCTGTATTGAATTAAGTGTCCTTCCAGTGGGGATGGGTGACAAGGGAGGAATCGAAAGAATCCAGAATTTAAAGTTCTGCAATACTTGCAACTAGGAATTAAGATATACAGGGGCTGGGATAGGGAGATCCTCCCTGCCCTACCAGAAAATAAGAGAGCAGAGCAGGGGAGGGGCTTTACAGTGGGATTGCTATTTTAGGGTTGGGGCAGGGGCAAGATGGAGAGAAAATTTGTAATTCAAAAATGTAATGAAAATGAATAATGTAAACAAGAAAACAAATAAAAAATAAATTCAAAAAATTTTTAAAAATTGTTTTCCTTTTGAAGGATTATATTCAGTTTTGCTTGGTAGGTTATTCTTGGTTGTAATACTAGGTCTCTCCACTTTCCCTAATTCTCGTGCTTTGATTAATTTATTATTTCCTTGTTTTTCTTCCTTTTACCTGGTTATCTAATTTGTCTCCTCTTTTTTCCCCTCTCATTTAAAAATGAAATATCTCTTCCCTTCCATTTTTATTTTTATTTAATTTTGCTTTTTCTAAAAAGAATTTCTTTTCCTCATGCTCTTCATTATTTCTCTTCCTTTCCTATATGTTGTACTTTTATTCACTGATTCATTGCCCTTATACTGATTTATTCCTTCATTAGTATTCCTTATGAAATTAAAGCTTTTAAGTTATATATTTTGAGTTCCTTCTTCTAAAGAATTTCTGTTATTGCCTTGTATATATTTTCCCCTGATCCTCTTTTTCTGTTGTGCCTCTGTCTTAGAAATATCAATCCTGCAGGAGATAGAAAGGACAGAAATATTAGCCCATGGTAGGAATTTTCCCATGTCCACAATTGTGCAATTTATTACTATCCCTTTCCCTCTCACAATCATTTCCCCCAATTTGACATGAAATCTCTTCGATAAGCCCATGCCCTCCCGTTCTTCTGGGTGTCAATTGCTCCCAGAAGTTCTGATTCCCCTTATGCTGAGACAGGATGTTAGGGACACAACACTGTTCTCTCTAAGCACCAAATTCTTGCAGATTATATCCAGTATAAAGTCCCCATATCCCATTATAGGATATCTCTCTCTTCTTCATGGAAGTGTTCTTCAGTAAGACATCTTCCCACAAATGAACTGAGACTTCCCTTCCTCTTTCCATTTCAATCCCTTCCTTTGCCACTTTACCCATATTTCTTGTAGACTCTAGGAGTTATTTTCCCTTCACTGTCAACCATTGACTTGATAAAGCTATAATATATATTTTTCTCTGTTTTCTTCCTCCCTCTCTGCTTTTATGTGCCTTCCCATTCTGCAGTTTAGCCCCATAAAAAAAACTGATTCATCTCTAGGCAGGATGTTGTGAGACTTATTTCATAATATTTCATGCCCGTTTTTCCAACTGCCCTTTTTTTTGGATTTCTTGTTTATTCTTGTCTCTTTGTATGCTTTTACAGAGAATCTCTTAATGTTATCTATATTATTGTTTTGTTATTACTGTTTTTACTGTTGATACCATAGAAATAATCCTTTTTCTAATTTTTCTTTTTTTTCTGCAGTAATTTATTACATGCACCTTCCTTGGTTCTTATACTTATTTATCTTTCTTGTATTTCTGTTGTCTGAGATATCTGCAAAGCAAATAATTTACTCAGGTCTGGTTTTCTTTACACAATTGCTTTAAAGGTCTCTTTTTAATTAAATGTCCACCTTTTTTCACTGATGATTAAACTGAGCTTTGCAGGATAAGCTATCTCAGCTTGAATCTTGAACTCCTTTGCTCTTTAGGACACATTATTCCTCTCCTTCTTTCAGTTTCTGGTTGGTACAGTATAGTCTTGTGTTATTTAACTATCCTTTTCTTTATATTTGAAGGTCTTTCTCCTGGTTACTCACAGAAGTTGTCATTGTAATTATTAAATTTAACATCCATATGTTTTGGTGCTTGTAACTAGGATTTTTTTTTCCTTTAGAGACAATCTATGGATTCTTTGGATTGGCACTTTAAAAAAAACTGTATTCAGAAGTATTGGACAGGTTTGGGTTTGGGGTTTTTTTGGGGTATCATTTATTGCATTATGATGTTCAGGTTTTTTGATGGTCTTTTGGAAGACCTATAATTTTTAGGGGGGGGAAGGGGTAAAGGCGGGGCAATTGGGGCTAAGTGACTTGCTCAAGGTCACACAGCTAGTAAGTGTGTTAAATGTGTCAAGTGTCTGAGACTGGATTTGAACTCAGGTCCTCTTGACTCCAGGGCTGGTGCTCTATTTACTGTGCTGCCTAACTGCCCCAAGACCTATAATTCTTACTATGTTGTTTCAATGCATCCCTTTTTTCAAGATCAACATAGTCTTGCTTGTATAGAGATGTTTTCTTTTAACATTATTATATTTGTTTCTCTTCTGGATTATCCTTTACTTCTGTATATTTGCATTCTCAATTAACTGCTCTCCTTTTTTCTTTCTTTTGGCAAGATTTGTCAGCATGGATTCTATTCATCTGATAATTTCTGCTGTTAAAGCCATAAATTCTGCTTTCATCATTTTTTTGTCTTTCTTGAACCACCCAAGAGTATCCTGCTGTGGTTCAAAGCTCTCTTGGGAATATACAAGGTCCTCCATATCTTCAGGTGTTGATTCATTTCTCTTTGTCTTACAATATTTGTTCATAGATATATGAACTCATTTGGATGATCTAGAGGTCGTATTCCATATTGTTATTAATATTTTAACTTTTGATTTATTTGTGCTCAAGATCTTTTACTGTCTTCTTCCTGAGATCTCTGGTTATTTCAGTTCTTTTTGTTTCTCATTATGTTCATTTTCTTGCTCTTCTTTTTATGCCTTTTTTCCTAGGGGCTAGACCTCAGAGATGTTCAGCCTTTTCCCATTTTGGGGAGCTTACTTTCTCTATTCCAAGTGACTTTTAGAGGGAAAAAGTAAGTCTCAGCTGGACACCTTTCCTTCAGGCTTGGTGGAGGTCCACACCCTACCCCTATGTACTCCATTTTTCAGTTCTCCAGCTAAACACTCCTATAGTACAGTACATCGCTGAGTTGCAATCTGTTCTCCATGGTGCTGGGAAGGTGAGGCAGCATTGAGGTCTCTTTCAAGTTCATGGGTTGCCTTGTGCAAACCTCCTTTGTGTCGAGGAGCTGAGTAAGTACATTAGAGATTAGCCTTCTTTGTGTTAGTTAATTGGATTGTTGGTGTTATAGACTGTAGAAACATATAAAATTGCCTTACCTCTTGCATATAATTCTCATTTTGAGAAGTTTGAAAGGTTGTAATGATTGGATAAAATGTTGGAGTCCATTCTATCTCATGTTTAATCAAGAATTCTTCCTCTAAGCATAGTGAAAGGCTATCTCTCTTCATTTTCCTCTATTTAAAATTTTTTTTTTTTAATGTATGTATTTGGATACAGAGAACTGAAAAACAGAGTAAATGGGGGCAGGGTACCAGCATGTGTGTGGACCTCCACCAAGCCAGAAGGAAAGGGAACTGCCTGGAAGGAAAGGTATCCAGCTGAGACCAATTCTCTCTCTCCAAATGTCACTTAGAATAGAGGGGAAAGTAAATCTTCATTTGGAGATTGCTGTGCTGGCCTAACTTAATTTCTGCCAGATTGCTTTCCTGTCTCCCCAGAAGGTTTTGTCAAATGGGGAAACCATATCCCAACACCAGATATACTGGGCTTTATACTTACTATGTTCAATTGCTTCTCGATCATATTTACCTATTCTGTTCCCACTGATCAACTCTTCTTCTTTTAAACCAGAACCAAATAATTTTCATGACTACTACTTTCTGATACAGTTTGAGATGTAGTAATGCTCATCGTTCCTCCTTCTTTCTTTTTTATTATTTCCTTTGAGGTTTTTGACTTTTTATTCCTTCAAATGAATTTTGTTCTTATTTTATTTAGGTCTATAATGAAACCCCTTGGTAAGTTTGACTGGTATGGCACTAAATCTGCAGATTAATTTGCATTTTTACATATTTGCATTTTTACAATACCGTCAAAGACAAACCAAGAACAGTTAACATCTCTACAATTTTCTAAAGTCTTCCATTATTATTCTTGAAAAGTTCTGTAGTTGTGTTTGTAGGTTATGAGTTTGAAATTTGTCTTAGTAATTTGAATACAACTAGTTTTATATATTTCATACTTATTTTGAATAGAATTCCCCCCTATCTTTTCCCGATGGGCTTTTATAGTAATATATAGAAAAGGTGATTATTTTGTGAGTTAATTTTCTATCATGCTAATTTACTGACGATATTATTTGAAATAATTTTAGTTGAACTTCTGGGGTTCTTCCAATAAATCAACACTTAAATTACAAATAGAGATCATTTTTCTTCTTTACTTTTGCTTATTCCTTATCTTTTCTTATTAATACTATAGCTAGTATTTCTAGAACTATACCAAATAAGATTGATGACAATGGGTATCCCTACTTTTCCCCTAATCTTAGTGGAAATATTTCCTGCATTACTCTGTTTTTGACAACTCTAGGGCTTGGAATTAGATAAATACTATTTATCCTATTAAGAGAAGACGTACTTAGTCCTGTGATTTTTAATGTCTTAACATATTCATGTTAATGTTTTAACATATTCTAAAGTTTTTCTGCCTCTATTGATCAAACCATATGATTTTTGCTGTTTTGTAATGGTCTATTATATTTATCAATCAACAATTTAATAAACATTAATCACTACTAAATGATAGACACTGTACTAAGTGCTGAGAATGCAAAAAGAGACAAAAGACAGTCCCTGCCCTCAAGTAGCTTACACCCTTTTGGAGGAGACAACATGGAAACAAATATATACAACTAAAGCTACATATGGGATAAACAAGAACTAATTAACAGAGGGAGGGCACTGGAATTAAGAAAGGTTGAGGAAGACTTCCTGTAGAGGTGTGGTTTTAGTTGGGAAGTCAAGATGGTAAATAGAGCAGAGAAGGGAGAGCATTCCAGGTATGGGGGACAGCCAAAAAGAACATCCAGAGTTGAGAAATGGAGTGTCTTGTTCTTAGTAAATGATCTTTTGAATATGTTGCCAAAGACTTTTGCTAGTATTTTGTTAGATATTTTTTCTAATATTTTTATTAAAGATAGTATCTATTTTTCTTTCTCTGCTTGACCTCTCTTGGCTTTGGGTACTAGAATTGTATTGGTGTCATAGAAGGAATTTAGTAAGATGCCCTTTTTTCTCCATATTTGCAAAACATTTATGTTAAGATGCAGTAAATCATTGTTTAAAGGTTTCATGGAATTCACTTCCAAGTCTGCCTAAGCATATTATCTGCCTCCACCAGCCTCTTTGGAATTTCACCTATAACTTGTTCAACCTCTGATTTCAAGATTAAGTTGTTTGTCTTTACTTCTTATTCTGTTAATCTGAGTATTTCATGTTTTAAACATATTAATCCATTTAACTTAAGTTTTGTTTCATTGGTAAATAATTGTGTAAAAGTTTTTTTTAATAACCTCTTTTATTTTCCTTCATCTGTTGTGAATTCATTTTTTTCATTTTTTATCTTCTTCATTTGTTTCTATCCTCTTAAACAAAACAATAGCTAATTTAAAATTTTTTTACTGATCTTTAAAAAAGTTCCATTTTATTTGTTGATTTCTTCTTTGGCTTTATGGGGTTTTTATATGTTGCTTAAATTTTTTTTTTAATTGCATGCACTTTAGCACAGGGCGTGGATTATTGTAGGTGTTTAATCAATTCTAGTCAATTGCATGTCCAATACACTGATCTCTCCTTTCTCTATTTTGTTAATGAAAATGTCTGGCAATATACATTTTCCTAAAAGGATTAAATTGTCTGTGTTCCAAAACTTTTGACCTTTGTCTAAATGTTGTAATTTTCTTTGATGAAATGATTTTTCTATTATTGCTTCTCTGATTCACTCATTTTTAGTCACATAGTAAAATGACATATTTAGTGCCCATTTAAGTTTGAATTGTTTCTTCAAATTTTTCTTGTTGATTGTAATTTTTATCGACCATAGTCAGTAAAATGTTCTGAACATTTCTACTTTTCTGCATTTATTTATGAATTTTTATGTCCTAGCACATGGTTAGTTTTTGTGAAGATAACATGCAAAACTGAAAAATATGTATGCACACATACATACCACTTGACAAAGCTTTGTCATGTCTAATTTTTCCTAAATTCTATTCAGGTTCTTAACTTTTTTCTTGTTGATTTTTTTTGGTTAGATTTATATAGGTTTTAATAAAGCACATTGAAGGACTCAACATTTTTATTTTTTATTTTATTTTATTTTTATTTTATTTTCTATTTTCCCTTATAGTTCAATTGACTTTTTCTTTTTAAATATCTACTTGTTTTTAATTTAAAAAAAAATGAGTTCTAACTTTTCTCTGTCTTCCCAGGCCCTCCTCCACTCATTGAGAAAGCAAGCAATATGATATCAATTATAGATGTGAAATTGAGCAAAACATATTTCCATATTAGCCATGTTGCAAAAGAAAAAAATACACTTCAATTTGCACTTAGTGCTCATTAGTTCTCTCTCTGGAGGCAAATAGCATTTTTCATCATGAGTCCTTTGGAATTACCTTGGTCAGGGTAGCCAAGTCTTTTATTATCAATGTAATATTGCTGTTAGTACATACAATGATTTGGTTCTGCCCACTTCACTCTGCATCAGTTTGTGTAAATCTTCCAAAGTTTTTCTAAAACCACCCCCCTCCCTTGTCAATTCTTATAATACAATAGCATTCCATCACAATCATATACTACAACTTGTCCATTCATTCCCCAATTGATGGACATCTACTCAATTTACAATTATTTGCCACCACAAAAATAACCGCTATAAACATTTGTGTACAAATAGATCCTTTTTCTTTTTCTTTGATCTCTTTGGGATATAGATCTAGTAGTGGTAATGTTGGGCCAAACAGCTTTATAGCCCTTTGGGTATACTTCTGAATTGTTCTCCAGAACGGCTGAACCAGTTCATAACTCCATCAACAATGCATTAGTGTCTGTATTTTCCCAAATCCTTCATGCTCCTTTTCTGTCATATTAGTCAACCTGATAGGTGTGAGGTGATATCTGAGTTGTTTTAATTTGCATTTCTCTAATCAATAGTGATTTAGAGCATTTTTTCATCTGACTATAGATAACTTTGATTTCTTCTGAAAACTGCCTGTTCATATCCTTTGACCATTTATCAATTGGGGAATGGTTCTGAGAAAAAATGGTTATTAATAACCAATGATTTGGGAAGATCCAGAGTTCTGATTTTATAAAAAGTCCTGATTTTATAAAGTTCAGTCTCCTGAAGGACACTTTGCTGATGATGAGATAGGACTAAGACCCCACCCACACAGTTACTGTGTTCTGATCAGGCTTGGGTGGGGCATAAATTCTTTAAATAGATTGCCCAAGGCTGGGGGTGGTCTAAGTATAGTCTGTCCAAGAGGGACATGTCATTTTCAGCCCCTCACAGTAATATTCCTTCTCTAATTGTTAACCAATCAGGGTTGTTGTTACCCTGGGGACCCACTACTCTTCAAAGAGTATATAAACTATGAGCCTACCACCATGATTGTCTTTGGTCTAAAAGAAAGGTGGTCAAATAACAATCCTTTTACTAATAACCTGTTGGTCTTATTAATAAAATGATTAAATTACCCAGAAACTATGTCTCTTTCACCTTTTTAATCATCACAGTTCCTATTTTTATAAATTTGACTCGGTTTCCTATTATTTGAGAAATTAGGCCTTTATCAGAGAAACTTACTGTTAACATTTTTGATATGACTTCATTGTCTATTGTACCTTTTAGCAAAAGATTATTTCTTTTAATTCGGTCTATTTTTGCTTTATCTTTGTCTGAGATCATGATTGCTATCCCTGGTTTTTTTAAAAAAGCCTCAGAGGAAGCATAAGGTAAGGTAGCTCCAGGAAATCTCTGTATGGCAACTGGCAAAGCTGAAGGGAATAGTGCTAAAAATGTAAATTCCTCTCAGTGATCAAACTGGGCCTCTGCTTATATGCTAGTTTATGTACTAGATAAGTATAGATGAGATGACCTGAGAGTTCCTTTCTAGCTTTGAGATTTGATGATTCTATGGTCCTATCAAAATGGTCCTTTAGAATGAGGAAGTTACTGGGAGAGAATTAGATCTTACCTCAAAAAGGAGACTGAAAGCATCTTCCTCCCGTCCTGTCATATGCACAGACAGGCCCTTGACAAAGATTCCTTGTGGGCTTTCTACTATAGACATCGGAGTGTCTGAGTTGCCAATATAGGGAAGGGTGGACAAGAGATCAAACAGGGTCTCATTATAGATTTCCAGATATGAGACCCGAACAGTGATGGAATGTGTGGGGCGTTCTTCTATCATCCTAAAAACCTAGAAAGGATATTACACAGAAATTAATAAATGTGTTTTCAATTAACTAATGAGTTTTTATTGAGCCAAGTACTATGTGGTAGACACAAAGATATATGATAGATCCTGCTCGCAAATGGCTTATAATCCATTTAGTTGGGCTTTCCATCAATAAAGTGCTTTATTATTCTGTCAAGGGCAGCTAGGCAGCTGCCCTATTTGCCTCAGTTTCCTCATCTGTAAAATGAGCAGGAGAAGGAAATGGCAAACCATTCCAGTATCTTTGATGAGAAAACTTCAAATGGGGTCATGAAGAGTTGGACAGGACTGAAAATGACTGAATAACAAGGTAAGTGATGCCAAGGTCAGGCCCCAGCCTCAGCCTTAGCCACACCTCTATTACTAACTAGGTGGGTAGCCTTGGCTAAGTCCCTTTCCCTCTTTGGAATTCAATTTTCGCATATGTAAAATGAGGGGGTGGGACTTGCTGACTTCTAGAATATTTTTCGCTTTAAAGATTCCACAAAATTCTAAGTAACTGAAACTTGTTATAATGAGATTTTTTTTTAAAGCACCACTATTAAAACAGACTCATTAAGGAGGTTAATGCCGAGACTGAAGGGATTCTGATGTTACATTGGAGCTTTGCACATGCTTCAATACACTAGTACATTGGGGAACTCACCACTGACAGCATTTCCTCCAAAGATCAAAACCTATTTATGCCTACCCATTTGGTATGATTCTCATTCGTATCCTCTCCTAAATTCACCACAGTGGAGGATGCCCTAACATGCTGAAGACCTTCCAGGCATTCTCTTCACATCATGGAGAATGATCATTAGAGTGGAATGTGCTCTCTACCACCGTCTGTAGGCAAAAGAACACCCCAAATCCCAGATAAAGGGCTAGCTTATTCTAAACACCACTAGGGAAGGAAATTATACAACCTCCCCCAGGTAGCTTTTCCAGAGCATACAATTAGCCACCCAGCCCCACACATTTAGTCATTTCTTTCTAGCTCTACATTGTATGATGCTGTGATTCTTTTGGGTAGCCATACTGCTATAAGTTGACAGAGTATTTTAATAAGGATATAACATCACAACAAGAAACAGCATGATATATAGAGTCAAGATAACAAACATTTATCAAGTGTCTACCGTGTACAGGCATTATGCTAAGTTTTGGCCTCAGAGCAAGAAAGGGCTAAGTCTTTTCTCTAACACGTACTGGCTGTGTGACCCTGGGCAAGTCACTTAATTCCTTGGTGTCCCAAGAAGCTCTTTAGGATTATAAGTTGCAGAACAGTTGCTGATCTACATTGATAGAAGGAATTTTCTTACCAGGAGCTCCCTACACCAATGAACCAAAAGGGCCAATGCAAAACAAAAACAAAACAAAAAACCAAAACACCATACAGGGTCGTTTGTGACATAGTAGGTTCCTGGAGTAACCGATCCAAACTAAGAAGATGCTGAGACAGCCTATCCATCTTCAACTGGGCCTTTGCCGTAGTAAGGCAGAGCTTTTATTCTTCCCATGCCAAGTTGCAATTCAACTCCCTAAAGAAGCTATTTCAAACCATCTCTACTTTCCTTAAGCCTTCTACACATCTCTTCCAGCTGCAGAACTCTTCGTTAATAAAATGGAAGCTATTTGACATGACCTCTCCTTTTTCTCTCCCTTTCTTCTCAAAACCCTTTGCCTCATTCCCCTCCTTTCCTTTCCCCTAGTCTCTGAAAATGAGGTGACCTTCATCTTGCCAAGACAAACTCCTCTGACGTGTGCCCTTGAACCCATCCCCTCGTATATGTAGGTACATGTGTGTATACATACACATACACACATATGGTCATATGGGAATACGCTTGTCTACTTGTTGTCTCCCCCTCCTAGAATGTAAGCTCCTTTAGAATAGGATCACAGGATGAATTTGGAGCTGGAAAGGACCTCTAATCACTTCATTTGACAGAGAGGAAAAGGAGACCAAGGAAGATGTATGACCAGCCCAAGGTCACACAGGTGGCAAGAATGAGATGGGATTTGAACTTTCACTGTACCAGGGGTTGCTTTATTCTTTGTATTTCCCTCTGTAGAACATAGCAGATGCTTATTAAATGAGTTTTTATTGACTAATTGATAATTGAGATGTAACATTCTTACATTCTGTGAGGCCAAAAGTTGTTTTGGAGATCCTCTTGTTTTTGAGAAAGGCCCTCAAGGGAGTATGGGGCTGTGATGAGAGAACCCTTGTAACCTCAAAGAGCTGTAGAAATGTGAACAATTCAGTCCAAAAGCATTTATCATTAAGGTGAGTTAAGAATCCTTGACATCTGTATAATG
Source organism: Pseudocheirus occidentalis (assembly GCA_028646575.1). NCBI lineage: Eukaryota > Metazoa > Chordata > Mammalia > Diprotodontia > Pseudocheiridae > Pseudocheirus > Pseudocheirus occidentalis. The sequence goes on from CM053599.1 coordinate 74,211,094, forward strand.
CTTTATAATTTTGTATCTGTTTGTAAAGTAATTTGCAATATCATTTGATTATTATTTACTCAGTACCTACTTATGTGCAAGGTGGTGGTATTGTTCAGTTGGGTCCAAGTCTTCATGACCCCATTTAGGGTTTTCTTGGCAAAGATACTAGAGTGATTTGCTATTTCCTGCTCCAGCTCATTTGACAGATGAGGAAACTAAGGCAAACAGGGTGAAGTGACTTGCCCAGGGTCACACAATTAGTAAGTGTCTGAGGCTGAATTTGAATTCAGGAAGATGAGTCTTCCTGACTCCAGGCCTGGCATTCTATGTGTAAGGTACTGTGAAGCAATATGGTGAAGTAGCTTAGAGGACTGACTTGGAATCAGGAAGAGCTTTTAAATCTGCCTTCTGACATTCACTAGCTATACGACCCTGAGCAAGTCACTTAACCAAGCTTTCAAGTGCTATATAAATGCCAATTATCATTAGGTATTGGGGCTACAAAGATAAGATGACACATAGTCCCTACACTATAGGAATGTAATAAGGAGGGATGTGAAATTTAAACTTATAAAATAGGTTTAATGTTAATAAAAATATTTTAATATTTAACATAATATCTAATATAAATAATATAAAATTTGTTGTTCAGTCACTTTTTAGTCGTGTCTGACTCTTCATGACCCCATTTTGGGGTTTTCTTGGCAGAGATACTGGATTAGTTTGCCATTTTCTTCTCCAGCTCATTTTATAGATGAGGAAACTGAGGCAAACCGGGTTAAATAGCTTACCTAGGGTTATACAACTAGTGAATGTCTGAGGCTGGATTTGAACTCAGGAAGATGAGTCTTCTTGATTCCAAACCCCGTGTCTATTATGCCACGTAGCTGCCCTAACATAAAATATATAAACCTAATATAAGATATAACAAAACATCAATTTTAACATGGGAACATAATTTTATAGTTTTTAAATAGTTGATATAATTTTATATTTTAATATAAAAATATAAGAATAGTAAATAAAAACTAATTTGAAGGAATGGGCCCAGGGAGAATAGGAAAGGTCATCTATAGGTGTGGTCTGAGATAAGTCTTGAAAAAGCCATTGGAAGCCTTGAAGGAAGTAAAGGATTTGAAGAGATGGGGGTAAGAAGGGCACGCATCCTAGGCACAGGGGAGAGCTGACAAAAGCCACGTGTGAGTTAGAATGTGCCAACAGGGAACAGCCAGGTGACTGGTTTGGCCAGAATGGAGAGTGTAGGAGACGAAGTAATGGGAAAGAAGAATGGAGCCAGTGCTAGAAGTGACAGCCTGAGGAACTGTATTTGATCCTAGAGGAAATAGAGAATCTTGAAGAATAGGAGTAACATTGTAAGATCTGTACTACAGGAAGATTGTTCTGGCAGTTGGGAGGGCAACGTATCAGATAAAGCAGCAGTTCTCAACCTGTGGGTTGTGACCCCTTTGGGGGGTTGAACGACACTTTCACAGGGGTCACAGGGGTCGCCTAAGACCATCGGAAAACACATATTTCTGATGGTCTTAGGAACTGAGATGTGGCTACATACAAGTATTAAAGGGTTGCAGCATTAGGAAGGTTGAGAACCACTGAGATAAAGGAAAGAATGGGAAGCTGGGATGCTATTAAGAAGCTGGGATTGTGGGGTTTGTTTGTTTGTTTGTTTTGATACCTTTTGTTTCTTTATAGTTTTCATATCTGACTACATGTCTCCTACTCAGCCAGGGAGCCATCCCTTGTAACAAAAACTAAGAAATAAAGCAGAAAAAGCATTCAAGCAAAACCAACCAATCCATCAACCACTTCTGACAGCATGTACTATTTTACATTCATTTGTCCCCATCTTTGCAAATAAAGGGAGGAGGTATATGTTTTCTCAACTCTCCTCCTGGGCCAAATGTGGTCACTACAATTACATGGCATTTACTTTAATTTTTGTTTTACTATTTGTCCTGTTGTAGTCACTGTTGTTCTCCTGATCCTGGCTACTTCACTTGAGCATTCCCTCCAAGCCTTCCTCTGCCTTTACAAATTCTTAATACTTGTCACGTCTTACAGGACTCTGGTATACCATTACATTTATGTACCACAATTGGTTTAGATGGTTCCCAATTGAGAGACTCCTACATTGTTTCTAATTCTCTGTTTCTATAAAAAGTCCTGCTATGAATCTGATACATATACGGCTCTTCTTTCTGTCTTTGACCTCTTTGTGGTCTTTGTCCAGCAATGGGATGTGTGGTCATCTTGTCTCTCCAACTAGATCACAAGCTCTTCCATGAAAGCAGGGACCACATTTTAGCCTCCTGTGTCCTCCACTGGGCCATAACAAGCTCACAGTTGGGCTTAGAAAACACTTGTGCTTGCAGAACCTGGAGAAAAGGCAATCTTGCCATTTCTCTTTCCTAACAGAAATTGGCCATACCTGCTGTAAAGCTCGAGGGAGGATGCCTCGATGCTTGTAGTTTTCAGTGGTTCCAGTCATGGTATATGTCTTTCCTGCTCCTGTCTGCCCATAACACATGATTGTGCCTGGAAACATTTAAAAAACAAACATTTGTGTAAAGATCAAGTAAAGTACCTTCCCATCAAGACTTACATGAACTGATACTGAGCAAAATGAGCAGAACCAGAAGAACATTGTACACAGGAACAGGAACATTGTGTGGTGATCAACTTTGATAGACTTAGCTCTTCTCTGCAGTACAATGATCCAAGACAATTCCAAAAATCTCATGATAGAAAGTGCTATCCATATCCAGAGAAAGAACTGTGGAGTCTGAATGCAAATCCAAGTATACCATTTTCACCTTTTTTTTGTTTATTTTTTCTTTCTCTTGGTTTTTCCCTTTTGCTCTGATTCTTCTTTCACAACATGGCTAATGTAGAAGTATGTTTAATACGATTGTACATGTACAACCTATATCAGATGGCTTGTTGTTTCAGGAAGGGGAGAAAAAGTTTGGAATTCAAAATCTTATAAAAGTGAATGGTAAAAAGTTTCTTTACATGTAATTGAAAAAAAATAAAATAGTATTAAAAATACCTTCCCATAGAATGCAGACCTCTAGATACAGGAATTTCTGAAATGTTCTAACAAGACAAATAAAGCTAATGTCATCCATTAAAGGCATATATCAGAAACTAAAAAAAACAAACTTATAACAATAGAAATTCCAAAGAAAAGGAAAACAATCTGTTCTACAGAGTGTAAGAAAGGAGGTTATATGAGTTGATAAAGAGGGAATTAGAAAAAGGAGGAATTTAATTGCTTTCCAATGCCAGCTTGCTTGCCTGCACAATGAGAAAATCCTTAAGTTGGGTTTGGGAAAATGGCATTTTTGAGTGGAAAGACAGCTGGACTTGGAGTCAAAGGACCTGAGTTCAGATCCCATCTCTGCCTATTACCTATATGATTGTAGGCAATCTAGTCCCTCTAGGACTTAGTGTTCTTGTCTATAAAAGGAGAGATCTTGGAGAGATTGGGCTAGAGGAATATTTTCTCCATTCCTGGACTCTCCCAGACTCAGCTCATTCTCTACCTTCTGCAGGAGACCTTCCCAATTCCCCAATCCACTTCTGCTCTAGGGCCATCTTCTTTTTACTCTACCTGTACCTTGTATCTAACTATTTACAGTTATCTCCATTAGTATGCAAGCTCCTTGAGGGCAGGCATTGCTTTTTTGTTGTTTTTTTTTGCCTTTCTTTGTATCTTCACCATTTGGCACAGTTCAGTCAGCATAGTGGATACAATGCTGGGCCTGGAGTCAGAAAGACCTGAGTTTAAATCTAGCTTCAGACATTTACTGAGTGACCTTAGACAACTCACTTAATCTCTGTCTGCCTCAAGTTCCTCAACTGTAAAATGGGGATCATAATAGCTCCTCCTTCCCAGGGATGTTGTGAGAAGTGAATGAGATAGTATTTGTAAAGTGCTTAGCACAGAGCCTGGCACATAGTAACCACTATATCGATGCCAGCTGTTATTACTGGTATTACTGGTAAGTGCTTAATAAATTCTTGTTTACTAGAATGATTGATCAGTCTGTGATCCTATGATCTCTAAGATCTCTTCCCATTCTAAATGATGATCCTAAAATCTTGAGCGTAGCACTGACTCTAGCTATGACTTGAGGTAGTATTTCCCAGCCTGTGAGTCATGAACCTCTTAGGGGTTGCAGAGTTATTTTAAGGGGTCTGTGAATCCATATGTGATTTAAGAAACATGACCAACATAGCTTCTATAGACTAGATATAAACAGCATTCATTAAGCACTTACTATGTTCCTGGCACTGTGGTAAGACTGAAGAAATGATGCATCGCATTTATAACTATTCTTCAAATATGTGTAGATGCTATTATGATTCATAAATTCATAAATCACAAATCATGAAAGAGCATTACTGACTTTATGGTGCTTTTGTTATGTATTTTCTCATGCTACAAATACTAACAGCGCATCTACTACCATGCACGGCAGCATTAAAAAGAGGTTCTTATGCTCAAGAAAGAGTGAACCACTGGCTAAAAGCAAATCTCATTTCCCCCATCTCAAAGGCAATTTGTGGGGAAAAGCTAGTGAGATCATGAGAGTAAAATATAAAATACTTCTCCCTGCAATATTTAAAATGTCCAACCAGCTTAGTTGTTACCATTACTCAGAAAGGGAACTGACTCCCCAGGCTCCCAGTACTGGAGTCATGCTCTTTGGAGGCTAAGCAGGCAGGAATGTACTCCCCTGAGTAGACAACAGAAATTCCAGAGCACTTCTAGAGAAAATGGAAGTGGGCCTCTGAAGCTTACCAGATTCACAAAGGATGGAAGGATCTTTCTTGGAAGGTCATTTTCCTTGTATAGTGAGCAAAGTTTAAAGGGAGGAGGTTTCACGAGGATCCTTTCTACATCCCAAGATTGAAGGTAAAGGAGGACTATTGAATTTTTTTGTATAATAAATTTTGTATAATAAATCATTTAAATTTGTTATCTTCTATTTTCATATTACCTTAATTTCTAATTATATCCCTATATATACTAGTATATATATATATATATATATACACTAGTATAGTACTAAAAACACAAATATACTTGAGCATTTATATTTAACCTAATGAAATTCCTGGCAATAATTCACACATCAAGAAGGTATAACAAAATGATCTGGCTTAATAATATCCAGTGAAGCATCTCTTATAAAAAGAAAAGAAAAAGAATGGGGGAAAAAAGCAGTTTAGCAAAACTAACCAACATATATCATAGGATCATAACTCTAGAGCTGAGAGGGACCTCAAAAACATCTAGTCCAACTCTTTCACTGAGGAAACTGAGTCCTAGGAAAGTTAAGTGACGTATGCAAGGTCACACAGCAAGTATCTGAGGTGGGATTACATAATCAGAGTCTCATAGTTCATGTAGTGTTCCACCCATAGTCCCTACCTCTGCAAAGAATGAAAAAAGTGCATTTCCTCAACTCTTCTTCAGGGATAAGCTTGGTCATTATAATTATATTCTTCTGGAGATTATGTCAGAGTTCTACCAGTAAGTTACTAATCATGCCAACATTTCCTTCTAGTCTTCACTGTTTCTTAGTCTGGCAAACTTTAATCTGCATCCCTGGTGTGTATTACCTGGAGCAGGTGAGAAACTTTCATATTCTTGTTAACATAATTTTTCTTGAGCAAACTATACAAAGAATCCCCCCTTCAACTATATTTCTTCTCCCTACCCTTTTGTTAGCCTCAGATTCTATGACCACAACAGGACTTCATTAGCCTGAACCTTGTCTTCTTCCTTCATCAGTTTTTTTTATCCATCAATCATCATACAGATTTCCAGGCTAATGCTATGAAGCAGTCTGGATAGATTTATTAAGTATTATTATTCAAGTATAACTTTACAGCAGAGGTTTAATACTTCAACATGCTTGGCCCAATTTCCTATGCTCTAAAACAGAGTTTATATAAAACTTTATACCAGAGAATGATTTTGGCACACTTTTTGTTGGTAGGAACATTAGTGTTTATCCAGAACAGAGGAGCATGACATGTTTTACTTTGGCTAAAAAATAAGATCACTGAAGAATGGAGTATATGGCTGGTGGTAAAGATTCCTTCCTTGTATATTTTTAACTTCTTTAATGTCCTTTAATTTCCCTATGCTGCTATCTCTCTAGCTATAAGAGCTGGGGGCTATCTTACCTTAAGGAAATAACAAAGATTAATAATTACAATAATGGTATAGTTTTATAATTCTTGAGATGATAGTCGTCATCATCTAAGTATTGTTTATTAGTACATACAATTGTTCTGAAATGGGAGAGATAAGACTGAGCCCACTAAAAAGTGAAGAAATTTAGTTGATGGGGCCTAGGCTATAAACCGTGTACCATTATGGTTCTCTAAACAGGAAATACTAGATGGAAAACTGGAGAAAGAAAAGTCTTGTTTTCCCAAGAAATGTTTCCTCCCTCATTTTGTTATGAAGATCAGGCTCTGCTTTTGTGCATAGTACTAAAAATACAAACATACTTGAGCATTTATATTTAACCATGCTAATGAAATTCCTGGCAATAATTCACACATCAAGAAGGTATAACAAAATGATCTGACTTAATAAAAAAATGCCATAAAGAATACTTTTCATATAGATAGTTGAGCACAAAAACCCTCTTTGCTTTACAAAGAATACTTCATTAAAAAGCCAGTCTTGAAATTTGTTCTAGCATATGTGGTTTGAGTTCTGTCATGAGTATTAAAAGGCAGATAATGACTCCTCCACAGAGGGAATATATATAAAAAATGACCATTTGAATTTTAGTAGAAATGCTATTGTTTTATCTATTTTAATGCTCAACAAACCTGCAGTTTCATTAGTGTGGGTATTTTCTTCATCAAGGTAGATTGCAACTCTTTTATAATTAAGTATAAATTATTTGAGAGTTGCTCTTGTCAAAAGTTCATTATCCTTTGAACAATACAAGTGATCAATCTCTCTGAACTTAGCTCATTTGGTCCTTAGATAGCAAAAAACTGGTCTGTTACCTGGCTTATGCTAGAACTCTCCATGGGGAATAGGACTTTCCAGAGCTTATATTCTGCTTATTTAGCCTTTGAGAAACTTGGGTCACCTTTGATTCTTCTAGGAATCAAATGAGAAACTTAATTACCATAAGGGTGTCATTGGAAGAAATCACTAGCTTCTATAATTTAACTTACTTTCAACAGTTTCTATGTGTGGGGTGTTATACAAGTTCTTAAAATATGAAAAATGCTAATTAACCAAAACTAATTTACCATTATAGCCATCCAGGGCTTGAGCAACCACTTCCTTAGCTACTGTATCATAAACACTATCCTGTGAGGCATCGTGAAGAACTCCATCCAATTTGAATGACCAGTCTGTCTGTTGGTTATTGACGATTCCTCTTCGGCCATCTTTCTTGATATGAATGTCAATACTCTAAAAATATCAAGTGGTTTCATGAAAAAAACTAAAACATATGAAACGGTTTTTACTCAAAAGTAGGGAGTGTGGTACTGTGGAAATGATACTTATCTGAAAAATGATGGGGTTGATCTATAATGGTCAGCTCTAAATCTATGATCCTAGAGAGATATATTGTTACTTTTCCTCCCCATCTCCTAGGTTATCACAGCCTTAATTAATAACATGTTCACAAACCACAGAGGAGGAGTTAGGTAAAGAAAAAATTTCCTCGGTTAACTTAGTTCATTTATCCCTTGGAAAGTCACTACAGGAATTTCTCACTAGCATGAACACGTATAGAACAATTCTAAATAACTTACTGTTTTTCATGTTTTCACTCCCTTAGGAGCAAAAGAGATCTGAAAAGAGTGAAGACAGATCTGACCATAAGGAAGCTTTATGTGATAAAATTCTGTAGGTATCAAAGCTTGAATTTTTTTTTTTAAATAATGAGCAGATGTGAATTCTGCCCCACTCTCAGGGGTCTTTAAAAGATCAGAGACAATGAGAGGGCTACCACAGGTCTGAGGAAAAGGAAATGTATCGATTTTCAAAAATGGGAAGAGAAAGCAATCTGCAAACAATAAACCAGTTAGCTTAACGATTCCTGGCAAAATTCTAAACTGTCTTATGGAGATGGCCAGTGAAGATCTAAGGAAACACTAAGTAGAAAGCACTAATGTGGCTTCATCACAAACAGGACACGTGAAACTAACTTTATTTTATTTTTTTAACAGGGTTATTAAAAGGGTAGGTTCAAGGGAATCCAGTGATATTATTTATTGAATTTTAGCAAAATATCTGATAAGTCTTCTCATACTATTCTTATGAAAAAAAATGGAGACATTTGGGGGCATGATACAACTAATTGGATTCAGAACTTGATAAATGGCCAAATTGAACCAGTAGTCACTAATGGTTCAATGTTTACTTGGAAAGGAGTGTTAGTGGAGTGCCCCACGAATTTGTGTATTATTTACCATTCTTTATCAATCATTGGATTAAGATAATGAAGGGCATGCTTATCAAATCAATCGTCCAAGTAATTAAAAAAGTATTTAATGCCTACTAAGTGCCAGAGAAGAACAGCTAAGACACTGAATGACAGTCAGGATTCGAAATACCTAGGCTGGCTGGATCATTGAGTCAAATATTTGAGGGAACCTGATAGCGATAAATATAAAATCTTTCGCATGTTCAAAAGAGTCAGTTTTCCAAGATCAAGTTGAGAAAGACATGACTAGATGGCAATATGAAAAAGGTTTGCAGGTTTTGGTGTAATACAAGCTGAAATGAGTTAAACATTTAATATGGAAGATGAGAAAGCTAATATGATCTTAGATGGCATTAAAGGAACATAAGGAAGTCTAAATCTTATTCTCTACTCTACTGGTCAGACCATAACCAGAGTATTGTGTTCAGTTCTGGGTACTACATTTTAGGAAGGCTGCTGATGATATGGAGAGAGTACAGAGTAGGGCAACCAGAATGGTGAAGATCCTCAAGTGTGGGTTGGTTGAAGGAAATGGGGATATTTAATCTGGAGAAGGGGACAAAACAGTTGTTTTGGAGTATTTGAAGAATTATCATTTACCTAGAGGTATTAAATTTGTTCCATTTGGGCCTTAGAGGACAGAATTTAGAGTAATGGCTGAAAGATGCAAAGAGGGAAATTTAGCTTTCATCTAAGGAAATACTCCCTAATAATCAGATCTGTACAAAAGTGCAATTGGCTACCTTGGGAAACAGTGGGTCTCCCCTTCATTTGAGGTCTCTAAGTAAAGGCTGCGTCACTACTTGTTAGATATGTTGTAGAGGGGATTTTTTCCAGGTGTGGTTGAAATAGATGTCCATTAAAGTCCCTTCTAACTCTGAAATTCTGTGATTCTGTAATTTAAGGACACTTTTTTTAAATCTATAAAGATAGATCAAAAGAAAGGCCTTTGAGTTTTTTTATCTGTAAAGTGAAGTTAGATTAGCTAGCTAATCTCTAAATCCCTTCTTGACTTTAAAATTCTATGGTAAAACTCTCACCTGGATTTCAAAGGGCTGTTCTGAAATAGTATCCAACTTGGATAAGGGGTCCCCAGAATGGAAACTGTGCTCAGCTAAGAGAGGCTGGTGCAATTGTAGCCATTATAGATTATAGTTACCTTGTTGTCTTCTCCAAAAGTGATCATTTCATAAGCAAATTCATCTGTGGGTTTGACCCGTACATATGTGTGCACTTTTTTTCGAGTGCCCATTTTTACTAAGGAGAAAAGAAAGGAATTTTCACTAGTATGTTAAAAGATTATTGGGGCAGCTAGTTGGTGCAGTGAATATAGAGCACTAGCCCTGGAGTCAGGAGGACCTGAGCTCAAATCTAACCTCAGACACTTAACACTTGCTAGCCCTGTGACCTTGGGCAAGTCACTTAACCCCAACTGCCCTGCCTTCCCCCTCCAAAAAAGCAAAAAAGAAAAATGTGAAAATGATATGAAAATATTGGGACAGATAAAAATTAAAGTTAATTAAATTATATTTTCCCTCAGTCTTTAAAAAAAATAAAAATAATATAAATAAATAAATAAAATTTTGCTGCAACCATTCAATTCTTTCACACCAATAATTGCCTGGTGATGTTTTTGACTATAAATTATGGAAAACCTTAATCTCAGAAAAAAAATAAACTTATGATCCAAAGAATAATAGTGGAGACAAATGTGCTGCAGTACATTATCTACAACTTGAGAACAATGGACATAAAATTCATCACGTAGGCTACTGCATCTCAAAAATGAAGCAGGACTGACCATAGAGCAAAAGCAAGAGATGACAGCTTGAGTGGTCCATTGGCACCTACATCCCAATATATTCAAAGAAGTAAAGGAATGCCTCTGGAATGCTGGACTAAATCTCTAGGAGCATTTTTTTTTTTTTTTTTGCTTTTTGGAGGGCAGTTGGGATTAAGTGACTTGCCCAAGGTCACATGGCTAGGTTTTTGTGTTAAGTGTCTGAGGCTGGATTTGAACTCAGGTATTCCTGACTCCAGGGCCGGTGCTCTATTCACTGTGCCACCTAGCCACCCGTCTAGGAGCATTTATAAGGAAAACAGGGGTAAGAATCATAAATACAAGAATCATAAGAGTAAGAGAGTATGGAGGAGTTGCTATCTGTATAAGGAGAGGAGAGTGCCTGCATCAGTGTTAATCACAGATTCATTGAAGCATGCCAAGTTTAACCTTTATAATATTTTTAAATAAAAGAAGCCCCAAATATTTCATTGTTCTTCCAGATTAAGGGAAATTTAAAAGAAGATGTCATGTGTCTGACTTGCTTTGATCTGTGTGATTGCTATGGTGAAGAAAAGAGGCTGTTTTTGTTTAAAGTACAAGCATTTTTGTCATCTAACCCTTTGGAGGTAATCATCATATTATTACAAGCTGACATTTATACTTTCCAAGTATATAAAGGATATCTCCTGGCATCATTTCAAAGGAGAGAAAAACCTAGACTGTACCCTTCTCTCAGAGCCTGGTTTATAATGTAGTTCTTTTGAAGGGCCCCAAGATCTCAAAGTGCCCACAAGCCCCTGGTGACTGCCAACACAAGGAAGAACAAACCAATCCTCTTCTACACTTCCCATGTCTTTCTCTGTCCTTCAGTCCTACTTACTTTGTTCCTCCTACACAACTTGCTAATGCCAACCTCACTCACATATTTAATCAACAAATTCCCCAAACAAAATGTCCTTCCTTGCCGCTAACCCATAAGTAGTCCTCCATACAACATTCACAGCCTTGGAGACTAACCCCACCTAGGACAACAACTCCTCTACCCCAGGCATCCCCTCAATACCCATTATGGAGCTGATGCTGTGTTGTTTGGCACTTACTGATGCGTTGCTTGTCCTTATGTCGCTTCATTGGAATGTTCGGTCTCCCCAATTAGATTTTAAGCTCCTTGAAGGCAGGGGCTGTATCTTTTATTTCTTATGAATCCCTCCCCACAACGTCTAGTGATATGCTCAGGATACAGCAGGTGTTCACAAAACGCTTGTTGGCAGTGATGACCATTGTTAGATGTTGGAGAGTAGTTGAGTCTCCATACTCACTTCCATCTTCTTATTTTACTAAGAGAGTGTTATTTCTCATGCAGAGATGTGGTCTCCTCCTGTTCACTTCCTTCACATGCACACGGGTTCACTCTCTCCACTGAGACCATTCTATCTGTTGAGCCCTTAACCCTTTCTCTTTCCAGAGACTTTTATGAAGACACTCAACACTCCAAGTGGAGAAAACCTCCTCTTGTTTCAATAAACTTTTTCTTTCAGTCTTTCTCGCATCTAGCAAAGTCTGGAAAGAACACTAGGTTTGTAGAATCCACTGTTCAGTCAATGTCTAGCATTTTCAGAAAACTTGGGTTTAAGGTCCTTGGCTAAGACATTTACATAAGTGTGAACTTTGCCAAACCACATTAGACTGTGCCCTCAGTTACCTCACCTGCAGAATGAAATCAGACTAAATAACTTCTAAGGTCTCTTCTAACTTGGGTATTCTCTGAGTCATCACTCCCTACCTTTATTATCTTTTATCAGTCGTTCCCCTCAGTGTCAGGAACCCTTAATTTTTCTTTTCCTTGCTCTCTCTATAAGTACACTTCCTGGGTACTTCTCAGTATAGCATAACTGTATGAAGAATAAGGAGTTGCTAAGTCCAGGAAATGCACAGGCTAGGACAATGGGCTGAAACTAACAAGACAAATGCAAAATACTTAGTTTAAAAAAACATTTAGTTTTTAAAAAATCAACTATACATGTGCAGATTAGGGGAGGTGAGACTTTCATGTGGAAAAAAATCATTGGTGAATTTAGGGTACTACATTGTGCTCAATATAAACCCCGTTCTGTTGAACATTTTGTTAATGACTTGGATGAAGGCACAGATGAGGTGTTTATCAAATCTGGAGGTGACATAAAGACGAGAGGGAGAGTTAATACTCTGGCTGACAAAACTGGAATCCAAGAAGGTCTCCACGTGTTGAGCTGAAATTCAATAGGATTGAGTGTAAATTCCTACACTTGGTTTAAAAAAAAATCAATTTTACATGTACAGGATGGGGAAAACATGACTAGACATCAGTATGTATAAAAGAAGATTGTGGTGTTTTAGTAGTTTGGAAGTATAATAAAGTCAGCATTGAAATATAAAAGGATATATATGTCCATCTATCCATCAGTCCATCCATCCATCCATAAACTTTTTTAAACCAGACATATGATTACATTGGTAGAGATCTCTACAATTTAGATTAGTATCTTCTCTTGAATCTACAGTCTTAGTTTTTTGCCTGGAGCATTGAGAAATATAAGCAGTATGTATCAGAAATGAAACCTAAACCCAGGTTTAGGTTTCTGACTCTGAGGCCAGCCCTGTAACTCCTACATCAAGCTTCCTCTCTAATGTAATCTTAGGCTTCATTAATAGAAGCAGGGTATTTAGGAAAGGGAAGAGAATAATCCCAGCATCCTCTGCCTTGGTCAGATGACAAGTGGATTCACTTCTAGACATCATATTTAAGAACAAAACGAGCTATTGCATATTCAGAAGAGGATGCTCAGATAGTAGGAAACTAGGATCCATGTTACATCAGGAAAAATGTAAAAAAGAAAAAGAAAAAAAAAACCAAGTGGCTAAATAGTTTGTTTTATCCTGGAAAAGAACTGAGACAGCTTTGGACAGGCTACTTATTTGCCATATATAACCTGGGGTAAGTCACTTCTTTTTAAATCTCATTTTTCCCTATATAAAATTATGGGTTGGCTTCAATAACCTCTAAGGTCCCTTCCAGCTAAAAATCTATAATCCTTACAACTGTGACATATTTATTCCTTATTAATAAAGGGAACATTTTTGCTTCCTTCTCCAGAAGACCTTTATTCTTTTCAGTGTAACAGGCATTCTCAACCTGGGGTCCATGAACTTGCTTTATTTTAATAACTATTTCACTGTAATTGGTTTCCTTAGAAATCCTACATGTTTTATGTATTTAAAAACATTAGTGGTCAATGCCACAACACACCACGGGTGTTGTGGAAAGAACGCTAGCCTTGGAGTCAGGGACCTGGGTTTGAATCTCAGCTCCAACACTTACCAGCTCTGTGACTCTGGGAATCAGTGTCCTTATTTGTCATCAGGGGCAAATCATTCTTGCACTTCTTATATCTCAGAATCAAGATGAGGGGAAGGCGACTAGTAAACGCAAAGTACTATGGACACGGGAGTTAGCAACTCTGCCGAGGCAGAGAAGAGCAAATGGAATTCAGAGTCGGAAGAAGCAGGTTAAAATACCAGCTCTCTTACCTATTACCTGAAAGTCCCTCGCTACGCCTGAGGGAGTTAGATGGTCTCTCCAGTCCCTTCCAGCTCTGATCGTTCTATGTTCTGCTGTTTCCCTCGGCTTTCACACTTATGATGGGTCACAGTTTGCTCCTCTGGGGATAGCCTTACTGTCCTCATCAATTTACCCTCCCGACAGGTTTGCTGAGAGGAAAGCGCCTTGAAGCGCTCTATAAATGGGGACTATTCTTATTTTAGAGACCCCCCCCCCCCCTTCTTCCTCCTTCTCCTGGGGGATCAGGCTCTGCCGCTGCTCTGTGCCTCTCGCACCCAGGCCTGTGTCTTCTCACCTCCTTACCATTCACAGTCAGCCTGTCTACACCTCCCGGAGGGCAGGAACCCCACCAGGTCCTAGGGCCGCTACACCGGCAGCGGCAGCAGGAGCAGCAGCGACAGCAGTGGCAGAGAAAGCTGCAGCAAACCAGCCAGCTTCCAAGCCGGGAAACGGAATATTCAGGGCTCTGTGGCGCAGGAATGTGTATACCGTCGCTATGGTGACGTGACGCCGCATGGAATCTCCGGAAACACTCTAGAGGGAGGGAGGGGGCGGGGCAAAGGTAGGGGAAGGCAGTGTGGGCGGGGTTTCCCGAGACCGGCCGAGAGGGAGGGCGGCTCAGAGCCGGAAGTAAGACTTAGGTGTTTCCGGGAGGCGGAACTACGGCGGCCGCTCAGGGCCGCACCTGTCCTAAGCTGCCGGGCTGGTGCAGTTGGGTTACTGGAGAGGGAGACTCTTTGCCGCCGCAGTTGCGGCCGGCCTTGGGGGTGGAGGAAGATGGTGGAGGACGGAGTGGAGGAGCTGGAAGATCTTGTGCATTTTTCTGTGTCGGAGCTGCCGAGCCGGGGATACGGGGTGATGGAGGAAATCCGGCGCCAGGGGAAGCTGTGCGATGTGACCCTGAAGGTACTGGGGCTGGGGGGAGAGAAGGAGAAGAGAGAAAGAGATGGGAGAGAAAGGGGAAATGAGAGAGGAGAGACAGAATTGAGGAGCAAGAAGGGAGAGATGGTGGATCAAAGAGGGGAAAAATGGGGAGAGAGAAGGAGAAGGGAGAGATGGGAGAGGAAGGAGCCAAGGAAAGAGCAGAGGGAGAGAAGGGGAGAGAAGGAGGAAGAGAAGGGAGAGATGGGGAAGGAGAGTTAGGAGCGATGGGGAGGAAAGAATAGGGAAGTGAGAAGAGAGAGAGACTGGAAGACAGAGAAGGGAGAGATGGGGAGAGAGGAGAAGGAAGAGATGGGAGAGGAAGGAGACAAGGAGAGAGCAGAGGGAGAGAAGGGAGAGAAGGAGGAGAGATGGAGAAGGGAGAAAGAGAGAATGGAGAAGAAAGTGAAGGGGGAGACAAGGAAGAGAGATGAGAGAAGGGAGAAAGAAGGGGGAGATATAAGGAAAGGAGAAACGGATGGGAGAAATGGAAAGCAGAGAAGGGGGAAAGGAGAGAAAGGGGAAACGGGGAGGAGAGAAGAGAAGGATGGGATGGGAGAGGAGGGAGACAAGGAGAGAGCAGGGGGAGAGAAGAAGGAAGAGATGGGGAAAGAGTTGGGAGAGATGGGGGAGGAGAGAGAAAGAAGGGAGAGGGAAGAGATGGGGGAGGAGAGAATGGGGAAGTGAGAATAGAGAGGGATGTGAAGACAGAGAAGGGAGAGATGGTGGAGCAAAGAGGGGAGAAATGAGAGAGAAGGAGAAGGAAGAGATGGGAGAGGAAGGAGACAGAGAGCAGAGGGAGAGATGGGGAGGAGAAGGGAAGGAGAAAAGGGAGGAATGGGGGAGAAGAGTTGGGAGAAATGAGGGAGGAGAGAGAAGGAGAAGGGAGAGGGAAGACAGATGGGGAGGAGAGAGAGAATGGAGAGGTGAGAGGAGAAAGGGATGGGAGGAGAGAGAAGGGAGAGATGGAGAAAAGAGAGGCAGGAGAAATGGTGGAAGAGAGAAGGAAAAGGGGGAAAGGTAGGCAGGAGAAAAGGAGAATGAGTAGAGAAGGGTGGGAAACATGGGAGAGTTCAGAGAGAAAAGAAAGAAAGGTATGAGAAGGGAGAATTAGGAGAGAGAACCAGGGAGGAGAAAAAGAAGGGGGAAGTTAGAGAGGAGAAAGATGGGAGGAGAGGGACAAGATAGATGGTGTAAGAGAGGAGAGATGGGAGAAGTGGTAGAGGAGAGAGAAGAGAAGAGAGAAAAGAGAAATGGTAGAAGAGAGAGAATGAGAGAACAGAAGGAGAGAGGGGAGAGAACAGAAGGGGAAGTCAGAAAGGAGAGGGAGAGAGAAGAGCAGAGGGAAAGAAGGGAGATAGGGAGGAGAAAGAAGGGGAAATAAGAAAGGAGAGAGAAGGATGAGAGAAAGATAAGAGATGGAAAGGAGAGAAAGGGGAGAGATGGAGAGGAGAGAGTTGGGAGAAATGATAGAGGAGAGAGAGAAGGGGAAGATGAGAAAGATGGAAGTAGTGGGGGAGGAGAGAAAGATGAGAGAGATGGAGGAAGAGAAAAGGCAGAGGTGGAGGGAGGGAAAAGGGAGAGTTGGAGAGAGGAGAGAGAAAAGAGATGAAAAAAGGAGACAAGAAAGATAGGAGAGAGAAGAGAAGAGGAGGAAAGAGATTGGAGAAGAAAGTGAAGGGGGAGACAAGGAAGAGAGATGAGAGAAGGGAGAAAGAAAGGGGAGATATCAGGAAAGGAGAGACAGATGGGAGAAATGTGAAGCAGAGAAGGGGAGAAAAGGAAGAGAGATGGGGGAAAGGAAAAAGAAGGGGGAAGAAAAGGGAGAGAAAGATGGGGAGGAGAGAGGAAAGGAGAAGAGAGGGACAGAAGAAAAGAGGAGAAAAGTTAGAGGTGAAAGAAGGGGGAGAGAAGAAAGCAAAGAAGAGAGAAGAGATGGGAGAGGAGAAAGAAGGGGGACAGAAGGGATAGATGTGAAGGGTTGAGAGAGAAAGAAGTGAGAGAAGATATATGAGAGGGAACAGAGAGAAGGGAGACACATGGGGCAAGAAAGAGAAGAATGGAGGAGAGAATAGGGATGGGGAGAAAGGGTGAAAATTCTGAAGATTTGGGTTTCGGGGAGATGAAAAGAGAGGTCATTGAGCAGAGTGGCAGTTGTGAGGGTTCTGGGTGCTATGCATTGGTCCTTGTGTCTGTGGGGAGAATCAAGGTTTGAGAGAGCAGGGAGAAGGAAGAATAAACAAGGAAAAAAGATATTGAGAGTTAGAGAAAGGGGAGAGGATGGTTAGGGGATAGTGGGAAATCTGATGTGAGAGGAAGACCAGAGGGTGGACTTTTGGTAGAAAAAGAAGTTGTAAGAGAAAAAAGCTGAGTGTCTTAGAGAAGAAACGCAGGGGAGTGATGACATTATGGGGGGGGGGGGTGTGGGAGTGAAGGGAGGGAAGAGGTTTGGTCAGGAAGAGAGGCTGACTATTACCTCCTGGAATCTCTTCAAAGCTTTAGCTCAAGTGTTTCTCCTATATGAGAAGTTTCTTTTATAAGTATTTCTCCTGTATGAGGCCTTCTCTGATTCCTTCCAACTACTATTCTGCATTCCTCCTTCCCAATACTTTGTAGTTAATTTTTGTATAAGTTTTTACTCATTTATATATGCTTCCCATAGAATGTAAGTTCCTTGAGAGCAAAGACTATTTTATTTTTTGCTTGTTTATTTATTAATTGATTAGGAGGGTTTGTATCAAATTGATTAGTCAGTATTGAGTTTGGGACCCCTTTCTATAAAGAAGAGACAGATATATATTTTTGACATTTTTTAATGGTATTGAGGGAGCTTTCTCTTTTAGTCAGTTCCTATGTAGAGCCAAGATGTTTAAAAAAAACAAACCCTCATCTAATCTACATTTAATTAGGAAAGGGGAAGAAGGTGGTATTCTTTGGGGGGGGTTGGCTGGAGGACAGATTCAAGTGAAAGAAATTGAGCAGATAGGGAGAACAATTGAAATGTTTTGAGGATGAGTGAATAATTTACATTTTGCCATGAAGCAGCAGAAGTTATTGGAGATATATAAAGAATGGAGTCATGTGAGTATGACAGGATGGATAAAGGAGATCACGGATATCTGGTGAAAAGAAACTGGTTCCTCCTCTGGGATTGGGATACTTGGATCAGAGATTTGCCCATTATGATGAGGTAGGGGCAGGAGAAGAACTTCTCTCCGACATGTTATGGAGGAAAAAAAATTGTGATTTCATTAATTTCTGAATAGCATAGGAAAGAGAAAAGAATTAAAGTTGCTGCTTCTATGTGACTCCTTGTTAGCCAGTAATATGCTGCAGATTTTTTGCCTGATGCTTAAGGTCTCAACATCCTACCATGACCTTGCTTTTCCAGCCTTATATCAGTCTTCTTCACTTACCACTATCCTTCAACTAACGTGGACATCGTTCTGTTTCTGCCCTTTAATCTCATGTTTCTGTGCCTTTGCTATTGTGACATATCCTTCCTCTTCTTCACTTACCTGTTGAATTCCTGCCTGTACTTTAAAGGGCAGCCCAAATGCCATCTCTTACGTGAAGCTTTCCCCAAGCCTTCCTTTCACTTCCTTTTCTGCTGGCAAAGAGCTCCCTTAGATTTCTCTTCACTTTTGTCTTGTAATCTCTCACCCTTAGCATCTAATATTGAGCATTATAGTTATCTATGTTTCCTTGTTCTTTGCTATATAGTCTTGAGGGCTGAGATCATATTTGATTTAAACTTTATATCTCTCCAGTGCTGTGTACACAGTGGTCACTTAGTAAATGTTTGTTGTATTTGTTAAATTTATAGTTCTTCCATATAGTTACATTTAACATACGTGTCATTCTCAGTCACTTGGAACTACTCTACTTTCAAGGGTCTTAAAACTGAAATTTCATTGTGATTGTAGTCTCATCTGTTCTTTCCATCTAACTCACTGTTCACCTGTTTTTTTGGTTTTCTAATTCTTTGACTGTTCACTTTTCCAAATCTATCACTCTAGGTCTCATTGTGAAGTTTGGATGCCATTGTTGACCGTTTCTATAACATCCTTGGAAGTACCCTAGAATCCTCCCCTTGTCCTGGTATGTTGGCTTTGCCAGTCATCAGTCTTGGACATATTCCACTCTACCCATATTGCTTCTTGACCCAAGCTGCCAAATGTTACTGGATAAAGTCATGAAACCAGTATGGCTCTACTAACGATTCCTGCACACTTTTTCATTCAGTCCCTAGTAGATTCCTGATCGCCTGCCTCATCAAGTTCTAACCCTTTTCCGTTTTCTCAAGTTGTTTCACATTCTTTACTAAGAAGATAGAGGTGATATAACTTGGGCTGCCTCAGCTTCCCTTGTTGTCATCTCTAAATTTCTGAATCTTCACACATTCCTTCGTCCTTTCTGTCTTTCTTCAAAAAATAACTGACCAACTTCCTTTCCAAGCCCAGTTCCTCTGCTTGTTTCCTTCATTGTGTCTCTTCCTGCTCTTTCATACCCTTGTTTTCAGTTATCTACTCAACCTTATATCTTCAATTTCTCCTTCTTTATACTGTTTTCATCACTTTTGACTTTAGACATGTTCTGGTCTCCCCTTTCCTAAAGAAAAACCTTCCCTAGGTAAGATTCTGCTAACTTCTTAAGTTCCCATCTTCTTTTTGCACTTCCCAGACCTCTTCAGCTTACTAAAAGTATAGGCTACTCTCCCTCCTCCGCTTCCTTTCATCATTTTCATACTTACACCCTTTGCAATCAGGCTTTTCCTCCAGCACTCTACTCAGACTTCTTCCGAAGTCACCCCTGACCTATTAGACAAATCAAGCAGCCTTTTCTCAGCCCTTGCAGCATTTGATACTGTTGCTCTCTCCTCTTCATTCGGCTTCGGTAAGTGACAGTCCTCTCTGCTTGTCTTTAACTGTTCCTTCTTATTTCTTTTCTTCTAAGTGTTGGCATTCCCCAAAGCTCCATTCTCACCTTCTTACTCTGTGTTCTTTCCCTTGGTGATTTCAAAACCTCCCATTTCTTCAGTGATCGCCTCTGTGTGAGTACTAATAGCAGCTGGCATTTATAGAGCACTTTCAGGTTTGCAAAGTTCCGCTTTCTGTAATCTCTCTTACTTGATCTTCACACCAGTGCCTTGAGGTAGGTGCTATGGGTATATTATTTCTACTCCCTTAGAGATGGTGTTTGAAAGGAAGGCTCAGAGAAATTGTGACCCAGCCTTGAACACATCCAGTAAGTGTCAAAGGTGTGATTTGAATCTTGTTCTCCTGTAGGAGAGAAATTATTCCTGTTACTCTTCTTCACCTCCAAAATGTTGCTTCTCCCCTGGGTTTCCCTGAGCCTTGGTCCACCTTATCCTGGTGGGATATCTCTTATGTCTCATATTTGAACTTGTGTGAAATACTACATTGCAGTATTTCCTTTTGCCCACTGATGCTGGGTGCATAATTTCTCATCAAATTCACTTTAAGAGTAACATATTTGAGTCTGGAATCTTGTTTAGCTTTTAAAAAAATTTTTATACTAAGTTACTTGATGATGTAATTTTAGGTGGAGAAGGAAGCATCTCCCATAGGAATATAATTGGAGGGCACATTAACACATGCTATTTGTATGCCATATACATTATCATATATATTATGACATCAGGAAACCCATTTGGAATTGACATAGGTACTCACTGATACTCTATTTGTAGGCTGTGCTGATCTGAGTATTCCCATGAAAATGCTGTTAGGAATGGCATTTTTTAACACCAGAATGTGCTCAGATGTTCTGAAAGAAAAGCTGCTGCATTTCGGAAGAAATGCTGAAATTCTTTACAATTGATCCTCTGAACTGTTCAGCTGTTTTCTTTTCCTTATAATTTAAGAATATGGGCCAATTGCTTTTCCCAAAGTACCTGCTTATAAATGTGTGTGCTCTGTGTGTGTTCATGTATGTAAGTGCACGCATGTTAATACATAAACCACTTCCATCAACCTGTCACCACATCCACTCAGTCCTTTGGGATTCATCCTCAGTGATTGATTAGAACTGACTTTTAGAGAATCCTGCAGAAACACAGAGCCAGGAAGATCTTTTTAGCATGAATAATTAATCATTCAGAAGTCAGCCCTGGTCTCTTTCCAGTCATTTATTAGGAAATTCTGGTCAGAGTCTCCACGTGAATCACATGACTGAAGAAGTTGACACTGGCTACAGTGTGGGTGGGTACACCCTATGTGAGGGGTACACCCTGGAAAATTGAGTTACAAGCTGAGCAGCATTGGTTGTGGTTCACCCTAAGGCTCTTGGAGGATAGCCAGTGGGGGAGGATTTCTGGGAGTCAGCATTTTGTGCTACTGTTTTGCTGCATGTAATACCTTTAGGATATTTACACAAAGTTGAATCCTTTGTTCTCTCAGCCTTTCCTCAGCCCTTGGTCCTGATCCTTGTGGATTGGTTCATAGAGAAAGAGTCCAGGTTATGGTGTGTTGTTCCCTGCCTCCCTTGGAGCATGCTCCATGTATATTGCAAGAAGCAAGGCATCCCTTTTCCTAAGAAGAACATTTTGTGGGGATGGGTACTTTGTATGTATCTGCACCTTTAGTAATGAGCTTAGGGAGAGTAGCCTCTACAGCACTGCTTACTTACATCCTTGTACTGCATAGTCTTCCC
Source organism: Pseudocheirus occidentalis (assembly GCA_028646575.1). Taxonomy (NCBI): domain Eukaryota; kingdom Metazoa; phylum Chordata; class Mammalia; order Diprotodontia; family Pseudocheiridae; genus Pseudocheirus; species Pseudocheirus occidentalis. The sequence goes on from CM053599.1 coordinate 74,232,554, forward strand.
TTTCTCCCTCTCACTCTATGACTGGTCATTTTATCTTTGTGTAGGACAGTGGTTCTCAACCTTCCTAATGCTGCAACCCTTTAATACTGGTATGTGGGTGTGTCTGCATGTGGGTGGACCGCCTGGAGATGGATAGAGGAGCCGTGTCTTGGTTGGTTCCTAAGATCGTTGGAAATATGTGTTTTCTGATGGCCTTAGGCGACCCCTGTGAAAGGGTTGTTTGACCCCCAAAGGGGTCGTGACCCACAGGTTGACAGCCGCTGGTCTAGAATAAGAAATAAGAAGGGGGAGAGGCGAATGAATGAAACTTAGGTAGTTCAAATCAGGGTTCTCGCAAAATGTCAAGTCAAATCATAATCTTTTTAGTTTTCATCAAATAGTCAGATAGTTCAAGGTCTTGATAGTGGCCTGTCTCAAGGAGTCATGTTCTCATTGGTAGTTCATTTACCAATGCAGACCTCAACCTCTCCACACCTTAGCGAGCTGCTAGACACCTGAGCATGACACATTCTGAGTTTCTCCAGGTTGGTCCTTGCTGGACCCATTCATTGAAGTCTTTCCAACTTGCTATAGAGAGCATGGGCTTTGTTGGTCTAGCCTTTGAAAAACTGGAGTTACCTCCATGCAACAATGAAACATCTGAAGACTTTAGTGGAGGGATAGTAATAGGAACATATTCCTTTTTATCATCCTGGCTATATATTTCTGAAGCACCATCACCACAATATTCAACAGCTTTCCAAAAGCTGAGTATTTAAAAAACCAAACCAAAAGCCTAGTAGTCTAGGAAAGAGAGTGATACCTGAAGTTCAATGCCAGCTCATCCTCGGACTATGCCTGTAGATGATCAGACATCTTACCTATAAATTTTGTCTTCCTGTCTTTAAAATTCATTGTTCTATGTTTTGCCAGAGCTCCAGAAACAGTTTAATGCCTAAAAAAAAAATCGGCGTTTTTACTCATAATTACTCATAACAGTAAAAATTGAGGCTACAGCATGCCAGACCAAAGGAACTGTAGAATGTCAGACCTTTACAGATAATCTAATTCCACTTTCATTTTATAGATGAGGAGACTGAACTGTAGAAAGAGGGAATGAACTTGAACCAGGTCACGTAGCTAGTTAGTAACAGAACTAGGACCACAATCTAGTTTTCCTGACTCATTCCTGGGTTTTTCCCCCTGTTCTGCCAAAGATTCTCTGAAAGTACATGTGTTTCTTCCAGGTTTGCTGGATTTTATTTAAGCTCTTGAAAATAAGGGTCAGAGTCTGGACCTTATTAGCAGGCAAAATAAATGGTTCAAACTCAACATAGTCTTTAGTAGTACTAGGTGCAAGACACATTAGTGGTAAGTGATTAGGTGACCAGAGAACATAAAAAAAAACTACCAACAACAAACCAAAGACTTCATACTCTGCCAAAAAATAAGCTGACTGTAGATCTTCACACAGCTCTCCATGTTCACATCAGTGGACTAGACCTTTCAAGCATGCTGTGTGCAAAGGCACTGTGCTAAGGGATAGATAGATAGATAAGAATAGTCTAGTCCCTGCCCTTCAGGCATTTCTGTGCCATTGGCACCTAAACATGAGGTAAGCGGATGAGACTGATAGAACCTGTAGGCTCCTGCATAGAGGTAGCCATGAGAGAAGGCTCCCCCCCTGCCTTCTACTTTGGTGATTTTGACATCATACATCAGTGCTATCAAACAAACAGAAACGAGGACCGCCAAACCAGACCTGAGGATGTTGGCTCAGAAAAACCACACTTATTTATAGATTTTTTATTAGTATATCAACATATAAAGACCAGATAGGAATAATATTTTAATCTCATTTAGGCCACACTCAAGTCATGTATGTGGGCTGCCTGTTTGTTGGACTTTGTGTTTGACACCTCTTCTTTAACCCTTTCAAGAAACTATGATGTGTATGTGTGTGTGAGACAGAGACAGTGAGAGACACAGAGAGAGAACAGTTTCAGAAACATTTGAAATGACACGTCGCCAGCAGCTCACCACAACTTCGTTTGTGGCTTCTCCTAGCCATTATCACCAGTCAATTTTTATTCATTTAACTTTATCGGTTTATTTCAGGAAGCACTGACAGCTGCTTACAAGAAAAAAGATAACTTGTAACATAAATATGTTATTAAAGTGACACACACTGTATTTCCTTAGCTTATTTTTCTTATGCCATTGGATAAAATCTGGGTGCTATATAATCTTTTTGTTTCCTTTTCTTGGAGACAATTGAAATGTACTTGCCAAAATATCTTATCAATATTGCCAACATTTCTTAACCAGGAAGAATAGTAAAAAAAAAAAAATTATACAAATGGATTATAGATACAAAAAGGACATATGTATTCAACAAACATTAATTCTGCAAGCATTTGCGTGTTTGCTATATACAAAACCGTGCTTATAATCAGCCCATAGTGGGGGAATAAAATGATGATGAGCCAATGCATAAGGAGAAGGGAATACATGTTTACATAGCACTGTCGTGTGCCAGATGCCATACTAAGCACTTTACAAATATTATCTCCTTTGGTCCTCATAGCAGCCCTGTGAGGATGGTGCTGCTCTTATCCCCATTGTACAGTTGAGGAAACTGAGGCAAACAAAGGTTAAGTTACTTGCCCAAAGTCACACAGCTAGGCAGTGTCTAAGGGTAGATTTGAACTCAGTTCTTCCTGACTCCAGTCCCTGTGCTGTAGCCGCATTACCACCTAGATGACTCAAGATTTAGGTTGAAGGAATTTCCATTCTAGAAGAAGAGGCCTTTTCTGCTAGGGAGGTACATTGTTTGGTGATACAGATTCATCAGGTGATTGTAGGATTTCAGTTGCCTTTTACTGACCAAGGCAAGAGATCCAATTCCATAGCATTCATAGAATCACAGAAATTCAGAGCTAGAAAGGACTTTGAGAGCATCTTGCCTGGCCTCTGCTTGAGTGGTAGTCCTCTCTGCCTCATTCCTGACAAGTGGTCTTGTAGCTTCTTCTCAAAGACCTCAGGAACAGTGTCCCATTCTCCTTGGGCATAGCCCTAATTATAGCATTTTTTTTTCTTACACGCTGCTTACAGCCATTGCTCCTAGTTCTCTTTTCTAGAGGTAAGGAGGACAGGCCTAATTTTTCTTCCACGTAACCACCCTTCAGATAGCTGAAGACCATAATCATATCCCTTCTGAATCTTCTCTTTTCCAAGCTAAATGTGCTCAGTTTCTTCATCTGACCCTTGAAATGACATAGTTTTCTTCACCATCCCGATTGCATCCCTGTATGCTCCTGCTTGTCAGTGTCCTTGCTAAAGTTAGGCTCCCAGAAGTGAACACTAAACAGATCCTGCCTGACCAGTCCAAAAGACTGCCGGCTACCATTTCCTTTATTCTGAATGCTACACTTCTCTTCACGTAGTCTAAGATCACATCAACTATTTTAGCTACTGTGCTAACATCATTAACTCATTAAGCTTGAAATTCACCAACATCCCTTAGTCACTTTTCACAAAAAAAAAAATTCTTTGTAGCCAGGCCTTTCCCCATCCTGTACAGTTCGTTTTTTGAACCTGGATGTGGAACTTTACATTTATTTTTAATGAATTTCCTCTTTTTAGATTTGGGTCTTTGTTCCATCCTGACTTTTGGATTCCAGTTCTGCCATCTGACATGCTCTCTGTCCCTCCTAGCTTTCTGTTTTCTACAGATTTGATAAGTATGCTTTCATCTATGTCACTGGTGACAGAATTGGGCCAAGGACAGGTCCCACAGCTCTTCCTCTAATGAAATCAAAGGGAGGAACATTGGGGAGAGAAAAAGCAGCTACACAGAGCCCTTCTGTTCACAGACAGTACTGCTTAAAGCCTCTTTTCATAGTAAGGATTGTCTTTTTTCCCCTCTTCCCTGGTATTTGGTAAACCCATGGGGGAATCTCTTAGACAACTTTTCAGAAGTACCAATGGATACTGTTAGGATAAAAGACCCCAATGATAATGCTGTGATAGCAGCAGATGGCAGCTGGTTTCAGATGAGATTAGGGAGAGAAGTGCTTATTTGGCTGGATTTCTGATTATCCTAAGCTCACAGAAATCTGTCAGGGTTGTCTCTGTGATGGGAGTAGTTCAGAGTAGAGAGTGCTCTGGAGTGGATGAAAGACCACCTTTGTCTCATTTTGCTTGAATGAGTGGCAGTAGAAAGAATTGTTCTCCTAGAAGGGCCACTAAACCGGATAAAAGATAAGTTATAAAAACACTCATGAATCATGCAGTATTGTTGGTACAGTAAATGTTAAGTATAATACCTGTTGTTATGTACTGTATACCTTTGGGTCAGAATTCATTGTGTTTGGTAGCAGAGCCGTCTCTAGAAAGTTGATACTGCCTTTGGGATAAATCATATTCTATTGGTCATGCCTTCATCCTCCCCAGTAAGCACTATTACCCCCCATTCCCTTTGGGGATACAGGAAATCATTGCAATGATCATCACGGGCAACTCTTCAGGGGGACAAAAAGAAGTGTGTGGAATTGGAGAAAGTTATTTTTCCCTTGTAATATTCTATCAGCTAGTAATTTTAGATAGTATTTTTTTAGGTTGATACATTTTTAAAAAATCAACTAACACTTTCTCACACTTAAACGGATCCGTCTACAAAAATACATTTTCTGAGGGCAGTGACACAAAAATGCATGATAACAAGATTGTGCCTAATTCTGCATTTATGTAGTATTTTTAAAAATACAACAAAAATCCTAAGGGATTTCAGTATGCATTAAATACCATGCTCTAGAGCAGAGGTTAATGCTGTACATTGAAAAACATTGTTCTGAGAAGTTGTCTGGAAGCTTCACCAGATTGCCAAAGGAGTTCAGACACAGCAGAAGTGAAGAATCCCTGATCTAGAGTCCAGAGATCCTGCTATGGGTCCTGAAATCACTTGAAAGAGCTGCACCTGTCATCCACTGCAGGACAGCATTTTGATTGGGAAAGAGTGCCAGCTGGGCATCCGCATGGGGCATGACGCACATCCGCTGTTTTTACAAATTATCATCTCATTAGAAACCCCCTTGTACTCCTCTGCTATTAACTTATGACAATAATTTTAATAGTTCCTCTATTACGTTGAGTTTAGAGTTTATCTGTAAACATCACTATTAATACTCCATTTGCTTGGATTCAAGGCCTCCACAGTCTAGTACTAAGCTGTATCTCCTATAATACCATATATAAATTCTTCACTCATTATTTTGATCCACATTAAAAAATAGATGTGTTTTTTTCCTGACTTCTCATGACTTCTGTAAAGAACATTGAGTGGAGATTAGGTAACATAAAAGTAGGTCTAGAAAGGTCTTAGGGGTTATCTGTTCTAGGTCCCTCCTTGCATAGATGATGAAACTGGGACCCAAAGAAGGGGAGTGATGCTGGGTAGAGAGCTTCCTTGTCTAATTGCAAATTCTTGTTATTTTTCTGAGCTGTAACCCTTTAATGACTTCCTGCAAAGACTTGTATACCAGGTTTGCCAGAATGCCAGACTGCATAATGTGTTTCATTCTTAAGCTCACGGCAGGTTTGTCATTCCCATTAATAACATTTAGGAAGTAGGTGAAGAGTGATGTAATCAAACACAGACTGTCAAGGAACCAAAGCATGCAGTGATTCATGCAGTTGATTTGAAGTTGTGAAAAAATAATAGGTTATGCATCTGTATACTTTTCTGGGACAGAAGGGAGTTTCAGAGTTTTGGCTGCTAACAGGTTACATGTGGTGGGATCTTGAACTGATATGTCCATGAATAGTTAAGCCATCACTATTTGTAAGAATTACAGTACCTGAAAATAACCATTAATTACTGTCTTGAAAAACTCATTGTACTTAAGTCAAGAAAGCAGGAACCTTTTCTATGTATGTTTCTGTCTGTGAGCATTAAACTCAACACTGGAAAGGTAACAAGGCAAATCAACTTCAGGTGTCTGTCATGCTTGTGCTTAAGGATCTAGTTCATGTTTTCATGGGTCCCCAACTATAGAATACAACCTATTTGATATTTTACCAAGTGCATGAAACCTAAATTAATGGTGTAAGGTTGTTTTTTTTTTTTGGTAATTCAAGAAGTCTTACTCAATTTTAGGATAATCAATCTGCCCCTCAACATATCTCTCCCTGATCTTCCTTCTGTGACTCCTCTGGGATCACTCTGCTTCTGTTTTTCTCTCAGCCAAATTCATGGTCTCTCCATACTCTTCTTTTCCTAGTCAGATTCTGAGAAAAAGCTGTCCATCTATTCATGCTGCCTCCATTTTCTTTCCTCACTTCCATTGAAATCGCTCTGTTTACCAGGGATTTGTTAGTTGCTAGATTAGATGACCAGTTTCTCAGTTCTCGTTTCACCTTTCTGCAGCTTTCATACTGTTGACCATCCCTTTCTCTTAAATACTCCCTCCTGGTTTTGTGACCCTGTTTTTCTCAGGTTCTCTTCCAACCTGTCTGACCAATCCATTTCCGCCTCCTTTGCCAGATTATCTTCCTTATCCTGCTTCCTAAGCACTGGTGTACCCCCAGGGCTCTCTTCCATACCCTGGAAAAGTCATGTAATCACTCTGAGCCTCAATTTCCTCGTCTGTAAAATGAACATAATAATAGCCTAATAATAGCATTCACTTACTTGCCATGGTTGTTATGAGGATTAAGAGGTCATGTGTATAAAGTGCTTTGTTAGCTTCATGAGTCTGTTTGGAAGGCAGCATATGGTGATAGAGAGCTGATCTTGGAGACAGGAAGACCTCAGTTCAAGACCCACCTCTGACACATATTGGCTCAATCATGTGACCTCTCAGTGCCCCAGGCGGTTCTCTGAGGTTATAAGGTACTGAACAGAGCCCATCTGCATTGGGAGAGAGAACTTTCTTACTGAAAATTCATTTTACCAATGAATTCACAGGTTGGTCACCCCCCAAAAGTGCTATGTGAGTTTGAGCTGCTGTTGTCATTTTTTTTTTTTTAATCTCTCATCTTTTTCAATGGAGTTCAGATAGAAACAGCCCTGGGACAAGTCTTGCTATTACTCTTTTATATTGTTATTATTACCTTTTCATCCTTATGATCAATAGAGTTCATGTAGAAATAGTTCATTCTCTATTATTATTCTTTTATAGTTAATGTTAGATATCATGCAGGTTTATAAAATGAATGATTTTTTGGTAAATGAATGAAAGTATTTGGACATGCTCACTTTCTGTAGTCTCACCGAAAGTACCTTCAGCGCAGTTCCAATAGTAGACATGATGATGGGAATAGATGGGAATGAATAGAGTTACAAGATGTCATCTCACTCAAGGGGAAACCTGGTAACCCTAGGGTTCAATATATACTAGCATATAAGCTCTTCACTGCTTTTTAGCTTGTAATAGTTCTCTTTAAAGGTAAGGAGAAGTGGCTCAATGAGTTCACGTGGTTAAATATTTGAATGGCTTTGACTCTATCTCTTGACCTTCCTATAACATTTTGGATATACAGACCTGTGGCCTGAGATTTAGGGTATTTGGCATTCATTCTGGACAGTGCTGATAACCTTGCTTGAAGTTAAGTCAAGTGACATGTCTTAGTTTCCCCTACATACGTATCAGGGACATCATCTATCTTGAAATTTTTTTTTTTACTTTTTTTGGAGGGGGGGAAGCAGGACAATTGGGGTTAAATGACTTGCCAATGTCACATGCTAGTTTTTTGTTAAGTGTCTGAGGTCAGATTTAAACTCAGGTCCTCCTGACTCCAGGGCCAGTGCTCTGTTCACTGTGCCTCCTAGCCACCCCCTAGCCACCCCCTAGCCACCCCCTATCATCTATCTTCTTACCTGTGAAATCACCTATTCTCTTCCACCAGATACCTCTCTGGTGTCTCATTCTAATGGTAAAGTAACCCTGGGTTCTTAAATGCTCTGTGGATCTGGCATATCTTTTCGGAGTTGGAAAGGTTTCACATTCAAGCCTGGTGATGGATTATGTGTTTCACTTCCAAGGATCAATCTACTAAAATACGGAAGGCCTTAGTAATAAGGACATAAACCATTTTGGCATAGCATTTCATGAAACTATCTCCTGAGGTATGGAAAGGTTTCATCCAACCACATTGACTAAATCACAGAAGAAACACTCTGCCACCGCTTAAGAGAGAGAGGCAGCCATTCCTCTGATGAGCTGGTGTTCCCTTGGTCCTAAGGCCTTTCATTTCTTTCTTTGACTTTTTCCCATGGTTTCTTCCTTTTTATTCTTGTGCTGCCCCTGTCAAATGTCAGGCCATCATTACATATGGCCACATTGTGTCAGGAACCTTCTTCCCTTTAGTTCTTCCCCTTTGCAGCCTGTTGTGAGCCCTTTGACCAGATTAATTTTTCCAAAACATTCTAACCAGGCTCTTCTCTTGCACAGAAACTCTCATTTGCTTTATATCGTGCACGGGATAAAAATCCATTAGCCTGGTAGGAATCAGGAATCTGGATCATCAGATCCTAGATCTAAAACAAGAAGGCCCCTTAGAGGTTTAATTCAGAATTTTTATTTCATAAGTGAGGAAACTGAGGCCAAGGAAAGTTAAGTGACTTGCCTTATGGTCACACAGCTTTCTGTGGTTTGAATTCCCTCTGCCTTTGTATTACTTCTCTCTACCTGCCTCCTACTATTTCAAACTGTCTTTCAAAGTCATATTAGTCCTATTTGTCACACAGTCTCCAAATATATGCCTTATATTTTTCTGCCTTTAAAGCTTTGCTCATGCTAGTCTCACATGCCCTCCCCTTATCTCTTAGGTCTGTCACATAGGGCTGAACCTAAGACCAAGTTAAGAGGGAAGCAGATTTTGTCTCAACAACTTGCTAATAATAGATCTGTCCTAAAATGGAATTGGCTATTTTAGGTAGTAAGTTACCAGATGTCTTCAGGCAGATGCCAATGATCTTTTTTCTGGGGTGTTATAAAAGGGTATCCTGCTTCAGTAGGTGCTGGTCTGTAATAGGGTTTCTTAACCTGGACTTCACAGACACCCCCAAGCAGACCATTGCTGAGTTTCAGGAACTCTGTAAACTTAGAAAAAATTACATTTGGGGCAGCTAGGTGTTTTGGGGCTGCTAAGTAGCACAGTGAAGAGAGCACCGGCCCTGGAATCAGAAGGACCTGAGTTCAAATCCTGAATCAGACAGGTATCACTTAACTAGCTGTGTGACCTTGGAGAAGTCACTTAACCCCAATTGCCCTGCTTTCCCCCCTCAAAAAAAAATTACATCTTTTTATCACCAACCTCTAACTGAAATTTAGCATTTCCTTTCATTGTAAATGTAGGCAACAGACATTATGAAAAGGGGTCCATAGGATTCATGAAACGAAAAGGGTTAAGAACCCTTTGCCATTTTATCTCAGTTCTCTTCAGGCTTCAAGATTCAATGGTGTTGCTTCTCTACAATGATTTTTTTTTTAAGGTCCACCTCAATTTCCATGGCTTCTATAGAGTCTTTCTAGAGGAGGATAGCTTAAAATGATCTATCCTGTCTCTGAACTTCTGTAGCGTGCTTTAGCTCTGTTGTTCATTGGCATTTGCCATATTGTGCCATTTGTGACCTTATCTTCCCAACGTTGTAGGCACTTGGAACACATTTCTGTAATCTTACATTGCCTAGAGTACCTAACAAATAAACTCTAATCTATCAATAAACATTTGTTGAATAGATTCACAGACATTTGTTAAATAAACTTGAAATTTTTGGCCTCAGAGCCTCATTTTGGGAAATAGCAAAAATGTGAATTTTTTTAAAGTATGTGGTTGACTTTTTAAAGGAAAAGGCCAATAATTGTTTGTTGAAGGACCTTTTCTTACAGGGAAAGAATGATTGGTACTTTTAAGCACAGCATGACTTAACTACGTGCCTTGGGCAGTGTATGCGCTAATAAAATGGCCTTCAGTATTAGTGGTTGTAATGAGGTGTTTCCCAGCTAGTTATGTATGCTGCAGCAGTTGGTGGGTAGATCATAGTTCAGTTCAGCAAACATTACAAATCTGAGGACCATTCTGTAGTCAGGGTACTATTCTAGGCACAGAAAAAAAACAAAGAACTTTAAGAGTCTTATTTTGAAGACATTAGAAAAAAAAATCCAGCCTTAGGAAGAAGAGTGAGACTCAAATGAAGTAGAACAAGTGCCTGGAAAAATGAGCTGCAAACTCATGCAGGACTTGTTTATGTACTGTGGTGAGAATGATGATTCCTTGGAATTTTCCTTGTGTTTATAGCTGTAATGGAAATCGAGTGTAGTTTGGACACACATGGTGAGAGCACCGAAATTTGGATCCTAAAAGAACTTTAATTCAATAAATGTCAGATCTAGTTAGTCACTCAATGTTTAGTTAGGACCTACTATGTGCCAAGTACTGTGCTAGGGGCAGGGAATACAAAGAAAGGCAAAAGACAATCCCCACCCTTGAGGAGCTCACAAACAAGCCCACAAATAGGTACAAACATATAAATAATTAATGGAGGCAAGGCACTGGGATTGGGAGGGACTGGGAAAGGCTTCCTGAAGAAGGTGAGCTTTTAACTGTGGCTTGAAGGCAGCTATGGAAGCCAGTAGGTGGAGATGAAGAGGGAGGGCATTTCAAGCATGGAAGACAGCTGGAGAAAATACTCCTAATGAAGAGATGGCGCATCTTGTTTGTGGAATAGCAAGGAGGCCAGTGTCATGCTGAGGTATAAGAAGACTGGAAAGGTAGGTTGAGGGGGTGGATTTTGAAGGGCTTTGAATGCCAAACAGAGGGTTTTATATTTGATCCTGCTGGCGATAGGGAGCTATTAGAGTTTGGTGAGTGCAGCTGCATTCATGATGGACTGAAGTGCTGGACTAGAGAGAGACTTGTGGCAGGCTGGCCAACTAGCAGGCCATTGTATTAGTCTAGCCATTGGGGTGATGAGGTCCTGCACCAAGTATAGCAGGCAAAAGGAGTGATTTCTAGAGATCTTGTAAAGGTGTCATTGATAGGCTTTGACCACAGAGTGAATGGGGGAGGGAGGTGAGAGAGAGTGAAGAGTGGAGGGTGACATCTAGACTGGGAGTCTGGGGACTGGGGGTGTGATGGTTCCCTTGACAATAATGAAGTTTGGGAGATGGAACGACTTAGGGGAAAAAATAAACAGTTCACTTTTGGATGTGTTAAGTTTGAGTTGTCTGCTTGATATCATTTGAGCTGTGGTCTACCAGCTGTTGGGATATGCTTATCTGGCAAATATGCCTTTATGCAGGTTAGAGTTTTTAGTAATCCTCATTATACAGATGAGACAACTGAACCTTTGTCAGATAGGTTCATATGGATAGTAAGTAGTGGAGCTTAGGTTTGAACCTGGATACTCCAGTGTCCTTTCTGTTTTCTCTAGAGTTATATTTAACTTTATGCAGAGATTGCCTGTGACAGTCACCCTTCTCCTTACCCTGCTCTATTCTTCTGTGCAATTATAATAGAAGAGTTAGGAAATAATCGGGAAGAAAAATCAAGAAATGACATGAAAATAACATTTCCTTAGACTGTGCTGCTTGTTACTTTCATTTGCTGCACCTTCATTTCCTCTCCTGCAAAGTGAAAGGAGTGGACTAGTTTACTGACCTCTTAAGTCCCCTTCCACCTCCAAAATTCAGTGTTAAAATTCAGCTCTATTTCAGATAATCTTAACCCTTAAGGGAGTAACCAGATTTTTTTTTTCTTCTAAATATAATTTTATGGGGAAAAAGGAAAATCACCTAACTGAGGTTTATTTTTAAAACACATGACCACTTGTTAGGCACTTATTATATTTTCTCCTTTCAATTTTCCTACTTCTTCTGAACATAAAAGTATTGAATGGCTATTGGTCATGTTGACCTTGAAGCATTGTAAGATGCTCATTTGAAGAAAGATTTGATTGTTTCAGAAACTACAGTAATTAAGGTAGAAAAGGTTACTAACCTATTTTAGGACAGTTTTTGATATAGAATCAAATAGTAATACTAACTAATCTTCTTACTTAATAACACTTTAAGGTTTTTAAAACACTTTGCCACAAAACAACCTCATGAGGCTAGTGGTGCAAGCATTCTTATCTCTACTCAATAAATGAGGGTATGATCAGAGGCTCACAGAGAAGGCAGATGACCTGTTCAGGATCACACAGGTACTGACTGTCACAACTGAAACTAGAACCCAGGTTTTTAAAATTCAAGACACATGCAGTTTTCACAATAGCAAAGCTGCCCAAAACTTAACCTCTCAACTCAAAATCAGTTAAATAGAAAAAAAAATCCACAAGTATTTCAAGTAATTGAGTTTTTATTATACTTAACTGTTGTACAGTATAGGGGAAATTGTACAGATAACTTGGAGAAAATCAGAGTGCCTATTGCTCAGGCTTTTGTTATTTTGCTGTCACCAGGTGTTGGAAATGCTATCTCACCATGGTGGCCAACCCTTTTTGTTGCTTGACTGTGTGTACACATTGCACAAATGGGAATCATTATCTCTATTCCTCGTGACACAGGAGTCTTGTCCTCTGTCCTGTCTCATTCTCCTTCAGTTCCTTGGCAATGTCATTTGATCTACTTGTATAACCCTGGGACCCCTGAAACTTGCCATCCACCCAGTCTTTGTACCCTTAGAATTTTTGGACCTTTCCATTATCCCCCTGTTTGAACTTTTTGTTGTGTATTGTCCCCCTCAATTAGAGTATGAGTTCTGTGAGGGCATAGACTGTTTCCATTTTTCTATTTATTTCTCCTGGACTCAATGGTGGTTGGCACATAGTAAATGCTTTTTTATTTCGCTTCTGGAAGTTTTAAAAGATGACCTGTAGTGCATTTAGTCTATCTGTTGCTGGGCTGAGGTAGAACTAGATCACTTTCGTAGATAATTTCCAAGGTCTCTTTCCCCTTTAAATATCTGTGATTCTGTCTTTTGATTCCACAGGGAAATCAGTGGTTCACTAGATCGCAGAAGGTCAGAGCTGGAAGACACCTTGGGAATCACCAGTCCAATCACTTCATTTTACAGAATAGGAAATCAAGGTCTTAAGAGGTTACGTGACATGTCCAAGGCCACATAGCTTTCACATAGCTCTGGGACTCAAACATAGATCTTCTCCAAGTCCAGTGCTCTTCCCACCACCACAGCCAGGCTCTTGTTCTGGTACTTCTAAATTCCTTCAGAGGTCATCATTTCAAGGATTGATAATGCCCCTTCACATAAGCCGATTTCTGTGAGCATCTTTCATTTATCCCTTCTCCACTTTCAAACAGAACAATGCCCTTAGATTTTGTTCTATTCCTTTTCTAAAGTTTAGTGAAAGGATAGGGGGAGGGGATAATTGATTTTTTTGTTCATCTGCTTAAAATGGTGGATGTATTTAGGAACCACAGGATAAGTGGCAAGTGCTTTATGGGTCTGCTCCCTACATAGGTAGAAACTAGAAGCTATCATAATATCATGAAGGGAAAAGTGTATTTATGGGACTGTTGCTGAGTGTTCGCTGATATTTCAAAATCTGAAATTTTCTCTGTAGAAGCTAATTGACTTATCATTCATTGTAGCAGGCAGTCTTCTTTCTCTCCATTGGCTGTTTTTCAGTCATCTTGAAAGAACCAAGCATCGCCATAGAGCCCTGGATTTGGAAGCAGAGGCTTTGGGTGCATACCCTAAAGCTACTTCTTACTACCTCTGTGACCGTGGGCAAATCATTTACCCTTTCTGGGCTTCGTTCCTTTTCTGTAAAATGAGAGTATTGGCTTAGTATAGCCTTTAAAGGTCACTTCCAATTCTACATTCTTAGGATGTTGATTGTGTGAGCTAGAGCCATTGTGGTTCTCCTGTGCTGCTGAGACTTTGTTCATCACTCAGTTCCCTGCCCTACCCTGCAGCAAGCTGAGTATGTCCTGGCTTGATGGCCGACTCCCAGTAGGCAGAGAAGGCCTGAAATAGTCTAATGGCCAATAATGCCTGAGATGTAAACATTAAATTGTGAAGGCCTGCATATTAGGGCTAGGGTCCCTGGATTTCAGCCCCTTAACTTCAGTGCAACAAGTATTTATTGAGTAGCTTACAGTTGGTTCAGTGCCTTACTGAGCCCTGTAGAGGACACTAGTATAAGAAGGGCACCTTGCCCTCAATAACACCTTATCCTGTGGCCTGGATGGACTTGCACCAATAAAAGTTCTGGTTAAAGTTCACGTCCTCCAGGAAGCTTTCCCTTATCATACCCATTCTGAGCATATCCTGCATCTCCTTGAAGCCCTACTGATATTTAATTGTTTTTGGCAGGGGGGGACAGGGGGGGATGGAAAGAAGGGGAGCATTTATAGGTGGTTTTAATCTTTTTGATTATATGGGTAATTTGTTTCCCCAGTCAGGTCAAAAGCTCCCTGCAACATTAGAATTGTGTTTCTGTTTATATTGTTATTCCTCTACCCGTGTCCCTTTATATGTATTATGTGGTTAATTTGTTTTCTTCACCTAATGTTCTAGATGGGCCTTTGATTACACTCAGATCCAAAGTCCACTTCTAGAGTGGGTCAGCCTTTCCTTAGTTCAGGGTTCTGTGTTATCAATGCTTTGGGGTATCTTGTTAAGGAACATGCTAGTGCCTGGATTGTAAAAAAAAAAAAAAAAAAAAAAAAGCAGAGACCACTCAGTAGAGCCAGGCATAACTTGAACTCCAACTCTTGGGAAAATGTCATAGTATAGCAGGTTTTTTAAAAAGTGGGTATGCTTTTTATGGCCATCAACAGTACTAGTTGAAATAAGTATCTCTTTTCAATGGTGATTTGGGTCAGTCAAGCAAGCTTCAATAACACTACCACTTACTATGTGGCATGCATATGTGGCTGGTGATAGAAGGACAAGACCAAGAGTTCCAGCTCTCAAGACACTCACAGATTGTTCTCTGACTGCCAGAACACTTACTTCTTCTTTCTGTTTATTATTTGCACAGAGTAGTTGGTTAATAAGGGTTTGTTGTTTTGAACAAAGTTATTAAATGTGGTGATGGTAATGTTAACTCTCATTTCTGTCACTCTTTAAGACTTAGCCAGTACTTTCATTATAACAACTTTGTGAAGTAGGTGATGGAAATACCATTTCCATTTAAATACTAAAGGAGTAGGATTCATAGAATTACACTTAGTAAGTTGCAGAGCTAGGTCTCAAACTTGAGTGCCATTTTCCCTTTTATTCTAGTGTTCTTACTACCACATCAAGCTATTAAATAGCCTCTTAAATCAACCCTAAAGCATATGAAGCAGTCTGAGATTGACTGGGCCCATGCATACAACTTTTGGCAGCTATGGGCAGATTTCTGAAGCCTTGAAATTGTGGGTTCAAGGCCAGTGTTAGGAAGGATATCAAAAGTTCAAGGGATGTAGCCATTGTTCCATGGTAACAGGAAAGGGATCAGCAGGGAATAGAGACGGTGTAAGTTGATGTCAGCAAGCCATAACAATCCATATTTATCAAGAATCTATTTATGTTCATAACACTGCAGAGAGTTGTAGGAGATCCACAGATGAATCAAATACACATCCCTGCTATTACAGAGCTTACTATTTAATGGAGAGAGGTAAGCGAGATGGAAGTTGGAACAGCCAGGTGGGATGCTAGATAGAGAACTGGGCCTGGAGTCAGGAAGACTCATCTTCCTGATTTGAAATTTGGCCTCAAATACTGACTGTGTCACTCTGGGCAAGTCACTTAACCCTGTTTGCCTCAGCTTTCTCATCTCTAAAATGAGCTGGAGAATGAAATGGCAAACCACTCCAATATCTTTGCCAAGAAAACCCCAAGTGGGGTCACAAAGAGTCAGATGTGACTGGAACAGCTGAATAACAGCTCAGTCAAAATAAAATATGAAAATGACTAGGGTAGAGGGCATCACGGTAGCACCGTGGAAGAGATAGTATTTAAAACAGGGCCTTGAAGAGTGAGTAGGAATCAGAGAGGTGGAGCTTTGGGGAAATGGGGATTAAGGTAACATAAACTAAGATATAGGAAGAAACCAAGAGGTGTTTTGGGGAACAAGTAGTTGAAGCAGGGATTGAAACCAAGGGCAGGGCTAGGGATGGGGGTGGTGAGAGGCAGGGCCCAATATAAGCAAGCTGGTCTGCACCAGTGACCCAAGAAATAGAGTGATGATTGGATTCCAGGGACAATGCAACTGTCTTCCTTGCCCTGCTTTCAGACTCTGCTGGGTGTGAGCATCTGAATAGAAGCAGAGCTGACTTCACAGTTGCCTGGGGTCAAAGTGCAGGTTCCCCACCCTTGCTGATCTGAAGTTGCCAGTCATATTGGCTTAGGGGTCCTTTGTTTTCCTGGCAAGGGCAGATGTGAGTTTTGGTTGCCATACTTCACTTAGTTATTTTTTTCCTCCTTTCACTGGTAATGATGACTCTTATGCAGGGATATTAGTGCTTAGCCATGAATATATCTTGTGTTGCCATTGCATTTCCTGTCTTTCCTTTTGAATTATTTTCCCATTCCTTCCAAAGGATGATGACCTACTTTTTTTTTTTTAAAGCCTTTTAACTTAAGTTTCAATTTCAGGCAGTTCATTTTTTCAGAGAATTTTCTGTCTGATTCAGCCCCTTGCAGTGTTTAACTTTGTGCATTGAACATTTGTTGTTCAGTGTTCAGTCGTGTCCAGGTGTTTGTGACCTTGTAGACCATAGCATGCCAGTACTATTC
Source organism: Pseudocheirus occidentalis (assembly GCA_028646575.1). Lineage (NCBI taxonomy): Eukaryota > Metazoa > Chordata > Mammalia > Diprotodontia > Pseudocheiridae > Pseudocheirus > Pseudocheirus occidentalis. The sequence continues at coordinate 74,249,291 of CM053599.1, forward strand.
ATGGGCTTTTCTTGGCAAAGATTCTGGAGTGATTTGCCGTTTCCTTCTCAAGAGCAAACAGATGTTAAGTGATTTGGCCAGGGTCACACAGCTAGTAAGTGTCTGAGACTGGATTTGAACTCAGGTCTTCCAGACTCCAGGCCAGCATCCTATCTCCTGAGCTATCTAGCTGCCCCAATATATGCATTGCACAGAGTTACTTAATAAATATTTGTCTGTTCATTTACCGTATAGGCTCAGCACATGGTTAAATGTTCTGGGAGATATGAAAGAAAATACAGTCTCCACCCACAAGAAGTTTACCATATATTTGGAGAGACAGCATGTAAGGAAATAAGCCTGAGAATTCTGAAGCTTGAGTATAGATTGCTTATGTAAATATGTAGCTATTTAGGAAAAAAGGAAAGATGAGGGTATATTGTTAGTCTGAGAATGTTTCACAAGGATTTGGACTTTGTGTTGAATCCGAAAGGAAGTTATAGCATTTGGATTGATAAAAATGAGAGAATGGTACTTTTAAAATTCTTGATCACCTTTTCTACTTTCTCATGCTGCTCAGGACAGAATGCAGACGCAGCAGATCCACTGGCACTGCTCCATCTTGTTGAGATCATGGGCTCACTCCCTAGGCCATCGTGGATAGATGATCGTTGGAAAGTCAACACTGGAAACGGGCAAGCTTCTAGAATGGTGGAGGGTAGGAGACAAGCAGGGGATGTTAGAAAGAACCTTTAGCTAGGTGACAGGGAATAAAAGCCAGTGAAGTAGCCATTAGGAAGGATAACCAGGGGGGACAGAGTCTTAGAAACTGGGACAATGGTCCTGGTAACAAGGAGTAATTGATGGGGAGCACTTAACAGAGTTTGGAAGAAGCAGGATTGAAGAGCTATAGGAGGGGAGACTGTCAAGAAAGGAATGAATGAATGGATGAAGCATTTATTAAGTGCTTACTTTGTGCTAAACACAATACAGTTAGGAGAATAAATCAGTCTCTGCTCTCTCAGAATTCAGTTCTAATTGGGAAGACAACACATATGGAAGGTTTTAGTCACCAATCAAATGGCCAAGTCCTGTGGACCTTCGGTGCAGCGGCAAAGCAAATGTTAATATCATTTCCATGGATAAAATGGTATCAGTTTCTGAGGTTGAACCATTTGACAGAGCCAAGGACTTTGGTGTCAAGAACTTTCCTTTCTGGTTCTTGGGTTGCCAGGCCGCCTCTCCGCAGGAGTTGTTTCCCGGGATGATGGCTGAGGGTTGTGGGCTAGAAGCATTGCTATTCCTAAAGGACTATGTCTTTATGGGTGAGTTTGGGGATGCTTGAGTGTAGACTGTGCAAGTGGTGAGGAGAAGGAAAAAGAGAAGGTCGTTGGGAATTTTAGAATTTAGGAGAAAGTTTGGAATTTCTTCAGTGGTCAAGTCTACTTTTGTAGTTGAGAAATAGAAACTTAGAATCAACAACATCTGCTCAGTGATGGCATTTTTTCCGGCAATTCTCTTAAGCAGTTGTGTAAAAGTAAAGAATTGTTTCTTGTATTCCATCTTAGGAAGACAAGGTGAAAGTCTGTTTGCACCAGTTTACATAAAATCTGAAATCCAAGAGTTCAGTTCAGGTAACATTTGGGCATTTGTCACCATATAGTTTTAGACAGGTCACTTTGCATCAGACTTCATAATGGAGCAAGCAGCTCTGCCTAGCAGTTAGAAAGCAAGTATAATCCTTTGGCTGGCTTGGAAGGTTTTTCAGAGTCAGGAGGAAGAGTTAGGGTGTGCCTGAGCTTGGTCTGTGCTAAGCCAGCACTCACTCCTGAGTCTTGGGATCCATTTGCATAGACATAGAGCATTTTCCTTGGCAAGTGAATTTCTGAAAAATGGTCTGGATCAGAGTTTGAATTCTTGCTCTGCCAGTGACTGCTTGTGGGATATGGACAAGTCACTTGACCTATGGGTCCTGGGCTCCTGTTTTTTTAGGCCTCTTATAAAATCGGGCATTTGGACCAGTTGGCCCCCAAGATCTCTTATAGCTCTAAATATATGATCCCCCAATTTGATCTAAGTTTGGGAATGAGCCCAATAATTAACATTGCTTTAGAATTTTTGAGTGGATTCTAAGACAGTTTAGAGTTTAATTCTCAATACATTTCTGGGCTTAGGAGGAAAAATTAAAGGATGTATAATTATTTAGTAGCTTTTAAAGTATTTTCAATGAAGAGCTTGTACACAGAGGATTAGGACTAATTGTTTTCTCTCACTGGGAAGAACAATGGGGAATTGAGCTTAAATTGCATGAAAATTGCAGTTGTTTCACTTAAAGACCTTTTTGATTATAAGTAATTGAATATTATAATAGGTAACATGAGATACTGTGGAATCTCTGTCCTTGGAAATATTTATAAATAGGATTAACAGCTCCCTGTCTCAGCTGACTTAGAGTTGTATTTGAAACAGGGCTTGGGTCAGATAGATAACTGTTGCCTTTTAAGAGTTCTTCAGGCTCAGAGTTGGGACCCTAAGAGATGCAGCATGGTACAGTAGAAAGACAGCTTGATTTGGAATGAGGAAGCCTGCCTTGGAATCCTGGTGCTGCCGCTCACTAGCTGGGCAACAGTGGGCAAAGTCTCACTCCCCATGAGCTTCATTTCCCTCCTGCAAAACCATCCCTACCTCCTGTGAGGAAAGTCCTTTGTCAACCTTAAAGTACTGGGTACTGTAACATTACAGATTTTAGTGCCATGTGGCATTATTTCCACTCCTGGTCATTTCCTTCTCCTTGCATTCATCCCAGAGCCTCTGAGCAATCTTGTGATACCTTGTCACATCCATTGTGAGAATTCTTGAGAACATCGTCATTCTTCCCCTTGTCTTCAGACAGACAGACACACACACTCACACTCACACTCACTCACCCTGCCTAGCAAAATAATAGAGATCTGAAAACTTGATACATTGAACTAGTTATTAAACATAGTGAGCTCTCCAATCTAGATGTAAGATACTGAAATTGAGGCTGTAGGGCAGAGAAGCAGACTGACATTCAGAAGGTGGCATGAAAATGTTCTGAAAGTAAAAGGGGCAAGATTTAATAGTGAGCTAGACGGCAGAAGTTGGGAGTGACCAAAAGGTTTCTTGGTTGGGGGTGGGTGATGTAAGGGCATTATCCATTGTGATAGGGAAAGCTGGGAAAAGGGAGAGGATGAAGAAGTAGGGAAATGGTGCTGTTTTAACACATTTAATTTGAGTTGGTGTGGACTAAATGAAGGGGGAAATGCCTAAGAAGTAGTAGATTTATATGTTGTTTGGGTAACTAGGTGACACAACTAGGTGGCTGGCCCCGGAACCAAGAAGACTCATCTTCCTGATTTCAAATCTGGCCTCAGACACTTACTCGCTATGTGACCCTGGGCAAGTCACTTAACCCTGCTTGCCTCAGTTTCCTCATCTGTAAAATGAGCTGGAAAAGGAAATGGCAAACCACTCCAGTATCTTTGCCAAGAAAACCCCAAATGGGGTCACCATTTGTGTGTAATTTGAATTGAACAGATTATTCATCACCAGAGCCAAGACTTCCATGAATAAATAGCTAAATGAATTTCAAGTAATTAACTTTGGAACTTATTATATGAAGCATTTTTAGATCTGCCAAGTCTACTATAGAATGTTAGCCTTTTGAGGATAGGGACTTTTTGTTTCCATTTTTATATTTCTTACATTCCTAGCACAATGCCTTTTGCACATAGTAGGTGCTCGCTAAGTATGGCAAACTGATTTAAATTAAGTTCCCCTAATTTTAACAATTTAGGAATCTTCACCTAAAGTTCAGTCTCCTCTATGAAGTCGTCTCTGATCTTTCTTGTCAGTAAATGCCTTTTCTCCCTTGGAACTGATGCTTGTCTATGATTCTCTTACTTTATGTTATTGTGTTTTTCTTTTAGAGTGAAGATAGAAATCATGTCTTATTTAGACTGTATCTGCAGCACCAAGGACGGTGCTGTGTACTCACCAAAAATCTGTCGAATTGCATCGAATTATTTTCCTTAGAGATGGCCTCAGAATCACAAAGTCCTGGGTTCAGGTTCTGCCTCTGAATCATACTAGCTTTGTGACCCTGGGCAAGTCAGTTAATTTGTGAGTGCTCTAGTCATTGTGAGTGCTGACCTACATTGGTAGATGGGTTTTCCTCATCAGTGAAATCACACGTCCATCCTATCCTGTTGTCAAGGAAGTAACAGTGAATTTCAGGTTGAGCTGTTTCAGTAATAGAAAGAAAGTTAATATAGACCACTTAATGCAAAGCTCTGGGAAATATAATCCAACAGTTCTTCATGGAAGTCAAACCTGGTGACCTACCAGATCACTTTCATATCAAGCTTTTCTTTCAGTCCTAACTGCTGAGATCAGCTCATCCTCAAATATTAGCTGTGCAATATTACAGCTTCCTGAAGACAAAAGACATCTCTATGCACCCCCACTTCTAACATTTCTGTTCTGAGAAGCCTCCATTGTTCTCTAGACCTAATTAGCATTGAAGAACAGAGAAGGGGGAGGAGGAAGAGAAGCATTGTGTAACCTATTGTGAAGAATAAAGAGACAAATGGAGGTGGTAAGGCTGATTAGAGTGCCATTTATAGCCTGAATAAAAAATGCTTTCTCTGCCAGCCCAGATTGTTTGGCTGTAAATAATGAAAATCGTTTCATTTAAGACATCAATTTATCCCACAGTTGGACTCCTTTGAGATACTCCTCCTTTCTAATTCTGAAAATGTCTGAGAGTTCATTTTAGTACATCAGGAAAGTCGGGAAATACCGCTGGGGATAGCCCAGTATGTGTGGGAGAGAGCCCTTGATTGCCCACTAAAGATAAAACCCCCTTCCACTTTTAAAATGACTATATGCCAGTTTCTCAGAGGTCTTGGGCATAGTAACTTTGCTTTTTTTTTCCTTGTGGGCATGCCACTTTCCCTAATTCTCAGTTTCCTGACCATAAAATGCAGGTAATGCTAGTATCCTACCTATGTCCCAGGCTTGCTCTACGGGTCAAAGAATAAGAGCTCAAGTTTTTGTAATGATTTATTGTTTAAATAGCTCTTCCTTCACAATACTCCTTATGAAGCAAGTAGTACAAACATCATTCAGTTTGGTAAGGAAATGGAAGCTCAGAGAGGAAAATGACTCTCCTGTGGTCCCTGTGGTGTGGTTTTCTGTTGGAAAGCCAGATATTCTTTCAGTTATTCTGTATTTGAAGGCTTTATACAGATGCTATGTTTGGATGTTATTTACATGGTATTAGGTGGCAGGGACAGAACCTATCTTTATATGGTAGCATATGCTGTATGGCTATATTCATTGCCTTAAAACTTGTATTGTTTATTATAGGAGCTGCCTTAGGACTAAGGTTTCTATGTAAGTTAACATTTTTTAGCATGCTTCCCCCCAGATCTTTCTAACCGAATGGCCTCAATCTGGTCACCTGAACAGTGATGGTGCCCACAAGGTATTGTCCCAGTGCTTCTTGTCCTGGAAGGAATCTCTTATATGTTCTATCAAAACTTGGCACTAGGTCTTTCTTCTTATCCCCCTCAGAACCATAGCCTAATGCTATTTCCCACTCTTATTCTTCAGGCTACTGCTGATCTTATTAGTTGAAGGCTATAGAAATAGTGAAAATTTGGAAATGATGCCCCTTCTGACCCCATCAGGAGAGCAACACAGAAATGAGTAGCAACCACCACCCTACCTGAGTGTAGGAGGTCAGATTTGTCATGGCTAAGGCCATCACAATCTGACTTTGTCATTCTGTGCTGCTCCACTCAGCAAACTAAAGGCTTGGCAGTATCCTGATATGGCAGCAAAAATAAATATTGACAGATATATGCCCTAGTCTTTAGGCAATAAGGGTTTTATTTTTTTAATTCCAAGAAAAAATACATATGATCTGGTAGCAACAGCAAAAAATGGCAAATTAATCTGGCCTGAAAATGAATGATCTACACCAACATGGATGGATGCTCAAAAAAGATGAATATGCAAGAGGGGTTGATCCATCTTGATTCTGAGATGTCTAGATCACTCTAAAAACTAATTCTAATCATGCAATCTGGAATAAAAATTCTTGGGAGGGGAAACTTATAGCTATAAAGGAAAATTTTCATATTTGAGATGAGCATGTATAAAAGACTGAGGGAAGGACATATAACAAAGGACAAATAGAAAATATCATCATGAACCTAAAAGAATGAATTGTGTTTAAGAATGCTAAAACCCACACTGGACTGAGGCATGTGAAAAAATCCTAAAAACAGTAGGGTTTTTGGTTTGTTTTAGCTGTAGTAAGATTTCCATCAGTCTTCCTTTGATGCCTCATGATGGGGATATAATTGACTCAGGGTTCTTGAAGGCTATGCCAGTGGAACACACACTCTGTCATGTCCTACCGAGCTGGAAGTTCTTTAACAACGGGCCAGGTGATGGACTGGATTGCTTCTGACTGACTATCAGCCTTAACTAGGGGATGATGTTTTGTTCATCTACAACAATTTGTGAAAACCATTAACCAAGGCCTAGAAAGGTTGTGATGTAATTGGTTGAGGAAGTTTTTTGTTGTTGTTGTTGTTATTGTTCAGTCTTTTAATCATGTCCAACTCTTTGTTATTTGTCAGAATAAATAGCATTAAAATAAATGGCATCGTGACCCCCATGAACCATAGCATACTAGGCCCTTCTGTCCTTCACTATCTCCTGAAATACGTCCAAACTCACGATCATTGCTTCCATGACACTCATCTGTCCATCTCATCCTCAGTCATCTCCTTTTCTTTTGTCTTCAATCTTTCTCAACATCAGGGTCTTTTCCAGTGAGTTCTCTTTTTCAATTATAAGGCCAGAGTATTTAAGCTTCAGTATTTGACCTTCCAGGCAATAGCTTGGATTAATTTCTTTAGATATTGTGAGGAAGTAACTGCCATGATAAAATCATGAATCCTTGAAGTATGGGAATATTGGAGGAAAAAAGCTAAAGGAAAGAGGTCCACAGCTTGGCTCATATGCTATAATATCAGCAAATAATGGAGAGAGAGAAGAGCCACTCAGCTCCTATTTTGTTTTTATCTTGTTCTCCAAGAAGAATGATATCTAACCCAAAGCCTCATTGAATTGAAGGCCAGGATGAGAGAAAAAATGCCATATGACCACTTCAGATGAGATCAAATCTTAGTACTCTGCTGAATTATATCTATATATCATTATGAAAATAACTTGCAGATAATGATTAAGGAATAAATTAGTGACCAATTTGGGGAACCTGAGAAATCAGGTAGAATGGAAGAGATAACTGAAGTCAAGAAGAGGTAGACAGATGCCTTTTTATGCTTAAAGCTCATCTCCAATGACTTTCCCCTGAAGATACCACATAGCCCTGTTCTGCCTTTCTCTAATGCACTTACTGTATTGTGTATATTATAAATATTTCTCTATGCGTCTCATTTACAGAAGGGATCTTATCTAAAATTTTTATATTTCCCCTGTGTAATATAGGAAGTATAGGAAAGCCCCCCATGAATGTTGTGAGACTGGAATCTCCTTAAACATATAGACTTCCCTGTGTATCTTCTGTATCCCCCTCCTTTCCTTCATTCTGCAAGTATTTCTGAACATCCACTATGCTAGGCACTAGAGATACAGATAAAAAAACAACAGTTACTCCCTCTAAAGAGCTTATGGTCTGGACTTTCTTGGATAGGAGAGTGACATGGTCATGCTTTAGGAAAATGACTTTAGCAGCTGTGTTGAAAATGCTTTGGAGAGGGATGAGGCTTAAGGCAGGAAGACCATTGAGGAAGATATTGCAGCAGTGCAGGTGGGAGATAATGAAGCCCTGAATTAGGGGTAGAGTCCTGTGTGAGGAGAGAAAGGGATGGATCTGAGAGCTGTTGTATAAGTAGAATTGACAGACCTTGGCAACTGCTTGGATATGTGATGAGGGAGAGGGAGGAGTCAGGTGGGACTCCCAAGGTTATAAACCTGTATTACTGACAGGATCGTGGATCCCTTGACAGAAATAGAAAAGTTAGGAAGTGGGATGGGTTTAGAGAGAAAGAAAATGAATTCTATTTTGGACATGTAGAGTTTGAGGTGCCTATGGAGCATCCAGTTGGAAATGTTCCGTAGGCAATTGGTGATTTGGGATTGGAGCTTAACAGAGAGACTAGAGCTTGATATGTAAAACTGGGAGTTATTTGCACAGAGATTATAGTGGAACTCAGTATAGTACTAGGCACATAAGTCCTCAATAAATGTAAAATAGCTCAAGTGCTATTTTGTCACCCAAAAGATTGCCTCTGACTCCCTAATTCTTTCAGGAGCAGTGAAAATCTGGTCAGCATTGTAGATGAGAAGCACCTGCTCTTCTTTCTTACTATTAATAGTGGCTTGCATTAATTTAGTTTTTTAGTTTGTAGAATACTTCTTAGAAAACTTATAAATTAGGTAAAACAAATATTGTAATTTCCATTTTACAGGTAAGTAAAACTGAGTCTAAGAGATGATAAATGGTTTGTGTAAGTCACACAGCTATTAAGAATAAAAGCCAGTGCAAAAACCTAGCTTTTCTCTAGTTCCAGTAATCTTACCACATCCCTGTGTCTTCTCTCAAGAGTAAAGGCCTGACAGTAACAAGTTCAAAATATTATGCTTTCTGGGTGTCCATGGAACTGCATCAGAAGGTCACAGGATCTTTTTCCCCAAGTGAGTAGTCTGTTGCTATTTAAATCTCCTTCTTAGTGTTGGCTGGAATTAATATTTTAAAAAACCCCAAATCTCAAACCTCTTCAGTAACAATTGTTTCCAGTTCTATTTCCCCATCCATAATCCCTTAACACGATTTTCCTTCTTGGGTATAACCAGTGTATGTTTAGCCTTTCCTTTTACCAGTGCTTGTCAAGATGCAGAGGATTCCCTGTAACACATTGCTCACATTGACCCTAGGGTACCTCTGGGGTTAAGTACAAGGAATGGAATGTCCCCTGGTGTTCCCATGGAAGAAAATGAATGGAAAGTTTAAAGAAAGCAAATTATGGTATTAAGCTATGGCAGAATTGCTTAGGGATTTCTGACCCCTTTCGCTCGTGCTGTTCTTTGGCTTTCAACTCTCACAGTTCACATGGTAGACATATTTTGAAATGGTTTGACCTTTAAAGGTTTGCTGCTGTGATCTCTAGATGTTTATACACTATTCGAGTGCTTAATGATTAATTCAAAGCATTGGCTGATTGATGGTGTTTCTGTTGAGGGTGTTATGAAGGTAATTACTTTACAGGTCTTAGTTGGACTACATGTGTTACCCTGTGCAAGTCATTTCGCTTCTGTTTGCCTCAGTCTCTTCATCTATAAAATGGGGATAACACTAACACCTGCCTCCCAGAGTTGCGAGAATCAGATGAGATAAAATTTATAAAGCACTTCAGCAGAGTGCATGGCACCTAGTCAGAGCTGTATAAATGTTGTGGCTCACTCCTGGCTCTGTGATCCTGTAATCTCTTAATCCTTTTGAAGTGCTGCACTCAGGGAGACGTCACTACTTTCTGCAGTGTTCCGTCTTGAGAAGCTGAGGCACTGTGAGGGTGAGCTAGGTCTGGAGTTAAGGTTAGCAAGCTCCCAGGGCAGTGACTATGACCCATCTGCTCAGCTGGAAACAGTACTGGATGCTAAAGCTGTAGTTTTGAGCCCTGTGAAGGCTATTTCTCTTTTTCCTATTACACTACTTTTTGTTCACCAAGTATATGTTCAAAGCCTATTATACATCAGTCACCTAGGGATATAAAGATGAATAAGCCTTCGTTAAACAAATGTATTCCCTTTTCCTATCCCCTTTCTACCTTTTTCCTATTCCTATCTTGCTTTGAGTCACATCACAAAGACAACTGGGCAGGTGAGTGGAGATGCTGGTCTATAACTGGAGGAACAATTCAAAACACATCCCCTAGTTTGGGGAGAACATAATCTTGTCAAGCAAAAGACTCGTATTTAGTTCTCAGACTCTCATGTGCATGGTCTGTCTTTGATGGATTACTCTTCCTTCTTTCTAGCTGCTACTCTAATCTTTCCCTTTTCCCCCTTTCTCTTTCTACTTTATTTTAAAGTATGTAGAGCACTGTTCTAGGCACTGGGAAAGATAAGTAAGATATTTTCTGCCTTTAAGGAACTAGGTCTAAGATTGAGGAATAAATGTAGTACACATTAGCCCATAAGAAGAGCACAGGAATGTAAAGGAGAGGTGATTAAACTTCTCTTGTTTTCCTTCCAGTTCCCCGATATTTTGTGCTGATTCTTGGGGGTTAGACTACCTCAAAGGCTTTTGTTTACTTTAGGATCCATATAGGCCATAGCCTAAAAACTGGTAGTAAATTCTTTTCCTTTTGAATATGGTATAAAGTTCTTTTCCATTGTGCCTTTCATTCTGTTTTTAGATAGTTTCAGTACTAGGCTCCAAGTTCTTTTCCTAAGAGAGGGCTTCAAGATATTTTCCTATCCTCTTTGCTAGGAAGGCTGTACTCATTTGGAAGGGCAAAACCTGTATTTCTTCTTACCCACCAGTTACCTCACAGCCAGATGTCTGGATGCCCAAGTCCAAGGACCACCCAACATTGCTTTTTTTTTTCTCCTACTTGGTTTTCTGGCATCATTTTTCTTCTTGATCTGACTTCTAACTCCTCGTTTTGCCTTCCTTTCACCCTGTATTTCCTTGTTTTCTATAGAGCAGAAGTTCTTAACCTGTGAAATTTTAATATCTTTTGATAACTATTTCCATATCATTGATTTCCTTTGCCATCCTGTGTATTTTTTTGGAGGGGAGGAAGGAGGGCAATTGGACATCAAATTATTAACTATTAAGCTAATTGGGGTTAAGTGACTTGCCCAAGGTCACACAGCTAGTTAAGTGTCAAGTATCTGAGGCTGGATTTGAACTCAGGTCTTCCTGACTCCAGGGCTAGTGCTCTATTCACTGTACCACCTAGCTGCCTCTAATCCTATATATTTTTTAAAATGCATTTGAAAACATACTGAGAAGAAGTCCATAGGACTTAACCAGATTGCCAAAGGGGACTGTGATACAAAAAAAAGTTGAGAACCTCTGCTATAGAGTATTTAAGATACTGTTTCTTAGAGACATGCCTCTGAGCAGCTCTAAGAATATAATTGTAGGGAATGTAGAGATGCTGTGGGAGACCCTGGCAGATTACCAGGGAGAAGAACCGTCTCTGTGTTTTATCCATTGTGTAGACAGGCAGAAGTGTTTTGAACTGTGTCTGTGTTCTATCCATTATTCTTTCCTAAATACTTCTTTTCTTCGAGGATGTATGAAGTAAATCTTTGGCCTGCTAGTTTTTTCTTTATTTTGAACTTAAATCTGACACTCTGCAGCTTCTACTTATTGTTCCTAGTTCTGTCCTCTTGGTGCAAACAGAATGAACCTAATTCCTCTCTACATGGTAATCCTTTGACTACCTGAAGACAGTAATCAGGTCCTTCATCTATCCCTTCCTTTTGACCCAGCTCACATCTTTTGCAGGCTAAAAACATATAAGTTCCTTCCACTTATCCTGTATGACATTGGCTTAAGGCATTTCACTATTCCTCATCACCTCTGGATGCTGTACACCTTGTGAACATCTTTCCAGAAACACAGAACTGAAGCCAGTTCTCTAGATTAGGTCTGACTAGGCCAGGGTGTGCTCTGGACACCGTGTTTCTCAGTGGGAGATAACAGTTGTATTTCGACTACAATGTTTTACTGTTGACTCATATTGAACTTTTAATCCCCTGAAACCCTAGGTCTTTGTCATAGGAACTGTTATCTGCCGTCACCTTCCCCATTTTATACTTGTGAAATTGATTTTTTGAACCCATGAAGGATTTTATATTAATCTTTGTTCAGTTTGATCTTGCTAGAATTGACTTGTTGATCTGTCATTGAGTATCTCATGGCAGGTAAGAAAGAAAGAGCCGTGAACTTAGGAGGCCAAAGCCTTGAATTGAGTTGCTTGGCTAGATGTGCCTATATCTGTTGCGCTTCAAGAGTTTTCAAAGTGCTTTCTTCACCGCAACCCTGTGAGATAGGTGGTGTACATATCTACATATCACTAGTAGGTCAAGTCCCTCCCCTGACTTGTACTAGCAGTATGACCCTGGGGCAGTCACTTAAATTCTCAGTACCCTAGGTAACTCTCAAAGACTATAAGTTTTTTGTTTTGTTTTTTTAGTTAAAACCATATTGATTTATATATGATATTATACGAAATGTATAGAAGAATAGGCTATGTGGTATGGTTTGTTCTTTGTTTTTTCTTTAAAAATTAACCTTTTATTTATTTATTTTTAGTTTTCAACATTCATTTCCACAAGATTTTGAGTTACAAATTTTCTCCCTGTCTTTCCCCTTGCCCGCACCCCAAGATAGCAAGCCTACTGAATACCCCTTCTTCCAATCTGCTCTCTCTTATATCCTTCCCTATCGCCCCCCCTCCCAACTTTCTAGTAGGGCAGGATAGATTTCTATACCCCAGTGCCTGTATATATTATTTTTGAGTTCTAGTTATAACTCTCAAATGTATTAGCTTTGTGAGCATGGATAATAAGTCCCTTCACCTTTCTGAGTATCAGTTTTCTTTTTAAAAAAAATTTATTGACTTATTTATTTACTTTTAGTTTACAAGATTCAGTTACAGAATCACTTGAGTTTCAGATTTTCTCCCTCCCTTCCCTCCCACCATGGTGGCATACAATCATGTATGGGATCTGCAAACACTTTCACATTGTACAGTAGTCTGGTTGTATAGAAGCGTTGTAACCAATGGAATGAATAATGGGAAAAAAAAGAAAAGAAAAGAAACAAAACAAAATGGAAAAGAACAATAGCATGTATTGCTTCAGTCTCCATTTAAACTCTGGTCTTTCTAGATCTTTCTATGAGTGTAGAAATCGCCTTCCATTCTGAGACTTGTAGAGCTGTCTTTTTAACTGTGAGTTGCTGAGAAGAGTCCAGTTTATCAAGGATGGTCATTACACATATGATGTATCTGTGACTGTGTACAAATTTTTCCTGGTTCTGCTCTTCTCACTTAGCATCAATTCTGTATAACCCTCTCCAGGTAATTATGAAGTCCATCTCCTTTCCATTTCTTATAGCACAATAGTATTCCATTACATTCATATACCATAACTTGTTCAGCCATTCCCCAATTGATGGGCATCCCCTAAGTTTCCAGCTTTTTTGCCAGGTATAGTTTGTTCTTTCTCAATTTTATGCACTTGTAGTAAACCATATTTCTTTGTTTAGTCATCATATGGATGTGAATGGACAGAAGAAACATTTACTAACTTTGAGAAATGTGTATGTGACAAGAACACTTACTTAAAGTGATAGAAAAATAAGGAGTAGAGATAAAACAGGCAGTTTACCAGGTTTTGGCACCATGCTTTTCAACATTCATTTCCACAAGATTTTGAGTTACAAATTTTCTCCCTGTCTTTCAATCCCAAAAGGATTTGGGATTAAGACACCTGTGGAGCCAGAAGGGCTTAAAGCTTCAGGCAAGGACCTTGTCATGCCTTGACCAGGACTTAACACTGAAAGGAAAGCCTCTGGCACCACACCTAGCCATGAAGGATCTCAGATATCAGACCTGACCCAGAATGGAGTACATGTTCCAGGTGTGGGTTAGCGTCTTTAAAAATTATTTTAAAAAATTAACAAAAATTTATTTTATCTCTCTTCCACCTCCATTAAAGAAAAAGAAAACTTATGTGGAAAAATATACACAATAAAGCAAAACATATTTCCACATTGTCCATATCCAAAAATATGTTTCATTCTGCAACCTGAGTCCTTCACCACTCTTGTCAGGAGTTTCAGACTATCAATTGTGAAGCAGATCCCAGCCTGCATTGTTAGTGGGAATTTCCTCACTAGCAAGTTCCCTGTGCCAATGGGCACATTCAGTCCCTTTTAGAGATGAGGAGAGTGGAGTTGAGAGAGGTATGAAGTAGGGGTAGAATTAAAACCCAGCTCTTCTAATTACTCCACATATTCCCATCTCTCAAAGCAGTGCTCAGAATCCTTAGTTCATAAGATGATTTTGAGGAAAATAATTTGCGGTTTTTAATGGGATATCACATTATGAACTGTTACTATTATAGCACATAGTTGGTACAAATAACTGTTTGAATGAATAAATGAATGAATTTTCACTCACTAGTTTTACCATCCTGAAAAAATCATTTTTCTGATTCTCTCCACTTAACCAGTGTCTTGTAGAGAGTTGTAAACTGTGTGTCAACTTACTTTACCCAATAATTTGAAAAATGTCTTCCTCCTGCCTCTCACTGTCCAGATCATAGTGTAAAAAATGGTGAGGAAGGAAAGGCTTTTCTTGATTTGGCATTTGTTAAAGCAAAGCCAAGTTCTAAGTGATTGTTGCCTCCTTTTTAAGTAGAAGTGGTTTGGACTTTTCCCTTTAAATTGATTTTTTTCCTTTGCAGCAAATTCAGGGGTGTTATATATGCCCAGACAATCCCATAATTGTCTTTAATTTGTTCTGCAGACTTTATTCATTTCAAATTTTCCAACTGTGGATAAATCACTGGTTCTGACAGGCTTACTAGTTAAGTATGAATGTGAGTGGGGGCACTAAATGCATGTTTTGTACATGGAAGGGTATAATACATCAATCCAGCTTGGTATTTTCAAAAATGTATTTGAATTGAGATCTGAATTAGAGTACTGTGCTTGATGGGAATCAGAGACATTTCTTTTTGACAGAAAAATAGAAATTTTAACGTGTTACCTAACTCTCATCTTAATTTTTGGATAAAGCTTGATGTCCTGAGGTATAAAAAAACTTTTAAAGTCAAGGCTCTACATAAGAGCACTTTTGATCATCAACAAGGAATATTAAATCTAAACAAATTTGGACAACAGTTCACCAGACAAGTTTTGTGCAGAGCATTGACTTTGATGCTGGAGGAGATACAAAGCTTAACTGAGATCTGCTCTCACTGAGCTCAGAGTCTAGTAGGGGAATATGACTTACATATAACTTATTAAAATATGCTATAACAAAATAATATTGGTATAAGACAAAAGTTCTATGGAAATTATAAGGAAGAAAAGTCCACTACAGACTGGAGGGTTTAGGAAAGGCTTTGTGGAGAAGGTGACATTTGGGTTGGGCTTTAAAAGAGAGGAATTCAGTAGACAAAGAAGGTGAGGGAGAATATTCTAGGCATGGAGAAGAGAGTGAACAAAGTAGAGCTGGGAAAGCACAAATTGTGTTCTGCGGGGTAGAGTACTTAAGTTTCACTGTACTATAGACTGTGGAGAGAAGTGATAAGAGATAAGTCCCAAATGGGCACAGAGGTGCCAGGTTGGGCAGGATCTGGAAGCCAAAGTGTTTTGGCAGTAAGAAGTCACTATAGATTTTTGAGTTAAATAGGGGCTTGAATTAATCTATAAGTAAGATTATTCCATGAATAATATAAAGGTTAGAGCAGGGAAGGGGAAGACTTGTTAGGTGGCTTTTGTAGTAATCCAAGCAGGCGGTAATGAGGGCCTGAACTGGGTTGATGGCCATGGGAATTCAAAGAAAGGAACACATTCAAGAGAGACCAGGAGATAAAATTCATAGGACTTGGTTACTGATTGCATACAAAAGGTAAAATTAGTGGAAAGGTCAAAGATACCACCAAGGTTTCTAACATGGAAGACCTGGGTAGGGGTGGTGCCACTGATGAGGACATGGAATTTAAAAGGAGCAGATTTGTCTTCTTACTAGTTTGCTGCTGAATTTTGCTAGTGGAAATCATCTGTCCATTCTGCATTTACTAAACATTGGAGGAGCTGATGGAAATACAAGCTTCAGCTGGACCCTCAGTGGTACCTGGTGGTCTTTCATTCTTCTCTTTGACTGTTACTCTCCTCACAGGGGTTCTTCTGATCCTTTATTTTTCTAGACCCTTCTATATCACTTCCTCTTTCTCTTCCTTCTCAGCAAAGGGCCTCATCTCCTACCATACTGAGAAATTCAAGGCCATGTAGTCGTGAACTTCTTTCTCTTCTACACTTGAGAATGTGTTTACATCATTTTCCATTCTTTTCTCCTTTGCACTAGTATCAGAGAAGTAGTCCTTTTCCTTACAGAAGCTAATTCCACTACTTGTGCCCTTGATACCACCTCCACATATCTTCTCCAGGAGTTTACCTTTTTAATATCCCTTCAACCCTCACTCACCTTCAGTCTCTTCTTATCTACTGCTGCCCAGCTCAAACCACTCCTTTAAAAACAAACAAAACCCCCTTTACTTGATTTTGCTATTTCCTTCAGGTAATACCCTGTATTCTTCTGCTTTTCACAGTTAAATGCCAAGAAGAATCTGCCTATACAGACTGGCTCTACTTCTTCATCCTGTACTTCCCAATCTCTTGCAGATTGACTTCTGACCCCATCACTGAACTGAAACTGCTCTTTCCTAGATGACCAATGAACTTTTGATTGCTAAATCTAACAGCCTGTTCTCAGTCCTCTTCCTTCTTGACTTCCTTACTTCTTTTTTAAAAAAATTTTTATTTACAGCTTTGAGTTCCAAATTCTATTCCTTCTTCCCTCCTTCCCCTCCTCCCCCAAAACGGTAAGCACTCAGATATAGGTTATACATGTGCATTTATGCAAAATGTTTCCATATTAATCATCTTGTATAAGAAGACTTAAATAAAAGAAAAAAATGAAAGAAAGTGTGCTTCAGTCTGTATTCAGTCAATCCCATTTCTTTCTCTGGAGGCAGATAGTATGTTTCATCATTAGTCCTTTGTCTTGGTGTTGACTTGGATTGCTGTAATGCTTAGAATAGCTAAGTCATTCACAGTTCTTTATCATACAGTATTGCTATTATTGTGTGCAGTGTTCTCCTACTTAATTTCAATTAACTATGTGTCAGTACCTGTAAGTCTTTCCAGGTTTTTCTGAAATCATCCTGCTTGTCATTTCATATAGTATTTCTTATATTATTCCATCACAATCATCATATACCACAACTTGTTCAGCCATTCCCCAGTTGATGGGCACCCACTCAATTTCTAATTCTTGGCCACCACAAAAAGAACTGCTATAAATATTTTTGTACATGTGGGTTCTTTTCCCTTTTTTGTATGTCTTTGGGATATGGAGCTAGCAGTGGTATTGCTGGATCAAAGGGTACGCACAGTTTTTTAGCCCTTTGCGCATAGTTCCAAATTGTTCACCAGAATGGTTGGATCAGCTAACAACTTTACCAGCAATGCACCAGTGTCCTAATTTTCCCACGTCTTCTCCAACATTTATCATTTTTCCTTTTTTGTGATATTAGCTTATCTGATAGGTGTGATGTGGTACCTTGGAGTTATAATCTGCATTTCTCTGATCAGTAGTGATTTAGAGGATTTTTTCATATAACTATAGTTAGCTTTTATTTCTTTGAAAACTGCCTATTCGTATCCTTTGACCATTTACCAATTGGAGAATGACTTATATTTTTGTAAATTTGACTCAGTTCTCTATATTTGAGAAATGAGACTTGTATCAGAGATACTTGTTGCAGAATTTTCCCCAGTTTTCTGTTTTCTTTATAATTGTGATCACATTGATTTTGTTTGCGTAAAAACTTTTAAATTTCATATAATCACGATTACCTATTTTACATTTTGTAATGCTCTCTTTATCTTCTTTGGTCCCAAATGCTTCCCTTATCCATAAATTTGACAAATAAACTGAGCCATGCTCTCTTAATTTACTTATGCTATCACCCTTTATGTGTAAGTCATGTACCCATTTTGACCTTACCTTGGGTATATGGTGTGAGATATTGGTCTGTAACTGATTTTTGCCATACTGTTTTCCGTTTTTCCCAGCAGTTTTTGTTAAATAATGAGTTCGTGTTCCAAAAGCTTGGCTCCTAGATTACTATGGTTATTTACTATAAATAAAATAAATTTTGGTATGTTGTCATTTTCTTTAATGAAGTTATTTATTGTTTCTATGTTTTGTTCTTTGATCTACTTGTTTTTTTAGGAGTAGATTGTTTAAATTCCAATGAATTTTAAAATTCTTTCCATTGTCCATTATTGAATGTAATTTTTATTGCATTATGATCTGAAAAGGATGTGCTTACTATTTCTGTTTTTCTGCATTTGGTTGTGAGGTTTTTATGTACTAATACCTGATCAGTTTTTGTGTAGGTGCCATGTATTGCTGAGAAAAAGGTATATTCCTTTCTTTTCTCATTCAATTTTCACCAGAGATCTATCATATCTAACTTTTTCAGAATTTTATTCATGTCTTTAACTTCTTTCTTGTTTATTTTTTTCATTTAGATTTATCTAGTTCTGAGAGGGGAAAGTTGAAGCCTCACACTAGTAGAGATTTATTATCTATTTCCTGTAAATCTTTCAGCTTCTGTAAATGGCCACTCAATTTACTAGCCTAAGGGCCAGCCTTAGGTTGTGTTCTCAGGAGGGAAGAAGAGACCAGAGAATGGAGGAACATACAGCTTGTAGTTTATTCCAACATGGCACGCTATTTTATACTCTCTAACATCCCATATGTAAACATGGCAATCCATGCTGTTCCTGTGCTGTACCTATGCTGTACTCATACATAATACATACGTCAGTAGGAATGAGAACAGGACTGACACGCATGTTATCAGGAAACAGGGGAGAGCATAGTTTGGAGAGCCGATCAGGATATTATTACCATAGAGATAACAGGCTTGAGGGCTTATCGGTCGTCCCTGCCATCCCTAGACCATCCATGACCCTCAACAAACCACAATAACCCCAACAAACTTCCTTAAAAAACTAGATGCTATACCATTTGGTGTATGTGTGTGTGTGTGTATATGTGTGTATAAATGTACATATACATATACATACACACATATATACACACATGCTATATAAACATATAGCATATGTGTTTAGGACTGATAGACTTCATTGTCTAGGGTACCTTTCAGCAAGATATAGTCCCTTTCTTTATCTCTTTTAATTAGATTAATTTTTGCTTTTGCTTTGTGTGAGATTAGGATTGCTGCCCCTGCTTTTTTTTTTTTTTAACTACAGCTGAAGCATAATATATTCTACTCCAGCCTTTTTACCTTTACTCTGGGTATCTTTCTGCTTCAAATGTATTTCTTGTAAACAACATATTCAACATAAGATTCTCTGTTTTAATCCATTCTGCTGTCTACTCCCGTTTCATGGGTAGGTTCTTTCCATTCACATTTATAGTTATGATAATTAACTCTCTATTTCCCTCCATGCTATTTTTTTTACTTGTTCATCCACCCCCTTAAGCCCCACCCTTTCCCTCCTCACAAACATATTACTTCTGATCGCCTCCTTCCCCAATATACTCTCCATTTTATCAGTCTCCTCTCCCCCTTCTGTTATTTCCATCTCTTTTTCCTTCCTTATATACTCCCCCTATTTTGCAAATGAAGAAACTGAGGCCTAGGAAGCCTATATAACATTGGTAGGCCTAAGGTTACCAAGGTAGGCAAAGGAGACCAGCTTGGTACTTTGTGATATTATGTCATTAGCAAAATATTTGTAACTTTGGGGAGGAGCATTAGAAGGAAAAAAATGTCATAACCCTGAACTCTTTTTGTGGAAGAATCAAAATTAAGTAGAAATATTTGCCTTGTGACTTTGACCTGGAAATGTGACAGCTAGTGTTGAAGGAAATCTTTTAAACCGGGGCACCATGAAAACATTTTTCAGATTTCTTAAGCTGAGAGTAATGGGAAAATGTAATGAGTCCTAAAGATTCCTTCCTTCCCTCTCCTTTCTTTCATTTATTTAGCAACCATTTTTTTCAGCACCTCCTCTTTACCAGGTACTGGAGATGCAAAGATAAAAACAGAAAAGTCCCTGCCTTTCAAGGAGTTTCTGTTCTGTTGGAGGAAATGACACAGACCCAGATAATTCAGTACCCAGTACCTATAAAGTAATTTCTGGGATGGGGCATTAGCAGAGCTAGAAGAATCATGATACACTTCAACAGGAGGTGGCACTTCAGCTTACCCTTGAAACAAAGGAGGGATTTTGTAGGGGGGGGGTAGGAGAATGAGGAGGGAGGGTATACTAGGCATGGGGAACAGGCTGGGCAAAGGAGTGGAGAGAGGAAACAGAGGATTGTATCAGAGAGCATCAGCTAAGTCAGCTTGGCTAGAATGGAGCTCTTGAAGAAGAGTAGTAATGGATGTGGGATAACCCTGGAGAGATAGAGAGGAGGCAGATTGTAAAGGGCTTCCACCTGCATTTTATTGTAGAGGCATTTGGGACCAGTGGAGTTTTTTGAGTAGGAGAGTGACATGGTCAGATCTGGGTTTGGCAGAGTCTGTATTCCATCCTGCACAATCATTTGGTTCATACTGAGTCTTCCTGAAACACACTTTAATCATGTTATTCCTCTCCTTCTTACTCTACAGTGGTTTAAAATAACCCACCAAATAGTATTTGACTTGGCTTTTAACACCTAAAATCCATTCCATTCTTCTTCATCTGTTACCACAGTACATGCACTTTGATGTATTTGGTCTAATAAGGTCAATTTCCTTATTCCTCCCCTACCCCAACAGTTTATACCTCTTTTTCAGGTTGTTTGCCCTAACTAGAGTGTCCTCCTTCCTTAACCCTGCCCATCCGGCCCACGAGAAGTCCCTCCTCTTCCACGAAAGTCCCTGGAGTAGAAGTATCACACATAGGAGTGTAGCCCAGACCAGATTAAAGTCTAATCGGGAAATATTGAACAAAACAAATTAATTTTATATTTGTGTGTGTTATACATAAACACGTACACATGAGCATGTGGTTTTCTAAGTGAATTTGTGACCCACGGGGATCCTTATATACAATTTTGTCTCCAGTTTATATTTGAGTTTGACGCCACCACCCTAGAGCACGGCAATTCTCTGTGTTCTTTCCCATTTCTAATTCTTTTGTTACTTCTGACGAGGGTATGAAAGGAGCACCTTGTTGAATACCTTCTTATTCTCTGAATGTCCATGATACTCAGTTTGAGACTTTATTCTGATATAAATAACACTGAATTAGAATGAGAAGATCATATCCCATGCCTTAAACTTTGTGCAAATTGCTGTTATTATTAGCTGCTGCATAGAAAACACTGCTAGACAGGGATTGTTATGTTTTATATTCGTATTTGTACTTTGTATTCAGTAAGTGCTTAGTAACATGGTCCTGAGTTCAAGTGATGGCATGTTTGTTACTAAATTCCTAATAATCTAGTACAGAATAAGCACTTAAAAATGTTTAATAGACTAAGGCATGAAATATACTGAAGTTACTGGGATACTCTTGACAAAAAGAGCGATTGGAACAATGAGGAGGCTTGGCCTAAAGATGTTTTTGTACCACTGGTTTTACTCTTTTGGAAAATCTTCTCATGAGCACATAAATGCTTCGGTAGGATACTATTCGATTTAGCATGTACATTTATTGAGTACCTATTTTATACACGGCCGAATGAGATATGTCATTGTCCTCACTGGTAAGCTTGGATAATGATTGAAACAGTAGTTTCAGGAGCCTTAGGTAGCAGTTCTCATGCCAGCTTTTGCCTTAGTGAAACCTGTTGTTTTATGAACCTGTCCTGAAGCAAATTTGCCCTTGTGCCTTATTGGAAGACATCCCTGGGGATAGAGACCTCCATGGCCTCTTAATGAGAGCAGTTCTGTTCCCTCTTGTAGTATCAGGTTCAAAGTAAGAAAAGATAATGTGGTAGAATAGAGTAAGTGAATCACAACCAGTTATACTTGCTTCTGAATAGTTGGGGGGGGGGGGTTCCTCCTCCTTTTGCTGCTAAAGGTTAAAGAGATGAGCTTGCTTACCACATTGGCACTTCTCTTTTGGGTTCAGTCGAAAGCTAGGATAAGGGCTTGGCAGTTGCCTAGATGAAACATACGATGAGTGAGAGGGTATGATGAACATTTTAAAATACATATCTTATATGTGCTGTTTTAAAAATACATATCGTCTTAATGCTAGAAAATTCTGATCCTTGTGGCAAATTGTTTTATTGTGCTGAGTTGCCCATTGCAGCAATCGTGGGTGGATGGATAGTCATTTACTGAATCTTGGTCCACAAATGCTTGGTCTTGGTTCCTTTTAGTTACCATTTTAGTGTAGTCTTTCTCAGTCTTAATCACCAATACTGTTTTCTGACTCAGTAGGTTTCACCTAGCCATTAGTAGCTCAGTTATTCTTTGACATAAGTTATTTTTGTTTAATTAATATCAGCTTCCTTATAAAAATGTGATAATGCATGTTTAGAAATCATTTAGCTTTTTTTTTTTTTTGGTCTTTGTGTCCGCAGTAACAGTGCCTGGCACATGGTAGTCCCTTAATAAATAAATACTTGTTGATCAGTTGATTGAGGAGAAGGATTCATAAGGGAGGAATAAAACTATGACCCCCTACACCAGTAGCTAGCTTACCACATACTGAGGGTGCTGGAACACAGAGACAGAGTGAACATTGTGTACTTACACAGCAAATATCCATGATCATGAATGCATAGAATACAAACCCAACAGAGTCACATTTCATTTATGTGGACTTTTCATGGGAATCAGTGGTTTTCAGATGAATGAATTTTCCAGATAACTGAAACTTGCCCCTTGAAGTATTAGTGCTTTTTAAAGAAAATTAGCTTTGGGGGATTGAATTTTTTTTAAAATATAATCCACTTCCTTGCCTTAGTAGTCAAAATAACCCTTGGTACAGTGGCTGCGAGGCAGCACTGTGTTCATGGAGGAAGAGTTCAGATTCTGCCTCAGACTCATACTGACTTTGTGACTCAGGGCACGTTACTTAAATGTTGGTTGTCTCATCTTCCTTATCTCTAACATGGGAAGAATTTTACCTTGAAGGGTTGTTGTGAGGATCCGATGAGATAATCTTTGTAAAGTGTTGAAAATGTAAACCTTAAAGCTCTGCCATTGTAAGGGAACAGCCTCTTCTGACCTGCTGCTTCTAATCTATTATGGTGTTAGAACTGAAATGAGTCAAGTTTTCAGAGCCATATTTATCAGGAGTCAAGGCAAGGACCTCTCCTCTGGGTCAAAGGGGCTGAACTCTGGTCTCATCACTACTAAGGGAATCCACAGGAGAGAAGGCACCTGCCTAGACAAATCCGTGGAAGGGCAGCCTACTGTGGCACAGAGGCGGCCCCAACCCCACTCCAAGGAAGGCACTTGCAGGTCTTTACCCCAAGCCACGCCCAGACGATGGCAAGTGTCCAGGGCAGGTAAGCAGGCAGGCTGCGTTTGTGTGTTTATGTCCCTCTTTATTTTTCTATGGCTTTCTCCCTCTGCAGGTTGGAGATCACAAATTCAGTGCCCACAGGATTGTCTTAGCTGCATCAATCCCGTACTTTCATGCTATGTTTACCAATGACATGATGGAATGTAAGCAGGATGAGATTGTAATGCAAGGAATGGACCCAAGGTAACTATCTATGACTACACTATACATTTCCATAGTATAGTCTGCTTCTCGTGGTTGTTTTAGTCTTTGTTCTTTATACTTGTCCTTTAATGATAACAAAGGAGCTGCAATGACTTGGCTTATGTGGCCCAGAGTAGCATTTTGCCTTTTTATTTATTTCCTATATTCTTTCCCTTCTTAGGGGAGGTCTTGGTGCAGACCGTGAGCCAGGTGCTTGGCAATTGTTATATTTTCATTAGCGCTTCTCCCATCAGTCAGAAATAGGAGCATTGTTAAATTTTGATCTAGATGAAGACAGGTGATCGGCTTCAGGTCACATGTGGAACTAGTAATCTGTCAGCTCTTGCATAGCCTTTTAGTCATATTGGCCTCCTGGGATTAAAATATTACTGAAAAACCACACTGGAAATAGTAAGGAGAATGGTCAGAGATCCTGAAATGAGAGATTTCCACACTGACCATTTGAGAGAAGAGCATCAGGTTAGATATGTCTGTTAAGAAGACACAAGAAATCAAGTTGTATAGTGTTACCTGGAAACCTAGGGATCTGGATGGTATCCCTTTGTGTTTGGGTCTGGGTCTGGGTCTGGGTGAGGTAGAAGCCCATCTGGACATAGGGGTCTGTGTGAGACTTATTAGCTTTTTCTTGATTTTTAAGACCCTTGCTTCCAGACCTTAGCTGCTGGCAGAGAAGCACTAGCCACTGAGGTGTTGATACTACTTGAAGCTCCTGGTTGGTGCTGCCTTTTTAACAAAAGGAAATAAAACTTTCCCTTTGAGCATTAGTGAGAGCCAAAGCTGTTAATTGTGCAGTATTATTACTGAAGTACTTCTGAGGAAAGGAACACACTTGGCATGTCAAGTCAAACATATGGATAGGGCTTTTTGAGTTCTTTCTCTGTGTTGTAAATCCCAGAGTGTATCTCCGTAGGTGGGAGGGGTAACTCCCTCTAGCAGTGCTACATAGGCCCCAGAATTCCATCCAAACATTGCAGAGAAGGTCCACTGCCTTTGGCATATTTTAGTCCAGCTTAGAATATGTGTTAGGAGGATAAGAGACAGAGAAGTAATGGTTCAAATTGATGTGTGCTCAGGGTCCTGACAGTCCCTGAGGTTAGAGGGAGGGGCAGGAAAACTAGGGAATGGAACAGCAGAAGGTCCTGGGGTGAGGGTGAGAGAGTGTATCCTGATGGGTGAATTTGCTTAGAGTGAAGAACTTCTATATATGTATATGGAGCAAGCTGGAAGGAAAAAAAGATAGAATCTTAGTGGTATCAGAAAAGGAAAAATTTGGAAGGGTCTGAAGAGGGGGAACAAGTGTCAAAAAAGAAGCAAGAGTATGTGAAATTCAGAGAGATGCCAAAGAGACATTGGAGCAAAGCCAGCAGGTGACTTTGAATGTGATGGTAAAGTTATTGAGGTCAAGTAGAGTCCTAGTGTGAGACAGACAGACATCTCTCACACAGTCTGATTTTGAATCTAGTGCACTTTTCTTAGCCTGCTGAATATGAAAGTTGGCAGAGAAACACCTCTAGCTAACTCTGCTAATTTTTCTATGCTTCTCTCTAGTGCCCTGGAGGCTCTAATTAACTTTGCCTACAATGGCCACCTGGCCATTGATCAGCAGAATGTTCAGTCCTTGCTCATGGGGGCCAGCTTCTTACAGCTGCAGAACATCAAAGATGCTTGCTGCACGTTCCTCCGAGAAAGGTGAGAGGGCAAAGAGAACCCAGTAGGGGAGGGCATGGTCTCCCTTTGCTTTGAGAGTCCCTGGCCAGGGTTTGCTAGGCCCTTCCAGCTAATGTCATTGTACCACATGAAAGGAGCCAATCAGTAAGAAAGATTGTGCTGCAGAAGTAATATTTTTAAAAATCAGAATGAAGTCATAACTACCCACTGCCAGATTAATCCTCCCAAAATAGCTCCTTGTGAGTTATCCTTCTGCTAAAAAAAAAATTTCCCCATCACTTAGAGAATCAAGCTCAAACTCTAGCCTGGCATTCAAGGCCTTTTATAATGCAGCATCTAAGCTATCCCTCTAGGAATCACATTGTGAATGATAAGCTAATTATGGTGAGGCCTGGATCAGTGCAAACTGGAGAGATTGGTGAGCTTGGGTTCAAATCCCTCCTTTAACATATGTGACCAGGGGCCAAGTCACTGAACCTTTCTGTGCTTCAGTTTCCTTATCTGAAAAAATGTGAATAATTTCTGTAGTATTTACTTCATAGCATTGTTGTGAGGCTCAAAGGAGATAGTGTGTGTGTGAAGCATGGCAAACTTCAGGGTTTCCCACAGTGGTCAGGAGATAATAACGAGAACAGTGATGAAGACCGTGCTCACGTGATCTGCGTCTCCTCTGTGTTGTGGCCCTGATGCCTTTTTCTCACTCCTGATGGAGTTGTTTTTCCTCCCATTCCCTATATGCCAAGCCTCTTCCCTTTCCTCCTCATCCTTCCAGAGCTTGCTCCCCCTGAGCCAAGCCCACCTCCCAGCCCCAGGCAACCTGTCCACACTAGTGAGTGGTAGCTGCGCGCGCACACACACGCGCACACACACACACACACACACACACACACACACACACACACACACACACACTGGAGAAGAGCATTGGTGAAATGCATGTAAGGAAGCAGAGAAGCAGAGTGAGCGAGGGGCACCAACAGGGCAGATATAGGATGACTTTTCATTTCACAGAGAAGTACTGCTTAAAAACCAGCTGCACAAGGCAGGAGGTCATAGTTCCTTGTACAATCCCGTATCTTATTCTTTTTCGTATAGTGGGATGTTTATATTTGTTGATAATTAAGTTCACATTGAAAAAGAAAGTTGAAAGATGAGCTGGAGTCAGGCTTCCTCAGATTTCAAATGAAACAAGGACTTGCCTCATTTTCCAGCCAGGTACTTACTGTTTCTTTGCAGTCACCACCCAGTC
>CM053599.1:74275882-74293182 GCA_028646575.1 Pseudocheirus occidentalis
AATTGGGATTATTTCAAAGCTTGGTTTGAAAGAGTCAGGGGTGGGCATCTCTTCACATAAGACCAAGCATATTTTGGTAATACTCTCATAGGCACTAAGACTATGGTCAGGTTTCCGGGGTGGAATTTTGGGTCTTCCTTCAAGGTTGAAAACTGAGCTCTAGGAATGAAGCTTTTCCATATAGTAGCATAGAAAAGGTACATGTGGTTAATATTCCAGTATTTCCATAGCTCTTTGGCTTCTACTCTAAAAAGAACATAAGTAGGACCTTCTCAGATGCTAGGTCAAGCAAGCCAATGCTAAACTAAAGGAACCATCATATTCAGTTGGTGCTGGTCATAAAAACCTTTTTAATACTCAGCTGCCCTGTTAGGGAGGCAGCATGGTGGACTAGAAAGAACCGGAGATATGGAATTACAAGACCTTGCTTTCATGTCTGATTGCTAGACTTGACCTTTGGCAAGTTAGCTAACCTCTTTGAGGCTCCTTCCTCAACTGTGCCATGGGAATAATACTTCTATTGGCCCCCTCACATGGTGTTGTGAGAAGAATTTGTAGACCTTGGAGTGTTATGTAAGGTTGATCTTTATTTGTGTTAGAAATGCCTAGCTTAAACTGGAGCACATAGGAGAGATCTTTGAATTCTGTATGTCTGATAAAAAACACTATCCTATGCTTCACCCATGATCTCAAATAAAAAGACATCAACTGAACAACAAGTATTTATTAAGGGCCTACTATGTGCTGGGAATTGTGGAAAGAAAGAATGGAATAGCCCTGCTCTCAAATAGTTTACATTCTAATGGATAAGTAAAAATAAAAATATATACAATACAGATATAAAGTGAATAAATATATATTCAAAGTAATTAAAAGCAAAATAATTTGAAAGAGAGGGCACTAGCATTTTGGGGGAGAATCAGGAAAGGCTTCATGCAGAAGTTGCTTGATGCTTGAACCTCAACTGAAGGAGAGACTCTGTAATAAGGAAGGCAGGAAGGCCTGGATTCCATGCATGTGGGATGGCACAGAGAAAAAAGGTGGAGCATTGTGTGTTTGAGGAACTGAGAGAAAACAAGTTTGGCTGAATGTCAGAGGGAGAGGAATGATGTCTAGCAAGGCTTGAAAGAGAGATTGGGACCAGGTTGTATAGGAGAGTTTGAAAGGACAAACAAAGGCATTTATGTTTGTCCATGGGTCAGTAGGAAGCTGGTTGAATAGGGGAATCGTATGGTCAGATCTGCACTTAAGAAAAATTACTTTGGTCACAGGGCATAGGGTGATTTAGAGTAGTGATGAGGCGGGGAGAACAATTAAGAGGCTGTTGGAATAATCTAGGCAATAGGTAATGGGGTCCTGAACTGAGGTGATAGTTTTATGAGTGGAGAAAAAGGGTCAGATATGAGAGGTGTTGAAGGTAGAAACAGCAAGATTTGGCAACTGATTGAATATGTGGAGGACAGGGGAGTGAGGAGTAGAGGTGGTTATCTTGAGAGACTGGAGAGGTGGTGGTGCCTTTGATAGAAACAGGGATGCTTGAAAGGGGATAATTTAGAGGGGAAAAATACATTCCATTTTAGACAAATGTCTGAAGTTTAAAATGTCTCAAGGACATCTATATTGAGATGTTGACGTGTCAATTGGTGATACAGGACTGAAGCTCAGGCGGGAGACTAGGCCTGGGTATATGGATCTCAGCGTTGTCTCTGTAAGGGTGATAAACTCTTGGTTCGATCCATGGTTGTTGATGAGGTTATCAGGAGAGAAGAGAGAAGGGCCTAGGACAGAACCTCGGTAAATGCTTTCTCTTAGATGGTGTGAGGCAGCTGATGGGCTAGCAAAGGAGACTGAGAAAGAATAGTTAGACGAGACCGAAAGCATTTTAATTGTGAAAAATAAGTGCAGACTTTCAAAAGCTGACAACAGCTTTCAGGTTTGTTTGTTTTTTTTTTTCCCAAGAGACCACTACTAGAAGAGACAAAGAGGCAGAATTTCAGTGGTAGGATAAGACTAGCCACTGGTGCCTGAGGCCGCCTCCTTCTTCACCAAACATTCATCACCTTGGTTGGAGATTCATTGGGGCGTCACCCCAAGTCTGCTGTCTTTGTGCTTTGTCATCTGATAAGGGGCCCATCTAGCTTACTGACACCATCACTATCCCCCAAAGGAACCAACAAGAAGAAATCTTCCCTGTTTGTCTTAGATTACAATTATTTTGGAATTGACAGATGATCTATACAGAATCCATCCAGAGTCAGAGCCAGGAGCTGTAGGTATTATTCAGCAAAGGATCTGGGTACAAGGTATTTGCCGTGTGTCAGCTTAAGAACAGTGCATTTGGAGAGAGAGGATTTGGGTGGATCTCCCTACTTACCTCTGAGACCACAAGCAGGTCACTGTACCTTTCTCTGCCTAATTTTCCTCATTTGTAAACTAAGGGGGGTGTAGTGGAGAATCTTTAAAGAACGTTCCAGCCCATTGTTAATCCTTTGATCCTGTAATGAAAGAGAATCTCCAGAGAATGCCTTGCTATAATTTCATACCCAGGCTCATTTTCTTCCTCTGTTAGTGCTCTTTTCTCTCTCCCTCCTCCCCTTGGCCTAATTCTTTTTACTTCATTGCATTTGCTGATAAACATCTTAGTTTAGAATCTAACTTAAACATCAAATTTTAAATCTGGAAGAGACCTTAGAGATCTCCTAGCCCAGCCCCCTTGGGAGTGACTCACCCTGAGTTTAAACAGTGATACATAGTGGCAAAGCCAGGATTAAGACTTCTTCCTTCTGCACTTCCAGAAGGAACCTAAGAAACAGTGAAAAATTTCATCTCACTTTCCCCTCCACTGAGCTCTCCCTTTCTCTCTTTTCCTCGCATCCAAAGGCTTCACCCCAAGAACTGTCTGGGTGTCCGTCAGTTTGCTGAGACCATGATGTGTGCTGTGCTGTACGACTCGGCCAACAGTTTCATCCACCAGCATTTTGTGGAGGTGTCTATGTCAGAAGAGTTCCTGGCATTACCCTTTGACGATGTCCTAGAGTTGGTGTCTCGGGATGAGCTCAATGTGAAATCAGAGGAGCAGGTACTTGGGGAGCAGTAGACTTTCTAAAAAGCATTAGGCGGGGACAAAATGCATTTTGTGATGCCTCAGTATCTTACTGATTTGACTTTTTGTCCCTTCCCATGAGTTCTGAAGAGAAGAATAGAATGTCTTCTCTCCACATCTCCATCTGCTGAAATTCTTTTCTTCCTTTAAGACTTTGCTCAGTTGCCACTTTTCTCCATGAAGCCTGTCCTGATCCCCTGAGCCTAAAACATTCTCTTCCATCTCAGAATTCCTCCTACAGTTTCCTTTGCTCTTATCACACCCTACCTACACATTTTATATTTGCTTATGTACATGTTGTGTTTCATATTGCATTATTAGCACCTTGAGCCCAGGAGCTGTATTGTTTTTCATCTTCATATTGATGGGATGATAGTATCTGGACCCCTAAAAGGAAAAGACCATGTCTTTGAAAGCAACCCAGTCCCTGAATTTTCCCATAATTTCCACAGCCCAGATCACTGCTGCTTCCACCCAAGGCATCTGGCCCACCATGATTACTTAATTAGCTTACTTGATACTCCTTAATCCCATCTAGACCCTTTCTGTGTTACCTCTGGACCACCCCAGGCTTCTTGTCACTCCTTAATCCCATCCCGATCTTCTTGGGCCTTTTTCTGTATACATGTATCAGTCTTATGTCCATTAAACTGCACAGATTTTTAGACTCTTGTATGCTTGTATGCAGATTTACTACAAGTCTTGCCCACCCCATCTATGTATAATAAAACCTCATTTACTCTGACTGAAAGAAGACTTTAGTGGTCATATTCTTTGAAGGCAGACCTGCCCTTTACCCTTGAATTTTGGGGTTCCTAGCACCCCAAACTTCATCAGCATTCCACTTTTTAGCACAGTGCTTCACACATAATAAGCTTTTAATGAATGAGAATTGAATTGAATTTTGATGTGCTTGTCCATGGTCTAACAGTGATAGGGGTCCAAGAAAATGACTTAGCCCCCTTATTCATATATTTATCCATCTTGTCATTACAGTGTGCATTTAGTGAGTACTTACTGTGCAGCACCCTGGGCTCAGTTCAGGCGATGGGGAGGTCAAATGCAAAGGCATGAGACATGGCATCTGTCCTGGAGTTTACAGTGTTATTAGAGAGATAAGACATGTACACATGTAGACAGGGAAGAGCTCAGGTGCATCTTGGGTGGAGTGAAGGATTCACTCTAAAGGAAGAGAAAGGACTGCCCAGATAGGTTGGGGGCAGGCAGGCAGGGGTTCATAGATCAGGCTGAGGGTGACTGGTTGGCAGCAGGAATAGCCTCAAGCTATTGGTGTTAAGTGTTATATGCACTGAAAGTCCAGGATTGGCCTTCTAAGGATAGATTTAGAACAGATCTGTTTGTCTAGTGTGAAGCTGTGCTAGAAGTCATTTTTCATATAATAATAGTTTACAAAGTGCTCTCACAGACACTTTTGATCCCCACAACTCCGTGAGGTAAATAGTGCAGGGATGATAGATTATCTCCATTATTTTGAATGAGGAAACTGAGTCTCAGAGGTATAGGGATTTGTCCCACAGCCCAGGGCCTGTAAGCCTCATAGCCAGGTCTTTCAGCTCCAAATACTGTTGGGCTCTTTCCACACAGCTTCACCAGAATATTATGCTGAGATTAGGACACTTGGATTTTAGGCCCGGCCCTAATACTTACTTCTTCCTCTTCTAGGGATTACTAACTTGGATGCATAGCTTTCGGCAATTACTGGCCCACATCTCTTTGTCAACCTACCTGTGCCTCCTTTTCTCCTCTTTAAATGATAATAGTGACTATTTCTGTCTCGTTATAGTTTAGCACCACTTTGCTTACCACAGCCTTGGGCAGTGCCTGCAGTATCATCTCTGTTTTTCATATGAGGAAAGAGTTTTGGAGGTTGGTTAAGTAACTTGTTCAAGGTCACAAAGCTAGTAAAGGCCAGAGCCATGGGCCTCACACCCTTGCACATGCACATCTGTCATTCCTCATAATATCTGTCCTAGATACCTCAAAGGGCTGAGGATAAAGTGAGTGCTTTGAAAAGGAACCCATGCTGTACCCATACCCTCTGATGATATTGTTCATAGGAATGATTAGCATGCTCTCTCAGATACCCTTGTGAAGTGGTAAGAACACAATTTTGCATAGTCATTGAATTATTTGCTTAGAAATATTGACCCAAGGTAATTTCAAAAGTCGAACTTGTTTTGTCTAACTCTCACCCCTGAATTTGGGGATGTTTGTCATGCATTTTGTGGGCCTGGGGACCACTAGGTGGCAGCACAAACAAGAAAGTTTACACTGGACACGGAGCCTGGTCAGTGAATCAAGATTAAGTGATTTTATAGCCACAGTTTAGGTCACAATGTAGTTCTTTCCCATACCTGCACTGAAGTGGTGATTCTTTGGAGTATTTCCTTCAGTGGCTCTGATCACCACAATAGCTTCTATTGGCACAGTGCACTGTGGTTTACAAAGATGGTGATGTGGAGCGCCCCATTCAGGTGCCCAGTGACTCATGGCACTGTTCTAGGTACTGCTTGAAGTGAACAAAACAGATGTGGTCCCATCTGATCCTCACACTTACTTTTTTAGGAAGAGAAGATTGAGTCTCAGGAGGCTAAAGCCCATTGCTGGCAAAGAGAGGAGCAAAGGAAAGGGAAAGAGAGGCATGCATGTTCAAGTCAGAATACTCAGAGATGGCTTCTATTTAATGGAAATAAGCAAAACAATTTTCCGATTAAATTATTTTTGGGGGGAACTACTGATGTTTCCATCCATCATGTCCTATTTTGAGGTTCTGTAGCAGTCCACAGGGATTTACTGAGCACTTGCCCTGTGTTCCGTATCAAGGTGGGAGCACTGTGAATGCAGAAGGTGTTCAAAACACATTCCCCTTAGTTTGTTTGGGGACACAACACTGAAACCCATGAAGCCACTGGGAGATAGTACAATGAAGTGCCAAAGCATAGGATTCTTTGGTTTGATTCACCATTCATTATGGTCCTAATGTGTAGAGGCACCAAAGTACTGTAATATTAGAAGGGACCCTAGAAGATTCACATCTGTATTTACATAGGCGTGAGTCTTTTGGGACATTCTGTCTATGCTTATATGGGTATACTTATTTCTCTTCGTTGCCTAGCCATGAGATACACACACAGACACAGATGTGTACACACATAGTACTTGCTAAGCTGTGAAAGGCTATATATTATAAGCTTCTATTGTTTTTAAACTACTTGTTGTTTTGAATATGTACTTAAGAGTTTATATCATTGTGAAGTAGAGCAGTTAAAGAAGGTTTCATGGAGTTGGGACTTGATCAGGGCCTTAGCACAGTGCCTGGCACATTGTTATTGTTGTTGTTCATTTGTTTCAGTCGTGTCTTACTCTTTGTGACACCTTTTGGAGTCTTCTTGACAGACATACTGGAGTGGTTTGCCATTTCCTTCTCCAGCTCATTTTACAGATGAGGAAACTGAGGCACACAGGGTTAAGTGACTTACCCAGGCACAGCTAGTAAACGTCTAAGACTGGATTTGAATCAAGTCTCCTGACTCTAGGCCCAGCACTCTATCCACTTTGCCACCTAGCTACCCCAGCCTGGCACAAATAAGGGCACCTAACAAATGTTTATTGATTGAATAATTTGTATGAGTAGAGGAGAGAAAAAGAGCCATTCCAAGAAAAGGGAAGAACACAAGCATACCAGCAATACAACTGAATGTATCAAGTTCACAGGACAGTGACCAGAGTGAAGGGTCCAAACTGAAGAGCAGGAGCATATAAGGTTGGACAGGTGGGGTAGGTGGACCTTCTAAGCCAAACAACATCTAGATCAGAGGCAGCAGAGATGAAGGAGTTGTTTGAGCAGAGGGGCAATCTGCTCTGGGAGGCTGGGGCTGGGCCATGCTGGGGTAGGCTGTGAGAATGGAGGATAAGGAATGGGTGTGAAGGATAAATAACAATGGTCAGGGCTTCCTGACTGCCTGGATGTGGAGGCTGGAAAGGTGGAGTCCAAGATGACTTCAGGTGGCAAGCCCAGGAGAATGGCGAGGCTGTTAACAGAATTTGTAGTCAGTCTGTCATTGCTCTTTTGCCTGGCAGGTGTTTGAAGCTGCTTTGGCCTGGATTAGGTATGATCAGGAGCAGCGAGAGCCCTGCCTTCCCGAGCTTCTGTCCAAAATCCGCCTGCCTCTCTGCCGGCCTCAGTTCCTGTCAGACCGGGTGCAGCAAGACGACCTGGTGCGCTGCTGTCATAAGTGCAGGTAAGCAAGGCCCGACTCCAACTCTGCCCCTGCTGCTTTGGGAAGCTTCAGCTCTCTCTGGAGAAAGGGTCGTGCCGTGCCTGTAAAGGGCTCTTAGAGGGCTTCATGGTTTATAACACCTCTCTCTATTTTAGCATCATCTCCTTTAATCCTGTGAAATAGTCCAAGCCTCGTCCTCCCCAACCACAACTCAAAAAGGACTTGGCCAAGGTCATACAGCTAATAAATGACAGAGGTGGGATTTTGCACCTGGTCTTCTGACTCCAAGCACTTCAGTTCTAGAACCAGGACCAATGTGCTGCACTTCCTTTCATTAAAGATGATTTTAGATGGCACTCATATTGTCAGTAAAGAGAGCAGCTTAGAGAGGAATAGAACCACATCCACATTAGCCAGGAACTGCACCTTTTGTCACTGTATCCTAGGAAGCAGGTAGTAGACCCCCATGTTCCAGGTTCCGTGTAAAGACTTCTGCCTCACAGAAAGAAAGACCAGGAGAAGGAAGAAAGCTTCTTGTTCCTTTTTTGGGTGTCTGTCCCCCTGTTGTCTCTATACTTTCCCCTTCCTCATCCCTGACTGTATGTTTAAATTGACAAATTGTCAAGAAAACTCCTGGTTTTGTCCCCCACCTCCATTCCCCCAATCTCCTGTGTACTTCTAGCTCCTTTCTTGAACAGCTTCATGAGCCTACTTGGGTGGCACAGAGGCCATTTGCCTATTTCCTAGATCTCATTGTCATCTCAGACCAGGCAGTTTTAATTTAGTTCCTCAGGGCACCAGGGTGACATGGGGGTTCCAAATCCACAGTGACTTAGGGATCAGGAGGATTAGCACTGTTGTATGAAATCATGAATCAGGACGGATAGGAGATGAGGGGGCATGCCAGGCATAGAGGCGACTGGCCTCGCTTTGCTGTTGAGGTTGGCCTAGCAGCTGGCTTTGAAAGTCTACCCTCTCAGAAGCGTACTTACCAGCTCACCCAGTATTTTGCATAGTCACAGTCACAAAAATATTTTTTTTCCATTCTTAGCCACAACATTGTACTTATTTGCTATTTCCTTTTTTTTAAACCATTCTCAATACCTCCTTTTTTCTCTTTTCTTGGCCCTGTCTGTGGTCTCCTTCGTCTTTTACATCCTTACTGCCTTGCTTCTTTTCTCTTTTCTGTTATGCCTAACTCCCTCTTTTTCCTTCTCTCCAGACCCAGCCACACTTCCCCCACTTTAGCCCAAGTAGTTCCTTTCCCTCTTTGGTCCCAGTCACCTTTTCAAAATGTCTCCTAAAAATCCAGTCCTAAGCTTCCTTATAACAGTGTTTGCTTTGGAGTAAAATTGGAAAACAAGCAGGTAGATCCTTCTTGGACCTTTTTCACCAGATATCAAGAAGACTTCATTTATAAGATGGTACTACAGCATAGGACCCCTACCCCCCAAAACAAAACAAAACAAGCTTATTTCATGTCATGGTTCCACTTGGATCTCCGTGGTGTTGGGGCCTAGCAGGCAATAGAGGTCCAACTCTCTGGGCGGCCTAAATCACCTCTCAGAGGACTAGGGGAAAGATTGTTTTCTTCTGAATCATTTTCCTCCCCATTACTTTTATCACTACAGTTCAGTCCCTGTTATGCATAAGTAGCCTTCTGATTTGTCTTCCTGATTCTAGTTTCTTCCTTGTTTAGTTTATTCTGAACACATCAAAGTGCTGACTTCATTTTTTTTCATTATCACGTTAACCCCAGGCTCTAAGTCAGAAACCTTCTGGCTGGTGACTGCGCAGTCCAGTTGCCTACAGGATAAAGTCAAGATTTCTTAGCCTGGCATTCTGAGTCTGGCTTCTACCTACCTCTTCACCTTTATCCCTTCCTATTCCTGCTCTAATATGAACCCTTCATTGAAGCCAATTGCTCTGGTCATCATTCTGCAAATATTCCTTGAGTTTTATCACCTACCTGCCTTTTTTTTTACTTCTATCATTTCCTTCACCTATAATGCTCACCTATGATTCCAGTCTATGGCAGTCTAATCTGTGTCTCAGTATGCTATTGGGAATGACCCTTTAAAATGACTACTTTGGGAAGGTTAATTGGACAGTACTCTTAGCATGAGAATAAAATAGCATTCAACAGGACTGGAACAGCTTTCTTTTTCTTTTTTTTTTTTTTTTTTGCTTTTTGGAGAGGGAAAGGCAGGGCAATTGGGGTTAAGTGACTTGTTCAGGGTCACACGGCTAGTAGGTGTTTAGTGTCTAAGGCTGGATTTAACTCGGGTCCTTCTGACTCCAGGACCAGTGCTCCACTCCACCTAGCCACCCCAAGCTTCCTTTTTCTTATTGCTTTATTTGAGTTAGTTATCTTAGAAGGGAGGACTTTGCATTATGTCCCAAAGGTCAAGTTCAGGTAGTCCTGCTCCCAGAACAGGTCTCCTAAGTGTTATTTCTCTAGGGTGGCAGCCGTCCTAAGCAGTACCTAGGAATAGGGACCCTCTATCCTGTTTTGGGACCCACTAATGGCATCTTGCAATTCTGTGACACTTTTAAGATTTACAGAGCAGTTCCCTTATGCCAGCCCTATTAGGAGGTTGGTGGTATAAATGTTATTGTCCCATTTTGACAGAGGAAGAGAAATGGAGGCTCACAAAGGTGACATTCTTATCCAGGTCACACAACAAGAAAGTGTCAGAGTAAGAATCTGAACCAAGCTTCTGACTCTATATTGTTTGTATTTTCTGTTATACCACACTGCCTCTCCAAAGACAGAAGGATGAGGAAATCAGGAGACTCCAGTCCAGTTCCCCCACACTCTCCAGTGTGGCTTAGTAGTTTCAGTCCCATTTCATATTACTGGGGCATTTCAACTCTAGGAAAACCTGGGAACAATTTGCTTTAGGCAAATTAAGTTATTACATTCTGTATTGCTAAGCCTTTCCATGCTAGTGGGGATCAGTTTATGTGCCTCCTGGTGACCTGTGCCTTAATCCATGGACAAAAGCTAATTCTGAGCTTGGGGGTAGTGTATGACCTAGTTGGCAGTTGACAGCTGCATCTCTGCCTGTTACTGCTGGGGACCTGTTACATGAGGGATCCTATGGATTTTAGATTAATTGTGCAAGGCAGAGTTGTAGGTCAAAACAATTTGAAGAGAGGAAAGGTTAATATTGATACTCAGAACTGTAATTTGGAGTGATCAAAGGCTAGGCTTGCCAGTCCAAACATTATTAACCCTTATTTAGATCACCCACGCACCTGGATTTGGAACATCTACCATCTCAGAATGTTCACGAGTCTAAGCATTGTTTCTTATGTTCATAGTAATGAAAAAAATTTTCCCCTTTCAGCAAAGCCTTATGCCTATGTGCCTTTCTTTTTCCTGATCCCAACCCCCTCCTTTTTCTTCCGTTTATGAAGTTATCCCTCCTGTGGCAGATTCATCGATCAAACTGCTTTCTAGTCTCTGGTGGTGGGTTTTTAATTTCCCTATTGATTTTTTTTTAGCAGCAAATCTTTTGGTTATTAACTCCAGCCCATCAGCAGAGTATAGTTAAACTCCCAGATGACTTGCAGGGCAATAGAATGTGTACTTGTACTTAGCAAGGAAGCATGTGCTTGTTCCCAGAAAACACAAGAAATAATTGACTCAGGAATGAACAGACGCCTGGAGACTTGCCCTCATTAACTCCACAGAACTCACACCAGTACACAGCCATGCTGCCATTTGGGATCCCTTAGGTCCATGTTTTTTGACAGCCATCCCTATTTTTATTTGAGAAAGGGTAACGGGTATTTCTTTTGGGAGGAAGGAACCTTGTGTTGGAATTTGGCAGTCTGTTTTTGGTTGAATGTGAGTAAATCATCTTTCTTACCTTGTGCTTCATTTCAGGGACTTGGTGGATGAAGCAAAAGACTATCACCTCATGCCAGAGCGCCGGCCACACCTGCTGGCCTTCAAAACTCGGCCTCGCTGCTGTACTTCCATCGCAGGGCTCATCTATGCGGTGGGAGGGCTTAACTCAGCAGGTATCTTGCAGCTCCCCTTTGGAATAATGATAATTATTCCCAAATCAGAAGAGATTTGCCAGTAGAGTTTAGGAGCATACCCTTTGGGTTTTACCCTTTCTGGTACTTGGCTTACTTTTGTGAACTTGATTTTTTTTTAAAATGACTTGTTAATGTTATCGAGTATAAGTAACGTGCATGTTTTCCATTGTATTTATAATTAGAGATTTGCACACCTAATTAAGGGGAGAGGAGAGAGTAAAGAAAAGAATCGAACAATCTTGCCAATCTTAGGCCAACACAATTTAGCTGACTCTCTAATATGAGAGCTTTAAGAAAGTAACAATTCTAGTTATTTTCTTAAAGCTCTGATATTGGAGACTCGCCTAAATTTGGTAAGCAGGCCCTGCCATTTTTTCTCCTTTTTACTCTTTATTCTTCTCGATCAGGGATTTTGTGGATGTAGGTGATCCGCTTTCCTGCTTATGGGTTAGTGGCAGCACAAGATAAGAGACAGTTTCATTTGAGAAATGTACCCCAGCCATGGTAACACTGAAGCAGTGCAGGACTGGAATGGTTAGCCTTGGGAGTGGCATCCAGAAGAAAATAGGTATACTGATCTCTTCGGAATAAAAGAGAGTTTAAATTGTTATTAAGGATAGGACCTGGACCTATGACTTCATAGGTATTGGGAATTCCTGAATGAGGAAACTCCCTTAAACCTTAAACTCATTTCACTCTGGAACTCATAGATTGAACAATAGGTCCCTGCCCAAGCACCACTTAATGGCTACATTTTGGGCCCTCCTGGCTTAGAGTGAATGCAAATAATAACTATTTCTGTTTTGGCCAGCAACCCTGAGGGTCTTTAGCTCCCAGTTTGATTTTTTTTTTAAATAAATTAAAGGGACCACCTCTAGATTAACTTCTTAAAGAGGCCTATTCACTGAATGGGTGTTACCTCACTCAAAGTGAGAACCTAAAGGACCTTAGCCTAAAAGGGCCAGAGTCTCCCATTGCATCCTGGGCCATCTCCAGTTGTCCTGATAAATATCTGGCCACTGGACCCAGATGGCTCTGGAGGAAAAAGTGAGTCTGGTGACCTTGCACAGCCCTGCCTCACTTAAAGTCAGCCTCAAGTCATGTCATCATCTTCCTGATGTCATGGTCCTCTTTGAAAATGAAAAACAAACACAACAACCACACCTCTACACCATGCAGTCTTAGAAAATTGCCTAAGCTCCAAAGCATGAAGAGATGAAGAGACACCCAGCCCACAGGTGCCAGGACTAGTCTCCCTGGTCTCCATCCAGGCCTTTCTGGTTCTCAGAGTAGTTCTCTTACCCACTGGATCCTCTGATGGTGGCTATTATTCAGAGATCTGTGTGTCTCTTCAGCCATTAACGTAAAACTTTGGTTCTAACAAAATGTTCTATATGACAAGCATAGAAAATTACATTGAGGTGCAACTTTTCTGCCACTAGCTCTAAGCCACAAGTGTCCTTGATTGTAACTAATTTTCAGTACTGGAAACTATCCTCTACTGAGGGTGACATGGGTCTTGGGTTGTCTAGTCTCTTAGAAAGCATAGCATGAGCAAAATTTTCACAATGGCAGTACCCACAAATTAAGTTTGTTCTTGAAAATGAGTAAGAAAGACCTGTGGTATTTTGTCATTCTGCAGTTAGAATCAAGTAAATGTCTAGTCACTCGCCATAAGTAAAAAACTAAATGTATGGGATCATTTGTTTTAATTTGAGTAGCAAATTTTTATGCAGGTGATTCGCTGAATGTGGTCGAAGTGTTTGATCCCATCGCCAATCGATGGGAGAAGTGTCAGCCCATGACTACAGCCCGTAGCCGTGTGGGAGTGGCTGTGGTCAATGGACTCCTGTATGCCATTGGAGGATACGATGGCCAATTGAGGCTGAGTACCGTGGAGGTATACAACCCCGAGACAGACACCTGGACCAAAGTAGGCAGCATGAATAGCAAGCGAAGGTATTTGGGCTTTGAATTCTGGCATGTTGTTTTTCTTTTT
Source organism: Pseudocheirus occidentalis (assembly GCA_028646575.1). NCBI lineage: Eukaryota > Metazoa > Chordata > Mammalia > Diprotodontia > Pseudocheiridae > Pseudocheirus > Pseudocheirus occidentalis. The sequence goes on from CM053599.1 coordinate 74,289,279, forward strand.
TATTTCATCCATTCATGTATTTATTGAATAAATATTTGTTGATTCTCTATGTACAATGAGGGATGCAAAGAGATAAAGCAGAACTTAGAGCTGAGGAAGGCCTTTTGGACCATCTGGTCCAACCTTTCATTTTATTGAGGAGGAAACTAAGGCCTGGGCCTTATTATTGTGCTTGTAAGTTACTCTACCTCTCCTGAAGACAGCTCCCTCCTGCCCCTATACATACACACAGAAAGTGAAATAGAATGTAAGTTCCACATAAGTAGGATAGTCGGTAAATGTTCTGATGCGGGGGTATAGCAGTATCCACATTGGCACACCCAGGATGGCTGCTAGCACAGGTTCTTAGATCTGCATTACTAGGAAAGATAGCTATTTAAGGGGTCAACAATCTTTTTAAATTATATTCACTAGTTCAGGGGAAAAGTCAGCACCCTGAACTTCAGAGAAAGTACAAGCAGAGGGATAAAGACCAACAGACAGGGCTTCTAACTGTCTGAGAAATTAGCACAAATCAGTAGACAGATTCAACTGCCTGACCAAGGCAATACATACATAGTTATCAGAGAGAGAAGCACCAACATCTGGTACAGTGAGTGACCCCCAAAGCAAAATCCTAACCTCAAAGTATATATACCCTTTTTTTTTTGAGCCAGAGGGCATCATAACCTCAGTGCCTAATTAGAAATTAACAAAAGGTGTGAAAACCATCTTTCAATCAAGCCCCACCTAAGCAAGCTTCCCTTAATGGGGGGGAAGATCTTAGATCCCATTAACTTTACATGTGGTATTTATAGAAAGCCAAGGGACTATAGGAGGCTTTATGGAGGCTCCATACTAATTTCTGAGGGACCTTAAGCAAGTCATTTAGCCTCTTACTTTGTAAAATTAGGAGATTGATAACATGGCCCTTAAGGTCCCTCTCAGCTCTAAATTTATGATCCTAAGAAACCTCAAATGGATTTAAGTGGATAGGATTTCATGTTCTGGGGCAGACTTATATATACAGAAAGTTACCCAGAGTCACCAGCTAGTCCCTGACTACCTGGTTTATACTGGGAGATGGAGATTAAGCCAGTATTCTAACTTCTGGACCACAGGCAAAAATAGAGGCCTATCTTTGGTTCTGACTTTGGAATTGTGATATGTCTGGATGCTATTCTGAGTGACACATGGTGGCTCAGTGGGCTGAACAGTGCTGTAAACAATTGTCTGCATGGGGTATAGTTCAAAAAACCTTTAACTTGGAATCAAGAGACCTGGGTTGAAATGACCCTGGCCAAGTCATTTAACTTTCTGAAGATAAATCTTCTCATCTGTAGACTAGAGATGATAATGCTTGCACTGAGAGGCAAGACGATGTAGGGAATATTGGATTAGCCTCAAAGTCAGGAAGACCTGGGTTTGAATCCTGCCTCTAATATGTAGTAACTGTATGACCATGGTGAGGTCATTTAACCTCTTGGTTCTCTAGGGAACTCCCTAAATTACAAATAAGTTGCTGTTCTGCTGTGGTGAAAGGAGTTCGCATATCGGAAACTCTCCTCATCGATGAAAGCACAAGTTTGGCTTTCCTAAATAGAGAGAAAAATGCATATGCTTTCATGACCTTGATTTTCTGTGAGCAGAGTACCCTGTAGATGATAGATCATTATAAAAATTCACATTATCAGTATGAATTTTCTCTATCATGGTTACTTTCTCTCCATACCTCTCTTTATTTTCCAGAAATAAGAAAGGAAAACCAATTTATATCTGTTTTAAAGCTTTTTGCTACATAAATTGTTGATGGTAATAAATTATATATTGTATCATTAAAAGCATTTGTGTAGATAGATGTGGTGCTTTCTTTTCTAACTAAGGAAATAGTGCTTATATTTATGTCCAGAGATAATGAATCTGTGCTTTTTGTGCTATTCAAATCCTATTTAGAAAGGATTAAAGTGTGGTCTGTCTTGGAAACAAAGAAAGCATCATATATAACTCACTTCTCAAAACCCACTGGTTAATTCCATGTCTGCACTTTCTTCCCACAACTGATGCTTTTGGTGCCTTTCCTCTTCCCACTCTTTGGATACAATATAGCATTTCTGTGGCTTTAAATGTTCCATTGTACTGTATCCCCAAATTTTAGTTATTTCCTTACTTTTTATTTGGGGTAGGGGGGACTGAAGTGGAAAGTTGCCAGTCATATTTAACTTATTATCATTTGCCTACTTTCTTCTCATTAATTTTAACAGAATTTGAAATATAATTTGGGAAGGCATGCTACTGGTCTGGTTACTTTCTATTTTTGAATAATACTCTGTTATTTAATAGTTTTGATATAGTCCCATTTCATTTTCATTAAATTATAGGCTTTGTTAAAATGTTCTTGGTACTTCTGTAAGCTTGAACAGTAATCTTTTTTTCAGGCATTCCCTTCCCTACAGTGCTTTTTGTAGGAACTTTCATTCTCCAATGTTTTTTTTTCTTTACCCATCATTTGAAGCTTAGGTTGAGTGTTACAAATTTCTTGAAACCTTTTTTCTAAGACCCTTCCTCCACCCCTCACCTCCCAGCCCCATATTAAAATCCACCTCCTTTAAACTTACTGGCTAGACTGCTCATTTAGCAGTTGTACTGCTTTTGGCACCTTTTATATTTCACTTTTGTACCATTGCTATTTATAGACTGATTAATGGGTGTAAGATTTAATGTGTTTAGTGTTGGTATTTCCCAACTGCATTTTACCCATCAGAGCTTAGAAGAAACACTATGTGAATTCTCTCTACTTAAGTGCTGCAGGACAGTGTGGTGAAATAAACAGAAGGTGGACCAGAGAACCAAAAGACTGCTGCCTTTATCCAGATCACACTGTGCTGCTCAGCCTTGTTATCAGTGACTTGGATAAATAAGTTGTAACGCCATGCACCCAGCAGATTCCCAAAAGAATGCTACTGTGAACAGCTTTTAAGATTCGGATTACACAGTAATAGTGAACACTGTTTATTCCATTACAAATCAAGGCAAACATTCACAATATAATATTCACAACATTACATCTTATCACAGAAAGTCACAATATGGTGTTCATAACAGCTTAACATTAAAATGGCCGCACAGTTTTCACTACAGTGGCCATAATATTTAGAACAAGAAACAAAAGAAGAATTACCTGGTTTCCCTAAGGGGGAAACCCTTCCCACTTAATCATTCAATCAGTCATTTCACAATATATCAATTATCACAATCAGTCAAATATCACAATATATCTTCCACTCATGGGGCAGCCCTTAACTTAATCAGTCACTATACAATAATCAGACTTCCACTAACCATTAACTTAATTAGTCACTCATCTACCAGTCACTAAGCTAGATTCCCAGTTGCTAAATATCATTAATCACTTGTACAGTCATTAGAAAACTACATAAACTCTCCACCACCTTGGTGTCCAGAAAACCTCAGTTTGTCCAAGGGGAGACCTTTTCTTCATCTTGACTCTAGGTGGTCTCTCAGATTCCCCGGATCCCCTTCCATGGTCCCAGCTCCCTCCTGAATCCACTAAACAGTCACCTGGATTCAGAAGCAGACAGCTACCAGGTTCTCGTACAGTCTTCAGAGGTAGACAGCTCCCAGGTCCTTGTCCAGTCCTCAGGACAATCCCTGGCACACACTGAAGTTCACAGGGTCCAGCACATCTCAAACCCTTCACCACTTCTTTTCCTGGAACTCAAGAATCAGCCAGGCCTTGAATAAACAAAGTCTTATCCTGTAATGCTTCTTCAGTCTTCCAGCAGTTCAGCTGGCCCTAGGATCCAGAAGGAATATCGGCCTTCTGGGTAGCCTTCACCATATTCTGGTCTCAAGAAAACTCCATCTCAGGTCTCAGTCAGCTTCCAGATGCTGGGAGAGAAACTCT
>CM053599.1:74293682-74314855 GCA_028646575.1 Pseudocheirus occidentalis
CTTCTCCTCATTGGCTTTTTGGGCCTCTTTTGCCATTTGAGTTAGTTTATTTTTTAAGGCATTATTTTCTTCAGTATTTTTTGGGTCTCCTGTAGCAGGCTGTTGACTCTCTTTTCATGATTTTCTTGCATCATTCTCATTTCTCTTCCCAATTTTTCCTCCATTTTTCTTATTTGATTTTCAAAATCCTTCTTGGCCTGTGACCAATTCATATTTTTCTTGGAAGTTTTTAATGCAGGAGTTTTGACTTTATTGACTTCTTCTGGTTCCCAAAATAAGGATTCTATGGTCTGATTGTGCTTCCTCTGCTTGCTCATCTAGCCAGTCAATTACTTGACTTTTGAGCTTTTTGCCCTGATAGAACTCTTCCTCCAGAGTGGAGAGAGCTATGTCCCAGATTTCTGGGGTTTTTGCAGTTGTCAGAGGTCTGAGGAGGGCACTCTCTCTATAGCCACCACAAGCTCTGGAACACTGGCCACACACGCCAGGACCACCATTCAAGACCACAATCTAGATCCAAGCAGGTCAAAGCAAGAACAATTATCCTCTGAATTGTCACTTGATCCCCCTACAATCTATAGGCCAGGTGCTGTAGAAGCAGCCATGCAGCTGCTGCCACCACAGTCCTCCACCACCTCTTGCCCCAGGGCAGGAACTAGATCACATTCTTCAGTCACCCAGTTCCAACAGAGCTCCCCACTGACCTTTTACTTTCTCTTTGGCATTTATGGGTTGAGAAGCCTGAAAACCACCACAGCTGATGGTGATTCATTCTCCTGAAGTCTGATTTGGCCAGTTTGTGCCACTGGTTGGGACCACCCCAGGTCTGGTTGCTGGCAGTTCACCTGGGACTGAGCTTGGCTCCCAGTCTGGTGCGATAGACCCTTTCTGGCAGCCTGCCAGGCTGCCTTCAGTGAGAGATTTGTTTCTCTCTGTCACTTTGTGGGTTCTGTGGCTCTAAAATTTATTTAGAGTCATATTTTACAGGTATTGGAGATCAGAATGGGAGCCAAGTGAAGTTCCTGTTTTTACTCTGCCATCTTGGCTCTGCCCCCCACCCCACATACTTTTCTTCAAGAGAAGGTTTTATGGAGGACAGAAGAGTCACTGGGAAGTGACCACAATGGGGAAAAGAGCATCAAGAAGACATTTCTGAAAAGATAGCTCATTTTGAACCTGAGTAACAGGGAGAATTGTGGTTAATAATAAATATCAAAAATATAATTAACTAATATATTAATAAAATTTAATATTAACAATTACTATAGCAAATCATGAAGACTGGACACTTAAGCAAGTTGACCAATCCTTAATCTCAAATCATTTCTTTACTACACTTTGGCCCTTTGCCAGGTGGGAATGAGAGGTGAAGATTGCTACAGGGAGTTACAACAGGATGGAAATTTAGTCATGAACTCATTAGGACAGAACAGGAAAACTTTAGAAACTAGCTTCCTTTCTGAGAAGGGGGTGGTAGGAATGTTGAAATGATTGTCATCAAAAGATGACTTCAAAACCTGAACCCCAGCAATCCAAATTCCTGTTAAATATCATGCAATAAATACTCTACAATAAGCATTTGAGCAGTAATGGTGTGTAGAGCACGTACAAACTTTAGCTAAGACAGACCCTGCCCTAATGGAATACACATTCTACAGGGGGTGGTGTAGGGAAAGAAAAATACACAAGCAGAGCTAAGTATAACATACATAGTAAGTGCAGTGGAGGCTCTATTGGTGCAATGAACATTTTGGCAGATTCTACAATGAAGAAATGGCTTTGAGCATGATTATGGTAACATGGAGTACAGCTTTTCTGGGGACCAGTCTAATTATGTATAGAGAGGTTTAGGACCAGAAGGTCAGCTGCTTGATAATGAGATCTTGGCCATGGAAACCAATGAAGCAAAGAAAAATTACAAAATGCACCTTTGTCCTGTATCTGTACTGCTCTATGTCTTCAACAACTATGGCAGAAAATGGCCCAGAGAGTGCCAAGAAACAGTTTTTCATGTCTTCTATAAATATTAACTTAGTTTACCTAAATTCTAAATGTGAGATTCTTTATCCAGCAAACAATAACATAATGCAGGAAGAAATGAGCAGGATTAATCTTGACTTTCTTGTTACAAATGAAAAGAAGAAATTGGTTGAACCGTTATGGAAAAGAATTTGGGAATTGTTCATAGCCTTTGCCCCAGACATCCCTTGGTTAATATAACCTAAGCAAGTCAAAGAAAGAAACAAAGCTCTTTACAAAAATATCCATGGGCTACTCCTTTAGGTGGTAATATAAAAATGGAATCATTTTTGAGAGATTCCTTTCCCTTACCTGCCACATAAAGGTCTTTTTCTTCTTTTGAAAAATAGTCTTTTAGGGCTATACGGATAGTAGTGGTATTGCTGGGTTAAAGGATATGTATACTTCCATGATTTTTATTTAGAGCACAGTTTTGAATTGCTTTCCAGAATGGCAGGACCAATTCCCAGGTCTACCAACAGTGTCTCATTTTCTCTGTTCTTCCACATTCCCTCTAATAACTGTCATTTTCTGTTTTTGTTATCTTTGCCAATCCAATGAGGATGAGATAGAACTTCAAAGCTGTCTTAATTCTCTTATTCTTAGCTAGCTGAGCACTTTTTTCATGTAGTTATTGATAGACACCTTAAGAGTCAGGAGTGGAGCCAAGGGAGATCTCTAGGACACTGAGTCTTAGCAAAAAATGACAAAGACTTGTATTATGGTATGGATAGCCTGGTAGGAATAGAAAAAAGAAAAAGGCTTTGAGAGATGTTGCAGAGGTTGAAGCAACAGACATCTTAACAGTAGTAGCTCTGAATTCCCTACCATTTTAAGCTATGTTCTTAGCTAACAACTGTGAGAGGCAGACTGAACAACTAGTAGGACCTTTGTTTGAAAAATGAGAAAACAGGCACAGGAAGTGAAATCACTTACTCCTGATTATACAGCTAGAAAGTGCCTGAGGCGGTATTCAGAGCCAGAATCCTTGTCTTTGGATCCTGTGCTCCTTTCACCATGTCCCTCCTGCTGTGTGCCAAGGGCTGCTGCTCTCTCTTTGCTGAGGATGCCAGGTCATTCCCTAATATCCAGGGCCAATGTCTATTTCTACTCCTTTCCCCTAATCTCTTCAGAAGAGTACAACTAGCTGGTCAGTCAAAGACTGGGAAAATATCCAGAAACAGCTTCAGGAAACTAAGAAGGGGAGACACTAGGGGAGACCCTCCTGAGACCCGTGTTTCTTTATCCACAGCATCTTGATCTCCTTGGCAATGCCAAGGTAGCATTACACACTCTTTTAGTCTAAAAGATACTTTCACCTGTAGGATCTTTTTGTCTGCTAGGACCTCCTTGCCCCAGATGTTCTCTGAGTTGAGAGGAAGGAAAATGTCTTGGGCTTGAAATTAGATGTTCTCTGAGTTGAGAGGAAGGAAAGTGTCTTGGGCTTGAAATTTGGCTCTGCTCCTAAATCCCTATATGACCTTAATCCTCCCTGGGGCCTCTGTTCCCTCACTTGTAAAATCAGAGAAGTAGAACTGAAGGTTTTTTTTTATTTTTTATCTCTGGGGGCAGATTTTGGATGAGGAGGAAATAGAAAGTTGTCCATGAAACCCTAATCTGAAACTTTTTCTGCATCGTTGCTATCTGATTCCACCTCGGGAAGGGCCAGAGAACCCAGGACCTCAAAGCCTCTAAAGGAGGCTCATGACCTCTCAACCTCCCCAGCGAGCTAAAAGGAAGTTCATGGGTGGTGGATGGAAATGTCCACTTCGTGCTTCAATTGTTTTTAGAGTCCAATGTGAGTTATACTATTTCCACAGTCTCTCCCATAATCCTAATTTCTGCTTGTGTCTTTTGATCATAGTCAATGAGTAATTAAGTAGCTGGAATAGATTTTTTCCTTCCTTCCTATCTAGCCTTCCCTTTCTACTCGCATTTCCCCTCCTCTAGCATATACCCCCATCACTTCACCTCTGGACTTTTACAGTAACTACCAATAGTTTCCTTGCTCTTCTCCCTCTTCTAATTCATCAGTATACTATACACTATGCATGACCTAGGTCTTGTGTTTCCCGGGTTGGCAGCTGCTCCTTGGAACACATTTATGGAAATATTGCTGCTGACTCGGACCTTCATTCTCTACTGATTTCTAAGTTGAACTGACCTCTAAATTCAGGCTCAAAATGGAGCACCCTATGATGCCTGTTTTCCTCCCGAGGGCAGAGATGTGCCACCTCCAAATCCCTAATTACCATTGCTGCCATTGCCACCATCCCTGAGTGCCCAGGCACTCAACATTTAGTAGGTATCTGGTGTGTGCAAAGCATTGGCTAGGCACTGGGGAAGATACAAAATCTAGGTATAACTTCCTTCTTGGAGTTTCTTGGAGCTCAGCTTAGCAAGAGACTGGCAGAGAGAGAGGGTGATCAGTGTGGCCAGGGCATAGAATGGGTGGGGGAGATAAGGTAGAAAGGGTGGTATGATGCCTGACTGTGGAAGGCCCCAAATACCAGGCTAAGGAACTGGAATTATATGCAGATAACAGGAATGCATTGATAACTTCTAAACAGAAGTGATGTTATCACTATACATGAAAAGCATCAGCCTGGCAGTGTGTGAAGCACATTGTTTGTCCCTCATTCTCGAAGAGGACCATGACACGAGGAAGGTGATGCCAGGACTTGCAAGTGAATTGGATTTAAGTGAGGGAGGGCTGTGCAAAGTCACCAGCCTCACTCTCTGCTCCAGAGCCATCTGGGTTCAGTGACAATACATAGATCAGGATGACTGGAGATGGCCCTGGATGAAGTGGAAGGATTTTGAGAAGGATGAAATGGAGATACAAGGAGTGGAGGAAGGAAGAGACTATTTAGGAGGTTGACTATAGCAATTCTACAGACAGGTGGTAATAATATCTAGCATTTTTTATAGTGTTTGTGGGTTTGCAAAATGCTTTAAATCTGTTACCTTATTTGATTTTCCCTCAACAACCCTGTGATATAGGTGCTATTGAGGAGCTGAGGCTGACATGTTAAATGCCACCCTCTGGGCCACATAATTAAGGATTCAGGATACAGAACTTGGGGCTCCAACAGCACTCTGGCCACTTCCCTACCTGGTGATGAGAGCTCGTACTAGGGGGATGGCACTTGGAACAGGGACAAGGCTGGCAGCATTCTTTATTCTTCTCCTGGCCAACACACTAGTTACCATTAAGTGCACATTTTCTAGGGTTTTCTATACAAAGAGAAAAGGTATGTGAGTTAAAGATAAATATAAAATATATAAAATATGAAAATTCTACCCTCCTCAGGTATGGAGAGTTCTCATTTCTCTTGTTTATTCCCTATAGCCCCATATTCTGAGGACATCACTATCTGACAGAACTCACTGCACTGTCACCACATCCCTTTGCCAGTACAAGGTTCACAAAGCTCAAAGAATGAACAGATTTATTTCAAGGTCAATACAATGGATCTGCGATGTTCATTTGAACCTATCTTCCTTCAGTGCAACTCAATCATGACTTGCAGCAATTCATGAATTCTCATCCTGTGTGAGCCTTGTTTATGTTCTTTACTAGATGATCTTTCCATATTTCATGTACATCCATGCGGCTGTTAGGCCATTTGCTATAACTTACTACACTATATAGTCACTGCACCCCATTTTCCAATCATGCACTTCCTCACTGATATTCCGTAAGCCAATTCTGGTGTACAAATCACAGAAACAAGTAGGGTTCAAGTCATGTATATAGCAAATAATGACATCTACCTATGAGTAACATTCATAGGCCTGCCAAATAGCCTGTAAAATCACAATAATTGATAGTCAGTGCCCCCAGGTAGGGGTCCAATCAGGTATGTCCTATAGTCTATCTCTATCTCTCTCTTCCAGCCACACTGGAAGTACAGAGACCCATTCATCGGCCATTGACCATTCATGGGTATGGAAGATTTTCTTCCTTGTAATGATCTGTCCCTCTCTAGGCAGCCTGGTGGTCCGCATTCTCAGGCACTTACTATATAGGTGCTGAGATACCTCAACAGCTTATGTATGTTTCATATGTATGCTTCAGTTCAGAACTCCAGTGATCCACCAGCCTCAAGGCTCCCTGTATCAGGACTACAGGGGTGTGCCCCAATGCCTGGCCCTTCGGTGTCTCCCACTGACTTTCCAGAAGAGCACATGCAGTCTCTTTTCATCAACATACCCCTCCATGGGTATATACCCTCTTCAAATCGAGGGGGTTTTTTTTGTTTTTTTGGTGGCAGTTCCCAGTAAATTGGTGGTAGTGGTGGTTGTAGTGATGGTGATGGTGACAGTGATAGTGTGAGTATGTTCACTATTAGTGCCTATAACAACTTCCCAAAGTCCTTTCTTCTACCATCCTGTACAGGATTGTTTTACCAGCAATTCTCCAGCAGAGGGAGATAGTCAACCCTTTATGAAGATAACTACCGGGATGATACTTAACATCTTTTCCCCCAGCTCTAAGACAGCAGCCAACACTAGCTCTGAGATAGTCCAGAGCTCCTCTTTTCTTGGTCTTCTCTGGATCAGGCTCTAACGTGGTGGCAAACAAAAGACCCCACTCTGGATTTCTCCCTTGTGCATCAGTTCTGCGGACATTTAGCCTACAGAAGTTTGCCCAGTGATCAGAAACACCTCCCCTTGCACCTTCCAAGAATGTCTCCAACCTCAATACATGTAAATTTCATAGACTGATGAGGAGGCCTCTTGATCTACTCTTAAATTCCCCCCAAATTGTTCTTTTGAACTTTGAAAACTGTTATTTGGTTAATTGGGTGGGGTTATTTAAATGACCTGAAGCTGCTTCTGGCACCATTCAGAGTAGGGGACGGTCGGGAAGAAGTCAAGTACTTCAGTCTTTCTACACGAGAGACACGAGAGAATTCAGTCTTCTATGATCCGTCTCCATTCTATCTCGTATCTTATTTAACACTACTTACTTTTCCACATTCTATGTTCCAGACTACTTGGTCATTCATCATCCCTGGTTCTAGAAATTCCTTTACTCAACCACACAATCTATCCCCCATGTCTGCAAATGCATCTTCAGCTCTCCCTGTGGAAGAACTTTTCTTCTCTTCAAGGCCAAGTTCAAGGCCACGTTTTCCCTCCTCATCTCAGCTCCAAGTGACCTTTTCCCACTCAAATGCCCACAATATGACTCTTTTCTTTACTTCCATCTCATTCTACTCTGCATCATACTTGGCATTAGAGTATAAGATCCTTGAAGGAAAAGAGGGTTGTTTCATGCATTGTCTTCATAAGATTTGGCAAATGATTAGATTTGTGAGGTGAAGGAGTTAAAAATGACTCTGAAGCACTTGAGTCAGAGCTTAGCATACTGTTGTTCAGTCATGTTTGACTCTTCATGACACCATTTGGGGTTTTCTTGGCAAAAATACTAGAATGGTTTGCCATTTCCTTCTCCAGCCTATTTTAGAGATGATGAGCTGAGGCAAACATGGTTAAGTCCAGGGTCACACAGCTAGTGTCTAAAGCTAGATTTGAATTCAAGAAGGTGACTTCCTGATTCCAAGCCCACTGCTCTGTCCACTTACCTGGGGCTGCCCTACTTAATATATAGCAATCACTCAATAAATGCTTGATGATTGAAGGACTGTGTTCATCTTATTCCCCCCATTATTCTGTCAGCTCCTGGAGGGCAGGATTTGTGCACTCTGAACACACCTAAAATCAAGTATGATCATGTCACTCACGCCTTGTTTAATGAACTCTAATGTGCCCTATTACCTCCGTGAAAAAGTGTAACTCTGCTGTTTGGCATTTAAAATCCTTCTCAACCTTGCCTCAAGCTATCTTTACAGTCTTTATACTCTACTCCTCTCCACAAACTCTATAATATAGATACAGTGACCAACCAAAGTCTACATAACAAATGTTCATCAAACACTTCCTATGTGTAAGTCACTGTGCTCAATACTGGGGATGTTAAGATGAAATTACAAATACGAGTACTCTCAAATCTCTCCATTAGTAGGTATTCCAAGAGGCTGAGAGGTAAAGCAGAAATGTGCTACAGACATGCAGGACAGAAAGGCTGGGGCCTGCTTGACAGAACTTATGTATCAGAGAAATTTATACTTGATCCTAGAAGTAATAGGAAGCCCCCAGTTTACTGAGTAGCAGAGTGATATGGTCACGTACATGCTTTAGGAAAATCACTTTCGTAAATGTGGAGGATGGATTAGAAGAGAAGGGAGAGGTCTGAGGATGGGAGCTCCAGGTGAGGGGTGATGAGGGCCTGAATTAGGCTCCTGGCTTTATATGCAGACATTAAGGGGATGAGTACAAGAGAGACTGTAGAATCAATAAGATTTGGCAAATGATTAGATTTGTGAGGTGAAGGAGTTAAAAATGACTCTGAAGTTGTGAACCTGGGTTACTAGGATAGCGGTGCCGTAGAAAGAAATAAAGGGAATTTGCAATAGGGGTGTGCTTCCGGGAAGAGATAACCTTTGTTTCAGACATGTTGAGTTCGAGATGCCTACAGGACATTTGATTCTAAATGTTTACTAGGTAGTCAATTTGGGGACTGGAGTTCAGGAAAGATGTTAAAAGCTAAATATAAAGATCTGGGAGTCATTTGCATAGAAATGAAAATTAAAGTCATCGTTGCCAATGAGGTAATCAAGTGAGGGTACAGAAAGCGGGCCCAGGGGAGAAACCTGAGGTACAACAATCATTAGAGGTATGATAGCAAAAGGAACTGAGAAGGGGAGGTCAGAAGGGCAGGAGGTGAACCAGAAGAGGGGAGAGAGAAGAGTACAGTCAGAAATACCTCCAAATGCTGCAGAGCAATATGCCTGGAGGCACTTGACAAATGTTTCCTGGACTGTATCAAGCTGAATGCCTACTGTCTTCTGATGTCTGTGCTTGTGATCTGGTGATCAGGTTAGATATACACAAAGTTGGGGGAACTCAAGAGAGAGCCATAATTATACAACGCAGCCTGCTAGAACACTAATGACCAACACCCTATTGTTTAATTGCTCTACACAGATTTCAGTTGGCTAGAGGATAGAAAAGCGAGAGGTTAAATTTGGACCTAGGGAGAAGCCACAATTGGAATGAGAATATTTATGACTGAAACTGTTCTTTTACTCACCTGTACTCATCCTTTTAGGAGAGTCAGATCCTCTTCTCCAAAATTAAAGACCACTGTATCTCCTATAACTTACAGACAGATGAGGAGAGAGATATGGCAAGGGGCAGGCAGCATGGTATAGTAGGTAGAAACCTGGCCTGGCACTCAAGTCCCACCTGACATACACTGCCTATGTGACCCTGGGTTGGTTGCGTAAACTTTTCATCTTCCAGGCAACTCTCAGGCAAGACTGAGTTTTAGAGTACATGCCAGAGTTGCAGAGAAGGTGCCTTTCTGCACAGTCTCTGACCCAATAGACAAGTCACTCCCCAAAACTCCAACTTGTTTTCCTCTCCCCTTCCTCCTTCTTGCAGCCCTTGTAGGTGAGCCAGCAAAAGGGAAAGAAGGTAATAGGATTGTTTTGCTTCTTTATTTTCTCTCTAGTTTTTCAACACAAAAAAACATGCATTCTGTAGAAAAAGAAAACCAAATGGCAGGAGGAAACCAAGTGAACAGCAGATTAGTCCTTTCTGGTCAGGTTCTGTTGTTGGGTCAAAAAGTTGGTCCGTAGTCCCCACTGCTAACACTGATCGGGGGCTGGGTGGGCTGATTTCTGAGGTGGGGGTGTACTACAGAGCAAAGTGCTCATCCTCTTCCTCACCTCTAGCAAAAGTGGGAAGCACAACTAAGTTTTCATTAACAGAAACTTGGAGTGGTATAAGATCATACAATCTTCTGAGCTCCTCAGTCCTATTAAATCTTAATGGATGAATGGAGTCTCTCAGGGACATTCTCTTCTTTAATGGTGTCAATGTGACTGATTTAAACCACTGAGAACCAGACTGGGATGGCTACCATGACATCAATGTAGCCATCAGACAAGATATCTATGGCAGCCTAGCAGACTAGAGAGTATGAAAAGACACTTACATGGTCATCTGTGCTCAGGAGCTAAAATGAAAGCAATAACTTGGCTTCTCATACATTTAAATCTTGACTACCACAGTGCATCATGTAGACATAGATAAGATGGCATAGTTATGGGTTAGCAGACATCATTTTAGGGACTAGAATTCAGCCATTAATGGAAAACTACAATCTGGCACGATATAGACCTATGTGTGTTTCATCCGAGACTGTTCAGTGTATCTGGACTTAGTTATTTTGAGATTTACGAGTGCCATGGATAGTTAATGGTGCCATATTTTAGGATATTGTCTTTAAAGCTATAAGGGAAACAACAAGAAAAAAAACCAAAATTATAAATGTTGACAATCTTTGTTAGAAAATGGAAACATCGACTTTTGGTTTCTTTTGTAATACACCCAGTGTAAACACAATACAAGATAACAGTGCCCACTAGCCAAAGGCAATTTCTCATTGATATGAATTTAAAAAAAAAATGCCTGAGTACCACAACTTGTGTTCAATCATAGTAAGTCTTAAAAATGAACAAAAACTCTACATTTTATTTCTCAGAGCAAAGACCCAGTCCATAAATTTTCTTTTAGAATAGTTACTTCCTCTAATGGTGAGGTATATGGGCATAAGAACAGGATCTTATATGGGATAAACTTTCCAACCAAACCAAAAGCGGAACACAGGTCTGGTGTGGATCATCAGCTGGGAAAGGAGGAGAGTCCAATGCAAGATTCTCCAAGGAAGAGCTAGGAATTGTGGTGCATGGAAGAGAATGCTGCCTTGAAACCAAAGGCTCTGGATTTGAATACTGTATGACCTTGGCTGAATCACCTAATCTTTTGGGGCCTCCAATCAAAGTAAAGAAGTTGGATTAGATATCCTCTGTGACATCCTTTCCCCTGAGACTACTCCAGTCTGGTTCTCTAACTCCATCAGGCCCAAACAATGACCACCTTACCACTGAATCTCCAAGGAGAAGGGGCCATTTTCACCTCCATTGCCTTCTAGCAGAACTATTTTTAAAAAAATAAAATCAATTTTGACATCAGAAGCTGAAGGAAAAGTCCATCATGCACACACTTACAAGTTTAATTTTATTTTCCCAACTTGTTCTGGCTCTGTTACAAAAGACAGTGGGACAGAGAAAGCCTTTGACTCCCCAGAAAGCCCCAGAAATAATCAGGGGGTTCTTCCCTGCTGTAGTAAAAGTCCTTTAAGAAACACTGTCAGCAGTCTGCACACTGCTCTCTTGTTCATAATCTCACTTTATTACGTCAAAGGTCCCAAAGGTACCAACAAAGGTCAAAGGAGATGGGAGGCTAGAATCTCATTGTGAGGCCATTGGCAGAGCTATGGAAACACAGAGAAATATGAAACGTAGATGTAAAAGAAGGATGTTTGGGTTTTTTAAAAATATTTGTGTTCTGCATGACACATACCTGCCTTGCATAAATCCAAACGGTCTGCATTACTAGTCCACCAAGGACATTAAAAAAAAGATAAGCCTTGGAATTATAGACCAGTTGGAAGCACAGCAGACCCACTGGCAAGCTGAGGACACTGAATTCAGTCGGCTGGTAGCTGGTAGGAAGTATCTAAGCTTTGAAGTGTTACAGCTACCAAAGTCACAGGTGTATACATCATGAAAAGGACAAATGCAAGAACTAAGACCTGAAAAGTGAAGGGTGGATACAGCCCCGCTGTTTTCCTAACAACCAGAAGGTAAAAGTGGGAATAAAGGAAAACTGAAGAAGCTGGATAAAAACAAGAGCTGTGAGTCTATCCTTAAAGAATAAGGAGCAATGAAAGGACCTAGGAGCCCCGGCTGACTTCTTGGGAGCACCAAGAAAAGTGATTGATGGCTGAGCAGGGAGCAGAAGGTTCCAGACCTGCTGCACCTAGGATTAAAAACTTCCGTGCACTTGTGGCACAATGCTCCCCACGGGCTATGCATACAGCCCAAGGACAAATTTAAATCGCCTTCAAAACTGGGTTAGATCACAGACCAATGCTTGGTACAGTACAGGCCACAGCACAGCTTGGATTCCATGCACATACCAAGTCTCAGAAAATCTGTCATTTTTCCATCTGCGTAAGTGCATCTTTTTGAATGTTTGGCAGTTCTCCATTTTAGACAAAGGTTTGCTGCTTGTGTCTTTTATCCATTTTTTTTCTTTCTGCAAACCCAAATAAGTGGTTCACTTTTTAAAATTCAATTTTCTTTCCAAAATGAGGAAAGAAAAAAGTTCATATTCTTCAGTTTCACTTCCAAGTGTTCTTTTTGTTTTGTCCAGATCAAGATGAAAAACCACATTCAAACCCCAAACTAAAACATGAGAAAAACCTATCAGTTTCCCTTCATGCATCTATGCAAGGATATAATCCTATGTGCTCTACTCTATCATAGAAGGAACATGATTTTTTGCAACAGACAAGCTGCCGCCATTAAATATACTGCACTGAGACTAGGGTCATTTGCCCTAAACACACAGAGTGTACACCTTCTCTCAATCACAGGCCCACACACATTACACAGAGTTGGGCCACTGCAGCTGCTCCATGGCAAATCCCACACACTGTGGCTGGAAAATGGCCAGACATATATAAATGCTCTGGACACGAAGCCAAACTAGGGAGGACTAGGGGTCCGCTTAGGCAGGTTGGAGTGTGGGGGCTGGGTCTGAATGGAGCACTTCATGGGTATCAGCTACTGAGGAGGGTGCTGCACCATGAGATAGCAAGCCACGGAGGGCCCAGTGATGGCGGCTTCATGTTGTGCGCTTCAGTGATCATGGCCTATCTGGCCAGAGGGCCATGCGGTGATGACTTAAGCACCTGGAAAACTGTACCTCCTGTGATTTCACATTTCAGCCCCAGGTGATGCACTGCTTCTTCCCAGGATTGTCACTTGAAGGATAAACCCATGGTTTGAACCCCACCCCATACGTCCCACTTGTGCTTTAAATGGTGAGGAGGGGAATGCAGCCTACACCAACCCCTCCTTCGTGACACACCATGGGGGCCATGAACGTCCAGCGGTTTGTTTCTGGGTCATACATCTCTACTGAGCTCAAGTTGGACTGTCCGTCATAGCCTCCCACGGCATACAAGCGCCCACAGTTTGCTACCAGGGAGACCCGGCTCCGGCGTGTG
Organism: Pseudocheirus occidentalis; assembly: GCA_028646575.1. Lineage (NCBI taxonomy): Eukaryota > Metazoa > Chordata > Mammalia > Diprotodontia > Pseudocheiridae > Pseudocheirus > Pseudocheirus occidentalis. Next base: position 74,306,917 of record CM053599.1, read on the forward strand.
TTCATGGGGACAATCAGGTACCACTGGTCTGCCATGGAACTGTAGACCTCAGCGATGCTAAGGAAGCCAGAACCATCATAGCCCCCGCAGACAAACATCTTGCTGCCCAAGGAGGCGGCTCCGTGACGACAACGTTTGTTGAGCATGCTTGCCACTGGGTGCCAGGTGGCTGTGTGATGGTTGTAATATTCTACCTGTAGTGAGGACGGACAAGCACGCAAGCGTCAAAGGATGTTAAGGTGAATCTATGCTCTCCTATGGCCCCGTAACATGACTGCCTCCCCTCTGGTGCCTGGAGGATTCTAGGCTAAGCTTTGCTACTCATGTATGGTTTGACCTTTGGTAGGCCATGGCTCCTGTCTGATCCACGACTTCCTCAGTCATACTATGGGGCTGACACTGCTCCCCTGCTTCTCAAGGGAATGGTGGAGCATGCTTTTCAAGGTCAGGTTAGCCTTTTCTAGAACGAATACTAATTTTACATGTTTAAACAGAATAAAATCTTAAACTATGGTCCTTTAATGTAAGGGAATTTTAGGATCACTACAAATGATTTGTAGAATTTGAAGAATATAAAGAAATTATGCAAAGGGATGAAATACTGCAGAGTAAAGAAAGCAGAGTCAGGGGAACCATATGTACACTGTATACTATAAAGAAGGACAGATCATAGGAGGGGAGGGGACTGAGGATATAGGAGGAGGAAGGGAAACACTATTGATATTAAAACTGAAGACTGTTTTCAGTGAGGTTTTACATTGGTTTGTGATGTTGTTTTGAAAAATAAAATAGATAAAAATCAAAATACACAGAAAACTGCTCAGAGACTTAGCTAATAGGAGCCTGCCTCATACACAATGGTGGCCTAATCAATACTAGATGCCTTTAGGAGAAGGGCAAGAGAAGAGGCTAGAAAATGTGCCCCGAGCTAGAATGGGGAAACGCTAAGGAGGGATCTGGGTTTGTTTTTCTTTTTTGCTTTTATTACTTCTCTGGAAGCCAGGAAATCACTATATAGTGAGTAAGGTGATCTGTACTCCCTCCAAACCTTGTCTTCCTTAAGCAACCCCTTGGCCTCATTTTTTCAGGTGACACACTAATACCTAATAAAGTGAGGAACACATGCTTTAGGGGCAGGGACAAAGTGCCCTGAACTCAAAAGAGACAGAGACTCACACTACTGAATATCTGTAAGCCATCATGTCCTCCAGACACATATATGCGGCCTTCAAACACAGTGACGCCTGCTGCGCTTCGGTTTGAGCTCATCGGAGTCACTATCGTCCACCTTCAAGAGACAATCAAACAAGAAAAGTATATGTGAGATTCATTCACCTGCTAGGCTTCCCTGCCCTTCATAAACAGGTTGTTAGAAGAAACAGGACTTACTATGTCTACAACACAAGTTAACTCAACTAAGTTTCTCATTTTTGCTTCCACGCATTAGCAATATAACCAAAGTATTCCAATAAAACAGACTATGAGAATTAATAATCTATTCAATTCTTCCTCTCTTCTGTGAACTTTTATTAAATCTTTGTCTCATTCAAAGCACTGGTCCTGAATTTCTGTAAGTACATAAAGTTAAATGAGCAAATGAAGTCTTTGGTACCAAAGCAGCATATTCCTTGAACCATTTTTCATCACTGGCATTTAACTGGATTTTAGCTAGATGTACAAAATGTTCATATAGGAAAGATACGAGAAAGTACCAGGCTGGGCTGGGAGCTCTTACTTGTCTGTTTCCGGGGAGTACGTCTCCACAGAGTTGAGAGAGGAATTGCCATCATATCCGCCACAGACATAGATCTGTCCATCCAATACAACTGTTCCCATAGCACTGAAACAAAAGCACAGTAGAACAGACATGAGTAATTCCCTTTCTCTCTTTCTCATTCTCTCTCTCTCCCTCTTTCCCCCCCACCCTTCCCCATAATCAATACTCATAAACCCCAACAGACAGACTGTGACATCAATATCAGATCACACTTCTGGTCACAGCTCACACACTAACTGGGTACCTACGGTGAAATCAATTCTCTTCGTGGAGATACTGCTTCCTCTTTCTCTATGGTCTCTTTAAGTGCACAGGCTCTCTCCCTCTATCTGTCTCTCTCCTTTCTCTCTTTCCCTCTCCCTCTCTCTTTCTTTCTTCTCTCTGTCTCTCTCCTCTCTCTCTCTCTCTCATCCTATTTATAAATCTGATATTGCATTTCAGGAAGAGTATGCAATAGATATTCAATCTTCAATCAATTAATTAACAAGTATTTATTAAGCACCTACTATGTGCCAGGCACTGGAGATATAAGTACAAAGAAGAAAACATTCCCTACTAGAAATGAACTTAACCTCTAACATGTGAGACAAGTCCATATTTAAGCAGATATCCATATCCATATGTGTGTATATGTGTGTATACATGTATATACAGCATAAATGTAAAGTTAATAAACACAAATTGATACAAACTAGTTAAATACAAGTGTGAGAAGAAGGACCCAGCAATAGTGGGGAGGGGTCAGGAAAACCTTCACAAAGAAGATGGTGCTTAAACTATATCTTAAAATAGGAAAGTGACTCTGAGTTACAGAGGCAGGGAGTGCACTCCTGATAAGGGGACTGCAGTGCCAGTGCAAAGACACAGGGACGCCAAGCGCGGCTGCCCTGAGGGGTACAGGAAGCGGGGTACTGTCCAATGAGACCAGAAAGACTGGCTGGGGCCAGGCTGTGCAGGCCTTTGAAAGCCAAACAGAGGACATTACATTTTATTCAAGAGGTAAAAGGAAACCACTAGAGTTGGCTGAGTAAGGGAGTTACATGGTCCTATCTGCTCTTAAGGAAAAACGTACTGTAGTAGCAAGATGGACTGGAATGAAATGGAGTTCCAAGACTGGAATGCTGAGATCTGAGGCAAGAAAGTAGTTATGAGTCTGCCAAGAGCATGTCGGTGAGGAGTGATGAGGGCCTCACCTAAAGCTGGTAGCTATGCCAGTGAAGAGAAAGAGGCAGGTGCGAGGGAAGTTGTGAAAGTAGAAATGGCAAGATTTGGCAGCTGACTAGCTCAGCAAGGTAAGGGAACATGAGTGGTTAAGGCTTCAGCTAAGATTAGAAACTGAAGCTATTCATAGGATGGGTGTGCCTTTGACAGAAATAGGAAGTTTGGAAGGGGAGTTCAAGGCAGAAAGACAATGAGTTCAGTTTTAGATCCTTTGAATATAAATAGTCTCTGGGACATCAAGTTTGAACAAATGTCTAATAGGCAGCTGGTGATCCAGGACTTAGGTTCAGAAGAGACACTGAGGCTGGATACACAATTTGAGAGTCTTCTGCACAGAAATCATGGGAAATGATGTAGTTTCCAAGAGAAAAGAATAGAGGAAAGAAAGCCTAGGACAGAACCTTAGGGAACCCCAATGGTTATGGGGTAAGATACAGAGAATGAGCCAGGATGAGACAGAGGAGTGGGCAGAGAGCTAAGAAGTGAACCAGGAGAGTAAAGCATCATGAAAACTCAGAGAGGAAAGAAAATCCAGGATGAAAGGGTGGTTAACAGGGTCAAATACAGCAGAAAGGGTGAGGACTAGGCCTCAAAAAAGACTATTGGATTTGGAAAGTGAAAGATCACTGGCAACTTCAGAGACAGCAGGTTCAGCTGCATGATGAGATCAAAAGCAAAAGTACAAAGGACTGAGAAGGAAGCAGAGCAACAAGTACAGACAGTTTTTTCAAGGAATTTGATTGAGAAAGGGACAGAAATGGGTAGCTGGGTGGTACAGTGGGTAGAATGCTAGGTCTAGAGTCAGGAAGACTTGAGTTCAAATCCTGCTTCTAATATTTATTAGCTGTGTGACTCTGGACAAGTCGCTTAATCTCTACTAGCCTCAATTTCCCCAACTGCAAAATGAAATAATAATGGCACTTATCTCTGTTGAGAGGATTAAATGAAACAACACTTATGAAGCACTCTGTCAGCCTTAAAGCACTATATAAACGCTAGCTATTATTAAAAGGCTGCTGCTAGGAAGCACAGGAAGCCGTGAGTGCAAATCCAGGCTCAGATACCTACCAGCTGAGTGACCCTATTAAAGTTGCTTAGCCTCTGCCTGCTTCAGTTTTGTTATCTATGAAATGGGTAGAAGAATGCCTACTTCCCAAGGTCGTTACAAGGATACAGTGAGAGCATATTTGTAAAGTGCTTTGAAAACTTTAAAATACCACATGAAGCTAAGATGGTGATGATGAAGAGCCTCAGTAGGAGAACAGTGTCCTGATCAAGTCCTGGGTGTCGCCTCTTCAGAGGGACATGATCAAATAGAAAAAAAAAGGACCACTAGGGCTGTAAGAGGTGCAGAAAGGTCATATGAGGAATCGCTGGAATCACTGGAAATTAAACCTGGGAAAAGAGAAGAAAAAGATGGACAGGAGAGCAATCTTCAGATTTTTGAAGAACTACCAGGTGGTAAGGAAATTGGACTTAACCTGCGTAACTTAAGAGATTAGAGGTAGATCGGGCACAATGTAAAGGATTTTCTAACAATCGGAGCTCTATCATGCGCTGCTTTTTTCAGGTCTAAGTTCACCATCACTGAGAACAGATGTACAGCTGTCAGAGCTGCTGCAGACAGACATTGCAGCATGGGCTGAGGGGCTTGACAAGACATCCCCTGAGATCCTTTCAGATTTAAGTACAGCTATCACTCACCTACGTCTTCTCTTCCTCACACGATGTCCTCAGAGTTCACCTGAGCAGACCACCCTTCCTTTCTTCTTATCTCTAACTTTTAGTACAATATTCAATAATAGTGGTGATAATGGAAATCTTTGTTTCACCTGTGATCTTATTTGGAAAGTTTCTAGCTTATCCCCATTACATATAATGCTTGCTGCTGATTTTATATAGATAATACTTATCATTTTAAGGAAAATTCCATTTATTCCTATGTTCTCTAATGGCTTGTTGTTGTTTTAATAGGAATGGGTATTATATTTTGTCAAAAACTTCTTCTGCATCTACTGAGGTAATCATATGATTTCTGTTACTTTTGTTATTGATATGGTCAATTATATTGATAGTTTTCCTAAAAGTGAATCAATCCTGAATTCCTGGTATAAATCTCACCTGGTTATAATGTATTAACCTCATAATAAATCACTGTAATCTCTTTGCTAATATTTTATTTAAAGTTTTTGCATCAATATTCTTTACAGAATCAATATTCTTTACAGAAATCTGGTTCTTCCTGGCTTAAGTTATCAGCACTATATTTGTGTCATAAAAGGAATTTGGTAGGACTACTTTACTTGTTTTTCCAAATAGTTCATATAGTTATTAGAATTAATTGTTCTTTACCTGTTTGGTAGAATTCACTTGTAAATCCATCTGGCCCTGGAGATTTTTTTTCTTAGAGAGGTCATTGACAGTTTATTAAACTTCTTTTTCTGAAATGGTGTTATTTTATTTGCTCTTCTGTTAATCTGGGCAATTTTATATTTTTGCAAATGTTCATCCATTTCATTTAGAATATCAGATTTACTGGCATATAGTTGGGCAAAATAGCTCCTAATTATTGCTTCAATGTCCTCTTCATTGGTGGTGAATTTACCCTTTTCATTTTTGATACTAGTAATTTAGTTTTCTTCTTTATTTTTTTAAATCAAATTAACCAAACGTTTATCTATATTATTGGGTTTTTTTCCTCCAATGAAACAAGCTTGTAGTTTTATTAGTTCAATAGTTTTCTTTCAATTTTATTAATGTCTCATTTGATTTTCAAATTTGGTATTTAATTGGGGATCTTTAATTTGTTCTTTTTCTATCTTCTTTAGTTGCATGTCCAATTCACTGATCTACTCTTTTGTTATTTTATTCATGTAAGTATTTAGAGATATAAAACTTCACTTGAGAACTGGTTTGGCTGCATCTCATATATTTTGGTACGCTGTCTCATTATTGTAGTTCTTTTTGATGAAACTATTGATTGTTTCTGTGCTCTGTTTGTTTGACCCACTCATTCTTTAGGCTTACATTATTTTACTTCCAATTAATTTTTAATCGATCTGTCCATGCCCCTTTATTACGCATAATTTTTATTGCAACAGTGCGATGATCAACTATGAGTAACTTAGGTCTTCTCAGCAATACAATGATCCAAGGTAATTTCAAAGGACTCATGATAGAAAATATCCACATCCAGAGAAAAAACTGATGCTGACCAAAGTATACTATTTTCACTTTATTTTTTTCGCGGTTTTTGCCTTTTGGTATGATTCTTCTCTCACAACATGACTAAATATGGAAATATGATTTATATGATTGCACATATAAACGGTATCAAATTGCTTACTGTTTTAGGGAAGGAGAAGAGAGAGGGAGGGAGAAAACTGGGAACTAAAATTTTTTTTTAAATGAATGTTAAAGAGTGTCTTTACATGTGGCTGGAAAAGATAAAATGCTATTAAAAAAAGAACAAGTCATGCCAGCTAACTTTATTTCCTTCTTTTGATGGGATTGTTAGACTTAGGATAGATCAGGGAAATGCTATAGGTATGAATGACCTGATTTTATTAAAACACATGGCCAAGTCTTTCATGAGATTCTTGTGGGAAAGATGGAGAGATGTGGGTAAGACATGGGTAAAGAAGGCACTAAAGAAAAAGCTTTCTTTAGACAGGCAGAAAAATTGAACAGTCATATCAGTAGTTTGACATCAACTTGAAAAGGCAGAATCCTCCTTTGCAACCTGGTCTCAACCAACTTTCCAGTCTTATATATTACTCTACCTCATCCACTCCACAGTCTCATCAAACTGGCTTTCTTGCCATTTCTCCCAAACAACACCTGATTTCTCATTTCTACATTTTTGCACTGGCGCTGCCCCATGTATCTCAAATACACTCCCTCTTCACCCACTCCCATCACCTTCTTCTACATGATGCCTTTCCTAATCACTTCCCTCCCTTACAAAACCACCTTGGACTAATTCTGTTTATACTCTACATGTACTTATATATGTACATATTACCCGTGGTTTCCTACCTCCCCTCCCTCCTTTCCCCTCTCCCCCGCCCCATAGAATATAGATTCCCAGAGGACAGGGATTGTTTCTTTTTTGTCTTTGTATCCCTCTATTACCTTGCATACAGGGAGTGCTTAATAAATGTGTCATCTAGGATAACAACAATCCTTCTCAGCTTTGTTTGATCTGAGAATTTGATAAGTATGCCATTTACTTATGTAATAAGTAGCAATAATTATATTCCTATATATTTATATATTATATTAATATATATTAATAATATAGCAGTAATAAATAGCAATCAAGTTTCACAGATACTTAGCACTTAGTAACTTAGGGCTAAGTATGGAAAGTGTGAGCCCTGTCCACTGTTGAGAAGGAGTGAACTCCCCTGTTGACGTGGAAGAAGGCAACTGGCTGAGACAGGAGGCCAGTGCTATATATAAAGAAGAATTCTAGAGACAGAGAGACAGAATTGTAATTTTCCTGTAGAGGAGGCAGGATTGTCTTAGCATCTGAGAGCTGGGCTGCTGGAAGTGAGTTGGAGTTTTCTTGAAAGAGAGAGAGAAAGAGAGAAAGAGAGAAAGAGAGAAAGAGAGAAAGAGAGAGAGAGAGAGAGAGAGAGAGAGAGAGAGAGAGAGAGAGAGAGAGAGAGAGAGAGAGAGAGAGAGTTTCTCTCCCAGCATCTGGAAGCTGACTGAGACCTGAGATGGAGTTTTCTTGAGACCAGAATATGGTGAAGGCCACCCAGAAGGCCGATATTCCTTCTGGATCCTAGGGCCAGCTGAACTGCTGGAAGACTGAAGAAGCATTACAGGATAAGACTTTGTTTATTCAAGGCCTGGCTGATTCTTGAGTTCCAGGAAAAGAAGTGGTGAAGGGTTTGAGATGTGCTGGACCCTGTGAACTTCAGTGTGTGCCAG
>CM053599.1:74315355-74334314 GCA_028646575.1 Pseudocheirus occidentalis
CGCACACACACACACACACACACACACCCCAGTAAAATATTAGGGCAGGGATGATTTCGTATAAATATTCAGTATTCATATTCAATAAAATATATACATATACATGTATGTATATGTATATGTTAACATATATATTATATATGGGGGTGGCTAGGTGGTGCAGTGAATAGAGCACCAGCCCTGGAGTCAGGAGGACCTGAGTTCAAACCCAGCCTCAGACACAACACAAAAACTAGCCATGTGACCTTGGGCAAATCACTTAACCCCAATTGCTCTACCTTCCCCCATCCAAAAAGCAAAAAAAAAAAAAATTATAAATGGAGATTTAAAGCATAGATATTCTCATATTCTCTTTGAAGCAAGAGAATCTAGGGGAAAGTACAGCATGGTAGATGGAGTGCTAAACTTTGAACCAAGAACTTCTGCCACTTGCTACAGCATAAGGCAAACCACTTAACGTTTCTAATCTGTAAAATGAATATAATGACTGCTACAGTGCCCACCCCGCAAGGTTGTTGGGAGAGCCTGGATAAAGCTCTGGCCAAGGAGTCAGGAGGACCTGAGTTCAAGTGCAGCCTCAGACATTATTATCTGTGTGGCAAGCCACTTAACCTTGCCTCCAAAAACACCCCATAACAACCCCAAAACAATAGAAACATTTTGATTATTGTGCCTCAATATAATTGGCTTCCCTTGTAGTGCTGTGTATTTTATTTTCTGTACTTAAACATATTATTTTGAGAAGGGATACACATAGGTTTCATGTAGGCCCAAGAGGTCCACACCCAGAAAAGGTTAACTTGTGCAAAAATCATGGCGGGGAGGAGATGTATTTTAATTTATGAAAGAGAATTGCGAGGGTCAGAATTCTTGTGTCATTAAAGGCACGTCATTTTCTCCTCTGTGCCTCAGTTTCCTCATCTGTAAAATGAGAGGCTTGAATAAGATGATCGCTAAGGTGCCTTTTTCAGTTCTAAATATTGTGAGTGTGATTGCACTTGGTCTTCAGCGAGGTACCACAGTGAGGAACCTGTGACCACAGCTCACTGTCCACCTCCTGTCAATATCCTAATGAGTCTGGGATCACAGAAATCATTCAGCCGTTGGGACTCAAGCACATTCTCTTTATGGTCAAGGCCAAGCTGCCCATAGCTATTTGCACCCTGGAGATAAAAGGAAACCATGACAGGAAAGCTCACACAAACAAGAATGTTTGTATGTCTATCCCCTGTGCATGAACACCACATGTATACAAGCATACCTCATCCTTGTAGCCTGGCTAGGACTGTCAGAGCTTCCCCCTTCCTTGTAATAGTCCTTAAATCCCCACTTAGGAAGATTGGGTACCTCTCTTTTCCTCTGGATCCTACAGTCCCCCAGACCTGGGAGTTCATTGTTGCTACTTTCCCCAGTACTGGGGGCTTGGGTGTGTTTGGGAGGAGAGGAAGAGAAATACTAGCACCAACACCCCACTTTTAGGCAGTGCCTGGGGCAGTGCCCTTGGCTGAGCCTGGGGCAGAGCAGAGTAGCAAAGTGCTGAGGTGATCATGGCAGTGCCCTCTGCACCATGCCCAGCATACCCGTAGAAGACTAAAGAGCCATCTGGATGGGTTCAGACCAGAGCCACAGTATAGGGGTTATGCCTGGGGCACTGCCTGGGTCTGAAAAAAGTGACGGTGAAATGATTTCCCATTCATAGATGTCCTAATGTAAGAGACTAGGAAGGGGCTTTTCTGCCCACAATTTCTTGGGGAAGGAACCTGAGTGTTTACCCTCTCTGATAAAAATGAGACTTTCTTGAGGATAGAGCCAGATGCAGACAAACAGCCCCAATGTTGGCCATGACTTCTCCATCTCTAGCCACTACTTTGGGCTTTAAGAGAGAGGAGGAACAAGGAAAGAGACCTACTGTGCACACTAAAAGATATCACTTTCTAGCAGTGCTTTTAGAATTGATGGTAAATTGGAAGGGTCTTTCGGTGCTAAGTTGCAGTCAAAAGGAGAATTTTCTCCAGTTAAAGAGTGGTGGGGATTGACAGTCATTGAACAGAGAAGTTGTATTTTGTGGTACAGGTGTTCATTCCCTCCACTTTGACCGCTGCTCCAGCCTTCTCCTCTCATCTCAATGTCCTGAGCTCTAGCATTAAACCCTGACCCCTTGTTCGGGGTCAGACCTTGCTTAGGTCACTCCAGGGATTCAGGCTCAGAACTAGAACCAATACAGTAACCATGCAGCAGAAAATGCAGTAAAAATAGGCCTTCTTACAATAAAAAAAGAAAACAATTCACTAAAAATCAAAGCTTTCTCCTCCCAAACCCTCCTTTATCTCTACATTTTCACTGCATCTTGACTGGGCAGGACAGCTGGGTCAGAAAGATATCTATCAGGGGCCCCAACCTGAGAGTGCAATTTGGGGCCTGGAGGATGGAGGCTCCACACCAACAATATTCTCCCTTCCCATTCCCTTCTACCATGTAAATACCTTTTCTTGGACTGTGGATACTTTTATAGCAAGTGGCTTCTCTCCTATACCCCAGTGTGACCCCTCAATTTCCCTATCACAAACACCACCCATAGCTGCTCAGTCACCACAGTGGGCTGGCTCACACAGGCCAAAGAAGGCCATTGTCTTCTTCAGCCCTTGATAGGTGGGTGGTGACATTAGAAAGGACTCAGAGTAGGGCAGGCCTAGAATGGCAGCTACAGTAATATTTGAGCAGGTTACTTTTGCGGAAACACTGAACTGATAATCATCAACCAGCACCATCAACAATCGGCTAATTAAGAAACATTTATTAAATATCCACTGTGTTCCAGATTTGGGCTTAGTTGCTGAAGATAAAAAGAAATAAAATAAAATAAAACAATTCCTACTCTTAAGACTAGATATTCTATAGGGGGCAAAATAGAGGGGTGTTTGAGGTGGGGTAGGAGAAGGGGAACCTAATGTGTATATATAATTATGTAGAGACTAAATCAAAATTAAGTGTAAATTAGTCTAGGAAAGGAAGATTATAGCAATTGATTGATCAAGAAAAGCTTTACAGGGAACTTTTGCTTAGACTGAGTCATGGATTCTATGAAGGATTCTGCAAGGCCGAGGTAAGCAGGGCATGCATTCCAGGTATTGGGGCTGGCTAAAAAGGCACAGAGATGACATGGAGTATCCTGTGTGAGGAACAAGGAGGAAGCCAGTTTGACTGGATCACATAGTACAAGAAGGGGAGTGAAGGAGGTGGCTAGGTGGAGCAGTGAATAGAGTACCGGTCCTGGAGTCTGGAGGACCAGAGTTCAAATCCAGTCTCAGACACTTAAGACAAAAACTAGCCATGTGACCTTGGACAAGTGACTTAATCCCAACTGCCCTACCTTCCCCTCTCCAAGAAAAGAAAAGGATGGGGAATGAAGTCTAATGAACTCAGACAGGCTGAGGACAAGTGGTAAAAGGTAAACTTAAAAGTCAGAGGAGTTGGTATTTTCTCCTAGAGGCAATAAGAAGCCACTGATGTTTATTAACTAGAGGCATGGCATGATCAGACATTCAATTAAGGAAAACCACTATATGGATGATTGATTACAGGAGGGAGAGATTTGAAGCAGGGAAACCAATTAGGAACCTAATTAGGATCCAAAGTGCCAGTGAGTGGTGATGAGCTGACCTCAGGTGGTGGGTGTGGGTCTAGGGAGAGGGGAATGAATATGAGAGAAGCTGCTGGCAAGTGACTGGATAGTGGGGTGAGGGAGAGTAAGGATAATCCTGAGTATAGAAACCTGGAATTTTGGAAGAATGATGGTGTCCTCATTAGAAATACAGAAACTGAGAAAAGGGGGTAGGTTTGGGGTGAAAGATGGTGGACTCTCTTGTTGAGAGAGGGTGTGCTGAGTTTGAGGGATCCATACAGGATGTCTGGTTTCAGATGTCCAGCAGGCAGTTGGAGATGCCTGACTAGGCCTCAAGAGAGAGGCTAGGACATTACTACATAGAGTGTATAATCATCTGTAAAAGATGATACTTAAACCTATGGAAACGAATGATTCTAAGTGAGAGAGTATTGAGAAAGTAGATAGCCCAGTGAGTGTACCCCAATATTGAATGTACCCCAAGAATATCGAGGTACACTCACAGTTAAGGACATGCTATTTACTGATGACCTAGCAAAAGGACTGAGAAGGAAGGAGTACCCAAATCTTACATTGGGGCCTTGACTCTTTCCCATCAAATTCTAATTGCATAAAAGACCATCACAAATATTGAAGAATGTGTAAATACATTTATCTGAGCACATAGCAAACAGAAATCAGACAAGTTTTATAGGTTAGAATATGCCAGAAAATACACAGAATCAACAAGCTTTCCCACTGAGCATGAGATATTTCAGATTAACCAAGAGAGAAACACTTCAGTCTTATCCAAGGGGTGATTCCGTAAAGACTCTAGGAAGGCAAACTGGAAATCTGGGACATGTGTGAGGAATCAGCTTTCTCCTGCATGTTTGCCTTCCAAAGTGTCTGTCTCTCTGTCTCTCTGTCTCCCTCCCTCCCTCCCTCTCTTTCACTGTCTGGGTCACTTTAAAAAGAAGGTCTAGAAATGTGTGTCCTCCCTTGAAGCAGGAAAGAGTAATAATGTCTCTCTTCTCCAAAGCCATCCCTCCAATTCCACCTTTCACACAGACAAGCTTGTAGTATCAAGACATTGTTTTCTCCACCAAGGAAGAAAATCTTAAACAAATACTCAAGCCTTGAAGACCAGGCTATATGTGTGTATACACACACACACGCGCACACACGTCATATATATGTATACCCCATACAAATTATATATATATACATATATATATACATATATATATCCCATACATTATATTGTATATGTGTACCACATACAGGGAAAAAGATATACCTTTAGATAATATAGGGTGTGTGTGAGTGTGTGTGAGAGAGAGAGAGAGAGAGAGAGAGAGAGAGAGTGTGTGTGTGTGTGTGTGTGTGTGTATCATTAGGGTAGTGGAAACTGAAAGAGAGTAAAATGTAAGGGAGAAAGCAAGCTCTGGTTATATTGGTTTGAGCCTACAGAGACTCCATATATGGGGCCTTATGTATATTGGTCTTCCCAAGGGCAATCAGAGAGTATCCCCCAGGTTTGTAGCCATTTTTCTTTGAACCTTTCTTTCGTCCCGGAAGTGGGCTTCTTCTGGAGCGAAAGGGCTGCAAAGAAATTAGAATGGAGGGTAAACATCTGATTCAAGTAACAGAGTTAGAGACATCAGTGTCCTGACCCATGGTGTAGGGATTGGGCATGGGTTCTTTGCTTACTCTTGAGAATAGTCAGTTTACGTCATGTTTAATCCCTGGTCCTTCCACCACCCTTCAGGTTCAGGTCTAGGATTCCCAGAGTGTATAGGGCCAGCTGGCATGCAGTGGTGAACTCACCTCTGGGGCCACTGGGTCACAGGTGAGGATGATGGCAGCAATGCCCTGTTCATTGGATACCGAGCCTTGACATTCTTTCACCAGCTGTGTAAGGGACATCCACAATGAGAGACAGAGGGACAGAAAGAGACAGACAGAGAGACACAAGAGGAGAGAGAGAGAGAGAGAAAAGAAGGAGAAGAGCAAGAAGAAAGAGAAGGAGGACGAGGAGGAGGACGAGGAGGAGGAAGAGAAAAGAAAAAAGGAGGATGAGGGGCAAAAAGGAAGAAAAGAAGGGAGAAAAACTGAGATATGTCCAATTTGCTCATCTTTTCAGGAGCCCAGAAGGTTTAGGTCTGTGAGAGCCACAGAGTTCCTTTCAGGTCAGAGAGCACTTAAGCTTGGTTCTAGGGGACCTGAGGTCTATTCATGGATTCACAACCAGCAGACTGTGTCCTTATGTGGCACTCTGGACCCTTTGTTTCTTCATGGGTTAAATGAGAAAATCGCTGCTATGCTATTAGCCTCCAAAGTTATAAGTTTCAAGAGTAAACAGAAATCCTGGGGTCTGCACTGATGAAAGGTAGGAGTGAGCAGAGCATAGGAAATAAAAGCCCATCCAACAAACTCATCCACCTCCTCCCAGGTGCCCTCAAGCCCATCTTCCCACTAACTCTTTACCCCATCAGTTTTAAAGTCACACTGGTCCAGCAGGAGCTCCTCAGTCATTGGGCACACGGTTTCCTTCAAGGTAAAGTTCAGATGCTTCAGAGTTTGCTCATGGGGACCCTGAAAAAAGAAGGTGAGGTTAGATAGGATGGGGCTGCCCAAGGGAGGTGGACTAAGGATCCTAGGGTGAGAAGAAATCACCTCCATTTTCTTCAAGGCCTGGGCCAATGGCAACAAGTGTTCCCTACAGTGTGGAAAAATGAGAGTCCTTTAAGCAGAGTAGAGCCTTGGGTCCTAGACCCTACTTGGCTATAATTGACTGTGTGGCTTTTAGGTCATTTTGCTGGTATAAACCTCAAATTCTTTATCCAGCAAGGAATAGATAACAGTGCATGCCCCATGGTCCGTGTCTTATGACAGCACAGCGTATTGTTGAAAGAATGCTGCCTGTGGAGTCAGATGGACCTGGGTTCACGTCATGATTTTGCCACCCACTACCTATACAACCTTGAAAAGGCATTTAATTTCCTTGTGCCTGATTTTCTTTATCCATAAAAATAAGAAGACTGAAACAGATGGTATGTGAGGTCTGTTCCAAGTCTACACCTATAATCCTAAAATCTCTTTCGTCTCTGACTGTTCACTCCTTTTTACTCTCTTTTCTTGGTTCTTCTTCCCCCACCCCCTTCCTCTGAGACCATCCCTCAAGGCTCTGTGCCCCTCCTTCCTCCCTGCCTTCTCTTCTGACACTCTCTCCCTTGACAATCTTCATTTATTCCTGGTTTCCATTGGCTCCCATGGCTCTTTGGGATGACTTCTAAATCACTATCTTCATTTTGAACTCCATTGTGGCAGAGAAGCAGAGAGGCATGATATTGGACCAGGAGTCAGGAAGATCTGGGTTTGAATCCCACCAGACATTTGTTAGCTGTGTGACCCTAGGCGAGTCTCTTAATCTCTCTGAACCTGTTTCCTTATATGTAAAATGAGAGTGTTGAACTCAGTGACTTGTAAGATTCTTCCCAGCTCTGAATCTATAATCCTATGATTTCCAACTGCCTGATAAATACTACTGGTTCCAAATTGTTCTCCATATTGGCTGGACAAGGTGACAACTCCACCAGCAGTTCATTAGGGTACCTATTTTCCCCTTGTCCCCTCCAGCATTTGTTATTTCTGATAGGTGTGAGGTGGTGCCTGACTGTGGTGGTACCTGACTGTCCCATCATCCCCTCCAATTTGACATGTTCAAAACTAAACTCATCATCTTCACATTCACCCCAACTTCTCCACTTTTGCCAACAGTCACCCCAACCAGGAATTCTTAGGTCGTTTTTGACTCTTCCTTCTCCTTCCACACCTGATATAACCAGTCAGTGGGCAGCTGGGTGTGGAGATAGATAGAAAGTGCATTGGACATGGAGTCAAGAAAACCTGGGTCTGAATTCTGCTTCAGATGCTTACCAGCTGTGTGACCCTGGGCAATTCGCTAACCTCTGTTTGTCTCAGTTTCTTCAACTGTAAAATGAAGACAACAATAGCACCTACCTTGTAGATTTGTTAAGGAGGAATAAATGAGATTATGTTTATAAAGTGCTGGCACCTAGTAATAGAATACTTATTCATGTCCCTTCCCCAGGACTCTCTCTGTCTCTGTCTCTCTGTCTCTCCCTCTTTCTGTCTCTCTCTGTCTCTGTCTCTCTCTATCTCTTTCTCTCTCTGTCTCTGTCTCTCTCTGTCTCTGTCTCTCTGTCTCTCTCTCTCCCTCTGTCTCTGTCTCTCTCTCTCCTTCCCTTCCTCCCTCTCCTTTGGCATTTGGATCAGCATCAACTTTGTTCAGAGTTCATGTTCTTCCAAGATTTGCAATGATACACTGTCACCAAGGGAATCATAGTGTGTCCAGGTCATCTCAGAATCATTAAAAGCAAAATGTGATCTGGCCGAGTATAATGCATTCCACTTTTGTCAGAATACCTTCAAGAATGCAACCTCAGCTATAACTTTGTTTACCAACAGATTATATATATTATATTGCATCGCATCAGGCAGGACATAAAACCGGGTTCTCCAAAAGGTTTTGCAACTTCCATAGATAATGCTCTGTACAGGATCCAAAGAGAAATAAGGTTCCCTAGTTAGATGCGATGAGAACCTCCCTAGGCTCCTGCCTCAGGATAGCATTGTGCTGATCACATTGAACCCCAGACCATTACAGGGCCTCTTCAATGAGATTCCTGACATTTGTGATTACTCAAAAGAAATCAGCCTAACAACCTGTGTTGGAATATCCAAAGAGATGAATGATGCCTGCTTATAGACCATGATGCTGGATGTCCAGTTCACTGAACCACAACATCCATATGCATTCTCCTGGAGAGTCACTGAAAACAGACCGTGGGGTGGTGCCAGAATTGAATAGGAAGACAACAGCGTAGATAGCATTGGAGAAATCACACCCTGTAAGCAGTAAGCACTAAATAATTGTTTGCTGAATTGAATTTTTGTAAAATTAGACTTTTCAACAACCTTCCAGGGCTCCACAAATGGCATGCTCTTCCTTTGCATTTCTAGATTCTTCTGGATACCTAAAAAAAAAAGCTTCCTTTATTCCAGGTCCCTCTCAAGATGATCCATTAATCCTTTCATCCCTGGAATTCAGTGAACAAAGGAGACTTTGGTGAGAAAAAAAGCCTTGAAGCAAGCCTCCTCTCCTTTGGCACTGCTTTCAGCTTCTTTCTCTGCCTGGGAGAAAAGCAGCTCCAAAAGGGTAGTCTATAGTAGCAATGTCAAACTCAAACAGAAACTAAATTGCATATGAGGATCCCTGCAACCTACTTATTGACTCAGAAAACCACATATTAACAATACCTATGTCCTATTGTATTTTTATTTCTTTGTGTTAAATATTTCTAAATTATATTTTAAGCTGGTTCAGGCTACACTGAGGAGTGTTATCCCACTACAAAGTGGCCAGGGGGCAGCAGGCAGCATATTTGAGGCCTCTCGTCTACAGTGCTGGGTGGTGCAGGGTTCTGGGGGAAACTACATGTTGGGGAAAACATCATGGGAAACATCCTCTCTGTATGATCATTGACCTTTCATACCAGAGCCCTCCCAGCCTTCGTGGGACTCTTTCATCCATAGCAGACCAGTTATCCTTTTCCTGGTCAAGAGACATTGAAAGGTAATGTGGGAAGGGGTATGTATGACCTGCAGACTTAAATAGTTTGCATGCCATTCTCTCCCTGGACACAAAACCAATCAAAAGCCTGAGATAAACAGCTGGTATAGCATGATGTGGCATGACAAGGCATGCCATGACACAATATATAATAGTGTGGTATGGCGTGTTGTGTCATGATGTGGCATGACACTGTGTTATGGTATCGTAGAGCATGACGTGACTTTGTGTGTTGTGGTATGGTAAAGTATGACATGACATTATGTGTTGTGGTGTGGCATGGCATGGTATTACAGCAAGAACAGCAGCTTGGAAGTCAGAACATCTAAATTCAAATCCTGGCTTCACGACCCACCAGGTGTAATAATTATATCATTTGTTGTGGCCTCAGTTTCACCATCCATGAAAAGAGTGAATTGAATCTCCAGCATTCTCTCCAGGTCTAAATCCTATGATTCTTTATCTGCTCAAAACTTTTCCATGAGAGAAAGGAAAATACAAGAATTTATTAAGTGCCTTGGATCCTCACAATTACCCCGGGAGGTGGAGGCTTTTATTATCCCCATTTTATAATTGAGGAAACTGAGGTAAGGCAGCAGCTAAGTGACTTGCCCAAGGTCACACAGCTGGTAAATGTCAGAGGTTGGATTTTAACTCATCTTCCTGACTCCAGAATCAAATCTATCCACTGTGCCACTTGGTTGCCTCCTGTCAGATGGAGTATCCCCCTGAAACTTCCCCTAGAGCGGGATTCTTCACCTTTTTTGTGTCAATTTTGTCATTTGGTGACACCCCTCAGAGTAATATACATAAGATTGCAAAGGAAAGCAATAATATAGAAATGGAGTCATCAGAATATTTTTTAAACACATTTGAGGATCCTGAGTTAAGAAAGAAAAAGAGAGTAGTACCCAAAGTGCAAGCATTTAAGGCAGAGCCTTTAGCCAACAGCAGATACCTATTCAGTTCAAGCCTGTCATGTCACCCTGTGCCTGCTCTGGAATCTGAAAGAGAGAGTGACCCCCACACCTTTGAGCCATAACTGTCACCCATGGGCCCAAGAGCCTGAGTCCCCGAGCAAAGGATCGGTTTGTTCCCAACAAGACACTGGAACTAATTCTGAAGGGGAGGAAAAGAAAAGATGGACAAGATCCAAGTCAGTCTTGTCTTTCCTCTCCCGGAAGAGGAGAGAACCAGCACTCACCTGATTGGGAGAAAGAGAGTAGATTTGGAGAAGCCGGAAGGCATTCTCTCCTCTGAGTACCTCATTGTAGAAATGAATGGCTGTGGAAAGGGCCTGCTGATAACTCAGGCTGGATGCAGGTAAAGCCTGTGTGGGGATGAGAGTGGCCACACTGGCCAACAGTAGGACCGTCCAGAGGTGCTCCATGTTCCTTCCTCTGCCTCGCTAACTCTTGGCCAGCCCCTTATATGTCTAGACTCTCCTGTTTTGTTGCGCAATATGAGTCCTTGACATGCTGTCCAGTTTCTGGGACTTCAGCCTGTTGTATGGCAGGGGCAGAGAAGGAGGGTCTGAGGGAAGCTGACATTGTGAAATGATTTCCCATCTACTGTCAGAAACAAGGGAGGGGCTGAGCTGTCCCAGTTTGGGTCAACAATGAGCCCAAGCCTTCACCCTCTTGCTCAGAGGTGTCCCTTGAATATGGAACTAGACAAACAGGGAAATAAGAGCCAAATGTTGGGCTCAGAAGAGTCGGGGGAAAATCAGATCACTGAAACAGATTTCCTGCATTCCCAACAGCCCCAATTTTGGTCATGGCTTCTCCATCTCTAGCTACTGCATTGGGCTTTGGCAAAAGAAATGGAAAAATAAAGGATGGGTCTCTTGAAAGTAAGATGATCAAGGGTTCCATACCATCAGAAGAGCAGGCACAGACGGAACAGGAACTGAAGCACAGGACCATCCTCTCCCTCACTCTGCTAGACTCTGTATCCTGAGGGTCCATGCTCAAGAGCCCTCTGTGTATAGAGGCAGGGCTAGGGCTCCCCACAGGGCTCAGTAAAAGCTCCAAGTCAATAGATGGTACCTACCCTTGCCTATGAGCGGTAGTCTCTTCTCTTCACACACCCTACCCTTGCAGGCCACCTCAGAGAGTTTGCTGACCCTTGCCTCCAAAGACAAATAAAATGGCAGAACAATGACTGAAAAAGACTTGGACAGATTGAAAGATGGACTTAATATTGTGAAATATACTTATACTTCAATGATTGGATGCTTCTGAAACTCCCTGTTACCTTCAGGGTCAAATCTGAACTCTTCTGTTTGCCAGAGTTCTTTATTACTCAGCTCTCCTCACTTCCTACCTTTCTGTCTTCTTACTCCTTATGCCCTACACAATCTCGGATCCAATGATACGGCCTCCTCAATGTCTCCTGCAGGAAACACGCCATCCCCCAACTCCAAGCATTTCACTGGCTGCTTCTCATGTCTGGAATGCTCTCCCTCTTCATCTCTGCCTCCTAGCTTCCTTGGCTTCCTTCAGGTTTCACCTAAAATCCCTTCCTCAAGGAACCTTTCCCAGTTCTCCTTAATCTAACCTGAAACTACCTCCAATTTATCTCTTCGGTGCATAGTTGTTTGCCTGTTGTCCTCCCCCTCCTCAATACTCCCCTCCCCCACTCCTCCACCCCGTTAGCTCCTGGAAAGCAAGAATTGTTCAGGATTTTTGCCTTTCTTCAAACCCCTAGTGCTTAGCCCAGTGCTTGGCATGTGGTAAGTGCTTGATAAATGTTTACTGACTGGCTTGTTCTGGGATCTCCTTGCTGTGCTTTATTCTTCCATCCTTGATGATCGTTGACCCATGAAACAGAAAAAAGAATAAATGTGATTGGGATAAATGGAAAGCCTTTCTCTTAGGTGTACAGATTGAGTAGACAAAATCATTAGGGTAACCCGCCTAGCAAACGACTCCTGTAAAAATGGCGTGCATTTTAATGGACCGCAAGTCCAATCGGAGTCAGCTCCAAGGTAGGCAACAAGGCAGGAAGGGGGCCGGGGATCACGGCACAGAAGGACTGATTTAAGGCATTGCTGTGCTTAGCCTGGGGAAGAGGAGACTCAGAGAAGAATATGCAGCCGTATTCAAGTATATTGAAGGCTGTCAGAGAGAAGGGGGATTCCTTCACTTGACTTCAGAAGACAGAACCAGAAGCACAGGGCAGAGCAGCAGAAAAGCAGACTTCAGTTCAGTGCGGGATGGGGAAGGAAACTTCCCAACAATGGGAACCATCTCAGAGTGGAATGGACTACCTTAGGGAGGTAGCGAGCTCCCCATCTTCTCTGGAGATTTACTGGAAAAGCTGGATGAACAGGATTGTAATGGAAGCTGTCAAGGGCTTTCCAGATTAAATTGGGGTTAGATTAGATGATCACCAAGGCCCTTTCCAACAGAGATCTGTGATTCTCTACCTCTGCGGACAGTCACTTTACATTGAACACATCTTACTTTACATTACATTAAATTACAGTAATCTAGGTACGTCTTATTCCCCTATTAGACAACGAACTCCATGAAGACAGATTTTGTCGGGGTTTTTAAGCACCCCCAGAAGAAAACAGAGCATGACCCCCGAAATGTCATTTAATAAAATGAGAGTGACTGCTGCACAGGGGTTAGGAGTGTATCCCCACCTTGGCTACAGCTTCTCATGACCCTATTCATTTATGTTCTCAAACTCACAGTCTTTTAGGGGTAAAATTCCTTTCTCTTTCATGTGACCTCCCTGCCCCAGGGATTCCACAGATGGCTGGCCACGTGAATGGGGAAATGGTTTTTGTAAGGCTTCCTCATGAGTCAACTTTAGGGCAGTTTCAGGAGTCCTAACAGATGGGCAGGATTGTGTCTGACTCATCATGACCCCATTTGGGTTTTCTTGGAAGAGATGCTGGAGTGGTTTGCCATTTCCTTCTCCAGCATTTTACAGATGAAGAAATTGAGGCAAACAGGGTTAAGTGACTTGATCAATATCACACAGCTAATAAGTGCCTGAGGACAGATTTTAACCCCAGGCCCAGTGTACGTACACTGTGCTACCTAGCTGCCCTAGAATCCACCCTCAGCTCTGGTAAATTGCAAATTCAAAGAAGTTTCTCTTGATGTCTCCCAGCTCCCACCTCCATTTTTGCATCAGTCCAGGCTCACAGACTGTCCCTTGGGTGCCCAATCTCTTCCCATGAGTGGGGAACCTGCAGGCTTTGTTCTGTGACGTTTGGATTCAGTCAAAGGGCGGGATTTGAGGATTTATTCTACAGGACCACAAGTGGCCTTGAGGCTGCAGGTTCCCCACTCCTGAGTACCAGACCAGTAATCAGAGCTGGCTCCTCACATTTTGGAGTCCTGAATTTAAAACTAGCTGTCCCAGAGACTTTGTTCTGAGCTAGACCTCCAGGCCAGTACAATGATTTAGGCTTTGAAATAGAATACAACTGTGGACCGTAAAAGACAATAGCAATAAATTTACTCTTTATTAGATTAAAAAGATACAATTCACTTCAGGGCAGCAACACTGAGTCACATCTGAAAGGGCAGTGGGGTCGAGCCTCAGGAAAATCAAATTCCCAGAGGTAGGGCTTTTTATGCCCCCATTTCTCTAGGGAAGCTGCATCTGGAGGGCAGATTCCTTGTTCCTTTTAAGGAAAATCACCCCAACGAAGGTAAAATGGGCCCAGCTCCTAGACACCTGCATTTTACTCTGCCTATACCCTTCGATGAGGTTCTCTCAATTGGATATTAAGGCAAAGCTCTCTATTGCAGTCAATATTTGTGTTACTCATTAAGCATAATACAAAGTAAATCGAAGAATTTCAGGTTTGGAAGGAACTTTAGAAGCCATATAGTCCAACCCATGCCTGAAAAACACTTTTCTTTCTTTTTTCTTTTTTTTGCTTTCTGGAAGGAGGAAGGCAGGGCAATTGGGGTTAAGTGACTTGCCCAGGGTCACACAGCTAGTAAGTGTTAAGTGTCTGAGGTCGGATTTGAACTCAGGTCCTCCTGACTCCAGGGCCAGTGCTCTATTGACTACACCACCTAACTGCCCCAAAACACTTTTCTTTAGAATATAGTCACAAGAGATCATCCAGTCACTCACAGCCTGAAGACTTCCAAATCCAGAGGAAGATCAGATGGTCACCCTCTTCTCCTTGATAATTCTCTCCTCTCTAGGCTTTCTTGCTCTGTCTTGTTTGTCCTCCTACCTCTCTGACTGCTCTTTCTCAGTCCCCTTTGCCGAATCTTCATCCAAGTCATATAGGTTAGGATGTTCCCCAAGGCTCTTCTCTCTACATATAATTTCACTTGGCAATCTCATCAATTCCCATAGATTCAGCTACCACATCTATGCTTATGATTCTTAGATTTACCATCCAGTCCTTTCTTCTGAACTCCAAATTTGCATCTCCAAATACTTATTGGACTTATTTATTAATTAGACATTAGACTTATTTATGTAGACTTCTCCCCAAACCATTTTCAACCCCCAAGACCTGGGAAGGGCCTAAAACGTGGACTGGCCAATCAGGAGACACATTTTGACCCACTCTGAGCTTAATCTACCATAATTCTTTGCATGTTCTGGCATAACAGATATGCTTTGCTTTGCTCTCTGAGTGAACTCAAAATGCCCCTTCCTATGTCAGTGACTACGAGGCCAGATGGAGCTGATTAGGCATTCTTCTGTTTAGGACTCCTAAGTACAGGACATCTTGAACCAGACGCTATCTTTATTAATGAGACTTTTAAAATGTTTTCTTATATTATATTATGTCATGTTAATAGTAAAAGAAACACAGACATCCTGGATCTATAATTTCAATTGACACCTTGACATTCTCCTATCTTACTGTATTTACAACCTATCCACTTAAGAAATTTCTTCTTCATATCATGGCTGACCGTATGGATACTATAATTTTGGCTGACATAGGCATCCTGAGCCAGGAAGGGAGGGACGAGTGAGAGGGAATTGTTCTGAAGATATAAGGTCTGCTTTGTCTGTCCATCCTTGGGCTCATTTACACAATGAGCCACTGTAAGTATCTTTATATGCATGTTCTGCAAGTTTTGAAAGAAATAAACACTCATATGTAGCCTAATTTTGTCTTTCTAAGAACGAACTTAGTAATGGTTGACACTTATTAAGATATCTATAGACCCATTGTGTCATTGTCTCCTTTCCCTCCCCATTATTCCCGGTCCCAATCCCACATTCTCCCCTTCTTCTATATATATTGTTTAGGGCAGCACCATGCTCCAAGTCACTCAAGTTCACATCCTAGACTTTTTTTCACTCTTCTGTATCCGATCAGCTACCAAATCTCCTCATTTCTATCTTCTTACTGTTGAAATTTAGATTTTGGGAGAACGTGGTTCAGGTGTGAAAGAATTCACTTAGACCTTCTCTGCAGCCACTGGGAGCTTTACTTATCATGTAAGCAAACATGGGCCTCCTTAGAAAGCTAAGTGAGACCCTGAAATTTGGGAGAGTTATACTTATATAAAGGTTTTAGAAAGATGATGTCGTTTTAGAGGGTTTTATGGAGGTTAAAGATTAAAGACAGGACAGGATGAGGGAGACAAAGGGAATTCTTTATGGTTTAAGGATTTAAGGACAGGGTGGGAGGACACAGGTTAAAAATTAAAGGACCTGGGGAACACAGGATAATGAAGACAAAAGCAATTTTTTGGTACACTTTCAAGATAAGGGGAGAGGAAAGATGGGGAGAAAATTTGTAACTCAAAATTTCATGGAAATGAATGATGTAAACTAAAAATAAACAAAAGTTATTTTTAAAAAACAAAAAAAGATAAGGGGGAAAGTACTTTAGGGCACCTTCAGGTTATAGAATAAACTAGGGGCTTCACAAAGTATTGGAAAAGCAGCCCTTAATATTATTTTTAACCCTTAGGGCACCATTTGTATCCACATCAATACCATCCTTCATATGTGCCTCTTTCTATTGAAACTGCCATCACCATGGTGCAGGCTCTTCTCACCCTATGCCTGGACTATTGCAATAGCACCCTAGTTGAACTCCCTGTCACAAGCCTCTGCCCACTCCAATCCACCCTCCATTCAGATATTAGAGTCATCTTCCTCAAGAGTAGTTCTGATAATGGCACACTCCTACTCATTAAGTCCAGTGGCTCCCTTTACCACTAGAATCAAATATAAAATCCTCTTTCAAAGTCTTTCATGTACTGGCTGCCTAACATTCTAGCCTTCTCACACCTTCCTTCCTTCCTTCCTTCCTTCCTTCCTTCCTTCCTTCCTTCCTTCCTTGTACTCTGCAATCTAGAGACAATGCCCTCTTTGCCTTCTTCACAGGAGACTCTCTAGCTACCGACTCCACACATTTATACTGGCTAGCTCCCATGTAAGTCTGCTTGAAGGTCAAGAGGAATGAAGACTGAGAAAAAGCCATTAGATTTCACAATTAAGAGATCATTGATAACTTTGGAGAGAGTAATTTCAGTCAAATGATGAAGTCAGAAGCTGGCCTTAAGAGAAGAACAAAGTGAGAGGAAAGGAAATAATCTTCTCAAGGATTTGAAAATTGGGAAGAGGGGGCAGTTTAGTAGAAGGGGTTTACTGGGCAAAAATGTATTGAATTGAATAGCAACTACTTTATTCAAATGCTATGTTTGATATTATATAGACAAATATGAAAAATTGCACAGCCCCTGCCCTCAAGGAGCTTAGAGTCTAATAGGAACTTAAGATAAATGAATATTGAATTGGTGAAATTTCATATTGCAGTTTTCTGACAAATTGATGTGAAAATTTGGAGGAAATCATACCTGTGGGGTGTAGGAAGGTTGGCTGGTTTGAGGAACCACAGGCCTGATTTGTAATCTGGGCTATAGGATCTTATAACCATAACTAATAGCACTGTGATTTTGTCCCTGTTCTTAGTCTCAGACATAATTAATCTAGTCCTTTTTTGTCTTTTTAAAAATTAATGTAGGCATTCAGTATTGCAGATTTCTCTCTAAAAACCATTTTGGCTGTACTCTGTAGACTTTGATAAATTATATGGATCATCATTATTGTTTAAATAGTGTGTTATAGTATTTCTAATCTCTTCCTTAAAGCCAATTACTGTTTAATAGAGTGAATTTTACTTTCCAAGTACTTTCATGTACTGGCTACCTAACATTCTAGCCTTCTCACACCTTCCTTCCTTCCTTCCTTCCTTCCTTCCTTCCTTCCTTCCTTCCTTCCTTGTACTCTGCAATCTAGAGACAATGCACTCTTTGCCTTCTTCACAGGAGACTCTCTAGCTACTGACTCCACACATTTATACTGGCTAGCTAGTCATATTCTTTTTGTGTTTGTATTATTTATTTCTGGTTTATATATCATGATCTATAAGCAGAATATCATTATTTTTTTTAAATTGAGCCAGGGTTTTTTAGGCCCCAAATGTGATCAATGATTGTGGGAGTTAAGCTTGGGGGCAACTGGGTGGTATAGTGGATAGAGCACTGGGCTTGAAATCAAGAAGACCTGAGTTCAAATCCTGCCTCAAACATTTACTAGCTACATGACTCTGGGCAAGACACTTACCCCCTATTTGCCTCAGTTCTTCAACTGTAAAATGGGAACACATTGGAGAAGTAAATGACGAACCACTCCCTTATCTTTGCCAAGAAAATCCCATGGAAAAGTTCATAGGGAAGTGAAGAGTCAGATGCAACTGGGGAGGAAAAGGAGAGAGAGAGAGAGAGAGAGAGAGAGAGAGAGAGAGAGAGAGAGAGAGAGAGAAAAGAGGGTTATTGAAGCATTTTTTAAATACATAGAGGAAAACTAAAGGGAGTTCATAAGTAAAGAGAGAAGCATGTTGAGAGGTTGAATTTATCACATACTTTTTTTCAAGTGAGCTGTATGTAATACAGATTCGTGTTTTCACATATAATCCTGTTTTTCTATTCTCTTTTGCATATGGAAACATTCTTTGTTATTTTCGTTAAGCTAACAATAAAATAATAATAATAACAACAAGACTGATGGCATTTATGGAGTGCTTTAAGCTTCACAAAGCAATTTACAAATATTGTTTCATTTTGTCTTCACAGCAATGCTGCAGGGTAAGTGCTGTTATCATCCCTATTTTGCCGGTGAAATTAATCACCCGAGGCAGGCAGAGATTATTGTCCAGGGTCTGAGGCTGGATTTGAATTCAAATCTTCCTGACACCAGGTCTAGCATTCTTTTCACAGTGCTCTCTAGTTGACTAAAAAAGTATATTCCCTACTTTTTCCCTATTTAATTCTCTCTAATAACTAATGAAGTTTTTTGCTGTTTAGCAAACCACACCAGTAGCTTTGCCAAGAAAACCCCAAATGGGGTCAAAGAGTCAGATATGACTGAAACGACAGATTTGTTACATACTGTTCACTATATGAGTTCATATCTGCGATTTTCTGAACATTCTTTTTGATTAGATTTATTATATTTTGACTATGGAATGCTAAATACCCCTACTATTTTATTATTTTTTTTGGCAGGCACTCAGGTTTAAGTGACTTGCTCAGGGTCACACAGTGCCAAGTGTCTGAGGCTAGTTTTGAACTCAGGTCCTACTGACTCCAAGGCTGGTGCTCTATCCACTGTACCACCTAGCTGCCTCTTATTGTTTTTAATCTATTTCTTCTTGTAATATTGTTAACTTTTCTTTCA
>CM053599.1:74334814-74363160 GCA_028646575.1 Pseudocheirus occidentalis
CCACTTCCTCTAAGGACTTCCCTTTCAATTTGGTCAAAGGTGAACTCAAGAACTGCTTCTCCTAATTTAATTAATAAAAATAATTTTTTAAAGATATTTTTTCTTACTCTGATTATTATCCTAATCAGTTTCAGAGAGGATTCCTTCCTAAGAAATTGAGCCTCTTCCTTTAGAACCTGAGTCTTGAGGAAATCATATTATGATCATCATTTCCCCTTTTCAGTATTCACTAATCATCCTTTCACTAATACATTCTAGAATGCTCAAGGAATCAAAGTCAAGTGCATTGATCTATATTTTGCAGTCATCATTCTCTCCCCAACCCCCCTTATTTTTTTAATTTTTTAGAAAATTGGGAGTTTTGCATACCTCCAGTTTTACCAGATCTTGACTATGCTCCATTCTTTTTTTTGGAGGGGGGAAAGCAAGGCATTTGGGGTTAAGTGACTTGCCCAAGGTCACACAGCTAGTGTTAAGTGTCTGAGGTCATATTTGAACTCAGGTCCTCCTGACTCCGGGGCCAGTGCTCTATTCACTATAATACCACCTAGCTGCCCCCATTTTCCATTCTTTCAAATACCCCTGTCACTGACTGGCCCAGCAATCACATGCTAGCACTTAAAATACCAAGCCAAGATGTAGTTCATTTGAATCTTTTGTCTTGAACTCATTAAGAGTGACTATGCACTTCCCTCCTTATCCTGGTTTATAAGTCTTTATTAAGCATTTCATTCTTTCTGTTCCAATACAAAGATGATTCTTGCCAAAGAAAAGGGAAGCACAATGAACTTTGAACTTGTCAAGTAATTAATTCAGAGCACTCAGCTTCCTTGAGGTTTTTTTATCTCTTGCATAAGAGATGATACAAATTATAGACAAACTCTTCCCAGCTGCCATAACCAAAGTTGTCATCCATGCTGAGTATAATGGATCAATTTAACATAGTTGGAGAAAATCAAATGTGGGCGGTACAAAGTCAAGGAGGTACAAAGTTAGAACATTGATATATGTGTACAGCACTGGGAGAACCAGTGAAATAGTGGTCATGTGGGAGGTGGGTTTTTAAAAACATATTAATGGATAATTGACTACAAATTGAAGACATGCTTTTCATTGTTCTGCCTCGAGGCAGCAAAACTCTGATGGGAAAGAAATTTTTCCATAGTAATTCATGGGTAACAATGTGTTGTCCTTTGCTGTAATGTCAAACTCTCTAGAAGCACAAAAAAAAAAAAGACTAGTGAAGAGCTCTGATTCCACAAAGAATTTTGCCTTCTCTCCATCATAGATAGATAATTATTGTTCCCATTCTCCTCTTTCCCCATTGAATGTTTTAAGACTTTTGTTTTCCTTAGCTATCATCACCCTGAGCTCATGTTAAGTGTTAGCAATCCTGAAACTATTCTTACAAAGACATGATTTTGTGTTCATCTTCTGCTCATGCCTTTTAAAAATATAAGTTGAACTACAAATAATGTCAGTTTAGTTAGTTTGGGGGAACAAATTTTTTTCATTTAAAAAATTATTAAAGTTAGCTCTCTGGGACTATATTGGGAAATGTAGATACTACAAAAATTTAAAAAATCAATAAAATTTATTATAAAAAATAAAATCTAAGTTCAGCAAATTCCTGTGCATGCACAATGTTCTCTTTGGACAACTGTTGCCCTTCTCTTTTTCATTCCTAAAAGTCTCCCACTAGGACAGACTTGTCCCAATAAAGTTATAATTCATGGAATCTTACCTATCCTTTCTCTGAATCCTTTGAAATATGCCCAATCAAAATCTAGGATGCGTCTGAGATTATGCCCAATTTTCTTTGTCTCCCACAAATTCTCAACTGGAGGGGCCACTTCTCCTCAGGGTTCACAACATTCCTACCAACTGGTTTCTCCTCATTAGTGAGAATTGGGTCCAGAAACAGTCATTCCCTTTCTTGCTTCATCTACTTTTTGATGGATGAAATTATTAGGGTTTTTAAAATTTTTATTTTTTCATATGGCTGTTTTTATATCCACAACCCAGAATAACCATATCCAATCCAGGTATGCAGGGTTCTATTTACAAAGGTCATGCTGAACTAAATACAAGTGCTATGGAACAGAAGAATCAGCCCTGGCTTTCCCATGTGGGCTAAACCTGTTTGTGGCATAGCAGTTACTCAGCAATGTCCACTATTTTTTTCTTTTTAAACAGTATTTTTTTTTAATTATATGTACAGACAATTTTTAACATTTATTTTTTAAAAGTTTTGAATTCCAAATTTTCTCCCTCCCTCATTTCCCTTCTCCCTAAGATGGTAAGCAATTTGATATAGGTTATATATGTGCAATTGATGGGGATGGGATCTGAACCCCTAAAAGGAAAAGACTATGTCTTTGGGATCTGGACCTCAAAAAGAAAAATCCCTGGAGTTTCCCACATGGCCCAGGTCCCTGGCATTCACCTGGGGCACCCAGCCCTTCCAGATCCTTCTCTGTTACCTCCCAGTCAACCAGACTACTTAACTACTCTGAGATCCTTCCCACAGTCTTTCTATATATAAGATACATTTTGCCCTCCATTAAATTGCTCGCGTTCCTTAAGAGTCTGGCCAATATGGAGGATTTTTAGAATCATACCCACTCTGACCAGTGTTCTAATAAACCTTGTCTTTGACTGAAAAAAATCAAATTCATTCAAGGCAGGACCTGCATTGCTATTTTGGGGTCCCAGCACCCCTAAAGTTCAACATGATCATATAAAATATATTTCCATGTTAGTCATGTTGTAAAAGAAGAAAAGGCCAAAAGAAAAAAAATAAAGTAAAAACAGTATGCTTTGTTCTGCCTTCTTTCTCTGGATGTGGACATTTTCCATCATGAGTCTGTCTTGGATAATTATATTGCTGAGAAGGGCTAAGTCATTCACACTTGATCATCACACAATGTTGCTAATACTATATACAATGTTCTTCTGGTTCTGCTCACTTCACTTTGCTTCAGTACATGTACATCTTTCCAGGTTTTTCTGAAATCCACCTGCCCACCATTTCTTATGGCACAGTAGTATTCTATTACATTCATAACCACAACTTGTTCATCCATTCTACAATTGATGAGTATCTCTTCAATTTCTAGTTCTTTGACAGCATAAAAAGAGCTGCTATAAATATTTTTGTACATATAGGTCCTTTACCCTTTAGCAGTGTCTACTATCAACCAACCTAACCATACGCAGAAATCTGGGCTGTGTATGGAAGACTCTCTATAGCTGGATTAGTCACTCTACCCATAATCCTAGTGGTTGCCTGTTTTAAGGAAGTAGAGAATTCTCTTCAGTCTCCAACCCTCCTTCCCCCCTTCCTGAAGCTTACTTCCCGTTAGCTGCTATTCATTGGCTCAGGGCCCTTGAGGGTTTGCTCTAGTATGAGGTCCTCTAAACTGGTGAAATTTGGATAATCTGGGCTTTAGGGTTACCCAGATTCCATATTCCCTTCCTGTGACAGTAACCCTGTTCTAAAAGAGAAAGGGTGGCCTTTGGGCTTTTAGATAGCTTGTCTTGAACTTGGTGGTATTTTGAGAGGTCTGAATCCTAAATAATTAATGCTCCTCTATTGCTTCCTGAACTCCATCCCTGCCACAACCACAAGTTCATTCCTACATTCTCCTAGAAAACTTAGAAAGGCAGGCCAAAGGACTGAGTTGAATAGCCCCAGTTTCCACAGTCCAGGGTCCTTTTTACCCAGGGCTAGTAGCAGCTGTTGATTCCTGGAGCCTTGGGGGCCCTGTAATATCACCAAACTAAAAATAAAAATTCTACCAACTCATACTAACAAGTTCCAGTCTCAGCTCAGGCCTTGGGCTAGGCTAGAAGGTCAGACTTGCCTAAGCAGGAATTCACTGTCTCTATAAAACATCTGAACATCTCTGATGCAGGAGATACTTTGCTTCTAAAGCTGTCTGAGCTGCCATGAAGGATGGAGTAAAGATGAAGTCAGGAATTGCAGTGAGAATTTAATGTAAAAATACACCAATTCTGGGTAACAAACTCTCAAAATCTCATAATGAATTTCCTTCTCTTTCATGCCATAGCCTGGAAACTAGTCTATCTAAGACTACCTGATAATATTCCTGGTTGTATCTTTTCATGAACTTTCCCTGGTCTAGCTTGAATGGTGTCAGTCCTGACCCCAATGTGGTGTATAGCAGATTGCCTTAGTTTGGAGGTAACAACTAGTCAGAGAACTATCCTGATATCCTTCCCTTGTTCCCCCATGTCTCAGAACACTTCATCTATTTCTTCTTTCTGCCCAAGTGGTCTGTAGTATATTCCTATTACAATTTGTTGATCTTCTACCCCTTGTTCTACCCTACCAAAGTTCTCCACCTTGCTTCCCTTTTCCATTCCTTGGATTGTTTTATATGAGTATACCTCCGTAATATATAATGCTACTCTGACCACACTTTTGAATATCCTTTTCATTTTGGTTAAAATATTTTCTTTAAGAGCCACCTTCCAAACGTATTTCCCATCCCACCAAGTCTCAGGGACACAAATAAACACAACCATATTTTATGTTTTCTCTCTTTGTACCTCTCATTGTGAATGTGAAGATGTGATCCGCCGTAGAAAATCTGAAAAAAAAATTGTTCCCATTTTGTATTTTCAAGGATACCCTTGAGACACGTGAAGATAATTCCCATAAAAAAGTTGTAGAGATAAAAAAAATAGGCATTTGAGTACCAAACCATTAACTATTGTTATCCATCTATTTTTTTTTCTTTTTTTAGTAATGTCTGTGATCTTATTCAATTACATGGTAAATTTCCCCATTTTAGATACCTTGAAAATCTTTACCTGCAGGAAGTATTTCTCCCATGAGCATTTCATCAGGTTTTCTATTTTCTTAAGTGTCATTTCTGCTTTCTCAAATAACATGTAAGATACTGAGGTACTGAAGACCAAATATAATGTTTCTGATGTAATCAATGAAAAGCATAGGTCATAATAGAAAAATCTTTTTTCTAGCTATTTGTTGCCCTCTATCATCTGGCTTAATTGTATCTTACCCAACTTTCTGCAGACTTCTTTTCCCCTCCACTGCTTTTTTCCCCTGGTATAACAGGGGACCAGGCAAGTTCAGTCCTTATGAGTATATACAGCTGATGCAATCCCCACATAGTCTTTGGAGCATGTGTTGGCATTCTGTAACTGGTTCCTGTCCACTAATAATGTGGTGAAGAGACAGACTTTTAATTGGCTGCCGAGATGGAACTAGAATGCTTTCAAAAAGCACCAGCCAGCCAAAACAAGTCTCTCATTTTCTCCTGCCTAACTGTTCATGTGAGAGAAGGATGCTATATGCCTCTGGAACTGAAGAAACCTCGGGACTTCTCTGCCCAAAATGACACATGGCCAGTGAATATGGGCCTCTGTTCTTTTCGCTTTTGAATGTATTTTTTCTTTCTTTTATGTGTAGGAGTATTGGTGGCAGCTTCCAAAGGTTGGAATAGTTGGTGTCAGAAGTCCAGGAGTATTTGCAGGAAGCTGAACATGGAAGAGGCTCTGAGGAGTGATGTGCCTAACCCAGCCCAGCTCATCCATCCACTCTGCTGCTGCCTTTGGAAGTGAATTGGATGGGACAGATGGTTTGTAGAAACTGTGAAATTTGAATCTCAGGGACTAAGGTAATATTAGGAATAATGTTCAGAGGAGGGGATGTTTGATAACTCCTGTTCTTGATCTATCTTTTCAGGAAATGTCCTTTTGTAAAACATCATTGATGGTCTTTGCTTAATTGTTACTAGTAATAATAGGAATTTGATGTAGTTGCCCAGACTCTTGTAGCCCCAAAACTGGTGTTTTGCAGGCCTGATGTAATAAATTATAAAAAAGGATTGACCTTAGGGCAGGAAGAGGGTCAGAATTGTTTTCTAGAGTTTTAATTATCCATGGGATGCTTCTTTCAGTTCCTGATTTCCAAAAAGGAAGTCATATTTTATTTCCTTTTTTTCTGATATTATGTATTTCCAAACTTCAAATATGAATTTTAATTGGATTTTTGTGGTTCACAAAAATTCACAGCTGCCATTTATTTTTTCTGAAGGGTAAGCACAATTTTTATTACTGAAAAACATAAATAATGAACTATAAAGGAAACACCTGATATAATTGTTTCTTCCAAAGATTTGAAATCTGTGTATACACACTACATCTAAGACACATGCCAAATGAAATTTCTGGAAACATAATAGGCTGTCATTTCCAGATTTCTCTCAGTGGATATTCAAAGCAGAGTGGAAGAAACTTCTGAAACTATTCTTTTCTTTACATTTTACTGTTATTTATTTATTTTTAACATTCTTTTTAGATTTTGAGTTCCAAGTTTTCTCTCTCCCTCCCATCCTCTTCCCCACTTACTGAGAAAGAAGGCAATATGCTATCAGTTATATGTGTGAAATCATGTAAACCATATTTCTATATTAGCCGTATTTCCCCCAAAACCAAGAAAAATAAAGAAAGTGAGAAAATTATACTTCAATTTGCACTCAGTCCATCAGTTTGCTCTCTGGAGATGGATTGCATTTTTTCATCGAGTCCTTTGGAATTGTCCTGGATCATTGTATTTATCAGAGCAGCCGAGTCTTTCACAGTTGATCATCATTACAATATTGCTGTTCTGTACACTATAATCTCCTGGTTCTTCTTACTTCACTTTGCATCAGTTCATATAGATCTTGCCATTTTTCTGAAACCACGCCCCCTTGTCATACATTATAGCTCAGTAGTACTCCATCATATGCTGCAATTTGTTCAGTCGTTTCCCAATTTTTCTTGTACTATTCTTATAGCAAAGGGTGTGATTCTGCTGGATCTAATCTACCAATTGTTTCCCCCAGTGATATAAAGTTCTCTTCCTATTTGAAATGTTTATTTCTGAACAGAGCTCGGAGGAGATGTCAAGTCTTTAGGCAAATGTTCTGTAGAAATATCAATATGCAAGCCTCTGTGTATGTGTTCTGACCATGTAACAATGAGAAAACGCACGTTTTTCAGAGGCAGAAAATGTTCACATGAGTACTTCCGGCGTGAAACAATACAGATGCTACACTGTCGCTGCCATAGGAAACTGGCTTGCTGTTAATCTGGAGCTAAGAAAACCCTAAGTTTTCTTGAAAATATAAAAGGAAGTGAACTGTGAACATTCTTCCTTGAGAAGAGGGTTAAGAGACATTGATCAAGGAAAGATTACAAGTATTTCTACCAATGGGCAGATGTGAACTTAATCATTTTATATGAGAATGATTGTTGTTGTAGGCAGGCAGACACTCATAGTACCATTATTGACCAGCAGCAGAAAATAGCTTCAAAACAAAACGTTGGTATCCTAGCTAACAAGGCCATACTTTCTCCATAAAACTATTGTTTAAAACAGTTTTTTTCAGATGCAAATAAACAGGATGCATCTATTTTGCAATAGGGATTAGCATAGTAATCATTCAAGCAGTGTCTTAAAAATATCAACTGGCAAAAAGCATGCCCAAAATAACTCAGAATGACATCATACACTTAAACATTAGTAGGAGTAATTATGTAATTAAGGCAAAGGGGACTCTGGTCACAGTTGTGAAGTCTGTAAACAAAGTCCTCCAACTAAAGTGGAAAGTATTTATATTTTCTTGACAACGGGATTAATCTACCTTTGGAGGAAAACTGTATCTCTTTGTGAGCTTGGTGGGTTTTTACCTGTTATTCCCCCCTGCTTACGTTTCTAACCATTATCCACGTGTCTTCCCCCCTCCTTTTCACTCCTCCCCCTCAACGTTCCCCATCACTACCACAATGTGGGTGCTACTCCTAAGAGGTTAGCCAAATTCCAAGCCAACAAGATAATGACAGAAATGCATAAGTGTTCCTGTTTCTCAAACCAGGACTTTCTCTGATACAAACTCCCTAGCCCTGTGACTCAAAGCAAGATGCCTCATTTAGAATAAGCCTTCTTAGATTCTCATTCTCCAGCAAAAAGATTAAGGGAAATAACTGTTCTGGTTATTCATTGAAAGAACAGTATGAAATTTTAACTGACTTACTATTTTGCTCTGGACTACATGGTAAGACCCTAATGTCCGATAAAAACAAGATTATAAAATGACCCATTTTTCCCTTTTACGTCATCTTTCCAAAAATTCATTTACAACTGTCCTTAAATTGTACAAACAAAAGACAATGCTAGAACTACTGAAACTAACTTTTGAAAACATCATCATATTCCCTAAACCAGGAGAGGGAAAACTGCACAAGTGCCCTATTGCACTTGAGGACCTAGAGGACCACATGTGGCGCCACCCCTTGCACCCTAAACAAAACTGCAGATGAGTTGAAATTGAAGAAGAATCCTAGATCCGGGGGAAATGAGATTCAAATGTTCTTTGCATTTGGGAGAATAAGATACATGAGTGTCTGATCTATTTGCAAGCAGTAAACAAAGAAACGTAAGGCAAAGGAAATTACTGATTTGCTTTGTCTTAAATTTCTCTACAGAGCTGGAGATAGAAAAAAAACGGACCGCCTTCCGTTACTTGTCAAACCTCGGAGAAATCATGGGCTCTTCTCCAAGAACCAGACTGACAGAATGGAAGTAGGCCTTCACTGCTGGATCTGTTGGATGTGTGGTGTCATCCTGTGGGAAGGATGCTTTTCCACAGAAGGGGGTGCTTTTTGCTGAACCACCTGAGCTGCAGCAGAGGGAAAGTCTTTGTCACCCCTTGCAATAAGACCAGATGTGTACACAGTTGGTTTAGTTGGGGTGGCCTTTCCCATTTTTGATCATCTTTATCTCCCTCTTCTTTGGTATTTCTGCTGTGAGGGTGCTTCTGCACAATTCTCATTCCACCAGCTTTTTTCTCAAGAGGGTGTACAGCCCTAGTCTCTACTTCCTTGTCAGAAGGTAAGGACATTGTAGACACTGATTTGCTCTCTCCTTTTTTGTCTCAGTTCAAGGGAACCTAGGAGCTGGTGGCCAGCTTTGATAAAAGAGCCTAAGTACATTTTTGAGTTGCAACAGCTAGAGCAAAGCTGGTCAGGGAGGCATGCCCACCCCACTCCATCCCCCTGCCTTCCACGACTGCCATTAAAAAAAAAAAGAGTAAAACCTTAGGGGCAGCTAGGTGGTACAGTGAATGGAGCACTGGCCCTGGAGTCAGGAAGACCTGAGTTCAAATATGACCTCAGATATTTAACACACACACATACACACAAACTAGCCATGTGACCTTGGGCAAATCACATAACTCCAATTGCCTTGCCTTCCCCCCTCCAAAAAGTAAAAAACACAAACAAAAAAAAGTAAAACCTTAAACCAGATGAACTAGATCAAATGTGGGCTTAGTCCATAACATTGGAGTGCTAATAATTCCCAGTTGACATTGGGAAGATCACACTGCATTGGAGACTGGAGCCAATAGCTTTAAATAAGCATGCCCCTAGGGGTATCCCTACAACTATCAGAGAGAGACTAGTCCTATACTCAACCAGTCTATGAGAGTGGGAGTTGAGGTAAAGAAATCCATTGCTTATAAAGGCTGCACTGTTTTGTGAGCTGATGATTGTTCATTTCTTGGTTTTCTCACTGTTAAACTATTGTCAGTTTTACTTCATCATGTCCAAGGCCTCCCACCTTTCTTTGGAAGGAATTATCCTTGCCATGCATGGGTGAAGTTTCCATGCAGTCTATGAGGCTTCGGCTTCTTCCATTTCTCAATCCCGAACCAATCTCTTCAGCATCTTTTTCGTTGACCTCCCCTGTGCCTACTTTTCCACATTGAAGTCATTGAAGGAGCATGATGGTGGACAAACACCACAACCTAGCCTGGACATGCCATATAACTAGGAAGCTGCTGCCCCTACGCTAAGGGAAATCCCAGTGTACATGTGGCCTCTGCTCCCTGGTGAATAAGAGCCTCTGCCTGCTCTAATCTCTAGTCTACCTGGACCTCCCATCTCAGGTGCTATATGGGGATAGGTCAGAGCCAAGGAGTGTGACCTCAAGTCTTATAGAGAATGTAAATGCAAACGGCAAAAGAAGATCCAACATCACATGGGATCACTTGTGTGTGAACCTGGGCCATCCCTGGCACTCTGCCTTCTATGTTATGCTTCTATACAATATCTGACTTTGCCTAGGTTTGGTGCAGGGATCCATGATACCATTCTATCTTCCTGCCACCAAGGCCTGGGTCTTGTGAGTAAACTCCCTTAAACAACCCAATTAACCTAACAAAGCCTAATAAACCTATTATACAACCAAACTGGCATGGGCCCCTATTTCTTCAATATCTCAGTATTCTCCCAGAGAAGAGATCATATCAGAACAGACTAGATCATCCCCCTTACATTTGACCTTATAATTGGCATAGCTGGCAAGATAGTCTGTGCCCTTACAAATCTAGTGTCCTTATGTTGACTATGGTCTTATATAAGCTAACAGCAAATTCCATTCATCCTTCAAAGCCTAGCTCAAGCTTATATTCCTCCATGAAGTCAATCCGGATTGGCCCGGCCAATTCTGGTCCCTTTTTTCTACAAACCCCTACTCAAACTATACCTTTTTCTACTTGTTAGGCACTTACAATGCTTTAATGCTTTCACAAATGGCTGATTCAATTCAATAAACATTTATTAAACACAAATTAAAATTCAATAAGCATTTATTATGAGGCAGAGAGTCCTGCCAGCAGAGGGATCCGAAGAGGCTTTGAAGGGGAGATAGTGTGAGCTGAACCGTGATCCATATTTGAGGTCTAGCAATAATAATGATAGCTATATAATGTCTTATTCATCCTCATAACAGCCCTGGGAGGTAGATGCTGTTATTTCCCCCATTTTACAGTGAGGAAACTGAGGCATGGCGTAGTTAAGTGACTTGCCCAAAGTCACACAGTTAGTGTCTGAGGATGGATTTAAACTCAAGTATTCCTGACTCCAGGCCCATCAATGCCAGTGAAGGAGCCACTTCCCTTCTCTGGGGGAGTCAAAGAAAAGAAAGGTGGAAGCTGGGGTTGTTGACCGGATGATTTAACTGTTTTTTTTCCAGCTCTAAATCCTCTTAACATAGCAAAATTTTCTTAAATCTATATTGCTGTTTCCACCTTCTGGGCTGCTTCCTCAATCTCTTATTGTTCCCTATAGAGAGCCCTCAATAATGATCTCCATCCTGTTGCTAAGCAGAATCTATAGTTTCTATTTATGAACAAGAGAACCTTGCCGAGGACCAGGAACTGGCGTTTACATAACCCAAGGAATGCATGGATTGCAAACTGGCTTCCCTATTGTCCTTCCTGCTGACTGTGCCAATAATCGGGGCCAACTATTTTTAACACTATTTTCCAGGCACATTAAGGTGTACAAAGCACTTTTCTCACAACATTCCTAAGACAGGCAGTGCTGGTATTATTACCTCCACTTTTGCATGAGGAAACTGAGACTTGGGAAAGTTAAGTGACTGATCCAAGGTCACACAACTATCCATGCAGGGACATTAATTTGAACCCAGGTTTTCTGACTCTAAGTCTAACCCTTTTCTCTCTGTGTGCTGGCACCTACTTCCAATTGATCCTATCTGGATCAATTGATAACACTGCCAGCAAGTCTTGGGCCACTTTTGAAGCAGGGAACTCTTCTGCAGACTTTCTAGCAAGGTAGAATTGGTGCCTGCTCACATATATTTTTAATCTCTCTATTTGTGTCTTAATGTTAATCATAGTTGTTTTCTAGGTCTCTAGCCAACAAAATACAAAGCACTCTGGGTTTGGAGTCAGAGGGTCTGAGTTTCAATTCCTGGAATCAGGGAGACCTAGCTTTTGGTCTCAAATCTAGCCTTTACCAGTCATAGGATAGTGGGCAAATCATTTCCGCTCCCTGGATCTGTTTCTTCATCAATAAAATGCGGATGACAATGATACTTGCACTTCCTGACTCGTAAGGTCATTCATTCATGAAATTCAGTAGCCATTTATTAAGTACTTAATGTATACAGAGCATTGTAGATGATGATGCATGATAGCATTTATATCACTACAAGGTTTGCAAAGCACCCTATACTTGTTATTTCACTTGGTGAACAGCTATGGCAACATCCTTTATAAAAGGGCATGTGTAACTTGTAAAAGGGCATGGTGAAATTTTAAACAGAGCTTTCGGTTGCTCTGTCTGGCCTCCCCAGGTGCATCTGTTTTACATGGGGAAGAGATGGAGAAGAGAGGCAGATAGGAGCCTGAACCTGAGATGGATGGATAGGACACCTCACTTTTCCAAAGGTCCATCTCCTGAATGAGACACCCAACTGCCAGGTTCACCAGGTCAGTGGCCAGGAGCTGGGATGAATGATCTCAACTAGGAATGGAAGGAGATAATACGGGCTGGACTGGGGTGAGCAGTCCAGCTTTTATTTCTGAGACTGGGAACACTTCCTAACACTCATCTATGGAAAGAAAGAAAAAGCCTTCAAGAATTTCTGTCCTCCAAGGGAAAACAGAGTGCAGAAAGCAGAATGGAGAGTGGAAATTGGAAAGTCAGAGTTTTGTCGAGTGAAATTTGACAAAATGGTAAACCAAGGCACATTTTTCTCAGATAGAATTTTATTAGCAGGGCTGGTAACCCAAGAATAAGATGGTTCTATGCATGCCTCAGCCAATGAGCCCAAGCAATAGGAAAGCTCCCCTTTCAAAGGTTTTGGGGAATACAGAACAAAGCACAAAATGAGGTGAGTAACATGGGATCAAGGGCAACATAAATTGGTTACATAACTGAGGTGAGGGGAACAATATGATTGATTTGTAATGAAGGGCTAGAAACAATCCCCTCCTTCCCTCCTGAGATTAAGAAGTATTCATTATTTGAATCTGACTAAAAGGCCAACCAAGGACAGAGGCCCAGGTTTCTTGGGATAGCAAACCAGTTACCCTTGAAGGAAAGCTTGGTAGTATAAAGACATTCCTTATGGCAAGAGTTATCCCCCAAGGTTAGCAGAATTCCTTGAGAAAAGAATAGAACAGTTATTAACAAGAGACCTGGATTTCTATATTTAACCCATTACAGACCAGCTGAATTCTGAACTAAGTTCAGAGTCAAAGAACCATGACTTAGGCAATTACAGGACAAAAGCAATTAATTGTAAATAGAACCAGTAAGAAAATGATGATCAATTTTAATCTCTGTTTATCATAAGCAGGTGTGTTTTATTCAAGTTACTTTGGAACTGAAAACCAATTTGCTGTTTCACACAGACACTGATATTGACTTTAAGAGCCAAATAGAATATTGTGGAAAAGGGAGTTTGGAGTGAGTTGAAAATGTCTTACGAGGAGCTTCCCCTTCCCAAGTCAAGGCGAGCTTGTTCTTTTTATCTTTGATCCATGAGGAGCTTTAAGAAAAATGATGGAAAGGCAGAAAAAGAAGATGAGGATTAATTTCTTTCGTGTGACAACTGTCTTAACTTGTTTTACAAAGAAACAACATAAAGAGAATTTTATGAGGAGTGAACCACAAAGAGGTACTTTTTAGAGTGATAACTTGTCAGGCAAGCGAATTGACCTAAAGTGAAGTAAGCAGGTCCAGAGAAACAATAAATACAATGACTATTGTAAATGGAAAGATCGACAATCACAAAACAACAGAAATTGAATGTTGCAAAATTATAATGAACAAGTTTGACCCCAAAGAAGATATTTGAGGAGACATCTTCCCCTGCTTCTTTATGGAGATTGGGGTCCACAGGTGTGGAACATTCCATATAAAATAAGATTTTTTTTCAATGTGTGGATCATTTTTAATGATTTTTTCCCCTCTCTTTTTCCTTCTTAAAAAAAAAGTCTTGGGTATCTAGGTGACACAGTGCATAGAATCAGGAGGACCTGGGTTCAAATCCAGCCTCAGATAACACAAAACTAGCCATGTGACCTTGGACAAGTCACTTAATCCCAATTGCCCTACCTTTCCCCCTGCAAAAAAAAAAAGTCTTTGTTATAGGGGATATTTGTGTGTAAGAGGGAGGAGAAGGAATACAGGGAGAAATCTAGATGATATAAAAACAAAAATTATTAATAAAAATGTACTCTTTAAAAGTATGATAGCTTAAGAAAAGAAATTATTGAATGAGATTGCTGCTGAAAGGACAGAGAAAAAGAATAAAATTCATTTCCTGAGTGATTGAATTTAACTCTCCTATTAAAGAGAAATACAAAGTCAAGATATGTCTAGTCAACAAGTATTTATTGAGGAAGGAAGGTGTTGATGGGGAGGAAGAAGTAAACACAAACCTTTATTAAGTACCTTTAGTGTTCCTGGCACTGTGTGCTAAGTGCTTTACAAATATTATCTCATTTGAACTTTATAACAATCCTGGGAAATAACTGCTATTTT
Source organism: Pseudocheirus occidentalis (assembly GCA_028646575.1). Taxonomy (NCBI): domain Eukaryota; kingdom Metazoa; phylum Chordata; class Mammalia; order Diprotodontia; family Pseudocheiridae; genus Pseudocheirus; species Pseudocheirus occidentalis. The sequence goes on from CM053599.1 coordinate 74,349,215, forward strand.
ATTCCCATTTTACTTTGAGTAAACTAAGGCAGGCAGAAGTTAAGTGACTTGCCTAGGATCACACTGCCAGTAAATACTTGAGGTCAGATTTGAATTCAGGCCTTGCTGACTCCAGGCTCAGTGCTCTAGCCGTATGTCCTAGATACTGATAACTTCTGGGAATACAAACACAAGGAGAAAGACAACCCCTGACCTCAAAGGGCTTACATTCCAGTGGGGAAAGATAACAGAAAAAGAAGTTCAAAAGAGTTGGGGGTAGAAGGGAAGAGTCAGTCTGGGACATGGTAGAAAAAGTCTAGAGAGTAGGGAAGTACAACCTGAAATAGTATTGATTTTGATCAGTATCTGAGTTAATTGAAGGCAGAAATTTTGTTTCCAGAAGTGGCTGTCTGCTATTCTAGTGAGGGTCTAAGGTGACACTGGGGTGATCTTCTGTATAGCCAAAATATTTAAAATAATTTATCTATGTCTTTGTCTTATTATTAACTTAATCTGTTAATAAATTGTTCAGTAATATTAAATTTTAATCACAAGAGATTAAGGAATTTACTGTATAGAGAAATAAGTTGTTACTATTGCAGAAAAAAGGTTTCTCCTGTTGATTAAGAAATATTTAATGAATTAGGGTGGGTGTCAAACTAATTAATTAATGAAAAAGGTTAGAATTTTATTAATTAGAAAGAAATATACAAACATTTCCCTAGAGCTTGGGATATCAGATTAAATACAGGAATGGGTCAAGTAACAGGCCAAGATATGATCTACAAATGAGCGTGGTCTGTTCTAAAACCTTTAATTTTCCATTTCCTTTTAGAAAATTCAATTTAATCTAAACGCCACATGAATGAAATGGGGCTAAGCTGGAAAAGGAAGGCAAGATTTGAGAATACAAGTGCAACGAGGTCTGGGGCCATTTGTAAATTGTTATTTTGAGGGAATTAATTCATGTCCCTAGATCTGAATTTAAATGGAATGTAAGAGAGAATAGAGGCTGGGAGGTACATCTGGGCATATTCAGTTTTCAGTGAGCTGATAGAACTAAAGCTTCAAGGCGCACCTGGTGACTTCCATCGTGTGGCACCCAACAGCTGATGCTCCAATCCATATTCCCTAGTGAGGAAAGATGCCTGTGCTTGTTTGGTCCACAGCTGCTAAATATGACAAATGTTTCAGAGGTATTTGATTAATAATTATGTTATACATACACATAAATAGTTTATAATATACACAATTATATACAAATAGTTATTATATTCATAATTATATAAATGCTATATGTAATATACAGTTCTATAAATTAACTTATATAATTTGTGTATAATATATATAATCATATAAAATATTTTCTATAATGTACATAATTTTCTCTAAGTTTGAGAACAGTAGTAAAGTACAAGCTACAGGGGGGAGCCTCCAAGGCACCACTTGGGGGTCAGGGTATTCACTTTGTTTCTCCTTCCCCTTTGTGGTCATTGAGGTCTGTATGCATGGGCCTGTTGAGGAAGAGGGTATTTATGAGATTTTGCTCTGGAAAGAGTTTGTGGTTCTGTTGCTAGTTCCCCACTACATAACACACCCCAGTGTGTCTGGGGCAACGTTGACAGCTGAGAGATGAGATTCTGTCTAGGGCAGCTTATCTAAATTGTGCTGTATTGGGGAGTTTTCTTCTGGTTTCCTTCCCGAAAGCTCATGAGGGAAGTGGGGAAGGGTTTTCAGGAACCTGACAGCAGACTCCCTGAGCAGAAACAAGGGAAAAAATAATAAAGATTTCTCAGTGTAATTTATTTCCCATCAGCACTAGAAAGGAAGAGCGCAATGAGATAGTTACTAGATCTACCAAACCTATTCATCTTTCCCAGCTCTGACCCTGAATCTTTTCCCCAGAAGACCCTTAAGACACTGGTTTGCATGACAACAGACCTTTCTTACATGTATTTTAACCTTGGATAAAACGACTCTCGGTTCCCTGAGTGAAGACAGTTTTACAAGAGTTATCTGGAAAAGAAAAAATGTGGATTAGGAGTCTGGGCCTATAGGGACTTGAGGCAGGGCCTAAAGGTGCCCAGAATGCCCTGTGTTCTAGGAAGCAGTGTGGTGGGATGGGGAGAACCCTGGCTTTGGAGTTCTAGCTCCTAGGTTTTATGCTTCTACCTGGTTCTGCAATTTAACATCCCTGTGACCCGGGGACCAATCCCATAACCTTGCCCTCATCCAGTAGAATTTCAGATCCCTGAGGGCAGGGACTGTTTAATTTCTTTTGTCCCCAATGTACAGCCCAGTGCTGCGTGAAGAGTGGTGTTTAATGAATGTTTGCTATATTAAATTGAGTTTGCCAAATAGAGATAGCAATGCTCCCTCTTACCCCCACCATGTGGCTATTGGGGATTAAACAGAACAAAGCATGAGAGTGTTTTGTATCCTCCAAAGCACTACTCAAATATACAGTTACTCTGTATAGGACTCATACATTGGCAGCAGACAGTGGGTGAGTGACTTGCCAAGCCTGAAAAAAGAACAGATTGCAGTTTATAGTGTTATTTCTCCCAAGTCATCAATCTGTCAACAGGCTGTAGCTAAAGGAATGAAGCTCTAACATGGAATATTTGGAGAGGGGTCAGAGAATGGTGTGAACATTGGACTTGGGATCAGAAGATGCAGGTTTGAATCTCAGTGCTGACAATTCCCAGCCATGTGAACTTGGGCAAGCCCCTTGCTCTTGATGGGCCTCAGTGTCTTCACCTGTGGAATGAGGAGGTTGGACTTGATGAGAGATGAGATTCTTCCCAGATTTAGTGTTGTCTGAATCTTTGATACTCGGCCTTTGTGTAAGGCTGACCCAACCAAGGGCAGGGAAGGAGGAGGAAGAAAGGGAGAAGAGGAACACAGAGGGGAAGAACAGGAGAGGGAGGCCGGGTGAGCAGAGGGGGAAAATGGTGAGCCTTTATAGGGAAAGGTAGAGAGATGGCAACCAGCTTCAGTCATGGCTCCCATGCCCACAATCCCACTACTCTTTTTTTTGTCTTACCCTCCTCTCCTCTCCCATCTCCTTCCCTTCCTTTCCTAATTCACCAACACTGAAAGTATAGCTATCACTCATGGGCCTAATCCCACTGCTGATTGGCATAGAGACTTTGACCTGCTCTTTCTAACCTGGGCCAGTTCGCTCCTCCTTAGAGAGCTTGGAGGACCCCTGCCTGCAGGGACTCACAGTATTAGTACCTGATTTAGTGTGGACATCAGATCTTTAGCCCTAGTGTAGCTCAGAGCACCCAAGTTCATCAGCCTCAGCCTCAACCTCAACCTGCAGCATGGGTCATTATATCAGCAAGCACCCTAGCATACCCAGGATGGCTCCTAGCACAGGTCCTTAGATATGCTTTTTTAAAGGAAAGCAACTCAAAATGGGTTAACAATCTCACTTTAATCAATCAAACATATCGTTTACCTAGTTCAGGGGAAAAAGTCAGCAGCCTGAACTTCAGAGAATACAAACAGAATACAAGTAGAAGTTACAAGCAGACAAAGAAACAGATCAGCAGACAGGCTTCCAGCCATCTGACCATTACATCAAACTTTCTCGAGGTTCTAGGGGGTAACCCCACAGAGAGGAAATACCCTCCCCCTGCTCAGCATTCTAACTTCTGAGGCCCATCCGATATGTTTGCTATCTATACAACTCACAATAATGACACATTTAGATCTTAAGCATAACCAGAACAAAAGAAATAATATCATAGATTCTTATATTGGAGCAAATGAATAAATAATAAACTATGTTATTAATATGGTTTAATATAGGATTGTAATTTATTAATTAATAAATTATACATTTTATATAAACTATATTAATAATAAACACATAAACCTAGGTCAGAGTCTCCCACCAATGTTCTCAGTATCTGTGGTGATGAGAAGCCAGGAACTTACAGGTAACCAGAAAGAAAAATCCATAAGCAAGGAAATTTCATGCTCTTAGGGTAACTTGTAACCCTCAGTGATGGGACTTGATATTATTGGTGCATTCAGGGACATCTGTACCAGTAGAAACAGTTTCACCGCCTTTCCCTAGTGATCCTCACAACTCCCCAGACAAATCCCCTTTTCTTCTCTACTTGTATCGTTTTTAAGCCTTTTTCAAGTTAGAATACTCTTAAAAGGGTGTTTAGGAAGTGTTACCTCCTAATATGAATAACACTTCTCTTGAAGCCAGAGAACTTTAAGGCTCATCAGACTGGCTGTTTCTGGACTATACAGATGGACCTAGACGGTAAATCACTCCCTGGGATACTACATTGTCCCATGAGAATGGAGCTCCCAGAAACACAGCTGACAGCACCAAGTAACCCAAGCTGCTGCAGAGCTCCCTCTGCATCTGCATTTCCTTGTCAAATCAGAGAGGGCAGCAGAGAGCAACACCCTTTATGAGAACCGGCACCTCTCTTTAATTCTAGATGGTTAATAGTTGTCCCTAAAGCTCTTGGTCATTGAAGTCATTTCTCTCTCAGAAATGACTTAGCTAAAGCCTTCTGTTGCCTGACTGCTTCTAACTACCCCAGCTCTGACAGAGCAGCTTTTGAGACCCTGCTAAGTCTTTCATTCTTTTCCTCCAGATCCGGTCAGATTCTTCTGTCAGTTTTCTATAACTAGCAGCTCTACCTGGTTCATATAACCCTCAATGACTTAAATGAGATGGCCGTCACTCAGAATGACTTGCCTTTCACCTAAAAAGTCACAGCTCCCCAAATTGCCCCTACCAAATCGATAGTCCTTTTAAAAAATTCATATCCCAGTCTCCAAATGTTTACGTGATTCCTCATTTTTTAGTTTTACCTTCTTTAGTCATAAAATAAAATGACCCAGGGTATCCATTGTGTTTGTGGCTTGCAACACAGCCTTCTATCCTTCTGGTGCCCTTAAATTGTTTCCTTATAACCATATTTTTTCATTTTTTAACAAATAAAAAAATCTCTTTTCTTGCAGTCTTTACAATATTAAATCAGACTCATAAGAGTGAGGCATTACTCTATGTGGTATACAAGATTTGTGTCTATATATTTATCCCACAGCTAATTTTCTGTCTAAAGCTGTTCTATTTCTATCTGAAAGCTATGTATATATAGACACAAATAAATATGTATATGCATATAAATATATATAAGTAGGTTGTATGTATATACATATATATATACATATATTATGCATATATATAAATTCACTGCAGCATCATGGGGAAGTCAGCTAAGTTTGTTTCCAGTATCTTGATCTTTTCCTCTTTCTCCTCTTCCTCCTCCTCCTCTTCCTCCTCCTTCTTCTTCTTTTGCTTTTTGATGGAGGGAAGGCAGGGCAGTTGGGGTTAAGAGGCTTGCCCAAGGTCACACAGCTAATACCTGTTAAGTGCCTGAAGCCGGATTTGAACCCAGGTCTTCCTGACTCCAGGGCCAGAGCTCTATTCACTGTGCCACCTAACCACCCCTGATCTTCCCGTTCTTGTATCATTTCCCCCGGGGAATAGGAGAAAGAGTAGTGGAGCAAATCTTCAGGACCTATTTCTCTATGAAGTCCATTAAGGCCTAACTGGGCCTCCCTAATCGTGTACTTTGTGAAATTTTTTTAATGCAAGTGCAAGATATTACATATTTCCTCATTAATTTTATTTTATTAGATTCTATCCAACATTCTAACCTCTTTAGATAGTTTTGAATCCTGATTGTCATTCAATAAGTGCAAAGTTGATAAGTCTGTTATTTATGCCTTTATCCAGGTTACTGATAAAATTAGTAAATGGCACACCACCAAGAGCAGAGCCTTGGGACACTCCACTGGAGACGTCTATTGCTGTTGACACCATCAAGACCCATCACAAGACACAACACATCAATGAACCCTGCAGGACTATTCCAGCCCTGGTCTTCAGTCAGAAGACCCAGATTCAAACCCTGGCCCAGCAGCTTCCTGTATGTGCCCTCGGGCAAATCATCTGTACTCTTTAGGCCTCATTCTTCTCATCTGCAAATTGGGGATAAAAATATCCTTTTTCACAGAATTGTTGTAAGGCTGAAATGAGAGAATGTATGTACAGAATTTTGTAAATAGCAAAGTGCTTTTAAACAGTAAGAGTTCATGTTTCCATAGCATTTAATCATTTACTAGGCACTTACTTCATAATAATGCTGTGAAGCAAGTTGTTATAAATGAGGAAACTCAGAGAGGTTAAAGGTTATAAAAGAGGAATCTCAGAGAAGGTAAAGGACTTACCTACAGTCACATAGCAAGTATCAGAGCAGAGGCTTGACTGGATTCAGTGCCCTGTTCACCAAGCTAGGTTGCTTCTACTAAACAGGAGGTGCCTTTGTAACGGTTCTTGATTTTTTGTACCACTCCTCCTGGCCCTCGGTCACTTGCTGTCTTACATTGTCTGATTGGTTCAAGGGAGGGAAGCTCCTTTTTAATTAGCCAGGGAAGGATTATCTTCATTCTCTCTACTGTCCCCTTCTGGTCCCCATCTCCCCCTGGGAATCTGCCTGTGAACTTACAGAACTGACGGCAGTGGCCTCCAGGTGGCAATAGATGGCTTCTCTAAATTGCAAGTCTTCATTGCAGTCCTTCAGAGCCAGAGGCACAGCTTCCTCAAAGTTCAGGGCCTTGAGGTAAACAGGCCAATCTGCAGCAGCACTGCCCAGGAATCTGCCATCTTCCCTCCACCTTGAAGGAAGGAGGGTCCTCTCCTGATACAGGACAGAAGCCCATTCATGCCTTGCCCTGGAGCTTTCATGTTCGAGATGGGTGGAGGTGATGAAGCAGAAAGGGAAGAATACCAGGAGTGAGAGATCAGCTGGTTGGGGACCTTCCTGAAACCAGTGGCTTCTCCTTGCCTTCACCAAAGCCCACTTTGGTCAGTGCTTTGGTGTACAGTTGACCAAGAGCTGCCCCAAAGAAAGGTGAATTAGCATAATGAAAGTGGGGAAAGAGGTAGAGCAGGGGGAGAGGACACGGGGAGGGTGGGACTGGAAGGACAAGAGGGAAAGGAGAAAGAAACTGGAAAGAAAGCAAGGTGCCTTCACTTAGCTCCCTCTGCCACTCACTAACTATGTGACCTTGGCCACTTAGGTGGTACAATGCAATCCATTGGGTCTGGAATCAGGAAGACCTGAGTTCAAATTCTCACCACCACCACCACCACCACCTCTTAGACACTGACCAGCTGTGTGATACTGGACATGTCACTTGATCTCTCTCTTCCTCAATTTCCTCAATGTGAAATGGACATCATAATACCACTTACCTTTCTAGGTTGATCAGAGGATTAAATGAAATCATATTTTTAAAGAATTTAGCCCAGGGACTGGCACACAGTAGGCACTACATAAATGCTAGGTAGTATCATTCTTATTTAATCTTTCTCAGCTTGTTTCTTCATCTATCAAACAGGAATAATAATATAGACACCCTTTTCATTTAACCCAGTTTGACAATGGGTCAAACTGTGCCCATTTTTTCATTTATTTTTTTTGATGGTCACTGGTGCCAGATGTGAGGGACACAGAATCCAAAAGAAAACAGAAGCTGACATTTTGTTGAGAGGAGACAAAATGTGCCCATGTAAGTAAGGAAAAAACAGTGCAGGATGATTTCAGGAGATGCACACTCTCTCGGGGGACCTGGAAAGCACCCTCTCTAGAAGGTAGCACCTGAGCTGAGCTTTTCAGGTAGCTAGGCATTGGATCAAATGAGAAGACATATTGTAAGCAGTTCAGAAAAACTGTAGGTGTTAAGTAACATGGGCTGTTGATTTTAATCCTTCCTTGATCGTGTTTCCTAATCAGATTTGGGAAAGAAGAAATTGAGCTGTTTTCCATTGGCCAGGATTCTCACAAGTTTGGGTTTTTAAAAATCTTATATTTGATGTCTTTTGTTTATTTATATGTCACCATTTCCAAATTTAGCCCCTCTCCTCCCTAATAAACTACCCCTTGTAACTAAAATTTAAAAAGAAAGAAAAAAACAGTTGAGCAAAACCAACTTAGTATCAACCAAGACAGCCGTCGCACATACCCCTACCTCATCCCATCCCCCCACCACTGCAAAGGCAGGAGGGAGGTCCGTGTTTTCCCCTCTTCTCTGGGGCTAGGCACGGCCATGATGATTTCACTGCATTCCTTTACTTTTGACGTTTGTTCCCATTTTCATTGTTGTAAGTCATGGGCTATCATTGGACTGATTCTGCTCCCTTCACTCTATTTTATCAAATCCAATGTTTTCCCATACTTCTCGAATCCTTCATATTCAGTCAATCCACAAGCATTTATTAAACATTTACTGTATTCATGGGCATAAAGATAAAGATTTTTCCTTTTGAGTCCCAATCAGTTAATCTTCTTAAAGCTAGTTCTAATCTTTGGATCCCAAACCACAGGTCTCTGTGACTTCTCAGAAAGGCACAAACGGGATGCCTACAGTCCATGGGTAAGTATCCCTAAGATACCGCCATGCACAGACCCACACTCTCTCATCTCATTGATCAAGGATTCTCCTAATCCATTTTCCCCTTACGTACAGACAAACTGAGGTTCAAGGGTGAGGGAAATCTAAGGGCTTCTCTGATTAGTATGCTGTGGAAGGGAACGAAGGTCAACGGAGAAGGAAGAGGTGACCCCATCAACACAGATTGGGACATTACGTTAGGACACTGAAACCTGCAACTTGCCAGAGGACCCACTCAGGAAATCCAGGCATTGGCAAACATATTACCCCAGGGCTAAGGCTGATGATGGTCTGTGCTCCAGAACAGGGGGAGGGGAAATGGGCACTGAAATGGGGAAGTCCTACAGGTCTAGAGACAGCCTTGAAGGACCTACCTTGACCCATGCTCTAGATAACTTCTCCCTTTGGTTAGAACCTGTCATGGACATGGAGTCATGATTAATTATTAGAAGGAATTCATGAACATGACCAGGAATGGTCCCCCTTTCAGGGATGACCTGTGAGATCATCCTTTATTTGCTTCCTCTCTCCAATAGGGTGCCTTGGTCAGTGTAACTGATCAGGAGCCAGAAAACCTAGTTTGAAGCTCCTTGTCCAGCTTGCTTCATCAGTTTAGAAAAGACTAGATAACAGACAGCTGAAAGCAAGAATGGGTCCCAGTGCCTAAAATCTGTCTATTGCTCATATGCATAACCCATCAGACAATAATGCCATCATTGGCCAGGGAGCTTGTCCAACTGCAGCTACCTTAGGAGAGACCAGAAGGTGACCCTGAGATAAAAATACATGTGTGCCTGGATAAGTGCAGCAAATCTAGTGAATGCTTTGCCAAGCTCAGACCCTGGATTTACTCTTGTTTTGGAGCCTTACCATTCAGCCTCTGACTATGAAAGAGTAGTTGAATGTTCTAGCTCTAACTTCAGTCCTGCCTGAACCATAAGATCCCAGAGTTAGGCAGGACCTCACAGATCACCCTGTCCAACTCATCCATCCCTAAATGGGAAGTCCCTCTACAAAGTCCTTGAGAAATGGCCATCTGACCTCTGCTTGAAGACCTCCAAGGAGGAGCAACCCACTGCCATCTGAGGCAGCTCAATCCATTTTTTACACAGCCCTTCCTTTCTTCTTGCTGGAATCTACTTCTCTGGGCCTTCGCTCTCTTCCCTCTCTGCTCCTGATTCTGTTCTCTGGAACCAAGCTGAATGAGTGAGTCTGACCTAAATTCTTCCCACCACCGTGTAAGGCTGTTTCATCTGAAGGAGAAATTGGACTGTGTCCCAGGACATGTTTTCTCTGACTGTCCCAAATCACTGAAATGCTTCTTTTTAGCTCCACCTCCTGACATCTCTGACTCGTTTAAAGTCACAGCTAAAATCACAGTGTTTCCTGGGAGTCTTCCTTATCCCCTCTTAATTCCAGTGCCTTCCTCCACTAATTATTTCCTTTATATCATGTATATAGCTTGTTTTGTATATAACTATATATATGTATGTGTGTGTGTGTATATATATATGTATATATATATACACACATACCACACATGCACACACACATATATGATGTATACGTTTATATGTGTGTGTATATATATATACTGCAGCATTGTATTATAAGCTACCTTTATATCATATATATAGCTTGCTTTGTATATCTGGTATGTAAGTATGTGTATGTATGTATGTGTATATATATACACACACAATGTATGTGTTTATATATGTCTGTGGTATGTGTGTATACGTACATATATGTGTATGTATATAATGTATATGTTTATATGTGTCTGTGGTATGTGTGTGTATACATACATATATACGTGTGTGTGTGTATATGTGTGTATATGTTTATATGTGTGTGCATATACTGCCCCATTAGATTATAAGCTCCCTGAGGCAGGAATGGTCTGTAACCTCTTTTCGTATCAGCAGTGCTTGGCACTGGGCTAGGCACATAGCAGGTGCTAAATGTTTATTGACTGATTGATTAGCATTCTTCTTCTACCGTACCTAGGGAGAAACTTGTCAAGAGGATGTCCTTGCTAGTTCCTCTTTGAGGTGTTGCTGGTCTGGCTCTTCATTTGTCCTATGGGAGGCAGGGGAGTGGGAAGGAAGGAAGCATTTGGACTCATGGATGACAGAGCCCAGGCAAAAGGTAAGAAGCACCATGGGCTGTGAGAGCAAGAATCAGAGAAAGCATCAGGCAGGGCCATGAGGGTCTGTCTTAATAGTGTTATCACACACACACACACACACACACACACACACACACACACACACCACGCTTCTCCCTCCAGCCATCCACAGTCTCTGAGATTTAGGCAGACCTGTTGCTTATCACAGCATTAAATGCCCCAAGGCTCATATTGTCCCTTGCCTCCCTCAAATAAGTATATTTCCTGGATAAGTATATATCCTGGATCAGGTTCTTCAGGGCCTATTGACTACTGGAAAATAATCTACTCCTGTTCATTGGGCACGACTGATCTAACGTTTAATGATGCGGTCTGGGATACTTTTGTCTATAACCTCAGTTTGTAAAATCTAACTTGTATTTGGGTACCTATGTATATAACATCAGTTTGTAACAAGCCTGTGCAATTAAGTTGTAAAAGTCACACTTTCCCCCAGCCATAAAGGCATTAACTCTGCCTCTCCCCTTCCCCCAGCCTGAAAGTCTTTTCCCTGAGCTAGCAAGTCTGCCTAGAGACAAGCACCTATGAATCCTTCAATAGCATTCTATAAACAAACCCTTAAAGAAATGCATAGCCCCTTTGTTCTAAGTGGCCAGCTGTAACCGAAAGCTTTGAACAACATTATCAGAGAGATAACTCTGTCCAAATATGGTACCTCCTGAATCCCTAATCAGTCTAGTTCCCAGACTTGGAAACAATCAAGCCTATTGTCCCAACAGCCATATTGGACATATTTCATTCACCCTTGACGAAAAGAAACCTAGAGATGTCACAAGCCCCAAACCACACCTCCAGATAGCCCCCCCCCCAGGGGGATCTCTCAGTGAATTCTGGGCAATGCACCTGCACAGTTGATATAAAAAGTGCATGTCCCTTTAAGCACTGACCACTCCTAAACTCTTCTCTAACTCCTCCCTAACTCCACCTTTGCCCACCTAGTTAGCATAATTAAACTTTGACTGACAGTTTTATGGTTATAAAAACTGTACCTCTATCTTGCTCTTTGCAGGCTCCCTTAACCTTTTCCTGCCAACTGCAGAACATAAAACTTTATAATTCTACCTTAGATCCCTGCACTTTGCAGGTCCCCCTAGTTCTTCTTCCTGCTACTAAGTCAGCATAACAATAAACTTTGTAACTTTGCCAAAAGACGGCTTGAGTCCTGTGAAATTCTTTCCAGACAAGAACCCACTAGGGATTCATATGAGATCCCTCAGACACCCAGCACTTCCAAACCTCTTCATTTAACATGTACGCATTTTATCTGAAAGCTTCTGTCTATGCCCCAACCCAGAGGCTTGTTTCCAGTGGTGGCGATTTCAGGCACTGAGGGAAGGTGCAGAGTGACAAGAGGACTGGCATGGCTCACTCCTCACAGCCGACTGTGGAGGTGGACATTTATTCTGCCTAGGTGTAGGTTGAGCCATGTGGGCCTTCATGCTTTGTGGATACCCCTAGCATTTCTTGCATTTCAGTGTTCTCCCCTAGCCCATCATATTGAACTTGGCCTTGGGAACATTGTAATCCCTTGTACAAAAATTCTTATCCTCTCCGAGTCTTTATACCTGCTATTCCCCTTGAAAAACTGAATCCATAGTATTCTTCAGCAATGCAGAGTGAAGGGAGCAGAAGCAGGAGTACAATTCATGCAAATAAAACACATCATTGTAAAGGCAAAGAACTTTGAATGCATTCAATTGGCTGTTTCAAACTGGACAGACATGTTAAAAGCAGCCCATTCAAAATTGAACTCATTATCTTGACCCCTAAGCCCTCCCTTCATCCTAACTTTCTTGCTTTCTGTTTTGTTTAGAGGGGGGAGGGCAGGGCAATTAGAGTTAAGTGACTTGCCCAAGGTCACCTGGCTAGTAAGTGTTAAGTGTCTGAGGCCAATTTTGAACTCAGGTCCTCCTGACTCCAGGGCCTATGCTCTATTCACTTTGCCACCTAGCTGTCCCCATCCAAACTTTCTTATCACTGGGGTTGACAGATTCAAGATGTAGAATGAGCCACATTTTTGAGTACGGCCCATATGGGAATTCATTTTGTTTGACTATATTCATATTTGTTGCAAAGGGATTTCTTCTTTTTTTCCTAATGAGGGTGGGGAAAAGCAGAAAGGAGAGAAAATAATTGCTTTTTTATTGAAAACTTAAATTAAATTTTTTAAATACAAAATTTGTGGTCAGGTTAGAGGAAATGTGGCCAAACATGATACCCAAGTAAAAATTCACAGCCCTGAAGAGTTTTAATGGCAACTTTTATTTATTTCCAACCAAAGCAGGGAAGGAGAGGGGTAAAGGTACAGCTTCCATATTAACCATTTCACTGGCCCTATTCTGGTTCTTCTCCTCGGAAGTTCTTCAAGATTCCACTTATTATGTCATATCTGGCCTGGTCATGTATCTGTCTAACGTCAATGACTTCATCAGATGAAGATCTTTTAGAACAATACCACCTGAAAAGGAAAAATATAAGTGAATAATGTGAGTCTTTGGGAAGCAAGATGGAGTCTAAAGTTTCCCACAATGCCCTGTATTCATAGAAAGTAGTGAAAAGATTGGAATAATAATACTCTTATACCTGCAAGAATCAAATAGGACAAGGTAAGTCAAAGTGTTTTGTAGTCTCCAAAGTGCTATCCAAATAATACAGAGATGGATATCCATACGTGGATAACTCATAGGATTTTAGTGAGTATCCCAATAACTTGCGTTCAGTGGCCAGGGTAATAATGAAACACATTTCCTGATTCCCAGACCCAAGTTCTCTTTATTACATTACACAGAAACAGATTTCAGCTGACAATCACAGAGTGTTAGAATGAAAGTGACCTCAGAGATGATCCATTTCACCCTTTCCCCCTTCTTAGGCTGATGAGCTAACCAAGACCCAAAGAGATTATTCAAAGTCACCCAAGATTAAAGTGGTGGAGACGGAACTCAAATAGGACTCCAGCAGAGAGCAAAAGGGGAGAGACAGGATGGCAGCTATAGACAGTCTTCCAAGGATCCCTGCCACAATGGTGAAAAAGCATGGTTGGTGATGTTTGGGCAATTCATACTGTCCATAAAAATGATTGGTTTTAGATAGACCATTTTTCTTGTGTAATGAAATCTAATGAAACCTTTGGTCAGAATATTTTTTAAATTTTAAAATTTTTATTTTTTAATAAAAAATTTTTGTATTTATATTACTATCATGTTCATATAATATTATATATTCTATTACACAATACATAATATATTATATAATAAATATAACACATAATGTG
>CM053599.1:74363660-74381827 GCA_028646575.1 Pseudocheirus occidentalis
CCTCCCTGCCCTACCAGAAAGTTAGAGAGTAGAGCAGGGGAGGGGCTTTACAGTGGGATCGCTGTTTTGGGGTTGGGGTAGGGGAAAGATGGGGAGAAAATTTGTAATTCAAAAATCTCATGAAAATGAATGATGTAAACAAGAAATAAATAGAATTTATTACATTAAAAATAATTTAGAATTGAACAATAGCAAGAGGAATCACTATGATGGGTATAAACCACTTTGGAAGAGTTAAGCACTTCATAGAGACAACTGGGAAAGCCTTAAGAATTCTGATCAATACCATTGATGGAATCCTAACAAAGCTGCCCCCAGCCCCAATATTCTAACTTCATTATAGGCCTGACCCTAATGAACAGCAAGCCCACTGTACCTACCTAGCCCCTCCACCAATGTCCTAACTTCTTTGTATATGCCTCACTACTCACTGGAAAGACAGGTGTCCTTAAACTCTTAGTTTCCACAGAAACAGCAGGTGTGCCCATGTGATGGGAACCCAGCTACTGCCTCTACCTGGTCACTGCCCCCAGACCCATTCCCACAGAAACAGGTGTGTTCCTGTATTCAATCACAATCACATCATCCATCTAGCCCAAGACAGACCACAGTACCTAACTATCTGTCTTAACGAGACAGGACCAGAATAGCTAGACAGTTGGAGGGCAGAATGACCAGAGTGTTTAACCACTGAACCATAGATGGGACCCCTCCTCCATCACCTAATCCCTTAAGAAACTCCTCCTGCCTATTCCTCTATTCTATGTAAATTTTTGTTATGCAATTGCATCAATACCTTACAAAAATCCATCTTGCTTTCTCTAAAGTTACTGGTTCCTGTTGGAGCTTAGCCTGCTTCAGGAGAGGTGTCAATCTCAATAAATGCCTCTACTTGGATCAGAGTTGGTCTGACTCTGAAGTCTTTGAGACAGTTCTACCACAACACATCATGAAACCACTGCAGTTCTAGGGTGGGGAGAGACCCCATCCCAACAGTGTTTGGCATTCCTGGGTTTAAACCACAACACCACAACCCATCATGATTGTCCAGGAACCATGATGAAGCATGGTACCCATGTCCTGACAGAGGGATGAGGGACTCAGGTTGCAAAATGAGACAAATATATTCTGGGTACGTGGCCAATGCAGGAAAAAAAAGTTTTTGACTGTGTAAATTTCTTACTAAATTTTTATTTTCTTAAATGGGCAATTGAAGGGAGAGAAAAGAGATTTTTTAATGAAAAAAAGAAAATCTAATTTTATAAAAAGAAAATAAAGTCAAGTACTGTGTAAATGTTAGCTATTATTAAGGAAATGAGGAAACCATGACTCAGAGAGGTTAAAGGACTCACCAAAGATCACACAGCAAGTTGGTCTCAGAACCAGAACCCAGGTCAGGTCTCTTAATTTAGTGTGAATAAGGAAACCTTGGAAAGGTCCCCCTGAAAGGCTGCTCAGCTCTGGCCTACATTTAACTGACATTGAACCCTGACTCTAGGATGTGTGCTGGGCCTGACCCTGGGGGAGAAGCTGGGCAATCGGTGGTCCAGGAAAGGTCCCTGGAGCTGTCTCTGGAATCATTAGCCTTTGCCATTTTTGAGATCAGTCCCTGATTTCTGGATTTCCAGGGCATGTGGTGTCATCCTCAAATGTGGGGCAATATATTTGCCAAGAATTTAATTTCCTCAAAAGTTGCAGGTGTGTGGCCTAATTGAATGCACTAATCAAGTTTGATGGGACCAATTCTTCCTTCTCTATCCTCATTCCACAACCTGAGGTCAAAAGGGACTTGTGAAAAGGGACTTGTGTCAGAGAGAGGGGGGCAGAGGGAAAGAGAAAAAGACAGAGACAGAGAGAAAAGGAGTAACAGAAAGAGACACAAAGAGAGACACAGTGAAACAGAGAGAAAAACTGAAACAGACAGACACACAGGAAGAGAGACAGAGAAACTAAGAGACAGAAAGAGAGAGAAAATGAGACTTGATGACTACACTAATTAGCAGCACCCCCATAAATGGCATATGTGACCATCTGCAAGCTGTGTACTGAAAACTGAAAGGTGCCCTTCTGACACTAAATCCTCCGATAGCTTAAGAGAGTGCCTGAAATTTCAACATTAGATCTTCATTCCTTTAGCAAAAGGTGTGCTTGGGTTTTTTTTCCTATTAAGCTACTTCTCTATAAGCGATTGTTTGCTAAACCATGATCAACCATCAACATCTCTTTGTAATTATCTTTCTTGGGTCCTTTCCTGAAAGCAAAGTTTGATTAGGGGAAAGAACAGAAGAATATGACTGGGGGATGAGGAGGTAGGGGTTTGGTGGAAAGAATACTAGATTAGGAGTTAGAGGTCCTGGGATGGAACCCAAATTCTGTCTTATCAAGCAAGTCACCTGACCTTTCTAGGCCTCAGTTTCCTCATCTGTAAAATTAGAGGTTTGAGCTCCAGTATCTTTAAAGTCTCTCCATCTCTAAATACTACGATCCTATGATGATTTCACAAAGGGCTCAGTGGCCCTGAACACATTATAGGCAGCACAGGGTAGAGGGTTCCAAAGGCCCTAACAGCCCTTTGGGGGTGGTCCTATCTCTGCTTCCTGCTGCAGACAGGTGCTGACCTGACTACACTCAATGGCTTCTGATTGGCCTCATGGACCATGCCTTTGTCTGCATCCCTGGCACCAAATATAACTATAGAAGAGATTCTTGGTCAACTAAAGTTTACACTAGAGATGGCGCCCGAGGCCCCTTCAGTCCAGATTCTCTGAGACGTCAGCTCACACCTCAGGACAATAAGGACATGGGTAAAGTTCATCTTGAATGGCCCAGTCTCCCCTAAGCCCACTTCTCTTCCTCCTCACCCCTGATTTATCCTTTTATTTTTCTTCCTCCCCACCCCTTTCACTCCCTGAATTTTTGTTCCTATCTAATTATCCCCAACTAAAGTCCTCTGTTAGGAAAAGAAATTCACTTACTGAGGCCTCAGTAGCTCATCACTTTGGGATTCTTTCCAGGGAGATGAATATTAACAGGGAACAAAGCCTTAAACTAGGGATCTTTAGAGTTGGGGGTCTGTGGATAGATTTCAGGGAGCCTGTGAATTTGAACGGAATAAATAATTATCTTTATTTTCATTAATCTCTAATTGAAATTTAGATTTTTAGTTAATTATTTAAAAATATGGTTCTGAAAAGGGTTCCATAGGCTTCACCAAATGGTCAAAGGAGTCCATGACACAAAAGGGGTCAAGAACCCTTGCTGTAAGCTAAAAGGGTGAAGGTGCAATGTTGGAACGTCAGGTACCAGTTTATGTTGATGGCGGATTGGAGGGTGGAGACAGGAGGTAACTTTCCTTGTCTCTTAGGGCCAGCTTTGTCAGTAACCATTGGTAGTGTGAGAAGCAGAATAGCCTAATGTAGCAGGACTTGGAGCTAGGAAGACCTGGCTTCTGTCACCTCTTAGGGACCCTGGACAAGTCAGAGTCTTAGCTTCCTCATCTGTAAAATGGGTAGAACAACATCTCTAGTACCTATCTCACAGGGCTGTTATAAGGCTCAAATGAAATCACATATGCAAACTACTTCACAAAATTTAAAATTCTATGTAAATGGAATTCATCACCATTCATTAATACCATTAGCAATATTTTTACTGCAGTCACCTGCAGAATTAATATTGTCAGTTAACCTCTCCCCTGAGATCCTTTACCCTCAAGATGGGTGGAGAATAAGGGAGGATGGAGAAAGAAGAGATGGCCACATCTGCCTGGCTTGGGACATTAAATTAAGTCACAGATATTTGCAATTCACTTAGGAACCCACTCAAGAAATACATTGGCAAACAGATTGCCCCAGAATTTAGGTTGAGGTTATCTGCCCTAGGGAGCAGGAAATCAGCTTCACTCCCTGCCCTGAAGAAGATCCATAGGCCTAGGGGTCAGCCCTCAGGGATTCTACCTATTGATGGAGCCCAGCCCAGTCCTGGACTCAGCTAAAAATCAGACACAATTCCTAGAATCAGGGATTGAAGCACTAAAAGGGAACCTAGAACTCCCTTGGACCAACCTCATTTCACAGGGATGGAAACAGCCTCCATGAGGTTAATGATTTATCTAATTCACAGAGACAGAACCCAGATTCAAGCCTTGTTCTTTTCCCTCCAAATCCAGTGATATTTCTACTACTACAACTCAGTCACCAAAATCAGGGATTGGCAATTCTGCCATGTTTTCATTTATTTTTTCCTTTGCTGATACGGTATATTGCTAAAATAGATTATGAGCCAGAGACCTGAGTCCTAACCCTGTGACCAACTTACTGTGTGACCCTGGATAGGTCACAACCTACTTTGCCTTTAGTTTCTTAATCCTCTTAATAAAATATTAATAATGATTAGAATAATTATAATTCACATTTCCTTAGGACAAGTGTCAGAAAACTGTATCCTGTGAGCCAAATCTAGCCAGTGGCTTATTTTTATATGACCCTTGGGCTAAGAACGGTGTTTACACTTTAAATAAAGTTTTATTGTATTTTAAAATATAAAATCCATTCTTAGTTTGAAGGCCATACAAAAACAGGCTGCCAATACAGTTTGCTAACCTTGGCCTTAGAACTTCATGGTCACAAAATGCTTTCCATCTATCTTGTTATCTTCTATCCAACTGGGGTTAATTGATGCACATCTGAAAGCAAGAACTGGACACAGGAGAGGCAGCTGGCTTGGGAGAGCTGGAAATGGGCGGCAGGATAGAGAGGCCAGCTGCAGAGCTAGCTCGGGGTGTGGGAGCATGCTCGAGCCTAAAGTCGGTTTCATTTACTTCAGAGTTTCTCCAGGTCTTGTCAATCAGAATCTTCTTATGTGCCATGCTGGAGCTGATAGGTGGTCAACTCCAGCGGTAAGACAGACACAGTGGCTTATATCCAATTTCAATGAAGGAATCTTTCTGAAATTTTTTCCTGGGTCTAATGAAGTCTCTAGGGTTCCAGGAACATGTTCAAACTTCAGCCTCTCTATTCCCCACCCATCCTTTGGAATTAGGTCAATAGGAAATTTCTCTGAAATCAGAGGAATCCCAAATAATGGTTCTGCAACTATGAGGTGATTTTAAAAAATCTGAATGGATGAAAAAGCACTTATTAAGCACTAACTGTTTACCAGGAGCTGTGCTAAGAACTAGAAATACAAATGCAAGGGAGAGACAATCCCTGTCCTCAAGGAGCTTATGTTCTTATAGGGGAGATGATGCATACAGGGGAACAGTGGCAATGTAATAGTAAAACTTCAGAACCTTTCCAGAAGTAATAGTTGTATTGATTTGATTACTATTTCTAGGGCAAAAGTCATGAGGAGGGGAGAGAAAAGGAAGAATTGATGGAGGGGAGATGTCATGGTAGCTGACATGGCTGGCACCAGCTACATGAAGTGAGCTCCCACCAGTCAGCACAGTTTCAAAGAAGGAACTGGCAGTGCAATGGGGAGTGTGAATAGCAGAGGGCAGGAGTGCCATGGTAGTATGGACATAAGTTCAAGCCCAGTCTGTGACACTTCTTAGCTATGTGTTTGTGAACAAGTTAACTTATTTCCCTAAGTCTTAGTTTTCTTCCCTGTTAAAAAAATATATATATATATATTAGCAATAACTGAAAACTATTAGCTTCAGACATTTACTAACTGACTATATGGGATTAGGAGTCAAAAGACCTGATTTCAAATTCTGCCTCTACTACTATGCGCTATGTGAACTTGGATAATCGATCAATCAAAAAGCTTTTATTGTGTCAGACAGAGCAGCTAGATGGCAGAGTGGTTAGAGCATTGGGCCTAGAGTCAGAAAGACTCCTCTTCATGAGTTCAAATCTGGACTCAGACACTTGCTAGATGTGTGACCCCTGGGGAAGTCGCTTAACTCTATTTGCTTCAGTCTCTTCATCTGTAACGTGAGCTAAAAAAGAAAACGGCAGACCACTCTGGTGTCTTTGCCAAGGAAAATCCAAAGGGGGTCACAAAGAACCAGACACGACTGAAATAACTAAGCAGCAGAAATGCGTCAAACACAGTGGTGAGTGCTTATGATACAAAATGAACACAGTCCCTGCCCTCAGGGAGCTTAGAGTCTATATCTGGAAAGATAACACGGGCATCTAAAAGAGTATTCATAGTAAATACAAAAGAAGTGCAAGGGCACTAGCTGTGAGGGGGATCTGCAAAGGCTTGATGAAGAAGGTGGTTTGTGAGCTGAGGCTTGCAGGCGGTAAAGGATTTACAGAAGGGGAAGATGGAGTGTGATGGGTGAGGAGAAGTGGAGTGACAGAATGGAAGGGATATATAATGAGTCCACACACACACACACACACACACACACACACACACACACACACACCTGCACTTAAGGAAAGTCACTTTGGCAGCTGTTTGAAGAAGAGGTTGGAGAGGGGAAAGGCTTGAGGCCCAGAGAGTCTTACTCCTTACACAGCAAAATGACAACGGTGACCAAAGATAAGAACAGTCAAATTTAAAGCTGGACACGTTAATGCATTGTTGGTGGAGCTGCAATTTGGTCCAGCCTAATTAGAATGATGTGTAAACAGTGACTTAAACGTCTACATGCTTTGACAAGGAGATCTCACTGCTAGTTAAGTATCCCCAAGGAGCTAAATGCAAAAATAAAAGTCTCATATATACCAAAATTTTTATGGCAGCACTTTTTATAGAAACAAGAACTGGAGGAGGAGGGGAAGGGAGTTGATTATCACTTAGGGAATGACTAAACCAATTATGGTACGTAGCTATAATGGAATATGCTAAATATGATGAATACAACAGAGAAACATAGGAAGAATTATATGAACTGATGTAGAATGAAGCAATCAGAATCAGGAAAGCAATATATGCAATGACTACAACAACATACATGGAAACAGCAATAATAAAACAATTGAAACTGGATGCAATAAAATTATAATGACCAAGCCTGTCCCCAAAAAAGAAGTATGATAAGACCGTCTCCTGGCTTTTTTTCCAGACTTGGGAGTTTAAAGATGTAGAATATTGCATAAAACACTAGAATTTTGATATCTTGCTTAGTTTTGATGAAAGCCACCACTACACACACACTTTTAAATTCTTTATTATAAGCAATGACCCTCTGGGTGGGATTCAATGGGAATTATGGGTTATATAGAAACAAAAGATATTAATACAATGTATCTTAAACAGTAATAATAATAATGCTGAGTTGTGAACGTGTGAGATTGGACAGATGGGCCTTCTTACAGAACCAGGAGGTTTGGAGAAAAGATGATTTCATTCAACCAAGTGAATAAGCCGCTTAACCACTCTGGTTATCAGTTTCCTTATGTGCAGAACAATAAGACTGGACTTGCTGATTTCTGATGTCTCTTCCATCTCTAAATCGATGAACCTATCTTATTATGATCCTAAATCATCTAAACTCTGAGATTCAACTTTTTCATCTGTAGAATGGAGGTAATGGTACCAGCCATATCTACCCTGAAGGGTTGCTATGAGGACTAAATAAGATGAAATTTTGTGTAAGTACCCATTAATGTCCTAGAAAGGAAAGTACTTAGTACCTCTTAGAGTACTATTAAAATGTGAATGATTTTTCTCATCCCATCAGTTAGAAAGTGTTTAGGGAATGACTGCTTTGAAGTCATCTCTTAGACAAGTGGTTCCCATTTAGGACTTTGCAAAGGTAGTCTAGAGATTTGTGTTAAAAATTCTTTACTGGTATATTAGACAGTAAATAACTGCTCAGTTATGTTACAAATATATTTTCCCTTTTTGACATCAAGTATGTGCATATTTCAAATACCATAGGCTTGTTTCTTCAGCATTTCAAAACTTACATACATGCAATAATTTTGGTTTTCTTGCAGTGATTACAGCAAACTCTGACCACTCCTAATTAAGTGAAATATGTTATCAAATTGTTTCCAAACTGTAATATATGGAATTTTACTTTAGGTAAATTTTTTATTTAACACAATAGGGAAGGAAAGGGGGGGGGGAGGAAAAGGGACCAAAGAGTATGGTAGAAAGCAGATTTCCAAGGATGATCAGATACGTATTTCATGTCCTTATTTGTTTTGTATGCCACTCTAGAGTAGCTCTCCTTTTCCTTTGTTAACCTGTAATTATTCTTCATCAGCTGTGTAATTATGTGATCGAGACATTTTGAATATTTTCATTCTTGTAATATAAATACCAGGCTACACAAAAACCGTGCTCACTGAACATTGGATTATTGTTGCTCACTTATTTCAGTTGTGTCAGACTCTTTGTGACTCCATTTGGGGTCTCCTTGGCAAAGATACTGGAAAAGTTTGCCATTTCCTTCTCCAACTCATTTTACAGATGAGGAAACCAAGGCAAACAAGGTTAAGTGGCTTGACCAAGATCACACAGCCAATAAGTGTCTGAAGCCAGATTTGAACTCAGGAAGATGAGTCTTCCTAACTGGAAGGGGAAAACATTTTTAATCTAATTAATTTATGCATTGTAGGAAAACAGATCATTTGGTCCTCTTGTTGTAGAACTTGCACAGATGGAGCAAAGAGAATGACTAGGAAATATTGGGGCCCTATTTCATCAATAAAAAATTAATATGAATAAAGCATGGACACACTGCAGCACACACAAACAAATTCAGACATCAAGAGCATGCCACAACAACCTAAAGGCAGTTTATATGATTATATTGTCAAAAGAGTTCATTTTTTTCAAAATCAAGGCCTACTAACTCTTGATTGCTTACAATCTTATGCAGAAAGATGGACAACAAGCATATTTTATTTAGTGGCTTTCCAGTGCCAGTTCTTACTTGTCCACTTGAAGAGTTCATCATCTTTGCTGACCTTTCCACCTGAGTAAATGTACAAATGTTATGATGCAGCTGCTAAGATTAATACGTTTACCTGACATTTTTTCAAAAATTAATAAACTTAACACATCATAACCAGGTGCAAATGAAAATATATTGACTGTTTAAGACAAAATATAAAAGTATGCTTAAGAAATTAAAATTGGGAACTGCAAAACTGAGAATAGTTCTGTAACAATACATAATTTCTTGGTGACGTTCCATAATTCCTTGTTAGAAAATGAACAATTGGGCAGTTAAGTGGCACAGTGAATATAGCTCTGGCCCTGGAGTCAGGAGGACCTGAGTTCAAATCTGGCCTCAGACACTTAACACTTACTAGCTGTGTGACCTTGGGCAAGTCACTTAACCCCAATTGCCCTGCCTTCCCCCATCTAAAACGCAAAAAAAAAAAAAAGAAAGAAAAGAAAATGAACTATCTTTGACTATGAAGAAAGACATAGATGACTACCTGAAAATTTTAGAACTTTCAATGAATATTTCCTGGAAATCTCCAATAAACTAAATTGGATTCATAAATTATTTGATATGCCTTTTATGTTTCTGGCTGATGAATTGACAAAGGAGGAAAAAAGAGAACTTAATTGACATATCAATAGATTTTAGAAATTCAAAAATGACAGTCTTAAATATTCTTACTTAAAATAAAAAATGATTGTCTATCAAGAGAGCTTGTAAAATTCTCCTACCATTTTCCACCACATATTTTGATGTCCTGACTTGTGAGTGAATTGGATATAAGAGCTGCACAAAGTTGTCAGCCTCCTGACTTTGTGCAGCTCTGCCTCACTCAAATCCAATTCATTTGCAAGTCAAGACATCCCCCTCTTCATGTCACCAGTCATGAAGGATGAACAATTTCCAAGAGAAAGCATTTGTACTTTATTCTCATTAGCAATCAAAATACAGAAATAAAATCTATGTGGAGACAGATTTGAAGCTGTATTGGTCTGGGGTTGAGCCAAATAGAACAAACCTCCTTTGTTTAAATAAAAAAGTCCAACATCAAGAATAAATGCATATGTCATTGCTATATTATGTTAAATATCTTCCAAGTTGTAATTTATTTAGTTAAAAATGCTACTTATATTTGACAAATTTTGTGTGATAAAGAAATTCAGTATGAAAGGTTGCAAATAATAGGAGGCATCTGAGACAGTGCTGGATTACTTCTTTCAAAAATCTTACAGAATGTCCCCTATAAGATATTCAAAATTATTGTACAGTTTTATAACCTTATATTTAAAGATTTCATAAACATCAAAGAACAAAATTTCACATTTCATAATCATAATTGCATAATATACATTTTAATTTGAAGTTTTAAGAGGCATAAAAATTATCATTGCAATTATTGTAAGCACTTAATGAATACATTTAAAAGAATATTATCGGGGCAGCTAGGTGGCACAGTAAATAGAGTGCCTGCCCCGGAGTCAGGAGGACCTGAGTTCAATTCTGGTCTCAGACAGTTAATACTTACTAGCTGTTTGACCTTGGGCAAGTAACTTAACCCCAATTGCCCTGCATTTCCCTCTCCAAAAAAAGAAAAAAAAAAGAATATTATGAGTAGTATGCTAAATCATCCTGAAGGTTCACAATAAATTTTTGTTGTTTTTGAAAGGAGTTCAAAGAACAAAAAATAATGGGTACCATACTGTAAACGATTATCTCCATTTGAGCAGGAAGGGTACCCAGAGAAAGGGAGTGGATGTCCAAGGTCACACAGATAGTCAGTGGCAGAACCAGGAAAAGAACCCCCAGAGGTTTCCTGACTTCAGGTTCAATGCTTTTTCACCACATGGTATGGCTCCTGCCGCCAATTATGTGGAGAAAGAAGAATCAGTTTGTTGAACATCCTTGTGAGAAGAAATAAGAGAGCTTAAAAATGACCCTCAAAGTGACATTCTACCAACGTGCATTCACACTTACAAGTTGGCTCCCCAGAGGGCAGCTGCTACTCCTGATTCTAGGATAACCTGTATAGATCCTAAAACGAAGGCAGAGTTCTTTGTTTGGGGTCTCTGAATAACAGCATTATCTCCTCAGCTTCCAACAAGAGAGGACAGATAAACTTTTCTGCCCCTTTCTCAACCTCTTTGCCCCTGGGACTCCATCAAGGTGAGAGGGCTTGAGCGACCGAGGTTTTTGCAAAAGTTACCTCCTTCCCCTTTGCCAAAGGATTAGGCAACGTGTTATGGAGAAAGAAAACCACAGATTAAAACATCTGGTCTGCCTCCCTCTGCCCTCCAGGGGCCTTAAAAGAACATCTTGGAGGGAGGGATAGACCTGGACCCCCAGACCAGGTGAGAAAAGATGGGGACCCTGGGGAGAAGCCTTCTGGTGCTCTGTGTGGCTGTGATCACTGCAACGCTTTCTGCTCAACAAGAAGAGAGATTGAGTGATGAAGAAGCTTTATCCGTGTTACTAGCTACCTACAACAGAGAGTCCAATGATAATTTCATCTATAGGCTCCTTCGAGCCAAACCTGTCTCTGGCCAGGTGAGTTCCCTGTGCACTTGTCTCTGTCTTCCCAAGCCCAGAACTTTAGGTTATAGACTCAAAGGTGCACACTTTCTGGCAGCCCTAAGGAAAGGATTAAGGTGCATCCCTAGGATTTAAAGTCATTCCTAAACCGTGACAGAGCTTCCTCTGGTGTGTGAGGGAGGTTCAGTTGGGAGTAGTTCTGGTCATTGGAACAGCTGCAAGTCATCTCCCCTCCCACCTCCCCCTGGCCTGATAACCTTGGGCAGAATAAAGTAGTTCTGGACTCCCCTACAAGAGCCTCCTGGGAGACGCAAGTCTTAAAATGTGGTTGGGGTTTTGTGTTTGTTTTATTGATATTTTAAAATATTAATTTCCAAAAATATTCTCCTTATCCCTCTCCACCCAGCCTTGCCTTATGATAAGGAAAAACAGTTACCCAAAACCAACTGCTGGCAGTCCAGTCTGCTAGTGTATGCAAAATTCTGTGCCCCTAGTGGGCAGCAAGTGGGCAGCCACTTGCTCTGCCTCTGGGTAGGATCTGCCCCTGTGAACATCAGTGGTCAAGGAACACTCTCCCTTCCCCCAGCATTTATTAGACTGTCTTGTTTTCCCAGTCTGGAATGAACTGTTTACCTTGCACAGTAATCCCTGTTCTGTCTTTTGGACAGTCTCTGCACCTTGCCATCCACCATTCCCTTTGAAAAGTAGATTCCCCACAATAAAAGGAGAGAAATGCATTTCCTCATTCCTTCTCCAAGACCAAAACTGGCCATCACTGTAATACAGTACTATGCTTCATTTTATGCTTACTTTCATTCAAAATTATTATTATTGTATGTGTATACTGTTCTCCTGGTTCTGCTCATTTTATTCATCAAACAACTATCCTTATGTTTCCCTGATTTTATTTTATTTTATTTTGAATGGGGGAAGGCAGGGCAATTGGAGTTAAGCGACTTGCCCAACCTCACACGGCTAGTGTTTCCCCGAATTTCTTTGAGGTGTATTTTGAAGGAGACGAGAAACATGATTTCATGTAAGGTGGCAGAACTGGGGAATGGGATGAGGAGAGGCAGAGCAAGTGGCTGCCCACATGTGATATAAGAGCTCCCTGCCCCTCAAATATCCCCCAGTGACTTTCTGTGATCTCTGCGATTTCCATCTGAATCACTTTTAGTGGAGATGGGGTTTCCAGAGCGTTCCTGCTAAAACACACCTAGGTCATATATCAATCCAAGTGTACCTGTTGCCCCATTTGGAGAGGAGGAATTGGAGGGTTTTCATTTTTTCTAGCAGGGGACTGTTAGAAGATGAATGGTTTTGACGGAGGAGGGGAAAAACCTGAACAGTGGGTGCAAGGTCACAGAAGAATTAAGTGGAAAAGCTGGGCTTCAAACCCAGCTCCTCCTACTCTAGAATACTGGGTCCTGGAAGCTGGAGGAGGGCAAAAAGAGGGCAAAGATCCGAATCCTAAAGGAGTCTTCAGAGACAAACTCTGTCTATGCCATGTTACCCAGGATCATCCTCACTCCTCTCACTCCAGCCTTTCAACTCTCTCCCTCCCAGGGTGACAGGCGAATCCTGAGTTTCACCATCCAGGAAACCAAGTGCCTTAAGTCAGAGAATCAGAACCCTGGCCAGTGTGAATTCAAAGAAGGCGGGGTAAGTACTCCTTACTGAGCCTGGGATACCCCCACATATTACCCTTAGCCCACAAATAAAAATAATGTCAACACTCAAGGATTCAGGAGCAACTTTTAACCCAGCCCTGCAAATAAGCTGCTAACCAATCATCCACCTAGGCTTGCACGGATAGGAAGGTAGTTCACTAATCCTTCTACTTTGGGAAGGGAATGGAATCTTTTCAAGGCAGTCATCTGGCAACCATGTGATGACCAGGGACAGAATCTGATACACACTGCTTTTTTCACATAATGTTTTCTAAAATGAGTTGATTTTGAAGATAACATAGTGAAGGAAAGCTCTACCTTGCCTTCCATTTCAGGGGTTTAGCTTCTATAGCCTCAAAAGGGACTCATTAAAATGTAATCTGACTGATAAGAATTCCAGGACCCAGAGCCAGAGGCAATCTAGTATCAAGACCCTGGTTATTGTCCTTCATATGGTAAGAAGCCCAGCGTGCTATTACAATAGTTGCAATCATTTAGCAATTTCTTCCCAACAAGGATATGAGGAAAGTGGTGCAAATATGATTATCTCCACTTGAAAAAAGTTATTTCCATTTTATGGATGAGGAAATGAAAGGTCCCAGAGAAGAAATAACCTACCCAAAGTCACATAATTTAGAAATATCCTGGGTAGGGTGTGAACCCTTCAGGGTCTTCTGACTCCAAGACCAACACTTCCTACACTGTCCGGTTGCACCCAGCCCAAATGTGACATTTGTTTGCTTTGCTGTTTGTTGTGCAGGGAGAGAACAGTCATAGGAGTTAAAATCTAGTCGAGGATGAGAATAACAGAATATAATTACTAAATAGAATAACTCAGAATATAATATAGTACAAAATAATAACTATATATAATTTTAAAACTTCAGGATATAATAGCTAAATCAATTACTAGGGGGGTACTCTGCTTCAATCATTCAATTGATCAACATTTAGTAGGTGCCTACTATGCCCTGCTTATAACCTACCAGGTGAAACAATATGCAAACAAATATAGAGAAAGCAAGCAAGCAGTGGATTCGAGAGGAGGTAGGGAAGTCTTCCTGTAGAAGTTGAGGTTTTAGTTGGGACTTAAAGAGAGCAATGTCTTCTTGCCTGGACCACCCTGGACTCTGAACTGTTAATTAGACCACTATATCCCTTCTGGCCAGTGGAGGGCAATCAAAGCCTGAAAGTTATACCAAGAAGGGTTGGTTTGGGTTTTGATGACTTTTCATTTTCTGCTGGGAGGCGGCTCTCCCTGGTGCACCTGATGCCACTGTCTGAATTCACATCCACCAGACTTAAAACATGGAGAGGACAGAGAGTGAAAAGGAAGGAACAAGGGGAATTTGGAAATCTCTTCATTTGTAATAAGGATAATATTGAGGAATGGGACTGCCAATAGAATTCCCTGGGGATTTCCTTGGACCCTGGGACACCTTCCCCTAACCAACAGGTCCTCAGAACCAGATCAGTCTCCCGTTAACTCTGATTGCGTCTGAGGAGACTTTGAGGCTCTTGGGTTAGACAAAGCAGCATAAGGTAATGGAAAGAACCCAGGATTGGGAGTCTGTGGCTCTAGACTTGAATCTTGCCTCTGTCACTTCCTACTTGTGTGACTATGGCTAAGTCACTTAGCCACTTGGGACCTCTTCTGTTTCCCTATCTATATGAAATGAAGAGAGAGGAAGAGAGTGACAAGACTGGCAATAGAGAGATTGTTTAATCCAACTCTCCCATTGTAGAGATGGGAAAACTAAGACCCACAGAGAGGAAGTCACTCGGCCAAGGTTACAGAAGTAGGTAGAGGCGTGATATCTAAGGTCCTCTCCATCTCAGAATGACCTGATGACCCAGCCTAGAGTCCTTGAACAACTCACTTTCATTCTTCACCAGTAAAATGAGATACTAATATTGTGCTACCTATGCTCCAGGGCTCTGATGCTTTAAGGTTTACATGATGCTTTAAAGTATTACATCACCGTATCCTCAAAGAAACCCTGGAAGGCAGGTGCTATTATTATCCCCATCTTGCAGATGAGGAAACCGAATGCTAAGTGGCTAAGAGACTTGCCCAGGATCACACAGCTTATTAGTGTCTGAGACTGGATTAGAATTCAGATCTTCTTGATCCAGGTCAATACTCTACCTGCTATATGACCTAGCTTCACCCACCTGCCTCTTGGATACAAAGTACTATAAAGGGGATACCAAAAGCCTCAGTTTAGTTTCAAGTTATTAAAGATTAAGGGGTTTGGGGGTGGCTAGGAGGCACAGTGAATAGAGAGCACCAGCCCTGGAGTCAGGAGGACCTAAGTTCAAATTTAACCCAAGACACTTAACATTTATTAGCCATGTGACCTTGGGCAAGTCACTTAACCTCAATTGCCCTGCCCTCCCCCCTCCAAAAAGCAAAAATAAATAAAAAGATTAAGGGGTTTCAGGGATTAAAGTTATTAAAGCTTAAAGCTGCACCAAGAATTTTGGGATGCTCTCGAATATCAGCAAAAGTTTTGATGATATTGGTCATTATGCTCAGTTGCTAGTTTATTATATTTATTATTATTATACATCTATACTTGCAAATACATAGGATGATGATTGGTGAACTGTCAGTGCCCCAGCACTGGTGAGCAGAAAGAGGTCATACTCAGTATCCTGTCTCCATCTACTAGGTAGCCCAGCTCCCTAGTATGCCTTGGGAAACATATCTATGCCTAAGAGTCAAGATTCTCTCAAGAAGGCCTCATGAGATCCTTAGTGAATCAGAGGAGATTTTGTTGCTGTTCTCTTTTTTTACTTTTAAAAAATTTATTGATCTCTCTTATTCTTACATCTACTTTGTTTCCCAATATATTCCTTCCCAATCCTCCATCTAGAAAATAACCCTTTGTAAGAAAGAGGGAAAAAAATGGAATTTTTCAGAGTTCAGCAAATCTAACCAACTCAACTGAACATGGAAGTCTATGCCTCATTCCACGTCCTTAGTCCTCTACTTTTTCAAAGAAGGAAAGGAAGTCCATTCATACAGTGTCTGGCCAAGTTTGGTCATCATCATTACTCAGCCATTTCCACTGTTATAATCATGGTGTATTCTTTCCCTTTTTCCGGCTTACTTCCCTTGGAATCCGTTTGTATAAGTCTTCCTAGATTTCAAATCTGAGAAAATTCTATAACCCAAGCAGCCCTTTGGCATAAGGAAACTCCCCAGAGACCAGATAGGAAAAGTCAGGAGGATCTGACTCCTGAGGGAACAGAGCCATTAATGCCTCAACTATCACTTTTCTGTTCTTTGTCTTTGTAGCTGGTGAGAGACTGCTCAGGAGAGATTTCCACTGAGCTACAACCCCCTGTGGTTCTCCTCTCTTGTGACTCTGTGGCTGCACAGGTGAGTTTTTACAGACGCTTTGGGATAGAAAGGAAGAGTGTGGTCCTTTCCAACTTCCCCTTTTCCCAAGCAACTTTCTTCCCCCGAGATCAGGAAGGATCTGGGGAAAGACTGTGTAGCCCTAACTCCCTAGGATATGTTCCCACTACTCTCTAAAGTCTTATCAAGCACAAAAGGGATCAAACTTCTTTTCCTTGGCTCCAGGGGTCAGAAATGGGAGCAATGGGTTGAAGATTCCAAGAATCAGCTTTAGGCACCAGGAAAAGTGAGGGGGTGGAGTCAGGAAGAGTAGCCCCCCAAATCAGAAGGGGCTGCTTCAGGAAGCAGTGAGATCCCCATCACTGGAGCTGTAGGAGACTTCTGTGGTCCCTTCCAACCCTGAGATTCTATTTAAAGAATTTTCACTACAGAAAAACAAAAAAGACAGGGGAGTAGGAGGGAATAATCTGGCCTTGGTGAACAGAAGAGAAGAGATTCTGTTAGATGGTGGGACCTTTTGAAATCCCATCTCTTAAGTGTTTGCCTATTCTGCCTGAGCTGAAGGCCAGGCCTTCCCACTCAAAGGAAAGTCAAGACCAAAATGACAGGTAAATCAACCAGAAGCCCCATTCCCTAACTCATTCTCCTATTCCTCTGGGAATTCCCATCCATTGTCATGTGATCAAATCCCTTTCTGGGGAGGAAAGAAAGCTATCTTGGACCTGGTATATACTAGGTACTGAAATTCATTGGTCAGTTGAAGATACTGAAGCTTTCTCTTGACCAGAGAGTTTCTTCCTAACAACTGGAGTCTCTCTCCCCCACTCTTCTTGACTGTCCTTGGGTTGGGTGTTCTGCCTTAGCTGGTCTCCCAAGGTCCTTCCTGTCTATGGGCTGCTATGCTGAGACCTCAGTAGGAAAACTTGGAGTATATACCCCAATCTACTCTTTCTGGGTCATTTTCACTACTTCCTAGGATCCCTCCCTTGACACCAACCCCCACATTCTCACTCCTTTCCCTAACCCTATCATTTATTCAACAAGCATTTTAAAGCATATTAAAGCCCTACTCTCAGAAAAGAGTCTGTGATCAGTCTTCATCAATCTTCAACACCCAACCCTAAGACAGTCAAGCTCATTTTGGCTTTTAGTTTCCTTTTCTTGTCATTGATCTTGTTAACCTGAACTCCTGCTGCAGAGCAAAGAATGTGCCTCTGAAAGACCAGAGGGATTTTTTTAAGGGGAAGTCCTTTGGGGGAATGCCTTCCTGAAATGATACCTCCTTGGTCTAGGTAACTTACTTGTTCTACCTGTGAGTAAGGAGAGCCCTGGACATTCAGGATAGTAGGCCTAGCCCCAGTCATACACTGATTCTCTTCAGGACTTCCAGCAAGGTCTCCAAGATATCCTAATAGTCCTGTGTACCTGGGAGGTCTTCTGCCTTCATGAAGACATAACCACTGTTTTTGTATTATTTTCTTCCACAGGAGGTTCAAGCCCAGGAAGTGTCAGAGGAAGATCCATCAACAGTCCATGGTCGGGGCCGCAGGATCCGGGGAGGCCGCAGGGGCCGTGGGGGCCGTAGGGGCCGCAGGGGCCGTGGTGGAGGACGAAGGCGAGGAAGACGAGATGTAGAGAGAGAAACATCAGAGATCTTTCCAGCCAGGCGCTTACCCCGTCGGCCCCCTCGACGACGTGGTCCCAATCAGCGTGGCCCCAATCAGCGTGGTCCCAATCA
>CM053599.1:74382327-74413802 GCA_028646575.1 Pseudocheirus occidentalis
TTCAGTCAGGTTGTTGACTCTCTTTTCATGATTTTCTTGCATCATTCTCATTTCTCCCAATTTTTCCTTCACTTCTCTTATTTGGTTTTCAAAATCCTTCTTAAGCTCCTCCATGGCCTGTAACCAGTTCATATTTTTCTTGGCAGCTTTTGGTGAGTGAGTTCTGACTGTGTTGTCTTCCTCCCATTCCATGCTTTTATCTTTTTGTCCCCAAAAAAGGAAGCTAAAGTTGGTTTGTTGTGCTTGCTTTGCTTCCTTTGCTTGCTCATGTTGCCACTCAGTTACTTGATTTTTGAGCTTTTTGCCACAGTAGAACTCTGCTTCCCGAAGGGAGAGCTCTGTCCCAAATTGCTGGGGTTTTCCCAGCTGCTGGAGCTATTAATTGGGTGCCCTCTCTCAAGCCTTCACAGGCTCTGGCACCTGGTCACACACCCTAGGACCTCTGCCCAAGACAGCAATCCAGATTCAAGCAAGTTAAAGCAAGTGCAATTACCCCTCAGCAAGGTTGCTGGGTCCCCCTATGATCTGCAGACCAGGAGCTCTGAAGCAGCCACATGGAGGCCAAGCCTGAGCTGCTTTTCCCTTCCTGGTACAGAGGCCAGACTGCAGTCTCAGTCCCCCTGTTCCCAAAGTCCATACTGACCTTTTACTTTGCCTTTGGCATTTATGGCTTGATAATTCCAGAAAGGGACACAGCTGCTGGGGACTGACTCTCCCGAAGTCCAAAGCTTATGGGCGCTGCCTGGGGCTAAGACCACGGGCTTGTGGGGCTAGACTTGGCTCCCAGCACGCTTTGAAGGGACCTTTCCTGCTGGGCTGCCTTCAGTGGGAGATTTGTTCCTCTCTGTCACTTTGTGGGTTTTGTAGCTCTAAAGTTTGTTTACAGTCATATTTTATAGGTATTTGAGGTGGTTATAGGGGGAGTCCATGGAGTTTTCCTGCTTCTAGGCCACCATCTTGGCTCCCTGCAGCCTACTTCTTAACTTTTGCTCTTCACATGTCTAGGAATAGTGTCTGGGCTGAGCTTTTATCTTCCATCCTTCTATTTTCATTGCTTAGACTGGACTGCTGAAAAGTTTTCAGAAGGCAATATAGGAGTTAATATGCAAATAAGGAAGACTTTTATTTCTAAGAAAGTAAAGACAAAGATGATTTAAATTGTGCTCTTCCACAAAATAGCCCTACCTGTTCAAGTCATAACCTACTTTCAAAACTACAGCTGTGGATAACCACAGCCTACAGAGATGTTTGATTCAAGTAACAAGTATATGTTTACCAGAATCCATGTCTTCAGGAACAAACTGGCCATTAAATGAATTAGTCAAATAATTTTGCTATTGTCTAGTATGAAAAAAGCCCTAAAACAAACTGCTAAAATGAGATTATCTGTATATTTGAACATATTGTATTCTTTTCATTCTTGATTTTTGTTGTTGTTCTCCTGTTCAGTTATGTCTATCTTTTTGTGACCCAATGGACTATATAGCATGCCAGGCTCCTCTCTTTTCTGCTGTCTCTCAAAGTCTGTCCAAGTTCATGTTGTATCCATGGCGCTATTTCATTCTTTTCTGTCCCCTTTTACTTTTGCCTTCAGTCTTTCCCAACATCAAGATCTTTTCTAATGAATTCCATCTTCTCATTATGTAGCCAAAATATTTAAACTTCAGCTTTAGTACTTAACCTTTCAGGGAATAGCCTGAATTAAATTTTTTTTAAGTTATTGACTGATTTGATCTCCTTGCTGTCCAAGAACATCTCAGGAGTTTTCTCCAGCACTGCAATTTGAAAGTTGATTTTGTAGCACTCAGCTTTCCTTATAGCCCAACTCTCACAGCCATACACTGTTACTGGAAAAACCGTAGCTTGGTCTATACAGACCTTTGTTGGCAAGGTAATGTCCACTTTTTAGTATGCTGTCCAGATTTGCCATAATTCTCTTTTTGGGGAGCAAGTGTCTTTTAATTTCATGGCTGCAGTTGCTGTCTGCAGTGATCTTAGAGCCCAAGAATATGAAATCTGACGCTGCTTCCATTTCTTCTTCTTCTCTTTACCAGGAAGCAGTGGGACTACTTGCCAAAATCTTAGTTTTTTTGATGTGAAGCTTCAAGCCTGCTTTTATATTTTCTTCTTTCACCCTTACCAAGAGACTTCTTAAGTCCTCTTTATTTTCTGCCATCATGTGCAAATTGGAGATTCCAGGCAGCCTTAATTCCAGCTTTTGGTTCATCCAGTCTAGCATTTTGTATCATGTACTCTGAATACAAGTTAAACAAATAAGGTTACAGTATACAGGCTTCTTGTACTCCTTTTTTTAGTCTAAAGCCGATCAGTTGTTTCATGTTCAGTTCTTGGCTTGCATACAGGTTCCTCAGGAGAGAAAAAAGATGATCCGGTACTCCCATCTCTTTGAGGACTTGCCACATTTCGTTGTGATTCTCACAGTCAAAGGCTTTAGTGTAGTCAATGAACTAAAAGCAGACATTTCTCTGGAACTCCAGAGACATTGAGTGCATCATCTTTTGGGGTTTTAAATAGCTCAGCTGGAATTCCATCACCTCCTCTATCTAGCCTTATTGTTAGCAAGGGTTCCAAAGTCCTACTTTACTTCATTCTCCAAGATGTCTGGCTCTAGATTAATAACCACACCATCAAGATTATCAGTGATTTTTAAGTTCTTGTATGTTTTTTCTGTATATTCTTTTTTTTTTTTTTTTTTTTGCTTTTTGGAGGGCAGTTGGGGTTAAGTGACTTGCCCAAGGTCACATGGCTAGTTTTTTGTGTTAAGTGTCTGAGGCCAGATTTGAATTCAGGTACTCCTGACTCCAGGGCCAGTGCTCTATTCACTGCGCCACCTAGCCACCCCTTTTCTGTATATTCTTGCCACCTCTTCTTAATCTCTTTTACTTCTGTTAAGTATTTTTATCTTTTATCATGCCCAGTTTTGCATGAAAAGTTCCCATGATATTTCTGATTTTCTTGAAGTAGATCTCTTGTCTTTCCCATTCAATTGTTTTCTTCTATTTCTTTGCATTGCTCCCTTAAGAAAACCTTATCTCTCCTTGTTATTCTCTGGAATTCAGCATCCAGTTGAATGTATCTTTCCTTTTCTCCTTTACCTTTCGCTTTCTTTTTTTCCCCCTCCCATTATTTGTAAAGCCTTATCAGATAGCGATTTTGCTTTCTTGGTTTTTTTAAAAATATTTTTTGTTGCTGCCTTCCTTACAGCATTGTGAACTTCTGTCCATAGTTCTTCCAGCGCTGTCTACGAAATCTCATCCCTTAAATCTATTTATCAACTCCACTTCATATTCATAAGGCATATTATATAGGTCATACCTATATGGTCTGATGTTTTCTCCTTTTCTCTTTAGTACTGTCCATTGGGTTTTCTTTGCAAAGACATGAAGACATGAAGTTTGCCATTTCCTTCACTTTTTGTCTGAACTCTCTACTATGACCTGTCTTGGGTAACCTAGTGCTCCGTAAGCTCATTGCTCTCATCGAGTTATGTCAGCCCCTCTGCCATGACAAGACAGTGATCCAAAGGGCAGGGGTGGGATGTTCCTAGCTGCAAGAGATTAATATTTCTACATTAATGATAGTTTTCAACTTACTGCATTCTAATGATGCGTAAATGTCTTATTTTCACATTCATGTTAAACAACAATGGCTTTGTAAGAAGTAGTAAATCTAGAGTCCAAGGATACTATCTAAGGGAGGCTTCTAAGAATGCTCTTTACCCCTATGAACTTCAGAATCCTCTTCTAGAAAAAGGGAATTACCCTTACACTGTCTGTCTCACAGGGCAATTGTGAGAATTTAGCAAGGAAGCACTATTAAAATGTATATTGTTTAGGATTTTGATTTTCCTCCCTTTAGAGCCATCTTTTTACTTCATCTCCTAGCTCTCAAGTACACAATTTATATTATTTAACAGTTTTTTCATCTGTTACTTTGTAATTATTAATTACATTATGTGTATGTGTTCGTTTCCCCCAAAAGATGAAGATTTTATGGGCAAAGGACCATTTACTATTTTTTTTTTTTTTAGTATTTCAACCCCTCTCCCCAAATAATGAACACTATTATGTTATCTAGGCCCATCTCAAAATGAAGATGTCTCAATTCCCAGAGACTACTTAATAAGGAAAGTGATGATTCTAATTCATTATTACTTACTAACTGCAGGCAATAAGGGTCCAAAGATATTAAAGTAAACCAAGTAATAGAATAACTATGACTTTTCTGTGTAGTCTACCTATCAAACTCTTTAATTGCTACCCTGAACCTTTATAGATAGACAAATTATTTGACAAAACTAAATAATATAATTACTCAGCACTATATAATGGTATAAAATGTATGCATTTAACAAAAGTACAACAGGCTGTTTATCTTGCTTGTTTTCCCTACCTGCTTTAGCCATACACAATCCTGTGTATGACTACAGAAAAAAGATGTGACTACTTCTATTACCAATCCGTTTTATTTAATTTTAATTAGACTTTCAGTGCTGGTCAATAATCTTTTTATTTACCTAGTGGGCTAAAAAGCATTCTCTATCATAGCTATTCAAAACTTTTTTTCCACAGTGAGCCCTGGTCCCACTCACCCTGCATTCTCAGCACATGCCCTCTTGTCTTTATTAGCGGTGCTGTTAGGAGTTTCCCATCTCTCAATCTCAAAATTTCTCTCACCCTTTACTCATTCAACAGATATTGATTGAATACCCAACAGTGCAACACATTGTTGGGGAATATAAAGGCATCACTGTTCCTTGTCCTTGTGGAACATAGATGATGATGTAAGACTTGTACATAAATTACTTACATACAAGGTTGGTTGTGAAAGTGCAGGAGGTTTGTGGCATTTGGAGGGAAAAATAGAAAGGTCATAAAAACCAGAAGGAAAAACATGTGAAACCTCAAAAAGAAACTAATGCACCTTGACCAGTGTGTAGTATTACTTAGGAAAATGAGCATCATTTAATGATAGGAAGGAACCTGTTAATTCCCTTGAAATCATTCAAGGAACAGCAAGAAACTCCAAGATAGTTCAAAAGATAAATAATACTCGTGAATAAATTGTCAAATTAGATCTCTCAGTGTAGAATTAAGGAACATACTAAGGAAAATTGAGTAGATGATGAAGAATCTCTTGAAAGTGGTAGAAGTTCAAAGAAAAAAGAATAGATTTAGAACAAAAAAGTTAAGTGATGGTAAGTTTGGCAATGGAGAAAAGGCAACAATGTAAATATAACACAAGGATTCTATATTAACTAAATCAACTGATATTGATGGCAGTATGAAGAATAACAATTTTAGGATCATAGGTTTCCCAGAATTTGACACATCTAGAAAAACTTTAAAACCACAGTGGAGGAAATAATGTAAGAAAATTGTCCAGAATTTCTGAAGACAGAAAACAATGAATTGATTGAGGACTTACATTTTCCATAAGATAAAAACAAAAAATACCAAAAGACCACACACAATTCAAACTATAAGGTATACAATGGTTAAATTTAACAGTTTCAGTAGGGAATTTTACAGGCAGCTAGGGGAAAAAAAAAACTTTTTTTGTTGGTTTTTTTGCTTTTTGGAGGGGGGAAGGTAGGGTGTAAAGGCAATCAGTTTAGCAGATGCTTATCACTTAGTAATTTAGGGTTAAGTATGGAAGGTGTGAGCCCTGTCCCCTTTTGAGGAAGGTGTGAACTCCCCTGTTGACATGGAAGAAGGGGATTGGCTGAGACAGGAGGCCAGTGTGAGTGTATAAGCATGAATTCCAAAGACAGAATTGGAATTTTTCTGTTGGAGGAAGCAGGATTGTCTCAGCATCTGGGAGCTGGGCTGCTGGACTGAAGAAGTGAGTTGGAGTTTTCTTGAGAGAGAGAGAGAGAGAGAGAGAGAGTTTCTCTCCCAGCATCTGGAATCTGACTTGAGAACTGAATGGAGTTTTCCTGAGACCAGAATCTGGTGAAGACCATCTGTAAGGCCAATATTCCTTCTGGGTCTTAGGGCCAGCTGAAGTGCTGAAGAAGCATGACCAGAATAAGACTTTGTTCATGGCCTGGCTGATCCTTGAGTTCCAGGCAAGAAAAGTGGTGAAGAGTTTGAGATGTGCTGAACCCTGTGAACTTCAGCGTGTGCCAGGGACTGCCCTGAGGTGAGGACTGGACAAGGACCTGGGAGCTGTCTGCCTCTGAGGACTGGATGAGAACCAGGCAGCTGTCTGCTTCTGAATCCAGGTGACTGTTTGGTAGATTCAGGAGGGAGCTGGGACCATGGAAGGGGATCCAGGGAATCAGAGAGACCACCCAGAGTCAGGATGAAGAAAAGGCCTCCCCTTGGATGAAACTGAGGTTTTCTAGACACCAATGGGTGGAGGATTTGTGTGGTTTTCTAATAATTGTATTAGCGATGAATAGTATTTAGTAATTGTGAATCTAGATTAGTGACTGATTAAGTTAATGGTTTTTCCATGAGTAGAAGATTGATTATTATATCATGACTGATGAAGTTAATTGTTGACCCATGAGTGGAAGTGTGATTATTGTATTGTGACTGATTAAGTTAATGGTTGCCCCATGAGTGGAAGATTGATATATTGTGAATTGATTGAATGATTAAGTGAGGAGGGTTTCCCCCTTAGGGAAACCAGAATTATTCATTTGTTCCTTGTTCTAAATATTGTGGCCATTGTAGTGAAAACTGTGTGGCCATTCTAATGTTAAGCTGTTATGAACACTATATTGTGATTTTCTGTGATAAGATGTAATGTGTATATTATATTGTGAATATTGTACTGAACCTTCATTTGTAATGGAATAAACAGAGTGTTCACTATACTATGTAATTGGAACCTTAAAAGCTATTCACAGTAGCATTCTTTTGGGAATCTGCTGGTGCATGGCGTTACATAGGGCAATTGGGGTTAAGTAACTTGCCCAAGGTCACACAGCTAGTTTTTGTGTTAAGTGTCCGAGGCCAGATTTGAACACAAGTCCTTTAGACTCCAGGACCAGTGCTCTATTCACTGTGCCACCTAGCTTCCCAATACTTTTGAATATAAAGGAAAGACAGTTCTAAGAACTTAGGCTTATTTTGCATTCATGAGAGTTTGTAGAAGAGAATGGAATAGTAAATTCCAAAATATAAGGGGATTAAAACTACAACCTATTTCAGTGTTCTTTACAAACCTGTACCTAATTTTCATCAGCAACAAAATGGATATCCTAAAAAGGGAAGCTTTATAAGAAGATTGCATCTGAATTAAGTTTTTTGGTGTTTTTTTTTTAATTTTTTGGATAAAAACTTGCAATGGATTTGCCAGGCAGAAAGGATGTGATCATTTTTGGACACATTTCATATTGTTCTCTAAAGTATACTTGGGAAGATTTATACAATCTTGTGCCCAATGTAATAAGTAGAACTGAGAGAAAATTTACACAATAATGATGACACTGTCCAGTAAATCAGTGTTAAAAAGATAACAGAATGTTTACCAGTGCAATGATCGAAATTCTACTCTAGACTCCCTCTAGCCTGGTAGTGAAATATGTCTTTCTCCTTTTAGTAGAGAGACAGTAAGCTATAGGTGTGGAATGAGGCATATGTTGGACGTGGCAAATGTGTTCGTTTTTTTGTTCAACGTATACTTTCTTTCCAGGGTGGTTGTTGGTGGCAGTGGGAAAGGTAGTCATTGGAAAGTGACACTGATGGTTAAAAAAATCAATAATTTACAAAAATCATTAATTTACAAAATAAATACACCAATCCATGGTTCTACCAGCTATATGTTAACTGTTTCTTCTTCCCAGCCTCATGTGCATTGACAAAAATACATTCTATTTATCTTAATGATGAGAACTGGGGCTTCTTTTTATATTAGGGAATGGGTATTATTAGTCTTTTATAGGTTCTGAATGTCCATTAGGAAATGATTATTATAAATCTTGTCATGAATTCTGGATGTCATACCTTAATCTGATATAGTACAACAAATTTTTTCCCTCAATTTGTTTTTCTTTTAACTCTGGAAAGATTGCTTTTTGATGTATAAAGTCTGTTTATTTTGTAATTCTGTAATCAGACATTAATTTTGTCTTCAGTTATTTCTGTTTTTGATAAAAATGTCCCTTTTCTCCATAGCTGACACAAACATTTGTCTTCTAGTTTAAGAAAAAAAATTAAATTGCTTTAAAATTAGGGGTTTGTGGTTAAGTAATTTTTTTTTACTATAGCTATCCAGTTTATCCAACAGTTTTTAAAAATAATAATTCCTTTCTCTAGCATTTTTAAAGTGTAGTTTTACAAACAGTATTATTAAATTCCTACAGTGTGGTTGGCACTGTGCCTATCACTGAGGATACAAAGAAAGGCCAAACAAAGCTAAAATCTGAAAGCCAAAACACCAGGGTCAAATAGACAGTATGGGGCAGAGGCCAGTCCTGTATTCCCTGCCTCAGGTTATCTCTCATTCTTTAATCATATTCTTAAATTAAAAAAAAATATTACTTTCAGTTCCAAATTCTCTTCTTTCCTTTCCACACCTTCCCTAACCCACTGAGAAATGATACGCTTCATACATATAGTTATGCAAACCATATTTTGCATTAGCAAGGTTGGGAAAAGCAAGAAAAATATGCTCCATTCTGTGCTCTGAGCCCATCATTTCCTTTTCTGAAGGTGGATAACAGTTTACATAGATAGTTAACAGCAATATTATAATGGTAACAAACTGTGAAAGACTTACTTGTTAATAACTGATCCATACGGTGATCTGTTACCGCTCCCCAGGATCTGCAGACCTCTCTTTATGTTCTTCTAAGCTGACTTGGGCTGGAAAAATGAGTTGCTTACTTTTTCTTTTTTTTTTTCTTACTCCAGTCAGAGTTTTTATTTGATGCCTTTTAAAAAAACATTCAGAGGGTTGGGTTGGGAGAGCTCAGCAGAAATGCTTAATTCACTCTGTCATTTTGGTTTCATCCCCGTAGAGTTACTAAGTCTTTCAAAGCTGATTATCGTTACAATATTGCTATTACTACGTATATTGTTCTCCTAGTTCTACTCACTTTACTTTTCATTAGTTCATACAGATCTTCCCAAGTTTCTCTAAAACCATTCTCTTCCTCATTTCTTACAGCACAATAGTATTCTATTACATTTATATGCCGTAACTTGTTCAGTTGACGGACATTGCCTCTCTTTTCAATTTTCTTTGCCACTACAAAAGGAATTGCTATAAATATTTTCGTACATATGGGTTCTTTTCCTCTTTCTTTGATCTCTTTGGGGCTTAAGCTTCTGGGTCAAAGGTATGCAGAGTTTATTAGCTTTTGGGGTATACTTCCAAATTTCTTTCTAGAATAGTGGGAATCATTTATATCTTGTCTAGTAGTACATGAGTATACTTATTTTCCTACATCCCCACTAGCATTAGTAATTTTTCTCTTTTATCATTCTACCAGTCTGATGGGTATGAGGTGCTACCACAGGCTTATGATTTGGAACATATAAATAATATAACATATTTTTTAATGTGGCTATTAATAATTTAGAGACACCTAGGTGGCACAGTGGATAGAGTGCCAGACCTAGAGTCAGAAAAACTCATCTTCATAAGTTCAAATCCAGCCTCAGACATTTACTACCTATGTGACCCTGGGCCTCAATTGCCTCATCTGTAAAATGAGCTGGAGAAGGAAATGGCAAACAACTCTAGTATTTTTGTCAAGAAAACCCCAAATAGGTTGTATCCCAAAGAGATCATAGAAGTGGGAAAAGGACCCATATGTACAAAAATTTATTGTAGCTCTCTTTGTGGTGGCAAAAAACTGGAAATTTAGGGGATGCCCATCAATTGGGGAATAGCTGAACAAGTTGTGGTATATGAATGTAATGAAATACTATTGTGCTATAAGAAATGGGAAGGAGATGGACTTCATAATTACCTGGAGAGGCTTATATGAATTGATGCTAAGTGAGAAGAGCAGAACCAGGAAAAGTTTGTACACAGTCCACAGACACATCATATGTGTGACAACCAACCTGGATAAACTGGACTCTTTTCAGCAATGCACAGTTATAAGACAACTCTATAGTCTCAGGATGGAAGGAGATATCTACATTCAGAGAAAGATCTAGAAAGACCAGAGTTTAAATGGAGACTGAAGCAATACATGCTATTGTTCTTTTTCATGTTTGGTTTTCTTTCTTTCTATTGGTCGCTTCATTGGTTACAACTCTTCTTTACAACCAGATTTATTGTACAGTGTGAAAGTATTTGCAGATCCTATACATGATTGCATGCCTCCATGGGGGTGGGGGAGAAGGGAGGGGAGAAAATTTGAAACTTAAGGGATTGTGGAACTGAATCTTGTAAATTAAAAGTAAGTAAACAAGTCAATAGGAAAAAAAATTCAGTTAAAAAAAAGAGAAGAAAACCTCAAATAGGCTCACAAAGAGACACACAACTGAAAACATCCTTTGATCCTTTATCAATTGGGAATGATTCATATTTTTATAAATTTGACTTAATTCGTGTGTGTGTGTGTGTATGCATGTATGATAGAAATGAGACCTTTATCTGAGAAATTGGGTGTAAAGATTTTTTCCAGCTTACTTTTCCTCTAATTTTAAATGTGTTGGTTTTGTGCATAAACTTTAATTTTATGTAATCAAAATTAAACTTCCTGTAAACCTTTTCTTTCTCTTAGGCGTAAACTCTTCTGCATCTCTAGATCTGATAGATAATTTCTTTCCTGATCCACTAATTTGCTCATGATAATGCACCCTTTTGAGCTTTTCTTAGCAAAAGCCTCTGTGAACCAGAAAAAGTACTTATTCTGGGCCATGCTAGCATTGAATGGTAGGTCGGTCTTTTTATGGAGAAGAAAGAAATAAAAGGAAATGTCATTCTTCATACTTGGATCTGCAAGATGAAATTACATTGAAAGAATAGAATGAAAATGAAAATTTAAAACAACATTTGTAGGAGGAGGACTTATCTTTCTCTCTGAAAGACATGACTGAAGGTGATCCAGATATGTCAGTATGCGAGCTTGTCTTGTTAAGCCTTAAACCTTCATTTCTTGGATCCTCAAATCATTTTTTCCTGAAGCCCTTTATACTTTACTAGTTTTTCATGTTTCAGTATTATTCAGTGAAACTACAAAGTTTTGGCATGTTTCTTGTTTGCTTTGATGCACTCATTCAGACATTTTTACTTTGGTACATATCAGTTAATTTTTTTAAATTCTGAATGTAAACACCAAGAAGCCTAACATTTGCCCATACACAGCAAAATCCCAAAGAATGATTCTGTATGAAAGCATGTTCTTATCTGTTCCTACTGATGAGAAATTGCAAGTTCCACCCCTTTCTTCCTTCTTTCTACATGTCTTTTTTAATTCCTCTTTTATGTTCCTCTTTTTAAATCTCTCTGAATAGAACCAATCCAGAACCTGTTTCTCATTTTTTAACAAAAAAACTCTATCAGTGTCCTTAGTAGACATAAAGTTCTGGAAGGACACTTCTGTCTTTTCCCCCAGTAGAATGTTATCACTTCATTATCATACAACCCCTTCCAATTACTCAAAAAATTTTACCTTTTCTATCTGTAGGGAATTAACTTCAAAGAGCAAGTTATTTTTGATTGAAAACTTATCTTGCATTTTGGAATACTGAGTTACAGTATCTCTCTGCCAAGTCTTGTGTGTGATTTTAGCTGTAGTTCCTTGGTGTTTGAACTGCTTCTCTCTAGAGTATTTTTTCCTTTGATGCTCTGAATTTTCTCTGTGACTCCTAAAATCCCTTTTTGGGTCTCTTTCAGCAGGTGATTGATGGATTCTTGGTTATTTTTACTTTGACCTCTGGTTCTAAGAGATGGGAGCAATTTTAATTTAGGATTTTTTTTTTGAAAGATAGCATCCATTCTTCTTCATGATTTTCAAGGAGTTCAGTGATTTTTATATTATCTTTTCTGATATCAAGTACTTGACATTTCCTTCCATTTTTTTCTTCAGTCTTTTAATTTTGTTCTAATAATTTTTGCTGCTTTGTGGAGTTTGATTTCTGTTTGGTTAATTCTGATTTTCAACGATTTCATGCTTTTGCATATGATTCATTCACCATTTTCATTTCTAAGCTATTTATCCTTTCTATTTCTTCTAGAATTGTTATCATATTTTCTGCTACTTAATTTCTTCTAAGTATTAATGTGTAGTTCTTGGGGAAAGTTTGTTTTTTCCTTTGAATCTTTGCTTGCAATTCTGGAATTATTCTTTCTTTTGGGGATCACTTGATCTACAATAATTTTTTTATGCTTGTCACAGTCTGTTTTATTCATCTACTCAACATTAGTTCTTCAGTTGAGATATTGTGTCAAGGCCAGACCTCAAGTTCTTCTATACTTTTTGGTAGGGTGGTGAGTTATGTTTGGTCTTTCTTTGTGCTTATCTCTGTCTCTTGGGGTTAGGCCCCCCTGAACAGTATCTGTTCAGAGTACTGGATCTTTGGGGCTTTCTACCTTCTCAGGACAGTGCTAGGACCTCAGAACCCTGTGGTGTCTGATTGCTATCGAGTCAGTTATTGCTATTCCCCAAGGATATCAAGGCCCCCACCCTGAGGCTTTTTGGGAATCCTTCCCTCTTAATGTCTTGGGAAACAGCCTCTGGCTCATGGATTTATATCCCCATAGTCTTGGTTTGATTACCTGGAGCTAGGTCTGGCTTTACTGGTGGCTTACTTTCTTTTTGCCCTTGGCTGAGTTTTTGTGCAGTTCTGGACTAGAAGCCATTCACTGTAGTTTATCATT
This sequence comes from Pseudocheirus occidentalis, assembly GCA_028646575.1. Classification (NCBI taxonomy): domain Eukaryota; kingdom Metazoa; phylum Chordata; class Mammalia; order Diprotodontia; family Pseudocheiridae; genus Pseudocheirus; species Pseudocheirus occidentalis. Next base: position 74,395,144 of record CM053599.1, read on the forward strand.
ATTCATACTGGTGCAAATTTGGGGTTTTTGGTGGAGTAGATTTGTGGGAGTTGATTGTTTTGCTTCTTATTCAGGCAGCCATCTCAGCTGAAAGTCCTGTTCCATATCAATTTATTGCTTTAATTGGACAGTTGATATATGCGTCTCATTTTGTACTCCACCAGTTCATCTGATTTTGCCTCTTTCTACACTGCTTCTATATTTGAAATATTTGATTCTCTGAAATTAAAAACAAATGTTTTGTTATCTTTTGGTTTTATACCAGCTTCATTTCCAATTATCTCTTCTTTCCTTCCAAGAGAGCCATCTCTTCTAGCTAACAGTTTAAGAAGAGAAAGGAAAAAAATATGAGTCTTCTACCTCTGTGAAGAAGGAAGAGATGTGCATTTTTCTGCACAAGTTCGGTATTTAAAGGTCTTCACAAATTGGCTTGTCCCTACCTTTCCAGTCTTTCCCTTCATGTTCTCTGTAATACAGTGACATGGATTGCTGGTCTTTTTTTGCATGGGTTATTCCATCTCCCATCTCTGTGCTTTTGCATTGGCTGTTTCCCATGTCTGGAATGCCTTTATCTCCACTTAGTTTTTCTGGCTTCCTTCAAGATTCATATCAGGGGCCATCTTTTGCAAGCAGCTTTTGCTGATTCCTCTAGCTGCTAATGCCTTTCCCTTTCAGATTGTCTTCCATCTATGTTGTATGTCTTACATATACTTACCTAGTTTTTTACGTGTAGTTTCCTGAATTAGAGTGTAAGCTCTTCTGAGGGCAGGGACTTTTTTTCTCCTTTTTTAGTGCTTAGCACAGTTCCTGGTAAGCATTTAATAAGAGCTTATTGATTGACTGATACTTATGTTAACAAAAATATTAAAACAGACTGCAGCCAAGACTAGAGCCTATATCACTTCATTAGAGGCTGTATGCAGAGCATCTCTGTCAGCTTGAAAAGTGGCATTTCAGATTAGTGATCAGACCACCTTACTGTGTTGTTACTGAGGCCACCGTTTTCCATCTTGCTGATAAGTAGCAAAAGAAATGATTAATAAGGTCATCTGCCATATATACATACGTATACACGCATTACTCTGATTCAAATCCTGGCTTATTTCTCTTTCCTCTGTACATTAGTAAATTTTGTACAGGACAATAGATATTTGGAAACAGGTCGGGCAAAGTGGGTAGAATTTGAGTTGTCCTCTTTGCCTGAAAATGGAAAGGCAGGGTCTGTAGTGCCATTTCGCCCAGTCTCCTAGAGGAAACACTACTCTGGGATTTGGAGAGCAAGGAGCAGCAGCAAGGTCTTAATTCACCCAAAAATGTGCTGCTGCATCACTAGAAAGTAGTGTGTCGTGGTGAACTTTTCCCAGAGCAAATTTCTCTTTCCTTTTTTTGTCTAGCAGTGGTCCCTGAATAGGACAGAGCCCACTGTTCTCTCTCTGTGAATGCCAACTGGGAACAACGTTTTTGTACTGGTGGTACAGAGCCAGCTACTGAAGAGAGATTACTACCCCAAGCACATTCTTCATTTTTATGTATACTTTAGGGTAATGACCTTACTTATTTTCTTTTTTTGGGTTGTGACTCCAGGGTACAGTGAGAGAAAGAATAATACAAATGGAGGTTTGGCAAGAAAGACTGTGTTTAGTATGACCTTTTTCTTGTTTCTACCCCCAAATGAGTGCATTGTTTATGATGCCATCAGAGTATCCTTTTCAGACCCGGAGCAAGAGTCCCATTATTTAAGAAGTTTAGAAGCTGTTGCTGTTCTAGGGATCAGTCTTGGGAAAGGGCAAAGAGCTGGTTTGGTAGAGTCTTTCCTGAAACTTTTACACTTGAGCATTTCTTGGCCCTCTTCTGTTGGCTCCCAAAGAGAATAGTTGTTATAAAATGAGCATTAGAGAATTCACTACTACTGTTCACTTTGTCGGTACTCAGTAAATGTTCATTCATGCTAGATACCTGCACTTATTCTCTCTGGTCTTAATTTCAGTTTTGTACACCTCCTTTTAAGAGGAGGTAATGACAAAAAATGTTTTTTTCTATAGTGTAGAAAAAGGTAGATGCTCCCATACTCACTGAATAAATAACCTAAATTTCTTCCCAGTCTATATGTGGAACATAATGACTCAAATTGCCTTCTTATTTTATTCATCTCTTTGACTTTGCTTGGGATGAAATCATATGAAATATTCTTGACCTTGTTTGAGGTGTGATCAGTAATAAATAGAAATTAGACTGCTGACTAAATACTTCCTTTCCACCATAATTAGAGAATGTTAAGTTCTGTTGTGGAGGATTGACCTGTATAATATATTTCTTATTTTCTTAGGATCTTGAGGGAAAATTAATTCTGTGGTTTGAATGGCAGTAATTGAATCCAATATGAAGTCCTTTAACCTGGTGGAGAAGCAGGGGGGTAAGGAGGTAGGATGGGTGAAAATCTCCTGGTTGATCCCTGTTATATCCACAGAAACTATTTCAAACCGTGTATATCTACTTTTCTGTTTTCCCCTCTGCCTCATATGACTGTATCTCCTATTTTGGCTATCTGAGGCAAGTCTTTCAACCTTGTTTGAATTCTTCCTTCATCCATTTCCCACCTTGAGCTCCTTTTCCAACTAATTCCTCCCTTTCACTGCTAGACTTTTTTAGAGTGAGTAGTTTGTATGAATTACTTACATTTTCTCACTAAAAATCCCTTGAAAATTGGCTTTTGCCTCTGTTATATTGAAATTGCTTTCTGAGGTCATCAGCCAACAAATCTTGTATTATCAATCACATATCAATAAATCATTACCTCTCACCTGTATGTAGACTTTGTCTTTCTCTTTATTTTTCCTTTATATATCCTGCTCTGATTATTTCATCTATATTCATGACTGGTTGACTCACATATCGTTATCTTTAATTTTTTTCTCTCTTGTCCCATTCAGTCAACAAATACCCTAAAGCTAGTGACCTGTATCTTTCTTCCCTTTTGCTGCCATGCTTCTAGACAGTAATATACTTTCATTTCCTTGATTTCTTACCGTGCTAACAATTTTCAGCCTCCTATGGTTTTGTTTCTCATTCTACCACTCTGCTGAAATTAGTTTCTCAAAGGTTACAAATAAATTTTTAATTGCTTTATTCAGTGATCCCTTTCTCTTCGCAGTCTTGGGCATCCATGATCCCTGTAGTCTAGATAGTCTTCTTTTTTGGCTTCCATAATACTGTTCTTTGCAGGTTTTCTTCGTACTCATCTCATTGCTTCTCCTCAGTTGCATTTGCTGCTGCATCATCTCTTTCTCCCCCTAAGTGCAAGTGTTCACCAAGGCCTGTCTAGGATGCTCTTTATTCTCTCCCTTGGCTTAATTAGTTCCTTTGGTTTTAATTATATTTATATGAATGTCTCTTACAATGATGTATTCAGTCTTAATCTCTTTTTTTGTATTGTAATCATACATAACTCACAGCCAAAAGTGTGTTTCTACTTAGATGTCCTATCAACATTTCAAATTAAAAACCTCAAAAAGAGAAACAAACATTTGTTACTTCTAAACCAGGGGTGTTTGACCTGAGACTCCATGAACTTGTTTTTTAAAAACAAATATTTTGATAACTATTTAAATAAATGGTTTCCTTTGTAATCCTATATCTTTAGTGTATTTAAAAGCTTTATTCAGGGAAGGGTTCCATGGCCTTTAACAGACCACTACAGGGGTTAAGAACCTCTACTTTATTCTTTCTCCAAACTTCCCCTTTTCTGTTAAGATATTACCATCTCCCTAATCATCCCAGTTTACAAACTCAGCATCATTCTTGATTTTTTTGTTCTTTCACCCTCTATATTAATTTATTTGTCAATGTCTTGTATATCTTGCATATGTTCCCTTCTTTTTATCCATATGGTCACTACCCAAATTTAGGTCCTTAACATTTGTTATCTGGACTAGTATAATCTGATTGCTCTTTCTGTCTTCATATCTTTCCTTCCTATTCTTATCTTCTACAAAGCTGCTAAAATAATCTTCCTAAAGGCACAGGTGTATGTCAGATCTTGCTTGCTTTAAAAACTTATTGCTTCCATGATAGAATATAGTCTTTTCAGCATAGCATTTATGATCCTACAGGTGGCTCCAAGTTATGTAGCCAGACACATTTCACATGACTATTTTCTCTATTTTCTAGTCATTGGACCAACTAATTGTTTGCTGAAATCAGTATTCAGTGTCTTACCTTTGTGTATTTCTATAACCTTTTCCTGAAATTTAATTCTTCCTCATCTTTGCTTCCCAGAATCTTTATCTGTCATCAAGACTGACCTAAAGGAGGCAGAGCCAAGTTGGCAGGGAATAGGCAGTGACTCACCTAAACTCTCCACAAAACCCTTCTGAATACCTTTAAATAATGTCATAAAACAATTCCCAGAGCAGTAGAACCCACAAAAGGAGAGGGGGAAATAATTTTCTAACCAAAGACAACCCAGAAAGGCATGTACACTGGGGTGAGAGTGGAACACAGTGCAGTGCAGACTGTACCTCAGCCCCAGCAAACCAGGAGCAGGTCTAGGGAGCCATTGGATCTGTAGGTAAGGGGGTAAAACAATTGATCAGAAGGAGATCACAGGGATCTCTTTGCTGGCACTGGGGGCCAGAAGTCTGTTGCTTTGCCCATACTCAGATCTGGGTCACAGTCCTGGGTGTCAGTCCTAGGGCGAGGAGGAGTACTAGCACAGCAGAGCTTGCAGGCCATAGTGAAACAGGGATCCTTGTCACAGTTTCAGGACAGAAAAGAGTTCTTGGGGTCACTCACAGATCAAAGCACAGGGCCAGTGGAGTGGTAAACACCTTTCCTTAGGTTATACCACCTTGGAAGAACTGAAAACTTAGGTCATTTAAAAGTATCTCTGAAAACAGCTGCACAAAAACCGTGAAGCTTGGGACAGTGTGTCCTCTACCCTGGAAACAGAACTTCACTTTAAAGAGTTAAAAGTCAAGAAAAAGACTGGAAATGTGAGTTAACTATAGAAAAAAATTCTACCTATAGAATGTTACTGTGGTGACAAGGAAGATCAAAATATACACTTGGAAGAAGAAAACAAAGTCAAAGCTCCTATGTCCAAAGCCTCCAAGAAAAATGTGAGTTGGTCTCAGCCCAAGGAATATCTCAAAAAGGATTTTGAAATCAAGAGAAGTAGAGGAGAAATTGGCAAGAGAAATGAGAGTGATGCAAGAAAATCATGAAAAATGAGTCAACATTTTGGTAAAGGAGACACAAAAAAAGAATACTGAAGAAAATAGCAACTTAAATAAACAGACTAGGCCAAATGGTAAAAGAGGTGCAAAAAACCAATGAGAAGATTGGATTGAAAAGCAGAATTGGCCAAATAGGAAAAGAGGCACAAAAATTCACTGAAGAAAAAAACTCCTTAAAAAGGAGAATTGGAAGGAGCAGCTAGGTGGTGCAGTGAATAGAGTACAGGCCCTGGAGTCAGGAGGATGTGAGTTCAAATCTGGCCTCAGACATGTAACACTAACTGTGACCTTGGGCAAGTCACTTAACCCCAATTGCCCTGCCTTCCCCCCTGCAAAAAAAAAAAATTGGCCAGGTAGAAAAGGAGGTACAAAAGCTCACTGAAGAAAATAATTTTGGTTTGTTTTTTGCTTTTTGGAGGGGGAAAGACAGGGCAATTGGGGTTAAGGGACTTGCCCAAGGTCACACAGCTAGTAAGTGTTTAGTGTCTGAGGCTGGATTTGAACTCAGGTAGAAAATAATTTCTTAAAAAGAGAATTAAGCAAATGGAAGCTAATGACTTTATGAGAAATCAGAGACAGTAAAACAAAACCAAAAGAATGAAAAAATAGGAGGCAGTGTGAAATAGTTCATTGGAAAAATAACTGACTTTGAAAATAGATCCTGGAGAGATCATTTAAAAATTATTGGCCTACCTGAAATCCATGATAAAAAAAGAGCATAGATAGCATCTTTCAAGAAATTATCAAGGAAAACTGCCCTGATATTCTAGAACCAGAAGGTAAAATAGAAATGGAAAGAATCCACCAGTTATTTCCTGAAAGAGATCCCCAAATCAAAACTCTCAAGAATATTATAGCCAAATTCCAGCCCTCTCAGGTCAAGGAGGAAATATTGCAAGTAGCTAGAAAGAAACAATTCAGGTACTGTGGTGCCAGAGTTGGGATAATACAAGATTTAATAGTTTCAACATTAAAAGATTGGTTGTAATATGATATTCCAGAGGGGAAAGGAACTGATTATAACCAAGAATCACCTACCCAGCAAAACTGAGTATAATAATTTGGGGAATGGGGGTAGGGAAATGGATGTTCAGTGAAATAGAAGACTTTATAGCATTCTTGATGAAAAGACCAAAACTCCATAGAAAATTTGACTTTCAAATACAAGAATCAAGGGAAGCATGAAAAGGTAAACAGGAAAGCTATATCATAAAGGACTTAGTAAGGTTAAACTTTTTACATTCCTACATGGGAAGATGAAGGATTATATTTAGAGCATAGGTGTGAGTTGAATATGAAGGGATGATACTTAAAAAAATAAAATTAAGGAGTGAGAGAAGAATGCATTGGGAGGAAGGGAAAAGGAAAAGAAGAATGGGGGAAGTTATCTCACATAAAAGAGGCAAGAAAAAGCTTTTGCAGTAAAGGGGCAGAGGGGGGGAATGAGTGAGTGAACCTTACTCTCATCAGAATTGACTGAAAGAGGGAATAACATACACACTCTATTAAGTATAGAAATTTATCTTACCCTGCAGGAAAGTAGGGGGCAGAGAAGAGGATAAGAGAAGGGGAGAGGATGACAGAAGGGAGAGCAGATGGGCAGAGGTAGTAGTCAGAAGCAATACACTTTTGAGGAGGGACTGGGTGAATGGAGACAGAATAGAAGCAGAAGGGGAAATAGGATGGAGAGAAATAGCCATCATAACTGTGAAAAAAAATTTTGAATTAAGTTTCTGGCCTCATTTCTTAGACATCTAGAGAACTAAGTCAAATCTATAAAAGAGCCATTCCCCAGTTGTTAAATGATCAAAAAATAAGAACAGTTTTCAGATGAAGTAACCAAAGCTATCTATAATCATATAAAAATGTTCTAAATCACTATTGATTGCAGTAGTGAAATACAAATTATTCTTTTAGTTTGTTTGGAGGGGGGGGAAGGCAAGGCAGTTTTGGGGTTAAGTGACTTGCCTAAGGTCATACAACTAGTAAGTATCAAGTGTCTGGGGCTAGATTTGAACTCAGGTCCTCCTGACTCCAGGGCCAGTACTTTATTCACTGTGCCACCCAACTGCCCCCAGGGCAAATTACAACAATTGTTGAGTTACTACCTCATATTTATTAGACTGGCTAATAGGACAGAAAAGGAAAGTGACACATTTTGAAGGGGATGTGGGAAAAATGAGACATTAATGCACTGTTGGTGGAATTGTGACTTGATTCACCCATTGTGTGGAGCGATTTGTACCTATGCCATGTAACTAGCCATGCATATGCTTTGACCTAGCAATGCCACTTACTATGTCTGTATCCCCAGAGAGATAAAAAACAAAAAGGAAAAGGACCTATATGTACAAAAATATTTATAGCAGCTATTTTCTGGTGCTAAAGAATTGGGAATTGAGGGGATGCCCATCAGTTGGGGAATGGCTAGACGAGTTGTGGTATGTGATTGTGATGGAATATTACTGTGCTATAAGAAATGATGAGCAGGATGCTCTCAGAAAACCCTGGAAAGACTTGGGTTAGCTGATGCAAAGTGACAGCAGTATTGTAAGATGAACAGCTTTGAATGGCTTAGTTATTTTCGGTAATACAATGATCCAAGAAAACCCTGAAGGATTTAAAATTTAAAAATGTTACCCATTCCCAGAGAAAGAACTGATAGTGTGTGAATACACATTGAAGCACATTTTTTACTTTATTTTTCTTGATTTTTTTTTAGTATGTGTTTTCTTTCACAACACGACTAATATGGAAATATGTTTTGCATGACTACACATGTATAACCTGTAATTGAATTGTTTCCCTTCTCAATAAGAAGGGTGAAGAGGGGGGAGGGGAGAGAATTTGTAAATGAATGTTAATAATGGCTTTTACATGTAACTGGGGAAAAATAAAATACAAAGCAAGCAAACAGAAAAGACTGCCTTAAGGAGCTTCTTCCTCTCAGAAGCCCTCCTTGATCTTTCTTCTGCCAGCTGTTTATACTCACTTCTCCATGTTACCCTGAATTTGCTTTGGTGTACATCTTGTATCACCCTCCTACCCCCAGAAAACTGTAAGCTCCTTTGTCAGAGTTTGAATCTAGCCCCATAGTGCCTTGGACATATTGAACTGTGGCTCATTGGAAGGTGCGTGAGCTAGAGAAAACTGTTTGTTTCCATCCTTTCTTGCTATTGGTGCAGCCTGATGTGATAAAAAGAGCACTAGTGTTGGTGTCTAAAGACCTGAGTTCAAGTTCTGCCTCTAACTTTTAATTGTTATTGTAAACAAATTACTTAATTGTTTTGATCCTCAGTTTTCCCCATCTTTAAAGTGGGAGTAGTTCTTGTACTACCTCTGTCTTTGTTTCATGGGTTGTCTCTTGGGTATCACAGAGGGTGTGCATCATCAGAAAATGAGATGGGCCAATATTCTTTCTTTTTTTGGCAAGAGCAAGGTATATATGTCCTGCAGTAGTGCCTGTGAAATGTAGAAAGACCTAAAGAAGCAGATTGAGTAGTTAAATTGGAGGTTTAAAATCTCTAATTTCTTTGAATAAACTGGAAAAGTAGGCATAGAAAAAAGTGAATAAAAACTTTATAAAACTGTTATCCCTGAAACCCTGGTATGCCAGTTCAACTGATTAACCTTTAGTCAAGTGTCTTAAAACACTAGATAATGGGACCAATTTCAGTGATGATACATAATTGTCAGCTTACTGAATATTCTGATTTGTAACCCATTTCAGCTCCAGCCAGTGAGCTACTTAAGGACTCTTCTGTGCTAATTGGGTTGTTTCTCTCTTCTCCTTGTCCACTCCAGATTCCTTTTCCGCAGATGGTGTTTAACATCAGCGTCACCCACAGCGTACCTGGCTAACCGCCTGTTGAATTCCGTGATGGCAGCAAGGTGACGTGAGCTGAGGATGACCCTGACTGAAAGGCTGCGGGACAAGACATCGCGGGCGTTTTACAGCCACGGGCTTTTTTGTGCATCCTACCCTATTCCTATCATTCTCTTCACTGGCTTTTGTATCTTAGCCTGTTGGTAAGTCTCCGTGTGAAAGCAATCCGTTAGTGCCTGGATATTTAGTAGTTGTGCAATGGGGTGCAAACTTTTTTTCAGTTTGAGGCTTTGAGTTTATTTGGAATTTCCTTGTTCCACCCACTCCCATGCTGCCATGTGAATTATACATAAGTCACTTGGAACAGGAACAGTTTGATAAGAGTAAATTTGTTTTCTTTTACCTCTAGAGCCAAGTATAAACTCCTATGCCCATCATAATCTGTCTCCAACCTCTGTGAGGGGGTGAGGTACAAATTCTTTGTGACAATAATAATGTTGATATGGTTTCATTTTGTTGCATTTGCAAAGACCATGTATATTTGCTACTTCTCACTGTGGCCAGGCTCAGAATGTCTGACCCTGAGCAAATGAAATGAACTGAGTTGGTTTCTTCACCTTAAATTCATGCTCTAAGAGTTAAATACTAGATTTCAGTCACATACACATTTCATTGCTCTTTCGTTGTGTTATTTCTGTGGTTTTAAAAAATGGATATTATTCCAAGGAAATGTGTAGAATAATGTGCAGGGCACACTTGAATGATTGTTAAAGATATTGCAGGGCTTTTGGTGTGGGAAAGTCAATTTTAAGTCTACAATGAAAAAAATTATGGTAGAGGAAAGTAGCATTAAAAACGGTAATGCTGAGAAATGATAATGTATGGTTGCAAAACAGCTTAAGTAATCCCCCAAAGTAAGCAAAGACCTCCAGAGAAAAGTGGCAGCTAAGAGGATTTTTAACTTTTTGTATGTGTGTTATGAACCCATTTGACAGTCTGGTGAGGCTCATTAGCCCTTTCCCAGAATGATATTTTCAAATGTGTAAAATAAAATATATTAGGATTGCAAGGAAAATCAATTATATTGAAATATTGTTATCAGAATATTAAGAAAACAAGTTAATGGATTCCAGATTAAGAATCCTTGCTCTACTGTATGATATAGGCTTTTTGAAGTTGGTTCACATTGAGAAGACCAATTTTTAAAAAATTGCAGTGAAGAAAAAAAATACTGTCATGAATGAAACAGTACAGAGATTGGAGTATTAAAAACTGAAAAAAAACTCCATTTTTATTTTATATTTTTTATATTTTATTTTATTTAAGGCTGTGCCAAACAGTTGTCAGAAGTTTCTAGGTATCATCATCAGTACATCGTTATTTTTGGAATTTTTTTTACTAATAGTGGACCTGCACATCATCTCCCCATTAAGAAATGATGAATTCTTATAACTGAAAAATTAAATTCATGTTGGAATATGAAAATTCCAAAATTATATGGAACATTACAGCCTGGTTTTGTATTGTGTGACACATCACGAAAGATTAAGAAATTTACCCAACACTTTGAAATACTTATGCTCCAGTAGTCTGAAAGCTCACTTTACGTAAGCCCCATTGAAAACTTGTATGCTGAAATCGAGACTACAGCAGACTCGGAAAAATTGTTTGTCAAAGGCATGCTTAATATCCAGTGTTATAGAGGTGCGGTTTCATAACGAAGAGTTAAAGAATGTGTCAAAATCTTGAGAACTCAGTGCCTGATTCTGTAAAAACAAGTGATTGTGGCATATTAGATTTTAAAAAATGCAAGGAATTGTACATTTTATTGTATTATACAGATCGATAATTTTAATTATTTTACTTTGTCTCAGATCATTTAGACACCCATGTATCTCTTCCATCCTCATTACACATTATTTCCTCCTAGGAATGTTACAGTTCAACCAAACTGGCCTCATTATTTCTCATACATAATGTTCCATCTCCCACCTCTGTGCCTTTGCCTTTGCTCTCTCCTTGATTTCCAAATGCAGCCTTTATCCCTCCCTACCCAGTGAACAGTGCATTGCATTGAATAAAACAAGTGGGCAGAAGAATGTAGGTCAGAAAAATTAAGCAGTATATAAACTGAATCTGATAATCTATTCAGTATTCCGCAGCGATAGACCCCACCTCTGTAAGCAGGAAAAAGAGTGTGTCTTTTCATCCTCATAAGACTTTTAAGATCCTTTTGGGGGATCTTAAGAATAACTAAGAAGAAAAATCATTAATAAACCACTTTCTCTACTATCTCACAAAAACGAGCATAAACCAGTTTCTTAACATCATATTCCACAATAAGTTCACACTGTATATTCATCCTGACTACTCATGATCATATCATAAAATATTAAAAAGAAGGTAATAATATAACTTTCATAGTTATGATTAGGAGATACATTTTCTCTCTCTCTCTCTCTCTCTCTCTTTTTTTTTTTTGCTTTTTTGGAGGGGGGGAGGTAGGGTGATTGGGGTTAAGTGACTTGCCCAAGGTCACAAGGCCAGTTTTGTGTTAAGCGTCTGAGGCTGGATTTGAACTTGGGTCCTCCACACTCCAGGTCTGGTACTCTATCCTTTTCACCACCTAGCTGCCTTTTTCTATTTTACTTTCTCTTAAGTTGGTATCTTCTCTGTTACCTTCAGATGTGTTGGCTTGCCAGTGTTCTCGTAAACTGTAGCTGTCAAATGATCTGTATTTGTTATCTTGGAAACCCACAAAAAATCTGAGGGCTTTACTATTGGAGGATATTACTGTTACTGTCTTTCAGAAATGGCTTTTCTTTCTTTGTTCATGATAACCATCTGACCATTACTGAGAATATTTCTTCATCTTAGTTGTTTGTCTAATTGTTATATTTAAAAGAAAACAGCCTAAAAAATCTATCTTTGGTTAATCTGTAAGTGATACTGAATTCTTCTGCACAGCCAGACATTGAGAAGATTTGTGTTAGAACTTTGTATTTGTTTGGGTGATCAGTGTTTAAGCTTCAGAAATTTCATGCTGTACAAGATAAAGATGCTTTTCAACATGTTGTGTAACGTCACAAATTAATAACCCCAGCCCTCAACTTTTTTCTCATTTCTGGATAGTTATACCAACTCATCTCTGCCAATGGAAATCATATCTATTTTACAAAGACTAGCTCAGAATGTTACTTCCTCTGTTAAACTTTCACTGATCCTTCCCTTGTTGCCCTCAGAAATTATGTTTTCCATCTCTACACTCAAGAATGTTTGTGCCATATTTATGACACTTTACCTTATACTGCTTTATTTTGTATCCATAAATTATCTTCTCTATTCCTTGAGGGAAAGAATTCTTTCACATCTCCCATAGGATTTGACTGGATTCTCCAAATGAAGTCAGCTTATACTCTGATACTTAAGAAAGGGGAGGATAAAGGAAAACGGAGTTGGAAAATAGAGTTTCACATCAAGAGATAAGAATACAGAACCTTACAAACAATTAAGAAACCTTTAGAAGTGCTGGACATTGGTTGCACCAAATGGGAGGAAAAAAAAATTTGACTATCATAATGGACAGAAAGTGAATGGTTATAGATAATAACACTTCTCAATTAAAGCAACTCCAACCCAACTTTTTAAAATAAGCTTTTGACTGAAAAAAATGAATAAAAATAAAGATTTTAACAATCATTTTTTCCTAGACAGGCATAACCAATGCAAAACATTTGTTACAATGGTAGGTGGAAATAGCCCAGAAACTACCTCAGCCAGCAAATCTCTTCTTGCCTGTTAGAGAAAGCAACGCTGCGTTAAAGTACAAGCTCATTTGCAAAGCAATTAATATGTAGTGAAGCTGAAATAAAAAACAGGACCTCCCTTCTAAGATCTAACTAAGACTTGGCACAATCTCACTTTGTTGCAAATAACAAACTAGAATTTGAGCTTATTTTCTGTCTCTGAACTTAGTCGTTTTTATAAATACTGAAAAAAAAAAATCTATTTTAGATGTCAAACAAATTTAAAGGCATTCAAGAATAAATCCTCAGGTTGTCTCAAAGAGGAAAGAATCCCAAAAGAGTGCAAAAGATCACTGATAGTGTTTTTTAAAAGACTACTACTATTTCTGCTTTCTTATTTATAAGATTTTTGAGTTTTGTATCCATGCATTAAAGGGTATCTGATTAAAAATATGAGAAATGAGTATAGATTGTACACATTATTTTCTATATGAGATCACATCTTAATGGTTATGTGACTCACTGAGAAGTATTGAGAATATGAGATCAAGTTGTATTTATTTTTATTTTTTAAAAATTTATTTACTTTTAGTTTACAACATTCAATTCCATAATCCCTTGAGTTTCAAATTTTCTCGCCCTCCCCTCCTGATTATATCCATTGGCATTCAGTTATTTCAGTTGTATCTGACTCTTCAAGATCCCATTTGGAGTTTTCTTGGCAAAGATACTGGAATAGTGGTTTGCCATTTCCTGCTCCAGCTCATTTTACAGATGAGGAAACTGAGGCAAACAGGGTAAAGTGACTTGTCTAGCATCAAACAGCTGGTATGTGTGTAAGATTTGAACTCAGGCAGATGAGTCCCTGACTCCAGACCTGGTACTCCATCCACTATGCCACCCATCTGTTGGCAGGTGAACTCACACTAATTTCTGAGATTATATAGCACTTCTGAACTTCCTTCTATGTATTTGTATATGTTGCATATTTTGATATGTACTTTTGTTTCCACAATTAGAATGTAAACACCTTGTAAATAGGAATTCTGTGTAGGTGTGTCGCCAGCATCTAGTACAGTCCCTTGCACATAGTAGGCTCTTTGTAAATACTTGTTACTTGATTACCTGTTTATTATTAGGTCACCACTCTCATTCCAGGTACCCAGATTTACCAATCTAGGAGTTTCTTCCAGCTTTATTCTGTTGCTTACCTTCCCAAATTATGTAGTCGAGCCAAACCGCCTCTGTTTTTTACATAGCATTCGCATCTCTCTGCCTTAGAACAAAGGATTCCTCATGCCTCTAGTCTGTGCCTGCCTCCCCTACCTCCTACCTTAATCTTGTGTTGCACAGCTCAGGTGTTGCTTTCTGTATGAGGCTGTTTTTGTCTTCCCAGCTGTCAGCTCCTCCCTCCCTAGCTGTGCTTTGTTTCTTCCCCAAAAGTTGCTAAGGAGTTGTGCAGTGTCTGTGGATTGGACTAGATGGCCACCGAGGGCCCTTCCAAATCACTAATTCTGTGATTTTGTGATTCACTTTAGCTCTAACATTTTCTTACGAAATGTCAGGGAAAAGATGGATATCTTCCTGTCATCTCAAGCATTGGTTCAATGTTTGTGATTTTTCTGTTTATACATCCTCTCTTTGTGTATCCATCTGAATGTTCTCTGTATTTTTTGATTTACTTGCCCTTGTATTATAGAGCTTATGCTTTCGCATAGAATGTCCCCCGTTGTACTATACAAAGTTGGGTGTGTAATGAAGACTTCTTAATTGTGATGACAAGGATAAATTAAGAAGGCTCATTTTATGTTTACTTGATAAATGTAGCTCAAGGGAAAAGACTCCGAATTCTTGATATGCTACTTTCTTTTCACTGTTCAAAGACATCCACTATGCAGATTTAGGGCTAGTTGGACATTTACTGAGGAAGTGTGGCTTGCTCTAGTCATCAGTCTTTTCTCTCTTCTGTATTTATTTGGAATGTGTGCATGTGTAGATGTTGACTCTCTGAAGTCAGGGATTGTTTTGTTGTTTCCCCAATGTCTAGCATTTGTACTTAATAAGTATTTGCTGATTGATCTAAGCAATTTTATTGCAAAAATAAAGCAAACGGAATGTACACTTTGTTCAGGTTTCCACACCCGGCCTATTGAATTGGTACTTCATTATATATTCCTTAGGTGCTAGACAGTGAACTGACCCCAGAATTAGGTAAGAAGGGCAGAGATGACTGGATTACAGGTTGAGGACTGCATGGTGTTTTCAGTGATCCGTACTTTTCACTCCTATATAAGTCCATTTCTTTAGCACTGATAATACCTCAATGAAAAAATTTAGCTGTGTTGGTTAGCAAATGTTTACTAAGTACGTACTATTCCTGGCACTGTAGTAATCTTATTTGATCCTTATAACATCCCTAGGGTGGCTAGGTGGCACAGTGAATAGAGCACTGGCCCTGTAGTCAGAAAGACCTGAGTTCAAATTTAGCCTCAGACACTTAACACTTACTAGCTGTGTGACCTAGGGCAAGTCACTTAACCCCAATTGCCCTGCCTTCCCCCCTTCAAAAAGCAAGAACAAAACAAAACAAAAAACATCCCTGGGAGGTAGATGCTATTATTATTCCTATTTTACATTTGAGGAAACTGAGGCAGATTTGCCCCCACGTCACACAGCTACTAAGTAGCTGAGACCATGTTTGAATGTAGACCTTTCTGTTCCACTGTTCCAACCATTGTGCCACCTAGCTCTTTAGGAAGAGCTTTAAATACCAAGGACTTTATATTTTATCATGGAGGTAATAAGTAGTCATTGAACCATTCTTTGGAAAAACCACTTTGGTAGCTGAGTGGAAGCTAGATCGGACAGGCAGAAGATTAGTTGTAGGGAGACCAGTTAGAAGACTAGTGACATTAATATCTCTTGGCTTGAAATGGGAGTCATTGAATACCACTGTCTCAGGAAATTTAAGTATGTTATATCGTTATCAGAAATACAACTAGTCATAGGAAGATGCATGGTAGGCATCAGCAGGCTGTAGCCATTTTATTGGAACTGCTGACGCCTCTGGTAAAGATGACCTAAAAGCCTTAGTGCATTTTTAAGTTTAAATCCTTCATTGCCCTAAGATTTTTGGGACCCTCCGTACACATTGGTCTCCCTTTACTAGAGTGTGAGCTCCTTGAGAACAGGGACTGCCTTCCTTTTTCCTTTGTATCCTGAGTGCTTAGAACAATACTTTGCATATGTTAGTCACTTGATAAGTGCTTATTCAAATTGAAGCAATTCTAAGATTGTCCTCATGCCCATCAGATTGATAAAGATGCCAAAAAGGGGAAACTGCAAATGTTGGGGGGAATGTTGTGGAAAACCATGCACATTATGTACTGTTGGTAGAGTTGTGAATTTTTATAGCCATTCTGGCAAGCAGTTTGGAACTATGCTCCAAAATTGTGCTTGTTTTTTCTTGAATAAAGGTTTTTTCTTGACTAAAGGTATACGTGACTTGAGTACTAAACCTCTTCTCCAAAGAGATAATAGAAAGAGTCAAAGGACCTGTATGTACAAAAATATTTCTGGCAGCCCTTTTTTAGTGTCAAAGAACTGGGAAACTAAGGGAGTACCCATCAGTTATAGAAGAGCTGAACAAATTATGGTCTATGAATATAATAGTATACTACTGTACTATGAGAAGTGATGAAAGGGACGGTTTTGGAATAAGAAGACTCTTCTGGCCCTGCCTCTGACTTTCTGGACTTCAAAATTGTACCTTCTCTATTTCTAGCTCTTTCTGACACACTTCTCTTAGCATTCACCTGAAGCATTCTTGCGCCGGCACAGGAGTATTTAGGGGGCATTCTTGTATGCATGCTTATCGTGGACTATTTCTCCATAAGGCCATTCCTATCCCTGTCCCTCTTGGAGTCTTCATTTTGTGGAAAGGCCCAAGCCAACCTGCCTTTATTTTCTTCCAGGTCCCGTCTTTGACTATCTGGATTTTAATACCATGCTCCTTGCGCTGGGTACCTTCCTCCTGAGTCAGCCCCACCATCCTAGCTCCCTTACAGGGTGGTATATTTCTCTATTAGCTCGGGAGCTGCTTGAGGTCAAGGACTGCCTTTTTGCTCATGTTTCTATCCCCAGTGTTTAGTCCAGTGCCTGGCACACAGTAAGTGTGTATTCGGTGCTTATTTCCTTCCTTTCTCCAAATTACCTTTTAAAAAAATCTTATTATGCCTTACTCTTTTTAATTTATTCCACAGTTTAGCCAGGATGATTTACTCATTCCTTTCTCACACATTCCATTTCCCATCCTTCTGCTTTTATACACGTTATTCCTTTCCTGGATTCACTCTTTCCTCACCTCTGACTCCTAGAATCCTTAGGATTCAGTTTGCTTCAAAGCTCAACTCAGGTATCAGCTTCTAGCAGAGGCCTTTCCTGATCCTCTTACCCAAAGCCCCTCCCCACTTTAGCTTATATTTATTTCATTATTATTTCACTTTTCTTCCCTTACGTGTTGTCTCCCACAGTAGCATGTAAGCTCTTTGTCCTTGGGGCCTAGCATGATTCCTGGTACGTGGTATTCAAGTATAAACGTTTGTTGATTTGAGTCATTGAATGACAAAATAAAGTACAGGCTATTAGATGATAATTAGTGCTAGGCCCACCAGAGCCCAGTGTAGTGAAAAGAATCTTGTACTTAGACTCAGAGTACTTGGGTTCATAGCCTAGCTCACACTTCATAGCTTTCAACCTTGTGGGGACCCATCTCCGGAACCTATCTCACAGGGTCATTTCAAGGGTCAGTTTGGATACTGGATAAAATTGCTTTGTAACTGAAAGGCATTTGTGTAGTGCTGTGAGATTTGCAGAATATTTTCATGACAACCCCCTTGTATAGCTGATGCAGTCATTGTTAGCATCTTCACTTTACAGCTCAGACACTTCTGCTGTGATGGAGCACACAGGTCTCCTGACTCCAAGCCCAGTTCTCTATCTACTCCAGCTCACTCGTCATTATTGTTGGTCACTTTTTTTTTTTTTTGGAGGGCAGTTGGGGTTAAGTGACTTGCCCAAGGTCACACGGCTAGTTTTTTTGTGTTAAGTGTCTGAGGCCGGATTTGAACTCAGATACTCCTGACTCCAGGGCCGGTGTTCTATTCACTGCGCCACCTAGCCGCCCCTATTGTTGGTCACTTTAATGTTGTTCCTGAAAGGAAAAATACATATCTGCCTTGTCCAAAGGCCAAATGCTTTTTTCCTCTTTTCAAAAAGCCCAACCTAGTTATGACTTTTTGTTTTTTTTGGCCTCTTTGCCTGACTCATTAAAGATAAGATACAGCAGAGCCGAGGTAGCTTTTTGGAGTATTCGAATAGAAAGATCTGATGTAAGCATTCCATTCTGTGACCATATCTAACAATGTACGCAGTGTTGAAACTTGATCTAACATGTTAGTGAACATATAAAGCTAGTGACCTCTCTTTTGACAGAACCATAGCAGCTGGGGACATTTGAGACATGTCATTTGTTACTTTCATTTTGTAGTTTGTGGAGACCTGGTTAAATTGGCCCCAGCTTTGTGGGTGAGGTACGTTGAGTTGTAATTCTCTAATAACATAAACTACTGCTAGGTCTGTTCACATTTTCATCATCACAGTATACATGCTAAAGTCTGTGGGCACATTTCTCTTCCTTTATTGTGCCTGCATAACATTAGGAATAAGCTGGTTCTGAAAACAGTTCCAAGAAGTCTTATCATTGTGGTTTACTGATGGAATTTCTGATGTAGTTATATAGCAAATTGTCCTTCATTCTATCCTTTTTTTGACCTTGGATTTTTTCAGAACTTG
>CM053599.1:74414302-74496355 GCA_028646575.1 Pseudocheirus occidentalis
CCTTGCACTGGAGGCAGTTTGGCCGGATCCTCTCCCCCAAATTTAGCTGAGTTCCAATAACCTTTCACTTAGCCCTTATGGCTTGATAAATCTGGAAACTGCCACAGCTGCTGCTGATCCACTGTCTTGAAGGCTCCAGCTGTGGTTTGCCCTGGCCACCCTGGGGCCAAGCCACGGTTTCAGGCCAGACTGGGCTCAGCTCCCAGTGTGCTGTGATGAGCCCTTCCTGTCCCACCTGCCAAACTGCCTTCAGCGGGAGATGTGTTTTTCTGTAATTTTATGAGTTCTGGAGCCCTAAAATTTGTTTAGAGTCATATTTTATAGGTATTTGAGGTGGCTATGTGGGAGCTGTGGAGTTTCCCTGCTTCTTGCCTCCATCTTGGCCAATGCTGAAATATATAGGGACTACTATAATCCTCCCCTAATGCATTTTTTTCTGTTAACTAGAATACTTTGCCAGCAATTATTGCCCTTCATAAAGCACTCAAGTGGATCATTTAAAAATTATTTCTACTTTATAGAGGAGACAACTTTTAAGAGAAAATTTGTTCATAATCTTGAGTGAAATGGAGAGCAAACCAAGAATTAGAAGAGTTAACATATACCATTCATAAGCATAGGTGATTGGTTTAAATATTTCTTTTGTCCTGAAAATTGCTTAATCAACTACTGAGCACAATAATAATACACAAATATACAAATTATGGTTCATTAAAGAATATAATAATGTCTCCTAACATTGACTTTCGTGAAGCCATAAATAAAAGAAGAAAGTTTTAAAACCATATTTTCATTATAATATTTATTATATTCTGGGCATTATGTTCCAGATGTTTCACTTTTTTTGCTCCTAAATGCCTGTTCTGTTTTTTCTGAATATCTTAGTGGTTGGTAAATCAGGATGCTTATTCTCTGATGACAGGGAACCACTGCAGTTTATTGAGTGGGAGGGTGGGGAGTGATCATGACATGGTTAGACTGTGATTTAGGAAAACCACTTTGAGAAATGAGTTGAGGATGGTATGAAGTAGGAAGAGACTTGTGGCAGGGAGGCCCATAGTATGCTGTTGTAGTAGTCCAGTTATTTAAATGAAGAAGGCATGCATCAGGGTGATGACAATGTCA
Organism: Pseudocheirus occidentalis; assembly: GCA_028646575.1. Taxonomy (NCBI): domain Eukaryota; kingdom Metazoa; phylum Chordata; class Mammalia; order Diprotodontia; family Pseudocheiridae; genus Pseudocheirus; species Pseudocheirus occidentalis. Next base: position 74,415,428 of record CM053599.1, read on the forward strand.
GAAAATAAAAGGGAACAAAACTGCAGGACTTGGTAGCTGATTGTATATAGGGTATAAGGGAGAGTGAGGAGTTCAGGATGACTCCTCTGTTATGAGTCTAGGTTACTGGGAAAGATGGTGGTACCCTTGACAGTAATAGGAAAGTTGGGTAACAGGGAAAGTTTGGGAGGAAAGATGAGTTCAATTTTGGACATGCTGAGTTTGAGATGTCTATGGGATAGATGCCTGATAGGCAGTTGATGATGTGAGACCTGATGTAGGAGAGAGATTGGTGGTGGAACAGTTGGTCTGGTGAATTGATCCAACCATTCTGGGGAGAAATTTGCAACTATGCCCAAAGGGCAATCAAACTGTGCACACCCTTTGATCCAGCAATACCACTCCTAGGTCTGTCTCCCAAAGAAATCATTAAAATGGGAAAAGGACCCACATGTACAAACATATTTATGCCAGCTCGTTTTGTGATGACAAAGAATTGGAAATCAAGGAGATGTCCATCAATTGGGGAATGGCTAAACAAGTTGTGATATATGAATGTAATGGAATACTATTGTTCCGTAAGAAATGATGAGCAGGCAGACTTTGGAAAAACCTGGAAAGCCTTATATGAACTGATGCAGAGTGAAATGAGCAGAACCAGAACATTGTACATGGTAACAGCCACATTGTTGACTGACTTTGTCAGACTTAGCCCTTCTCAGCAATGCAAGGATCTAAGAAAACTCCAATGGAAAATGCTATCCACATCCAGAGAAAGAACTTTGGAGTCTGAATGCAGATGAAAGCATACTATTTGCTCTCCTTTTCTTTTGTTTTATTTCTTCTTTCTTGTGGTTCCTCCCATTAGTTCTCTTTTTTACATCATGACTAATGTGAAACTATGTTTAATATGAATGTATAAGTAGAGCCTATGTCAGATTGTATGCTTTCTTGGAGAGGATGGAGGAGAAAATTCAAAATTTAAAATCTTGTGGAAGTGAATATTAAAAACTAAAAACAATTATTTAGAAAAAATAAGTCTGAAAATCATCTGCATAGATGTGATAATTGATTTCCATGGGAGCTGATGTAATCACAAAGCAAGGAGAATGAGGGTGAAGAACAGAGGACCCAGGGCAGAGACTTTGGGGAATATCAGGGTTAGTGGGAAGGACTTGGAAGAAAATTCAACAAAGAAGGAAGAAAATGAATGATTAAACAGGCAGGAGAAGCATTGTGGAAGCCTAGAGCAGAGACGATCCAGAAGGAGAGAATAGTTGATGTTATCACATGACAGAGAGATCAAGAAACAGTAGGATTGAGGAAAGACCATTAAATTGAGCAATTGAGACATCATTAATAACTCTGGAAAGAGCATTGTCAGTTGAATGATAAAACTGGAGACAAGACTGCAAAAGGTTTAGGAGAACAAGAGAGGAAGTGGAGGCACCTGGTCTAGGTGTTTTTTTCAAGGAGTTTAGCTGAGGAGAGATGCAGAATGGTAGCTGGGGGAGGTGGTCAGATCAGTTATGGATTGTTTAAAGACGAGGGATTCACGTATTATTGAGCTGTATGGAAACAATAAGTAGATAGGGATACTGGATATTGGAAATGATAGAGGGAACAATTGCTTGGAAGGAGGACATGGATGGTGTATGTAGAAGAATCTGTCTTGGCAAGGAAAAGGATTACCTCATCATGTGAAAATGGTGCAAAGGAAGAAATAATGGAAGAAGATGTCAGAATGATGTGAAATGAAGGAAGAATTAGAGGTTTGCAGCATTTTTTTAAGTGAAGTGTAAGGGAAGGTCCTCATTTCAGAGGATCATTTGAGAAGAGGAGTGGAGGTTTGAGGAGGGAATAAAAGGTTTTTAAATAGCATTTGTGATGACTGGGATAGTAATTTTTGAAGGAAATGTAAAAGTTATTTTTTTCGTTTGTTTTTGCTGCAGTGACCTGTTTGATATTATGTAAAATTTGTAGTGGGCCCATTCAGCATAGTTTTTAGGAGTCTCTCCAGCTCCCTTCAGCAGTGTGTACCTATAAACAAACTCAAGTGTGTGTGAATAGCACTGAAAGAAGTGGGAGTTATGTTGGGATGTTTAAGTGATTGGATCATAAACCTTGGTTTTTAGGGTTTTTTTTGTTTTGTTCTACCCTTGAATTTATTGGAAAGAATTCTAGTTTATCTTTTTACATATAATGAATGTTATCTTTTAAATATATGCTATTTATCATTTCAAGAGAAGTTCTGTATATTGCTTTGTGTTTTCTAGGGTTTTTTAAACATAAATGGACATTGTATTTTTTTAGAAGTTGATGAAGATTTTTTTTACATCTGTTTATATAATCATTATTTTGACTTTGTTATTTAAATGGTTAATTAAGTTTATGGTTTTACTAATATTAGACCAACTTTGCATTCCTGACATAAATACAACCTCATCATCTTTGTGATATGTTGTTGTAGTCTCCTTGTTAATATTTTACTTAGAATATTTGCATCTGTATTCATTAGGTTTATTGGTTTATAGTTTTCTTTGTTTTGATTCTTCCTTGTTTTGGTGTCAAGATTATATTTATATTGTAGAAGGAATTTGGTAGGATTTTTTACTTTCCTATTTATTTCAAATTTTTAATGTAATATTGGAATTAATTCTTTAAATTATATAATTAATTTTAAAATAATCGGATCCTAGAATTTTTTCTTTTGGGAGTTAATTTATGATTCATTCAGTTTCTTTTTTCTAAGATTAGGTTTAGACTAATTCTTGTTTTTTTTAAATCTATGTATTGTATATTTATTGTAAGTATCTATTTCATTTAGCTTGTCAGTTTTACTGGCACATAATTGGGTAAAATTGGTTGTGAATTCATCTTTAAGAAATTTTTGATACTGGTAATTTAAATTAAAATTTTTTTTTTATTTTATTGTTTATCAAGCTTTTTAGTGAGAGTGCTGGATTCAGAATCAGGAAGACTTGAGTTTAAATATGGCTTCAGACACCTGTGTGACTAAGGGCAAGTCTTTTAATTGTTGTCTGCCTCAATTTCCTCAGCTGTAAAATGGAGATATAATAGCATCTATCTCGCAAAGCTGTTGTGAGGGCCAAATGAGAAAATATTTGCAATATAATAAAATTACCACAGTGCCTGCAACATAGCAGGTGCTTACTGAATGCTTGTTCCCATTCCCTTCCCCTTATCCATTTTTTTTCTTTCAAAAAAACCACCACTTAGCATTATTTGTAAATTCAGTTATTTTTTTCTGCTTTCGATTTTTTAAATCTTGAATTTTTTAGGATTTCTGTTTTAGTATATAACTGGGAAATTGGTTTGCCTGGTTTAATTTTTTTGAAGTTGTATATCTAGTTCATTTATCTATTTTCTTTTATTGATTAAAGTGTTGAGAGAGATAAATATTCCTCTAAAGACTGCTTTGGTTGCATCCCCAAATTTTGGTATATTGGTCTTGTCTGTCATCTTTAATAAAATTGTTGGTTGTTTCTATTATTTGTTTGATTCACTCATTCTTTAGAATTGAGTTATTTCATTTCCGATTAAATTTTTAGAATTTTTACATCATACCTTTATTGAATATAATTTTATTTTGTCTGTAAAAGATGTTTTACATTTCTATTTTTCTGCCTTTATTTGTGAGATTTTCACAACCTGATACGTGGTCAGTTTTTGGTAAAGGAGCAGTGAACGGCTTAGAAATATGTCCATTCCTTTCTATTCCCATTAAACAATTTCCAGAGGTCTTTTGCTAAAATTCTGTTCAATTTCTTCACTTATCAATTTTTTGTTTCAAATTATATAGGTCTCAAAAGAATAAATTGTAGTCTTTGACTGTTATAGTTTTACTGGGTGTTTTTTTTTTTGGAGGGCAATTGGGGTTAAGTGACTTGCCCAAGGTCACACAGTTTTTTTGGGGGGGGGGGGTAGAGTGTCTGAGACCGCATTTGAACTCCGGTCCTTTTGTGACTCCAAGGCCGGTGCTCTATTGACTGCGCCACCTAGACGCCCCCTATAGTTTTACTGTTGATTTTTCTGTATAACTCATTTAATTTTTCCTTTAAGTATTTAGAGGCTATAAACATTTGGTGACCATATGCTTAGTATTGATATTAATTAGCTGTTTATGGTGCCTTTCAGCAAAATGTAATTTCTCTTTTTATCTCTTTTAAGTGATTTTTCTTCTGTTGCTTTGTTTGCAATGTTGACTAATAACCATGCCTTTTAAAAAATTTCAGCTGAAGCATAATAGATTTTGCTACATTTCTTTATTTTAACTCTCTACAGCTTTGCTTGCTCATGTGTACCTTTTTATTTTTCTCTCCACTCCTGTTTGTATTTCAAAGTTTTTACTCAGCTGTTGCCTTTAATGAGAAATGATTAAAGTGAGTCCTTTATTTGATTTTTTCCCTGGTAGGATTATTTTTGGTTTTTCTGGGTAAGTTATTATTGATTGTAAGCCTATCTATTTTTGGCTTTCTGGAATATCACGTTCTCAGTTATCCACTTCTTTTTTTTTTTTTTTTTGAGAGGGGAACTTAGGGCAGTAGGGCAGTTGGGGTTAAGTGACTTGCTCAAGGTCACAGGGCTAGTTTGGGGGGTGGGGGGTTTAATGTGTTTAGTGTCTGAGGTTGGATTTGAACTCAGGTCTTCCTGACTCTGGGGCTGGTGCTCTGTTCACTGCATCATCTAGCCACCCCTTCTCGACTCCTTTTTAGTGGCTTTTAAATTTTCTTTGATCCTGATTGTGGATCCTTGGAACTTGAATTTTTTTTTCTAAGTTTTTTTTTTTTGAAACTAGAAACTCTAGATTTCAGCTGTCATGTTCCTGGGAGTTTTCATTTTGGGATATCTTTCAGGTGGAGACCATCGAACTCTCTTTTCACTTTATCCTTTAGTTGAAAGTGATCTGGGCAGGTTTCTTTTGTGACATCTTGAAATATGGTGCTTTGGAACTTGTTCCTTGGTTACTACATAGCCTTGAGCTTGTGACTGCTGTTTATCATAGAAAAGCATTACTCTTCAGAGTTCCCCATTTCATTCTGCCCTGGATCTCTGACCTGGACCTGAGTAACAGGCACTGAGGTCCCCCAATAGGGGTTGGGACCTTTTCTTTACCTGGTGCACAATTTTGGTCTTCTATCCTTGTGTGCTTCAGTGTTTTAGGTGGAATGCTTCTGACCGGACCCATTCCTCTCAGTGTCCACAGACCTATCTGTTTTTATTCTCATGCTGACTTGGGCTAGCAATATGACTCATGATATTTTTTTTTTCCAAATGGATTTCACAGTCTGAATTGCTTCTAGATATTTGTGGAGGCATTGTTTTTTTTGGGGGGGGGGAATGAGACTCAACTGTACTACTTTTGGCTAGTCTACCATTTTGGCTCTACCTCACTGAGGAGTCAAAGGGAATTGTGGGCCGACAGGCTCCCTGGGAAATCTCAGGAATGAAGCCAGAAGCCCCAAAGTAGTAATCTAGCTTCAGGATTGAAACAGGATTCCCTGGGAAGTCAGAGAGGAGAGATCACAGGCTGGTGGCTTGGATCCTAAGCTATGCATTCTAGTAGGGAAAGTGGGAGAGGGCAGGAAAGAATTCATTTAAGTAATATATCAAAGAGATCTTAAAAACTATAATCTCAGTAAAGGAAATTGAACCATCTATAAAGAAACTATTTATCTAGATGGATTTATAGGGAAATGATAAATATAATAGATATTAAAATACTATATTATATATTAATAATGATGAATACACTAATAGATATGAAATATATTATATATAAATGAAAACCATATAATATATAAATACGCAATTTTTAAAAATGAACCCGAAACTCCTCATACCTAAATTAGGGAATGATAAAGAGAACTGTAGATAAGAATCACTAATGAATATTGATCTAACATTTTTAAAACAAAATCCTGACAAAAACACTATAGCAAAGTATCCAGAAAATCATTCACTGTAATCAGATTGCATTTATACTTGGGTATGAGGTTGACTTAAACGTTATGAAAACAGTTTACATAATTATTAAGAGGAAAAACATCCTAAACCATATTATTATACCAATTGGTACAGCAAAAGTCTTTGAAAAATATAACATTCATTTATACTTTTAAAAAATGCAGAAAACCCCCACAAAACATCAAATACCCTAAAAAGCATAGGCATTGGAGGTCTTAATATGATTAAAAGTATCCATCTAAAATTAAAAATAGTATCAAATACAAGTGGGAACAGTAGAAACTTTCCCATTAAATATATGATTAAAGGAAGTGTGGCCCATTTCTCCACTTATTTGATACTTGTATAATGTCTAGTAATAACTTTAAGACAAGAAAGAAATTAAAGGCATAAAGACAATAAAGAGGAAACCTTGCCCTGTTTGCTGATTGATAAATATGATAGTTTACTTAGAAAATCCTAAGCAATTAGCATTTAAACTATTTGCAATAATTAACAGATTCAGCACAATGGTGAGCTACAGGCAACTCTCAAAAATAAACACCAGGAGACACTGGTGGAAGCGCCAGTCCTGGTCTGTCTAAGCATACTCAAGATCTACATAGATAAAAATGTGAAACTACTTGAAAAAATAAAAAGCAACAAATAACTTAAAGGGATATTCAGTGCTTGTGACTAGTATGTATCAATGAAATGAAAATGACAGGACCACCAAAAACATTACCAAAGGGAACTAAAAAGAATAACAATTCATTTGGAGAAGCAAGAGATTTAGGCTTAAAGGAAAATCAGGAAAAAGGTGAAAATAAAGAGGGAATAACATTTCTAGACTTTGAACTATATTCTAAAGCAATAATTATCAAACTATTTGATACTGGTTTAGTGTGTATATGTGTGTGTGTGTGTGTGTGAGAGAGAGAGACAGAGACAGAGACAGAGAGGTGCAGCTAGGTGGCACAGTGAATAGAGCGCTGGCCTTGTGGCCTAAGACACTTGACACACCAGCTGTGTGACCTTGGGCAAGTCACTTAACCCCAATTGCCTTGCCTCTCCCCCCCCCCCCACCAGTGTGTGTGTGTGTGTGTGTGTGTGTGTGTGTGTGTGGCTGGCTGGCTGGCTGGCTGGCTGGCTTTGCATCACTTTTCTTAAGGCCCTCCTGTCTGATACGCTACTTAATGTCAAAATGTTAAGGAACATATTATAACTGCAAAAATAGTCTTTACAGAAACAAAATGAGAATAAATAGTTTAGAAATGGTGGAAAGTTAAGGGTCTGAGTAGAATTTTAGATAAGTTTTTTATAAATTTTAGATAAGAATTTCAGCAATAGCAACGCAACTCTTGTACTCCTTCCTAATTTACTATCTACCCCCTACTTTTCAGTAGCTTTTCCTATGACTTAAACATCCTACAGTATCCCTTTCCCCATCCTTAACTGAGCATTTCCTTCATATTTCACCAAAAAATTTAAGGCCATTCAATGAGCCTCTGCCTTTTTCGTCCTACGTCTCTCTGATATCCCCTTCCACGGTTTCTCCCTCTCTCAGCCTGGTGGCTCTTATTGCTAAGGCCAGCCCTTCTTCATGCGTTCTTCATCCCAGCCCCTTCTGTCTTCTCCAGCAGATTGCCTCTGCTATCACCTCCATTTTCTCTTCTCCTTAGTCTATCCCAGTCTCCCAGAATTCTTTTTCTCTGCTGCTCGCGTCTCCCCTAGCTTTCAAAAATCCTCATTATATCTGTTGGCTCCTTCTTAGCTAAACTCCTTGAGAAATCTATCTTTAGTGGGACTGTCTCCTTCCTCTTTCTTCAAAACCCTTTGCAACCTGGCTTTTGACCTTATTCAGCTGAAATTTCTCTCTCCACAGTTCCGAGAGATTTTTTAAATTGGCAGATCTAATGGTCTTTTCTCAAACCTTATCCTTTCTGACTTCTCTGCAGTCTGTCAGTTTCCTCCCAAGTACAGTCTCCTGTGTTGTGTCTCCCACCTGTTTTGACAACTCCTCCACCTCTTTTTCTGGTTCTTCACACAAGTCACACCCACTAACCCTAGGTTTCTCTCCAGGATCTGTCCCCTGAACTTACCGGTTCCTCTGCCCATGATTCTCAGATCCAGCTACTCACTCCAGCTTCTCTGCTGAGTTCTTGTCTCTTACCAGTGGCCCATATTTAGACAAATCAAACTGGCGCAAACCTTACCCTCTTCAGAACTGGCCAGTTACTGTCCAGGGCAACAACATCCTACCTTCCAGTTTTGCAACCTTGTCTTTTCCTCTGTTTATCACTCTCACCTCACATAAACTAACCCCTGGTCTAATCTTGTCATATCTACCTGCATTACATCCTTCCTATAAATCCTTGTATTCCTTCAGGTCCCAGCTAAAATCCCACTTTTCCCAATCCATGCCTTCTTTCTGTGATTGTCACCAATTTACCCTATATAGATCTTCCTCGTATAGAGTTGTTTTTATTTCTCCCTCATTAGACTGTGAACTCCTTGAGAGCAGGGGCTAAGATTTTTTAAATTGCCTTTATATCTCAGTGTTTAGTACAGTGCTTGGTACATAGATACTTTAAAAAATAATAGCTGACTGAAAACTGGTAAGACTGTCTTTGAAAATATCTAGCATGGAAGGTTACATGAAGGCTTTGATATCACCAACTGAATATTTCGATAACAGTATGGTATTAGCGTCATTTCTGAGTACAAAGGGTAGACAATAAGATATAAAAATGAGGTAACATAGGTATTGGACTTTCCCTTTTTCATTATCTATATATGTGTTTTAGTATTTCACCTTTATCTTTTATCTTTTCTCTCTATCAGTGTCCAGACTGGATTCCATGAAGGCAGGGCTTCTCCATATATGCTTTATAACCTTTATATCTGAGTATAAGGTGTTCTTTGTGCCCTACAAATGTGAATTGAATAAATATTTGAACTGTGCAACTTACTCCAGTAATTAGAGCATCGTTTAGGGGGTTTTCCATCTTATATTATAGATTCAAGACTGAACTTGTGATTTCCCTGGTTTAATGATTACTGTGGAGACTATGCTGAAATACAAGTTTGTTGGTTTATGGGGCACTGCTATTCTGTGTATTTGATACGTGTAGACAGATTGACCTGGGCTGTGAAGAGCAAGAAAATTATAAAGGCCATGGATGTTTCTGAATTGAGAAAGGCAGATTGGCAACTAAGCAGGATTTTCTTAGTTGGGTCATGAGTGCTTTAAAGGGATGTGAGATTTTCTGATGGGGTTCTCCCTCCCCCCTCCCATATTTGTTACCCTGTCCTCAACTTCTATCATGGAATTTCATTCATGTCCTAAGTGACAGGAAAGAATACTCCTCGTCCCTTAAGACTTAGATGTAGCAACAAAAGGAGAGCAGCTTGTTTTAATCTGGTCTCTAATCCGTTCTCCTTGATAAGGTAGCAGAACAGGATTATAAATGATAAATTTTTTGTTATGTCCAGAGACTTGCATTTTTGTCCAGGATGTACTGCTGACTAGCTCTATGGCCATGAGCAAATCAGCTTGACTCCTTTGAGTCTCAATGTTTCCATACCTGTAGAATGAAGGTTGGACTAGGTTTTTTACCCCCTGAGGTCACATTCCAGTTCTCTCATTCTATGATTCTATAATAAATTGATAAACTTGGTAACATAGTAGGAATTTTTGTAAAAGAGAGCTGATAGTCTTTGGTACTGCCCTCAACCCAGCCATTTGTCATTTTATAACCACAAATATAAATTTTCCCTTAGGTCTCAGTTTCTGTACATTGACTTAATGTAAGAGTTCCCTACAGCAGAGGTGTCAGATATGCTACTGGGCAACACTCCTACGTGCTACCTGAACCAGATTGAAATATAATTGTGAAATATTTACCAAAATAAATAAAAATGCAATAGAATATAGAGAATATTAATGTATGGTCTTCTAAGGCAGTATGTGGCCTGCAGGAATAAAGTAAAAGGTCATTGTTGGAATAGGGGGAGATAGAAGAGCGTGGTCCAGCCCCTGCCTCCTGGGGCGAGAAGCAGTGGAGGCGTGGTGGCTGTGCAACTGCGTGGTTACCTCAGGAGCTCCTGGCCTGCAGTTTGTAGGGGGATCAAGCTACTATTCAGAGGGTAATCACTTTTGCTTTAACCTGATTGGAGTTGGATTGTGGTCTTGGGTGGTGGTCCTGGGGTGTGTGGCCAGTGAGCCAGAGCTTGTGGGGGCTGTAGAGAGGGTGCCCTCCTAATAGCTCTGGCAGCTGCAAAAACCCCAGCAATTTGGGATAAAGCTCTCTCCATTTTGGAAGCAAAGTTCTACTGTGGCAAAGAGCCCAAAATTCAAGTGATTGGCTGGCAAAATGAGCAAGCAGAGGAAGCACAAACAGACCATAAGAATCCTTTTTTGGAAACAAAAAGGATCAAGGCATGGAGTGGGTGGAAGACAGTGAAGTCAGAACTCCTGCATCGAAAGCCTCCAAGAAAAATATGAACTGGTTACAGGCCATGGAGGAGCTCAAGAAGGATTTTGAAAATCATGTAAGGGAAGTAGAGGAAAAATTGGGAAAAGAAATAAGAATGATGCAAGAAAACGAGAAGCAAGTCAACAGCCTGCTAAAGGAGACCCAAAAATACACTGAAGAAAATACCACCTTAAAAAATAGACTAACTCAAATAGCAAAAGAGGCCCAAAAAGCCAGTGAGGAGAATGCCTTTAAAAGTCAAATTTGCCAGATGGAAAAGAATTTCAAAAACTCAATGAAGAGAATGATTCCTTCAAAATTAGATTGCAGCAGTTGGAAGCAAATGACTTTATAAAAAATCAAGATACTATTAAACAGATCCAAACAAATGAAAAAATAGAAGGCAGGGTGAAATATCTCATTGAAAAAACCACTGACCTGGAAAATAGATCCAGGAGAGATAATTTAAAAATTATTGGACTACCTGAAAGCCATGATCAAAAAAAGAGCCTAGACACCATCTTTAAAAGAAATTCTCAAGCAAAATTGCCTTGATATTCTAGAACCAGAGGGCAAAATAGAAATGCAAATAATTCATTAATTACCTCTTGAAAAAGATCTCAAAAAGAAAATTCCTAGGAATATTATAGCCAAATACCAGTTCCCAGGTCAAGGAGAAAATACTTAAAGTATTCAGGAAGAGACAGTTTGAGTATTGTGGAAACACAATCAGGACAACACAGGATCTGGCAGCTTCTGCATTGAGGGATTGAAGGACTTGGAATATGATATTCCGGAGGTCAAAGGAAGGAGGACTAAAACCAAGAATCACCCAGCAAAACTGAATATAATGCTACAGGGAAAAATATGGTCATTCAACAAAATAGAGGATTTTCAAGCATTCTTGATGAAAAAAACCAGAGCTGAACAGAAAATCTGACTTTCAAATACAAGAAGCATGAGAAGGTAAACAGGAAAAAGAAATCATAAGGAACTTATTAAAGTTGAACTTATTTACATTCCTACATGGAAAAATTATAATTGTAACTTAAGACTTTTCTCAGTATGAGGATAGCTGAAGGGGATGTGTGTGTTTATATACACATGTATATGTATATGTATACATACATATGTTTGTTTAGGAGGGTGTATGTGTATATAAATTTATATGTGAGAATAGGCATATGTATGTTCATGTCTACATAGAGGGCACAGGATGAGTTAAATATGAAGGGATAATATCTAAAAATTAAAATGAAGAGGTGAGAGAGGAATTTATTGGGAGAAGGAGAAAGGAAGAGATAAATTAAGGTAAATTATCTCATAAAAGAGGCAAGAGAAAACTTATGATGGAAGGGAAAAGCAGGAAAGTGAAAGGGAATGGGACAACCTGATTCTCATTGAATTTGGCTTAAGGAGGGAATAACATACACACTCAATTGGGTATCTTCTCCTACAGGACAATAGGGGGGGTAGAGGGTAATAGGGAGGATGATAGAAGGGAGGGCAGATTTGGCGAGAGGGTAGTTAGAAGCAAACATTTTTTAAAAGGAATAGGGTCAGAGGAGAAAATAAAGTAAGTGAGGGGGGGAAGGATAGGATGGAGGGAAATATAGTTAATCTTTCACATGGAAATGAATTGGGTAACTACACATGTACAACCTATATTGAATTGCTTATGTTCCTAGAAGGGGTGGGTGAGGAAGGAAGAAGGGAAAAAATCTGGAACTCAAAAGTTTTAAAAACAAATGTTAAAAAAAAAATTGTTTTTTACATGCAACTGGGAAATAAAATATACAGGCACCAGGGTACAGAAACTCCATCTTGCCCTACTAGAAAAGGGGGTAATGGGGGAGGATATAAGAGAGAACAGATTGGGGGAAGAGATATTCAGTAGGCTTGCTATTGTGGGGTGGGGGTAGGGGAAAGCTGGGGAGAAAAAATTACAACTCAGAATCTTGTGGAAATGAATGTTGAAAACTAAAAACAAACAAATAAATAAAAGGAAAAGAAAACCTTGTGTACACAATTCTGCATCTGGTAATTTTACCTTAGAGATCTGTGGTACTGCTGAGTATAATCCTAAAGTGACATATCAGCTCCCTTTTGCTTGAAAGCTGAGACTTTGATTTTCTTACTCCTTGGATGATGATCTCTTTGAATTGTTGAGACCAAATACATTTATTACCCTCATGTTAACCTTTTGATGGATTTTTCTGAACTTAGATAAAACATTTCCTAAGCACTTAATGCATACTAGGTGTTGTGGGTACAAATACCAGCAAAGAAGTCAGCCCCTGCCTCCAAGGAGCTGATGTGTTTAACGGGAGAAGAGCACTCACAAAGAAGAACTGGAAAGCAAGGTGGGGCTTCTCACTGAGTGACAAGATTGGAAAGGTAGATGTTCCTCAGATGACAGATAGTGCAGTCTGTTATTATGCCCATACTTAAAGGTTTCCTGCTAGTTGGTAACTTTTCAGCGTTTATATTCTGTGGTTGCTAGTACTCTCTTCCTAGAGACTTTTTTTTATCTACTTTACATTTAATTTTCATTGTATATTGTGTTTTCCTGCAATGGAATGTCAGCTTCCTGAAGGCAAAGATTATTTTTTTCTTTGTATCTTCAGATTCTAGTACAGGGCCTGCTCCCTATTTAGCATTTAATAATTGCTGTTTATTATTTTTGTTGTGTTTCATTAAAATGGCCTTTGATAACCCAGTGTCCTCTCCATGCTCTGGTAAGGCCTTAGAAAAGGACTTTGGAGGATTATTAGTTATACTCTAAATGGACATACAGTTTTGGAGAAATACATTTATAAGATAAAGCTAGGTATAGTTGTACAAGCTTTAAGAGAAGTTTGTAGCTTTTAAAGGTAATTTAATTAGAACATTGTGCTTTTGTGCCACCACCTCTCAGACTCACCATTGATATATTCTTCTTGAACAATGCCCTGGCTCAAAACTTTGTTATACCAGTTTATGGGTTTGGCAACTTCTGAGATATTTAGGGCTGTGCTAAGATTGTCAGTGTGCATGGGTATTTGAAGTAGAGAGTCTCTCTGTTCCTTGCCCAGTATTCTTCCTGGTTCCCAAATATTTACTTGATAAATGATAAATTACTAATGATAATTCTTGCTGTCAAGATGGATTGCCACATTGCTTATGTTACCATTTAGCTGCATCCTTGTATTATATCAAAACCCTTTAAATGCAAAGCCTCACATGTTGGCCATTTTAAAAAATATTTATTGACATTAAAAAAAAATATGACCTACGTTCCTCACTGCATTTTCCCCCCTATTTCCTCCTTCTCTTATAACCAGTGGGCAAAGTAGAAGTAGAAAGCATCTGCTTGTCACCTCCTGAAAGAAACTTTACAGTACACACTCCTAGGGACATCATACAAAAATTCAGAGCTTCCAGGTCAAAGAAAATACTGCTAGCAGCCAGAAGGAAAGGATTCAGGTATCACAGAGCCACAGTCAGGAGCACACATGATTAAACAGCCACCACTGTGAAGAAACAGAGAGCAAGGAATATGATATTCCAGAAGGTGAAAGTATAGGCTTACAGCCAAGAATAAATGACCTAGCAAAATTGAGTATAACTCTGTTGGGGGAAAATAGATTTTACAACTCTTTGAAATAGAAGATTACAAGCATTCTTAATGAATAGATTCGAACTCTGTAGAAACTTTGAAGTTTAAACAAGATTTAAATGAAGAGAACCAGGTATACAGTCACAAAATAAACAAAGATAAACTTTATATTCTAATAATGGTGGATGTGTCCACAGATAACAGAACTCTGTTATCATCAGGAATCATAAAGTGAGTCTAATTAGACTGCTTCTGGGAGTGAATCTGTTATGTACTGATAAACTTGAAAGAATACAAAGAGAGAAGGAATTCACTGAGGAGGGGTAAGGAAGTGGAAGTGTTGGGAAAATTATCTCACATAATCAGAATGTTCACATTAACATCTAGACCAGTGGTTCTCAACCTTCCTAATGCTGTGACCCTTTAATATGTGGGCGTATCTGATAGAGGAGCAGTGTCTGGTGTCTCTGTCTCGGTTCCTAAGATCATCGGAAATATGTGTTTTCCGATGGTCTTTGGCAACCCCATGTGAAAGAATCATTCCATCCCCGAAGAGGTCGTGACCTACAGGTTGAGAACCGCTGATCTGGACAAACAAGGAAGGAGGGGTACAGGTGGTGAACAGCTCACACTTCAACCACACTGTCAGCTGAACTGGTTAAGGGAAGGAAGACACTACACACACACACACACACACACACACACACACACACACACACACACAGAAATACTTTTCATTCTGTAAGGAAAGGGGAGAAGGAAGAATTGGAGGGAGAGTAGATTAAGGGAAGGATTAGACCTAAGCAAAACAAACTACAGTCAAGGATGTACATAAATATTTCTAACTCTTTAAGGTACCAAAGAATGGGTATCTGAGAAAGTGCCAATAAATTGGGGGATGGTTGGACCAGTTATGGCATATAAATATAATGGAATACTATTGTGGTATGAGAAATGATGAAGAGGATAGTTTCAGAGAAACCTGGAAAGACGTTGTATGAATTGATTCAAAGTGAAGTGAACTGAACCAGAACAGTTTATACCATGACAACAGTGTGGTAAAGACAAATAATTTTAAAAGATATAGAAACTCTGATGAGCATAATGACCAACCATGATTCTAGAGATAATTAATTAATGATGAAATATGTTGATCTTAAAAAGAAGACTGTAGAGAAGAAGAAAACACTAAGAAGGGATTAAGGCAGAGGAAGTACGAGGGAAATTTTCTCACATAATCAGGGTATGCAAATAAACGTTAATACAAAAAAAGAAGGAGGGGATAGAGGTAGTAAGTGGCTCCCACTTCAACCTCCCTCTCATCTGGCTAAAGGAAGGAAGAATACATACACATCCTGATAGGTGGTCAGGGATGGGAGGCAGGGACAGGACTAGACCAATGCAGAAATTTGTTTTGGTGTAGACTATGTGTTATAATAGAGATTGTGTTTTTCTTTCGTTTTGTTTTTCTTTTTTCTTTATTATTATTATTATTATTATTATTATTATTATTATTATTATTTGCTCTTTGGAGAGCAGTTGGGGTTAAGTGACTTGCCCAAGGTCACACGGCTAGTTTTTGTGTTAAGTGTCTGAGGCCGGATTTGAACTCAGGTCCTCCTGACTCCAGGGCGGGTGCTCTATTCACTGCTCCACCTAACCACCCCTTTTCTTTCATTTTCGATTGGGAGTGGGTAGATGGAGTGGGAGAGAAGGCAGATTTTTGCTGATTGGAAAAAAAAATGTAATATTTTTTTTTAAGTGATCCAATAGAACTCTAAGTAACGGGGAAACCCTTACAGTATCTAGAATAGTGACCTCTAGATTGGTTCATTTACTTCTAGTCCTTTTTATTTTCTTAGAAATATACCATCTCTTTCAGTTTTAAATCTGTTATCTCATTATTTACATTTTTAATTTAATTCTCTTCTCATTATTTAAATCTATTGTCTCATCTTGAATTACAAGTGTGTTTTTAGTAGTTTTTGGTCAATCTTTATTGATGCCAGGGTCTACATTATTTCTGTCTGCCTCTTTTTAGGATAGAAACCTCGGCTGTTCCACTATTGTATAGATAACCACATGCGACACTTGATACTATAATTTTTGAAGTAGGCTCCAAGTAACCACTTTTTTATTTAAACAAAAACTGGTCAAGAAAATTTCTTGAGATTAGCATAAAATCAGAAAGTGCTGTCAATATATATTAGGTCCTGTAATGATAGGGGCATTTTGGAACCCCCTTCCCCTAACCCTGTCCATTCCTTCCTATCCCCCTAGAGTAAAAGGAATGTTGGTCTTTTCAAAGATAACTGAAGACCTGGTGCCCTCTTAGCCTTTCTGATGAGTCAGTGAGTTAGGGCCATGAACTGATATTATTGCACTGTATTTGGGATTTACTTGCAGACAGTATGAGTTGCAATAGTCTGTAGGGGAAAGAGAACCTAGAGTTCAATTCTAGTCCTTGATCTGCATGTAGCTACATGGCATTGAGCTTTATTTTGCTCTAAAATGAGGTTAGACTTAGACTGTTTTAAAGGTCTCTTCCAATTCGTAAATTCTATGATTTTAATATCGTTGAGGTTTTTCTTTCAGGTATGCTGGAGAGGAATTTAGTTGAAACTAAAGCTGTGAGAAAAGACCCATTTTCTAAAAAGCCTAACCTTTTTGCCTGTTTATATACCCCAGCTATCCACTATTGAAGCTTCCCTTGCCTGGAACCGGACCTGTGGAATACAGTACCCCTGTGAAGGATTACTCACCACCTCCATCAGACCCAGATCATGAACAAAGGGATCGGAATGAGCAGCCAGACTGGGTAGGTTCCTGGTTTGTAGAGAACGCTGTGTATGTAGATGGTGGAGAATGGGGAGAAGTAGCTATCACATATCAGGTCTTTGCTACTAAAATCCTCAGTGATGCCCCAAAATATAAAAATGACTGTTTTGAAATTAATTAATTAGAATGTATGCTACAGGAAAATTTATTGAGAGAAAATGATTGCTGTCAAACTTCCTTGGGTCGTTTTTGTTTTAAAAACGTTGACCATCTGAATCATTTTCCAAAAACCCTTCTAAATTCTAAGAAAGCAAGCAAAATTGTCTATTCCATGTTGAATAAAGTTAACATTAGTTTGATGTCAAATTTATGATTGTGAAGTTGAGTTTTTGTATTGTTTTTTATTAGTGTTTTTCTTTTTGGCTTGAGTCTGTAATTTCATTGGCATAGGAAATTTGGGTTAGGGTTCGTGTCTCCCTTCAGATGCAGATCAACACCTGCTTTGTAATTTTATTCTCTTAGAGTTGTTTGAAGGATTAAATCACTTGCCCCAGGGTCACACAGCCATTCTGTGTTAAAGATGAAACTTGAACCCCTGACTCTGACAGCATATGCTTCATCATAGGCAGTGGTTAATCTAGTCCAGGAATCTTTCCTATAATGTATGGGACAAGTGGCATTCCATCTGCCTGAAGACCTCTAGGAAGGGAGAACTCACCCACTCTTGAGTAGCCAGTTCCACTTTGGGATAGCTGTACGTTAGGGAAGTTTTTCTAGACATCAAGCCTAAATTGACTTCTTGGTAACTTCTACCCGTTTTGCTGTCTGGGGCCAGAAAGACCAAATCTAATGCCTTTTCTCTGTGACAGCCCTTAAGATAGCTGAAGAAAGCTATCATGTCTCCCCCGATTCTTTCCTTCTCTAAGTCAAACATGCTTATTTCCTGTAAGTGCTTCTCATATGACCAGGACACCATTCTGGCTGTTTTTCTCTGGACATTCTCTAGCTCATCAGCGTCTTTCTTAAACTTTGGTATCCAGGGATTGAGATACTTGAGATAAGTTCTGATGACGGCAAAGTATAGTGGAAAAATGACCTAATTCCTGGAAGCTGTGCCTGTCGGTGTAAACCAAAGTGACATTCATTCTTTGACAGCCACATAACATTGCTGACTCATATTGATATTACAGTCCGCTAAACCCTCCAAACACTCTTCAGATGAACTGCTGCCTAATATGTGCATCCTCTCCCCTTTTATGCTTGTGATGCTGAACTCTCTCAGTACTCACTAATAAGATCATATCTTCACCCCGGTCGATTTTATCTTAATAGAGACAGCTTAATGTTCTGTCAAGATTTTTCAGGATTCTGTACTTTATAATGTTCTGGGGCCCTTAGTTAAAAAAAAGAATACACATATGCATTTTATACTGCTTTAT
Organism: Pseudocheirus occidentalis; assembly: GCA_028646575.1. NCBI lineage: Eukaryota > Metazoa > Chordata > Mammalia > Diprotodontia > Pseudocheiridae > Pseudocheirus > Pseudocheirus occidentalis. The sequence continues at coordinate 74,433,667 of CM053599.1, forward strand.
ATAACTATGGGAGGCACTTTGGTATAAAGTGAATTTATTAGCAGACCTAGGTTTTAGTTTTACTTTTGTAACAGCCTACTACAGGTCCTTCGACAAATTACTGAATATTTCATGGCTTTGCTTTTTGTTGTTGGTAAGTCGTTTTTCAATTGTGGCTGACTCTTTGTTACTCCGTTTGGGGTTTTCTTGGCAAAGATACTGGAATGCTTTGCCATTTTCTTTTGCAGATCATTTTATAGATGAGGAAACTGAGACGAACAGGGTAAAGTGACTTGCCTAGGGTCACACAGCTAGTAAGTGTCTAAGACCATAAAGATGAGTCTTCCTGATTTCAAGTCCTCTATTTCCCCAATTCCAGGTCCTCTACCAAGTGCTCCACCTAGCTGCCCCTTACACACACACACACACACACACACACACACACACACACACACACAGAGGGGGAAGGGCAGGCAGTTGGGGTTAAGTGACTGACCCAAGGTCACATGTAAGTGTTAAAAGTGTCCGAGGTCAGCTTTGAACTCAGGTCCTCCTGACTCCAGGGCCAGTGTTCTATTCACTGCACCACCTAGCAACCCCCTCCCCCATATATATAATTTTTTTTTTTTAAGACTTAATTATACCTCTCAAAAAGTTGGACAGATCCAATGAAGATAAATAAGGAAAATAGGAAACTGAACAGACTTGAAGAAGTTAGAATTGAAAGACTTATGGTATATTTTAAATGTGTTAGAGAATATACATTTCATATATAGCATCTTTACAAAAATATGCCATTTAGTTTTGATTTTGTTATTGTTCTTGACATTTACATAATTATCATCACTTATGCCATTTTCCTGGTCTGGGTGATTTCGTTTTGTATCCTGCCTGGGGTCTGTGTTTGTTTGTATTTGGCAGCATGATGTTCGGTTATGTTCTTGTGCCATAGTTTGTATGACCATTCCCAAGTCATTTGGCATCTTAGTCTCCCTTTCTTTGTTGTCATGGAAAAGTGACACTATCTGGGATTTTTCTACCTTTGACTTTTTTGGGTTATACACTTAGCAGTAGAATCACTGGATCAGAAGTTGTTGGTATTTTCTTTTCTTTACTCTTTGTAATCTAAATTTTAAGTTGCAAATGCATTTACTGAATGGTTGGACTAGTTGAGAGTCTACCAGTAATGGGTTAGTGTGGCCATCTTTCTATAACCCTTCCAATACTGACTTTTCACATTGTTTTATCATTTTGGCTAGATTTCTGGGTGTAGGATAAAACGTTCATGTTGCTGTGATTTGCATTTCTATTATTATGAGTGATTTGGAACATTCTTTTATATGGTTAATAGTTTGCAGTTCTTTTGAAAACTTGTCTATCTTCTTTGATCATTTACTTTTAGTAACGTATTTGTTATTTACATATCTTGGCTGTTGGCCCCTTATCAGAGATAGTGCGTAGGGATATTTTCCCCAATTTCCTGCTTTCCTTTTTATCTTAGTTGCATTGATTTTGTTCATATGAAAGCCTTTAAATTTTCCAAAATAAAAATTATCTTTTATGTTTTCTAATCACCTTTTATCCCTTGTTTGGTTAAAAATTCATCCCCTACCCATAGCTATGCTTTTCTTTTAATTTTTTTTGGTAGCATACAAATTTTATTTTTGTAAACATTTATTATCTTTCCTTCCCACAGTCCTTCCTTCTAGTTGAACAATAAAAGAGAAAAATCTTGCAACAAATATGCATAGTCCAGAAGAACAGATTCTCACATTGATGTCCAAAAATGTGTGTCTTTTGTGCTAATCATTTCTCTGGCAGGACGTGGATGGCATGTTTCTTCTTCCATCCTCTAGACTTGGGGTTCATCATTCCATTCATCAGTTCTCAGGTCTTTCAGAGATGTCTTTATTTATAGTGTCACTTGTTCTCCTAGTTCTGCATCAGCTTGTGGGGAGCTTCACAATTTCCTCTGAAACTTTTTCATTTCTTAATATGCACTGATATTCTGTAACTTTTATATGCCATAATTTGTTTAGCTGTTCCTCAGTAATTGGGGATTCCCTTCATTTCTAGCTTTTGGATACTTTGGGAAGAGCTGCTATAAATATATTTGTATATATAGGTGTTTTTCCTCTTCTTTTATCTCTTTGAGATATAGGCTTAGTAACTGGGTTGAAGAATATGCACAGTTTAGTAATTTTTTTGGGATATGTTGCCATAGTGTACAAATTTTAACTGAAATTCTAACAGTTTACAGTAATAAATCTAAAAATTGTTCACTGTGAATAATTTGGATTTGTACTAGAGATATAATTATGGTTTAACATTAGGAAAACCATAAACATAATTAGCCGTATTAAAACAAAAAACACCCCCCTTCTCCCAGAGCACATCAGCAGATGTTGAAAAAACCTTTGATAAAGTTTAGCGCCAAAATACTCCATAAAATGGGATGGCACACTCTTATAATCCTGGCTACCAAGGGAGGCTGAGGCTGACGCCGAGGCTGAGGCTGAGCTGCAGTAAGGCTGAAGTCACCAAAAAGTCTGGTACAAATCTGATGAGTCCTGGGAGTGAACTGCCTCCACAAGGAAGAGGCAGACCGGTGTGGGCTGGAAGGATGGAAGAGATTAAAGCTTCAGTGCTGATTGGTATTGGGCCTTCCAGCCTCCTAGCATTCTGTAAAGCATTCGTTTATTGTCATAGGCTTACACAGAGCTTGGTAATATTGAGTTCAGCTGGTTTTGCATTTGCTTATCTGATATGTTCTGTTTGTATACTTTTCTGTTTCTTAGCTGTACCAAAAAGTTTGATGATTGCTATGATGAAGCTACCTTTATCTATTTCCACTTATATCAATCTGTGAGGTTCCTGACTTTCCTTTAGTACTCATTGTCCGGACCATTCATTTGTGTATTTAATAATTACATCACCTTGTTTTGTTATCTGACTGTACTGTGTACGTCTGTCTTTTCTCCCCAGCTGACTTATAACCTCTTTTTTTTTTTTGGAGGGCAGTTGGGGTTAAGTGACTTGCCCAAGGTCACACGGCTAGTTTTTTGTGTTAAGTGTCTGAGGCCGGATTTGAACTCAGGTACTCCTGACTCCAGGGCCGGTGCTCTATTCACTGCGCCACCTAGCTGCCCCTGACTTATAACCTCTTAAAAGAAAGGAACATTTAAAAAAAAATTGTCTCTTCTCTTTTCCATAGTACTTAAAATAGTGCTTTGCTTCTTAATATACTGAGTTAATTTCTTTTTCCATTCTTCTTCATTTCGTCGGCAGTATGTGGGAGCTCCAGTGGCCTATATCCAACAGATATTTGTGAAGTCCACCGTTTCCCCTGGGCACAAGAACTTGCTGGCAGTGGATGTGTTCCGATCACCTCTCTCCCGGGTATTCCAGCTGGTAGAAGAAATCCGAAACCATGTTCTGAAAGACAGGTATTAATGAAATAATTGAGGGTCTGGGTCCTTTTAGCAGTAGATTTGCTAACGTTGTTCCTTGCCCATTAATGTTAAGATTAAGCTCGAGTCTCTTCTCCAGATCTAATTAGGTAAGCCAGTCAGTTCATGTAAACAAAAAGAACAGTGGCCTTATAGAATTGCTTGCCTGTTGATAGATTATCTTTTCCTTTGAATTCTTGTAGCTATTAATGGCATTTGGTGTCAACTGCATCTCAAGAGCCCACGTCTGCTCACTCAGACTTCGATGCAGGCGTCTGTCAAGTGGTTGTGCTTCTCTTTGGGGGACATACAGCTTTCGGAACAATCCACAAAGAATCCTTCTAGAACAATGGTGTCAAACTCAAATAGAAACAAAGCACAACTTAACATTATCTATATTTTATTTGTTTTGTTAAATTTTGTTAATTTATTTGTTTTGTTTTGTTAAATATTTCCCAGTTACCTTTCAGTCTGGCTCTTTTGCTCTGATGACCTTGAGTTTGACACCTCTGCTGAAGACTAACTTGTGTTCTTTGTGTTGTGATTTAAAGATAATGTGCCATTTTTATAGGTTTAGAAAAGGGAACTGATTTGTTAAAAGTCTCATAAGGAAAAACAGGACTCACAAGATTATGGCATTTTCATCTGGAAAGGACCTTAGAGAGGTCATCTAGTTTAGCCTTATTTCACAGATGAAGAAGCCAATGCCCAGAGTGCAGATTTAAATTGCCCTCAAGGTCCCACAGAATAGTAGAACAAAGAGGTTAATACGAGTTCTTTTATTTCATGCCCAGTGCTCTTTCCATTGCACCATGCTGCCTCTGTCTTTGGGCTGCTTCTCCAGTTTTTGCCTTTGCTTTCAGTTTTTTAAACTAGTTGCACCATTTCTTTAACTCTGTGTCAGTCTAGTTTACAGTGTAAGCACCTTGAACAAGACAGAGCCACTGATGATATTTTTTTTACCTTGCATGATGTCTTATATGTAACATGCTTCTAATATTGCAGACCTTTGAGCTTAAACTTGTTAGAATCAATGTCTGGGTAAACAGTTTCCCATCATATCTAGATAGGGATTCAAGACAAAGAGTTATTTTGTGTTCCTTCTTACTTTCCTGTTTCCCACTTCTCTGTGGATGGGTCTTAACAGCTCTTAAAGAAATACTCTAGTATAAAATACAGTGGAAAATACTCTTATTATTTCATGTCTACTGAGATTTTCCCATTCTCTGGCTGTATTGGAATTGGGGAGAACAATATAGTGAATTATTAGGTTCTTCCATTTTGAACCCAGTGAGATTCGATAGATGTGATATCTGTGGTCCGTAATGGTTAGGGGACAGTGGCTTGTTTTGTGCTTTTTCCCTGTGTAGCTCTGGGACCAAGAGCCTGGAGGAAGTGTGCCTGCAAGTGACTGATCTCCTGCCAGGCCTAAAGAAACTTAGGAATTTGCTTCCTGAGCATGGCTGCCTCCTGTTATCACCTGGAAACTTCTGGCAGAATGATCAGGAGCGCTTTGATGCTGACCCTGATATTATCAAAACTATCTATCAACATGAACCAAAGACCCTCCAAACTTCTGCAACCCTCAAAGGTACACACAGTCTTTGTCTTGCCCTGCTTTTGCTCCCTTGTTAGGTGACTCCTTGAGCTCCACTCTCCTTTGGAATGGGTGGGATCAGTGCAGGATGTTCATACTTGGCTTTGTGTCAGACACAGCGTGGAATGACGCCTAGGTATTAATCTGTGGTGACTGGTTTACTTTTCTGTACATATCTGTAGATTTGTTGTTCGGAGTACCAGGAAAATATAGTGGGGTGAACCTATACACTAGGAAGAGGATGGTGTCTTATACTGTTACCCTGGTCTTCCAGAGTTACCATTCCAGGTAAGCCCACCCCTGCTTGGAATCCGTGGTCAGCAGGGACCAGCAGGACCACTTTTTTCAAGTAGGCAGCCACCTGTATACAGTGTCATGTCCTCTTTCATTTCTGTCACTGTACCTGAAATTTTACTCTTAACAGATGGTACAGGTAGTTCATTCTTTTGAGTTTTAAAGGTTTTTCGGTCTTAAAGAGCCCCCTATATAATACTAGGTACTGTTGGGAAGGGTAATACTAAGGTCTTATCTGCTAACAGTTTAGTGGGGATTAGCTAAAGAATTAGTTATAAGCAAGGCCTAGATAGTTACATGGGGTTGAAGGGGTGAGGAGAAAGGAACCTAAAAGGGGAGGGGAGGGAGGCATCTGAAAAATATTTGGCATACTACAGTTTTTAAGTGGGACCAGGATTCAAACTTAGTGTGTCTCTTCCCTGCCACATAAAAGAGGCCCTCACTGCACCTCTCCTCCCAGAGGCTGCCTTTGGGCAGAAGGGAACAATTGTATCCTGTTCTCTCCTCCCATCTCTATGACCAGGTATCTGAACAGCCTTCGGGCCCGACTAAAGCTGTTGCACCCTAGCCCCAACTGTAGTCTTCGGGAGGAGAATCTGGTGCATGTGCATTTCAAGGAAGAAATTGGCATTGCTGAGCTCATTCCCCTCCTCACCACCTACATCATCCTTTTTGCCTACATTTACTTCTCTACAAGTAGGTCTGAGATGGGTCTTAGGGGCTAACCTATTAATGTTAATTGGGACTATTTCTCAACTCACTTCTCAGGCCTGAGTGTTTTTATGGGCAGGGTTCTTGCTGTACCCAGGTGATGATAGAAAAAAATTATGTATGCCCATCTTTGGGTAAGTCATCACCTCTCTGCAACTTACATTTTCTCCTTCATAGTAGGGAGGGGGCTGTACTAGGGTCTTAGCATCCTTGCCGTTTTTGTCGTTTTATGAGTCTTTGAGGGTCCCTCAAACAGAGGGGTCCCTCTAAGCACTGTATTCTGGGACTTAATATAGACAGAATTGCCTCTTTGGAGAAATTTTGTCCATAGTACAGCATTCTGAGTTCACATTTAAAAATGACTTACCCTTTCCATTCACCTGATTGGTAAATTTATTTCACCTGTGCCCCTTGGGTTCTTTCTCTACATTAAAGCAAAGGGGCCTTGCAGTGGGGGCATCTTAGCTAGTCAAGTAGAAGGGGAAAACTGTAGAGAGAATGGAAAAAAGGTGTAAAGTTATGTGTTTTCCTTTTGATGAGGGGGCCTCTCCCCCTGTATCCTCTCCTTTTTAGGGAAGATAGATATGGTGAAATCGAAATGGGGATTGGCACTAGCGGCAGTGGTGACTGTCCTCAGCTCTCTGCTAATGTCTGTGGGACTTTGTACACTGTTTGGCTTGACACCAACTCTCAACGGCGGGTAAGTCCCATGGTCTAGGCTGGCCTGCTTAGCCTGAAATGGTGCAGTAATCACCTCACCACACTGTCTGCCCTGCTTCTTTTGAGGCTTCTATGGTCTCTTCATGTTTAATTTTGTAACATGAGGCTGAAATTTTTTCTCAGAGATAAAATTACTCATTTGATATAGCTATGTACTTTAACTCCTAATTTTAAAACCATTTAAAAATTCTAACCTACAAATCAAGTAATTTTTTAAGAGCAAGTTTGTTTGTTTTTTTAGGAAAATAACTGCCTGGTTACAATATATTAGTTTTTTTTCCTCACTAATCTTTAACTTTGATTTTATCAATTTGCTTTGAATCTCAGTGTGAAATCAAAGCCCTTCGCACTGGTTTGTCCTAAAATTTCAGGCTTATTTATTGTCAAAATATCCCAAACTGATGCTTCTTGCTTAAAATTCAGTATTAGTCTTTTTACTCCATGTCTTAGCTATTCAGGATCCTCAGGAAAATTCCTAGTTGGTTTTTGTTGTTGTTGTTGTTAATTTGTTTTGTTTTTTCCAGCCCCCTCTTCTGGGCTTGTGTTTTCTTTCTCCCAGTGTGGCTGGAAAGAGAACTGTAATAATACAGTGACATACAGCAGAAGAGTGAAACCTGAGCTCCAGCCACTCAAATACACACATTTTATAACCAGAAAGAATTTTCTTTTTGATCTCATTATTCTTAGTTTCTCCAATCTCTTTGCCTTGCTTGGAAAGGGAGTGTTTCCTGCTGGAAAGTGTTGGGTTTGAATTCTGCTCTGATACGCTTCATATAGGGAAGCTCTAGTTTCTTCATGATATTTTCAGCATTGTTGTAAGGATCAAATCAGATGATGCATAAAATGCTTGGCAAATTTTTTTTAAGCTCTATAAATGCCAGGTGGTTGTATTAGTACTGTAACTCATCCAGAGCTTCTATTTAGGTATAATTTGATTTTTTTCATAAAATATAGAGACTCTCATTATCCAAATCTCCAAGGATTCAGTTTTGTTTTGGTCTGGACCTGTGATTCCATTGGTGTAGGGAGCATTGATTAAAGAATCTCCCTATACCAATGCAGATCAGATTGAGTGCCTGCCCAGTCAGTGTATGTCAGGGGGATGAATTTGAAGGTAGGTCTGTCTTTCTGACTTCATGGTTGCTATGCCACCCCTCCGTCCCCTCCCCAAGAGACTGGTAAGGCAAGTAGAAAATAATTTTAATAAGAAAATATTCATTAATGAATTGAAAATTTCTAAAGATAGTCCCCACCTAATCATTCCAACCCATTTAACAATAGCATCTATCCCTGGTAAGCCAATGTTGTTGTCAGTCAGTCTCCTATAGTCTTATTGTTCCCTCTGTCTTGATTTCAGTAGAATTATTTGAATAGTGAAGGATTAAGCAAGATCCTTGTGAAAATTGATGAGGTCCTCAAATCTTCTTGACCGTTTTTGTCAGTGACTCTTTTTTATAATCATTCTGTGAAAGCTAAAAGGGAGGTACAGAATATAAAATATAGCACTTGATTCATTCTAGGAATTATCTTATTTGTAACAATATATAACCAAAATGTTGTTAAATGTAGTCAAATAAGCTTAATTTTCATGAGTTTTAGTTTCACTGTTCAACAAGATAAAATCCCAATAAAATCTTTTCCTCTGCTATTTACTATAAAATGTTGATCTCCATTTTGTGTTGGTCTCCCCTTTAAAAAGCCATTTTCTGGTTTCAGATATACTTGGATAATGGAGGTCTCACTTACTTTTCTAGAATTCTGTTACTGCTGATAGTGTTTAGAGTAACCCAAAAATCTTCTTTCAGACCTTTTTTTCCTTACAGAGTCAGGATCCCTTAGTCAGGTCAAACATTTTGAACAGCAAATGTGAATAAAAATTTCAAGCAGACACTTAAAGTGTTTTCATCAGACCACTCTCCATTAGATAAGACTTGAACCAAACCTCCTCTTGTAAAATCTAAGACTAGTGATGGCAAGTAGGTGCGTGTAAATGAGATTGCTGATCATGACAGCTCATTTTGTGTTAATTCTACCCTACTTTGTTAGAGAGGTTTGTTCATTTGATCTATGGAAAGAACTCTTGTTACTATCTCAGCGATAGGAATGTATTCAGTGATATTCACAGTAGTTGTTCATTTTATTTCAAGGCAGTAGGGATCCCTTTTTTGACCTGGTATCTTTTGCTTTCCTCAGAGAGATTTTTCCCTATCTGGTGGTGGTAATTGGACTGGAGAATGTGCTAGTTCTCACAAAGTCAGTTGTATCTACTCCAGTAGACCTTGAAGTGAAGCTGCGGATTGCCCAAGGTAACAGGGTTGAGGAATGTTGTGTATTTGAACTGTGGGAAAGAACCTACAGTTTGATGATGAAGTCCTTGAATAGGGAAGGGAAAAGGCAGTGGGGGTTTACCAGAGCACACATTGGTCATTGGTGCTGTATTCTGGGAGAAGCCCTTTTCTGAGAACTTCTCGCCCTCCATCCCACCCCTTCAGCAGAAGGCATTCTTCCCTGTTCCCTCTTTACCTTTCTGTCCCCTTTCTTTGCTAGGAATGAGTTGGGGAAGTATGGAAACATCCAGTCACGGCAATGGGGCAGTGGTTGTGATGGGATTTTACATTTATAGAGCTGTGAGATTTGGGGTGAATTCTTTCACCTGAGCCTCAGTTTTCTCAGCTGTGGGATGAGGATAGTATTGCTTTCATTATTTTCCCAGAACCAAGTAATAGATTTTATATTACATTGCTTTGAAACTGAAACACATGAATTGCTAGGTATAAAAATTCCAGGAATTAAGGGTGGAAACTAAGGTATAGAGGTAATGATGTGACCTGGGTATAGTTACAGTTAGACCTTGCAGCCCCCTATCCCCTAATCTGTTCTGCTTCACTGCTTTGTATATATTGTCTGTAGGCTTAAGCAACGAGAGTTGGTCTATCATGAAGAACATGGCCACAGAACTGGGCATCATCCTCATTGGATATTTCACCCTGGTTCCTGCTATTCAGGTAGGGGCTTGTGTTTGCCCCAGCACCCTGGCTCCTACAGTGTGGTGCAGCCTAGTGCATCTGTTTGTCATCTCTGCCCTCAGCACTGAGCCTTTTGAAAGAGTTCCAGCTCTCTTGCCTGTTCTTTACTCTGTGAAGAAAGTTACAGAGGAGCTAGAACCTGGCATAACTGGCTCACACTGTCACAGTATGCCTTGTGTGGAATTAGGCCATTGAGTTTTGAAGGCCAGGAAGTTCCAAGGCAAAGTGGGGGCCTGAGGCCTGTCTTGCCCTAGCCTGCTTTCTGAACTGCTGGAGGGTGACAAAACTGCCTTATTTCAAGGAAGACTCCCCTTTGAGCTCTTTTTGTAGCCCCACTGCTCAGCACAATGCCTGGCACGCAGCAGGTACTTGATAAATGTTCACTGGTTTATTGAACTGGAAATCTGAACTAGGGATGGAAGGAGAGGACAGATTTCAGGGAGTTTGGGAGAAAGACCCTCTGTAAGGTTTGTCATAACCTGCTTATCATTTGTTGCTTCATCCCCAGGAATTCTGTCTCTTTGCCGTGGTGGGCCTTGTCTCTGACTTCTTTCTGCAGATGCTCTTCTTTACCACTGTTCTGTCTATTGACATTCGTCGAATGGAGGTAGGAGAGAGGACTGATTTCTATTCTGCCCCCTCCCCCTTAATTTTCATGGTGGGGTCAGGGTCCCTATGGTCCATGAAGCTCATTTTCTAAATTTTATAATCTTATAAGACATTTAGGCCTGTTGACACTGGAAAACGTGTGTGTGTGGCTGGCTGGGCGTTGGTGTTGGCTGAGGGTGTTGAGGATGGAGGGCTGTACCTCAAAAAGAAAGGAGCAAGATCCTGAACTCGAATCTCATCTTTACCTGCAGCTCGCTGATCTAAATAAGCGATTGCCCCCAGAAGTCTGCCTGCACCCAGCAAAGCCTACAGGCCGGGGCCACCGCTATGAGCGGCAGTTGCCTGTGCGACCTTCGACGCCACACACGATCACCCTGCAGCCATCGTCCTTTAGAAATCTGCGCCTCCCCAAGAGGCTACGTGTCATCTATTTCTTGGCCCGGACCCGGCTAGCCCAGAGACTGATCATGGTATCCCTGCCCCATCCCCTGGTTATTTTCCCCTATGTCTAAGATAGAGAAGCTTCATCTTGACCTGCTAAAGTACCAAAGGTCCTCTGATTTCTTCCTCTGTAGCTCACTCTTTGGGGGTGGGGTGCGGCAGGGTAGGTGATGAGCTGCTATTCACCATGCTCTGCTATCAGTGGAGTGTGCCCCTTTAAGGCTGGCTCCATGATCCAGGAAAAGACGAAGGGAAGATTTGGAAAATAGCAGCAATGGAGTCATTGTTTTCTTATCTCTTCTGGTCCAGGATGTCTGTTGTCTTCAGGTACATAGGAGATCTCATGAGGAGACCATAAAATACCATAGCTCCTTCTGGCTGCTGGAGGCAGAGTGAGACTGGCTAGTTGTAGCTAGCATGGGAAGCTGTTACAGCATTAAAAGAAATAAGGAGAGGAGGAAAGAGTGAGTTTGCTAGTGGTATGAGAGATTCCATCTTCAGCTGGGTGACCGTCAGCTGACCAGTGTGACAACAGTTTTGACCTTGAGACTTGGTTCCCAAAGGACATTTTCTTGGAAATGGGTCTTTGGGTCTTAGTCTAGTGGAGACTGATGTCATTTGTTCTCTGAAGTAGACTGAAGGATTTCAGCCTTTTGATTTTCAGCAATGGGAAAAGCAGTGATTCTAGGCCATGTTGAGTATGGCGGGGTACAGATGAAAGATGTCAAGGGAACTTGAAGCTGGAAGAAATAGTCAACATCAAGCCTGGTGAACATCCCATTTTAGTATGACTCAGGTCCTGGGCATTTTAGGTGGCATTTGGGGTGAGCTGAATGTCAGTTCACATAGTACATTACCTAAGAGGTGTCCCCTCCCCCTCAACTCATCAGCAAAATTTACAGGATGAAAATATTTCAAGGCATTAGTGTGAATTTATTAATCCTATCCCTGCTTCTTACAGGTTGGCACAGTGATCTGGATTGGTATCCTGGTATATACAGACCCTGCTGGGCTGCGCACTTACTTAACAGCCCAGGTGACAGAACAGAGCCCCTTGGGGGAAGCAGGACTGCCTCCAATGCCTGTGCCAGGTGGCGTGTTGCCCGCAGGTGACCCCAAGAGTACCTTCTCCATCTTCCCACCGGATGCTTCTAAGCTAGTAGAGAATCAGACATTACCTTGGGAATCCCCTGATGTTCAGGAGCCCCAGGACCATCTGGAGGGGGCTCCTCACAGCAGCCTGCTGGACATAGGCCCTGCCCCAGAGGTGACATGGGGACCAGAAGACGAAGAGCTCTGGAGGAAACTTTCCTTTCGCCATTGGCCATCCCTTTTCAGTTACTACAATATCACTCTTGCTAAGAAGTGAGTGTCGCAGAAGAGGAGAGGTAGGGGGTACAGGAAACCTTGTTCTGGCAAGATCAGGGCATAGATTCTGCTGCCCTTGGAACAGGGTTCATTTGAGCAAGTGGCTTCTTTTGATAAGTATTACTAAAATCCCAAGAGAGGTACATAGACTGTGGGCGCTTGGAAAAGACGGGGAAGAAGTTCAGGACTTTTTCCCAGCCCCCTTGCGCCTAAGCTAAGATTGCCTGCCTCTAAATGAGAGTTGGCTATGAGACCTTGCCTCCTCCTAACATCAGGGCACTGGGCTGTCTGTCCTTGGTGGAGGTAGCCAAGGAAGGCCTTTTCTCTGGCCTCATCAGCTTCCTGCTCTGCTTCCTCACAGGTACATCAGCCTACTCCCAGTGATTCCTGTCACCCTCTACTTGAACCCACAAGAGGTTCAGCACCAACAAGAGGCTCAACATTACTGGCCCCTCCAGCCCTCAAGCTCTGGAACTGCCCAGGGGGAGGGCCAGGGGAAGGCATTTGAAGGTCCTAGTAGGACCCAGGTCCATGGAGATGTCACTCTCTACAAGTAAGGGCCGCCACCTCCAGCTGCCCTGGGGTCATTAGCTGGACTAGAACTATCAAGAGGGTTAGAGAAGTGTGAGAAATTGGTTATGTGATCATACCTTGTCTAGCAGAGGCAGGAAACCTGCAGCCTCAAGGCCATGCGTGGCCCTCTAGATCCTCAAGTGCAGCCAAAAGGATTTGTTCTGTGAAGTCTAGATTCAGACGACGGGCTATACTTGAGGACCCAGAGTGCCACGCGTGGCTTCCCCACCCCTGGTGTAGGCTGCACCGAACCACTAGTTTCCCATCCTCCTTCTACCTCATTTGGGTTTCTAGGCTAATTGGGATGTGGGGAGTGTGTGATTCCTAGGGGTGGCTATTGGGTTGAATTCAGTTCATCCCACTGAGCATCATCACATCTTGTGCCCGCAGGGTAGCTGCATTAGGCCTGGCTTCTGGCATCTTGTTGGTGCTTTTGCTCTTCTGCCTCTATCGAGTGCTCTGCCCCAAGAACTATGGACAGCATGGTTCCTCCCATGGCCGTCGGAAGCGTGGGGATCTGCCCTGTGATGACTATGGATACTCCCCACCTGAGACAGAGATCATTCCTCTTGTCCTTCGAGGGCATCTCATGGTAAGAATTGGGAATGAGCTGGTTCTGTTCCCTGCAGAGACTCCTTCCTGATTCTTCTGTGCTTCTTGTTTGCCCTCTGCCTCCCCCCCTCCCATGAAGCAGGAGGACAGCCAGGGATCTTTAGATCCCATCCCAGGTCACTTGGTGATGGGCCAGGAGCTGGCCATGTATCCCTGCCCTTGGTGAGCTGGATTCTCTTCTCACCTTTCAGGACATTGAATGCCTGGCAAGTGACGGGATGCTCTTGGTGAGCTGCTGCCTTGTAGGACAGATCCGGGTATGGGATGCACAGACGGGGGATTGCCTCACCCTGATCCCCAAGCAAGGGTATGATTCCTTCCCTTATCCCTTCTTCCTGGCTTCAAAGGCTAGTTCCTTCCTTCACCTGCTACTCACCTCTAAACATTGGCAGGAAATCCTTTTCCTTCTAACCCCTCTTCCATCCCCAAACATATTCCTGTCCTAGCACCTTCCTTTCTCTGCTTACTAGGCTTCGAAGGGATAGCGGTGGTGTGTTTGATTCCCAAGAGAGCTGGGAGCAGCTATCGGATGGGGGAAAAGGAAGCCCTGAGGAACTTGGAGACAACCCCCAGCTGCGGCGCCTTCTGGGTGCCCCCCAGCCTCCACTCTTTGGTGACCAGCCTGACCTGACCTGCCTCATTGACACCAACTTTTCTGAGCAGCCCCAACCCCCACCTTTAGAGCCTTCCCAGCCTGAGCCAAGGCACCGGGCTGGCTGTAGACGACCCCATGACCCCCCTGGCTATGATTTCAGCCGACTGGTGCAGCGAGTTTACCAGGAGGAGGGGCTGAGCCCTGTCCCCTTACCAGCCCTAGGACCCCCTTCCCCAGTTCCTTCATTCCATGGCCCTGAGGATGAAGCCTGCTCACATCTCGAGAAGGGGTCACCCATCCCCACTTGGACTCCCGACACAGAAAGCTCTGTCTGGAGCCTGGACCTGCAGGGGAACCTCATCGTGGCTGGGCGCAGCAATGGCAGGCTGGAGGTGGGGAGGTTAGGCGGGGAGTTGAGGACAGGGTAGGGACATTGTGTTTTGATGAGTGAGCCTTGAGGACAGAGGGCCTAACTTTGGCTTTCTTGACTTATTCCCGAGTGGGCTTAGTTGGGGTGGGGGCCAGAAATTTCCATCTCATTTCACTGATGGGAAAATAGAGGAGGGATAGGAGCCAGGACCCAGGGTCCCCAGCCAATAGCACTAGGCAGAAAATCAGGGATTGCAGATTGGCTCAATTTAAACCTAGCCCCTTCCATTAAAGGAGGGCACATGCTGCTCTTCCCCATGACCATTCCCATGGTGGGTGGGAGGGAAGATCTTAAGTCTGTCCTTTTAGGCCTAGAAGTCAGGTGGGGCTGCCTCCACCTGAACAGGGCCCTCACAACCTCTGGGGTTACAGGTATGGGACGCCATCGAGGGCACCCTTCGCTGCAGCAATGAGGAGGTCTCCTCAGGCATCACTGCCCTTGTGTTCCTGAACAAGAGGTGAGGATGTTTCCTGGGTCAGGATGGCTCTAGGGCTCCTCTGCAGAAGGGGCATCTGGGTCAAAGGTGCAACAGAGAGCACTGTGGGTCTTAACCCAGTAGACACTTTAAAGGTCTTTTGAGAGGAAAAAGGAGAGTTTGAGGGAGGATGGGATAGATAGGGACCTGGGTCAAAGTTTTCTCAGCTGTAAAGTAAGAGGGTTGAACAGGAGGGCCTAGGGTCCCTTGCAGCTCTCATCCTTGGTCTTACAAGTGCCTGGGGGCAAGGTTTGAACACACTTTCCCCAGTTACTTTTGTGACCTCTCCCTGGGCCTTTTATCCAGCTTATAGTATGTATATCCCACGCCCCTTTCACTCCTAAAAGCCACAGTTATGACTATTCTGTTCCAGGATTGTGGCTGCCCGGCTCAATGGGTCCCTTGATTTCTTCTCCTTAGAGACTCACACGTTCCTCAGCCATTTGCAGTTTCGAGGTAAAGAGGGGATGACAGGATGGGTCGAGAGAAGATTCCATGGAAAGTGGAGACTGATTTATAGCAGCTTTCCCACCCTGAGCTCCCTGGAGGTGGAGGGAATAGGAGGGGGGCAAGATGGGAACTGGGTTAACTCTCCTGCCGGTGTTAGTGGGTATGGGAAAAGATGACTTCCTTTCTACTTGGGCTTTCTGTTCACTTTGAGCTGGTTTTCCCCAGGGACTCCAGGCCGGGGCAGTGCCCCTTCATCCCCCGTGTACAGCAGCAGTGATACTGTTGTATGCCACCTCACCCACACAGTGTCCTGTGCCCACCAGAAACCCATAACTGCCCTAAAGGCTGCTGCTGGTCGTGTTGTGACTGGGAGCCAGGACCACACTCTGAGAGTGAGTATCCTTTGGAAGCTTGGGCAGCCTTGGGGAGGAAGCAAGATCAGAGAGAACGAAGACCCGTTAACCTTATTTCTCAGCTGAAAGTGGTGAAATCTCTATTGGAGTCACTGAACGACAAGTTAGAATTGTCTTCTTTTCAGATATGAATGGGTGGGGAGGAATAAGAATCAGGATGGGAGTCAGAGCTCTAATGTGCCTCATGTCTCAGGTGTACAGGCTGGAGGACTCGTGCTGCCTCTTCACCCTGCAGGGCCACTCAGGGGCCATTACAGCTGTGTACATTGACCAGGTGAGATCCAGTAGGAGCTTGTAGCAGGGAGCTAAGACAGGGCCAAGAAGAGCCTTAGGGGGGAGGATGGAATGGACCGTAGCCACATTTTACTGACTGCACATGATTCCATGCGTGGGTGAGGCTGCCCCATTAAGGCCACGCTAACCCTATTCTTGAAATTTCTGAGTCTTCCCTGATCTTCATTTAGATTTTAGTGGAGATGAGTTTCTTATCAAGCTCTGAGACCCTCTGGTAACTGTTTTTCCATCTCCCTTCTCTCAGACAATGGTGCTGGCCAGTGGGGGGCAGGATGGTGCCATCTGCCTTTGGGATGTTCTGACAGGTAGTCGAGTAAGCCATATGTTTGCACACCGTGGGGATGTAACCTCTCTCACCTGTACCACCTCCTGCATCATCAGCAGTGGCCTAGATGACCTCATTAGCATCTGGGACCGAAGCACTGGCATCAAACTCTACTCAATTCAGCAGGTGAGGAGAGAAAAAAGGAGGGAGGGAGGGGATGGTGCTTTTATCTTGCCCCTCTCCCACTCTAAAGGTAAATGGGTTATAAAGACTCAAGGCCCTAGATTGGGTGGGACAGGAAAGTACTGCAGTATCTGTAACACTTGTTCCCCTCAACTTCTCTAGGACATGGGGTGTGGGGCCAGCCTGGGTGTCATCTCAGACAACTTGCTGGTTACTGGAGGCCAAGGATGTGTCTCCTTCTGGGATCTAAACTATGGGGACCTGCTGCAGACTGTGTACCTGGGCAAAAGCAGTGAGGCACAGCCAGCCCGCCAGATCCTTGTGCTGGACAACGCGGCCATTGTCTGCAACTTTGGCAGTGAGCTGAGCCTGGTATATGTGCCCTCCGTGTTGGAGAAGTTGGACTGAACCAGGGTTAATACTGGGCCTGAGCACCCTCTCCAGAGTCTTCATAACAGGCCTGGACTGGAGGTGACCCAACAGTGGTGACCAGGCTTGGAGCAGGAGGGGAATTGTCCACCTTTCTGGTGGTTGGGGAGGACAGCTGTTGGTAAGCTCCTATCCCACTAAGGGCACTGTGTGTCCTACTAATTGGTGGACCCTGTGCTAGGCGTAGGGACTGTTCCTTCTGCCTGGCATCTCTGGCTCTCCCTTTCCCCATCAGTGGGACCAAAGCTGTAGTACCTGAGGGTTAAGGAGAGAATAGGGTTGGCTGGGTTTGCCCTTGGAACTTTTCAGTGTCTTCCTATCTTGCCAGTTCCCTCTCTTAAATAAACTTTTTTAAATCATGTAATATATAATCACCATGAGCTACCTCCATCTATGCCCTGTAAGGGTACAAAATTATGTTTCTGTTACTACTTTTCTTTCCCTATGCCCACCTTGAAGAAAATATATGGTGTGGTGGGTAGCATTATTAATAGATCCATTAAGGTGGCTAGACTTAGCACAGGAGCTGTTTGGTGTGGCATTCACACTTCTGAAGAGAGAAAAAAAGCTTATGTTGCTTTAGTCAACCATAAAACTGCCTTCTGCAGGGAGTTTGAATAGTGTGGTTATACTGGAGGGAAAAAAGGTAGATTCTGTGAGTGTGGCTGTAAAACTGACCCTCTTAACTAGAAGAAGGTAGAGGGAGGAATAGGAGTCGTCTTGATGGAGTTCAGGTGTCTTATGGGCAATAATGACAGGTCCCAGAATGGTTAAAAAGTGCTTTGAAGAAGATGCTTCTTTCACCTCACCAAGGCAGGTACTCTCCCCGTTTCCCATGCTGTAGTAACTAATTAAGCTTTGTTACTTGTGCTAAAAGAGGCGGTTGTGAAAATTCATATGGGCCCTGGCCTATGGACTCTGCTCCTTAGTTGCCATCTATAATCCCTCAAGGCTAACAGAGTATTGGTCCCAAACCAGCTAGTCCTGAAAAGCAAATCCCTGACAAAGCTATGGATAAGAACTTGGCTTTGTACCAGAGGTGTATGACTAGACAGTTTTTTAAGGAAGAATATTCACCAGATTCCAACTCCTAAAATGCCTTCTCCCCAAGTTACGTAACAGTGAGGAGTATGTAGGAAAGTACAGAGAATGGCTTGACAAGGTCTGTCCACGCTAATAATCTCCCAACATCAAGCCCTGTGCTGCTGCTGGACTGAGCTGAGTGTGATGGAAAAACACAATTTAAATGTCAGTGGCCTCTCTACCACTTAACTCCGGAAGTGGCCTCGGGCACTTCCCACATAAAATGAGTACGCCTGTAAAACTTCACAAGGAGACTATCAAGGGCAGAGGAAAGAAGGGAAACAAGAAGTCACTGCATATAGGTTGGTTTATTTTAGTAGCAAAGAGCTGGAAAAAAAAAAAAAGTCAGGTCCCAAGTAAGAGAATGGCTGCTGTGTTCATGGTCTGCCCCTAAGAATCAGGTCCAGTTAGTGAAGGGCAGGAGTCAGATGCAGAAATGGCCATCCTAGGAGGAGGACTTCCACTAGACCAGGGCTAAAGGCAACAAGAATTGTTGGGGAGGGGTGGGGTTTGACTTCTCCCCAGAGTTGTTCTTCCAGTTGGTGAATGTTCCTCCTCTACCCTGGCCCCTCGGCAAACCTCCAGTTCCTTTTCTCCTTGGGGGCCCCAAGGGAGGGGTAGGAAGTATTTTCCTGCTCCAGAAGAGAAGCAGCTCAGATTTTGGATTAGGGACTCAGCAGGTTAAAGGAAAACATGTAGTGTAGGGAGTTAGAAGCCACTGGCTATCCATGCCTCTAGGTCCAATTCATGTCTTATTTAGGGTCCAGAGTGGGTCCAAAAGGCTGAGAGGATCATCACTTGGGCCAGTGCCCCGCAGTCCTTGCCCATTGTGAGCCTGCAGGAAGCTCTGCTTGTTCATGCGTTGCTTCCCCCTCAAGGAGCTGTCCAGAGAGAAGGCCTCAGGAGTCAGGGAAGCCAATAGTTCTAGAGAAGAGGTGGAAGGTCCAGGACTAGGTGCTACGGGTTGCGGGCTCTCCTCCTTAGGCTCAGAAATTTCTGGTTGAGGGGAGGAAGGAGGAGAAGGAGAAGGTGGATTTGTGAGCTCCAGGAGGTTTGGTGTGGTGGGACTAAGAGGCTCAGCAGGACTAGGAAAGGCCAGAGGAGGGGCTTCCTGCCCGCCTACTTGGGGTCGGATGCTAAGCTTGGCGATGGTAGCTTGGATGGAGCTTATCGGCATGTCTGCACCTAGCACCAGGTCCTGTGGGTCCTGTGGCAGATATGCCTGAGGAAAGAGAAGAGACTCAGGAGTACCTTCCATCCTGTCCTCCCCCTTTCCTGCCCTCCCTACCCCCCAGCATCCCTCTACCTTCTGGGCCACGCTGGAGTTAGCAAGGGGTCTGCAGGCAGAAGGGGGTGCCACCCCGTGCCGCTGGAGCACCTGTTCTACGTGTCTCAACACTGCTTCATGACAAAATCGGAGATGCAGCTGACAAGAGAATGAGGACCTCAGTTCAAGGGATCACCTTCAACTCAGCAGCCTGGCCCACCCTCCTCTTCTTTATCCTCTACCTTCTCCTGTAACATGTGCTTCCGTTGTTGCCGCATCTGCCGGACCAGCTGCGTCAGGGCAGGAATCCCGTTGCCAGCTTCTACTTCCTGCACAGCGGCATACAGCAGCGCAAAGGCTCCAGTGCGGCCTACCCCAGAACTGTAGAGCAGGAAAAGGGAGGAGGGGTGTGCATGAGCAAGGCCCTTAGGAGTTGCCCAGACCCCCTGGCAACCACTCTGGCAGTACCTGCAGTGCACCACAATGGGTGTGTGCAGAGGCCGCTGATGCAGGTAGTGGGTGTGCACCTCGTGGATGAAGCGAAGCAGGTTCCCTGGGCTGTCTGGGAGGCCCCTGAAAAGGGAAGAAGAGAAATCAGTGGGGCACCTAGGACCAGGACAAGGGTAGGGGCTGTAGTGACCTGAGTAGTTCAGTCTCTTCTGAGAGCCCTGAGAAAGCTCAGGCTTGTATCAGCCCCACCTCTTCCCCGCCCCCTCCCACCAGTTTAAACGCACAGCTCTGGCCAAGTGGGGAAATGCAGGTGTACGAGAGAGCGTTTGAGGCTTTGGTCTCTGAACTGCAGGCTCAGCACACGCTCCACGTGGGTGTCTGTGGTCCGGACGCTGCTCAGCACCAGGCTTAGAGGGCCCTGGACCAGAGGCTGGCCCCTCTCCGTGGGGAAATACTTGGCTACTTTCTGCTATAGGACAGAAAGACAGAGGAGGGAGTTGTCAAAGAAGCTGACTTGGGGCCATAGCAGAAAGGTCAAGGGCTCTTAACCTAGCACCTATAAATTTGTTGTAAAAAATATTTTGATTAAATATATTTCAATATAATTGGTCTCTTTTGCAATCTCTGTATTTACACTTCTAAAATTATTGTTGGGGAGAAATGTTAAAAAATGTTAAGCCTGGAGTGAAAGGGATTGACTCCCTGACCAATGAGAGGGTGCTAAGGCAGAAAGATCACTACATTTTGGACAAGACTTGTGTTCAAATTCCAGTTCTGCTCTTTGCCCTAAAAGGTTACAGACACAACTCAGTTCTACTGTTCCCTCTGTAAAGGCAAAATTCTCCCAGTGACTGTCCACCTCCTTTCCTCACCTTTTCCATCTCTGCCTCTGAAACCAACATAACAATGACGGACACCTTCTGTTCGTGCACCATGAGCCAGAAGTCAGCCGCAGTGCCAGGCAGAGGAGCCTGGGTGGCTATCAGAGGAGGGCAGTATGATGAGAGTCCTTCCACTCGGCTGGCATTGATGTAGTCATCCTTGCCTGAACGAAGAACTACCCGATTACTGTCATAGGGCATGATGTCCTGGTGCCGGTTTTTGAGAGAATAGCAGCGAGCAATGGCAATGGAGCGGCCACGGGCATCCCGTTCCTGGGCTTCCTGCAGCTCACGCCAGACTCCGTCTAGGGCCCCTGCCCCTCCACTCAGCAGCCCTCTGAAGGCCTCCAGCTCCTCCTGCAGTTGTTGGAGCCTCTGTGGCTGCTCATAAGGGTCACACTCAATCAGCCGTAGGGCTTGGGGCCGCTGGCCCTCTGTGGCATCTGCTTTGGTGGGCTGGAGCAAAGGATGGCCTCCACCAGGGGGTTGGGATCCCCCATGCTGGCTCTCAGGGCTGGATGAGAGCAGATCGGCCGTGGACGAGTTGCAGCGTTGGAATGGCGGTGGCTCTGCCTGGGAAGGGTGTGGTGTGGTAGGGCCAGGCCCTGGGGATGGGGCTGGTGAAGGCACAGGGTGAGGGCTTGGAGAAGGTTGGCTGGAGGGTGGGGGGCCCCGGAGGGGTAATGGGGTGCCAGGTGGCAATTGAGTAGGGAGTGAGGGGGCCTGGGGACCCTGGGGTCTAGAAGCTGGGGCTGGACAATAGGGTATGGCTGAAGTGCCTGGGGGAAGGGGCTGAACTCCAGGGAGTGGAGTATGGGGAGGCTGAGGTGGGGCTGGAGTGGGGAAAGGCAAGGCTCCAGAATGGGGGGGTAAGGGATCCTGAGAAGGAAGAGGGTAAAGATGGGTACGCAAAGGTGGTGGAAGCTGCCCCAAGACAGCAGGCTGGGTCACAAAAGGAAAAGGTGGCTGCTGGGCAGTGGAAGCAGGGACCCTTGTCTGAGGAGGGAAGATGGGTGGGTGCTGGATTGGGGCTGGGGGTCTAGGCTGAGGTACAAAGGGCACTTGGGAGGCATAGGGTTGGGGCCGAGGCTGCAACTCACCATGGGGAGCTTGGGGGAAAGGAAGCTGGGCTGAGGAGGGGGTGAAAGGTTGGCAAACTCCTACAGGGTAAGGATAAGATACTGTAGGGACTCCTTGCTGGGAGGCAGAGTAGCAGGGCCTGGTGGGGGCTGGGCTTGGGCTAGGCCCAGGTCGGGGAGCTGTGTAGCTAGAGATGGGGGCCTGAATGCTGTCTACTGTGGTAGTGGCAGGACGGATCCCTGGAGCCAGCTCAGGACTGATAAATCGAGGAGGGGGAGCCGTGGGGACACCCCCACTGGATCCAGGAGGCCCTAGTGTGTAGCGGCTGCTCACTACCCTGTGTTGAGGAGATGAGCCAGGAATTAAGCCGGGATCTGGAGTGTAAGTGGGAGCTGGATAGAGGCGGGGCCCTGGAGCCAAGCCTGGCAGGGGCAATCCTGTAGGCTGAGGGGCTGTGGGTTGTAGTAAAGGTGGAGGCCCAGAGTAGGTACCTGGGGGAAAGGGACTGGGACCTTGGCTAGGAATATAATGGGACCCAGGAACAGTAAAATGTCCTGGGGGGAAAGGCATAACAGCTCCAGCTCCCAAAAAGGCATCATTGGGGAGGGCTCCAGTGGGAAAGGCAGTCAGGTGGGTGGCCAGCATGTCAGGAGGCAAGCTTCGCAGCTCCTCGGGCAGATCCCCAGGCTCTATGGCTTCTCCCTCTTCCTTTCGGGGTAGTAGTGGCTTCGGGGCCGTAGGTCGGGGTGGAGGTTTCTTTTTCAGTTCCCTAAGAAGTCAGTCCAGAACCCTCATCAGTCCCCCTATTACTCTCCCCTCCCCCTCACTCCATTTGATCTCTAAGACTAGGACAGACTTCTGGCCCAGCTTTACCTGCTGAGGAGCTGCTGGAAGGCAGCTTCTCGGGCCTGGCATGCAGCCTTAGCCCGTTCCAGCAGAGCAGCCACCTTGCTCTCCAGATCAGCATAGAAATCCTTTCCCTCCTGGGACTTCTTCATTAAATCCTCATAGGCTTCATAGGACGCCACCAAAGTCTGCAGTGTGGAGTTCCACCTGGAGCAGAGACAAAGTTGAACCCAGCATCTTGCATCACCCCCTTGTAACATGGGCTGGAAAAATGTGAAAAGTCCTCAGGAAGCCCTGGGGCTGGAGGGGAGCTACGGAAGAGGAGGCCAGGGTACTGACTTGTGCTCCAGCTCTGTGAGCACTCGGCGAACAGCTGCATACTGCACATTGGCCTCTGTCAGCGCCTTGAGGATGTTCTCCTGGGCAGCCAGGTTCTGGTCTAGGTACACACGGAGCTGGTCATACTTCTTGAGCTGTTCTTCAAAGAGCTTCTGAGGGGGGAAAAGAAGAGGAGTGAGACCCAGGAGACCTGCTCTCCAAGCAGGACCAGGGCTGGCTGCCCAACAGGCCTCCTCCATCCCAACCCTCAGGTCCAGTACAGTTTTTCCCACATTCTTATCTAAGGCAGAGAGAAGCCCCCTAAGCAGACCTTCCCCTCCCTCCCCCCCAGGACGCCACCTTCATCTCTGAGCGGTCTGTGGTGACGAGGGAAGTGGTTATGTCATCCTTCTGGATCAGCTCTCGCAGCTGATGCTCCAAGGACAGGCGTTGGTCCCTCATTTCCTGCACCTTGGCCAGAATACGCTTAAGGTTCTGCAGCACAGCCTTGTCATCTGGGAAGAGGTCAAGGGCAGTGCTCCTTCAGACTCCAGTGCAGTGGCCTCAGGGGGAGGACCACGAGGGTGAGCAGGGTCTTTCTGCTTACCAGAGGTGAGGGCCGGAGAGGGTAGGGCAGCGCGCACTTGGTCCAGCGGCCCACTCAGCAGACGTAAATTGCTGATGTGCAGGTTCATGGCGCGATGCAGCTCACTGTTGGTGAAGGAGGCCTTCTCGTGCACTTCCATGTACTTCGCCCACTCTCGGCTTACCTCAGCAAGCCCCCCTGCAGGAACTGCTCCCGGCTGCCCAGATACTTCCTGGACCTTCTGCTCTAGAAGCTCATCCTCCTCCAGCAGGCCCTTGATCTCCTTCAGGGAAGCCTCTACATCTGTGTAGACTCCTGACAACACTGTGAAGTGGAAATACTGAGCCCAGTGTCCTGAGGCCCCCTCCCAAGGGCTTCCATCCCCCACAGTCCCAAAATCTTGGGCTTAGCCTTGCTTTGGCCTTTTATTAGATTATTGGCCTTGATCCTATTTCCTTTAGTTGAAGAACAAGAGATTTGGAATAAGACTGTTCAAATTTCAACTGCAACACTACCTAGCTGGATGACTTGGTAAAATCACTTAACTAGAAAAGAAGGCTCAGTTTCCTCTATGTAAAATGAGAGAAAGGGGAAGGGGGTGGGAGTGGTGGGGGGAAGATGAGCTAAAGGATCTCTAAGTGTGCCTCTGGGGCTAACACCTATGAAAAAGCCCAAGTAATGACTGTCCTTTGTTACTCTCTGGGCCATGTCAGCTGCCCTTGGGAAGTGACCAGACCAGAAACACAACTCCAAACCCCAGCTGCTCTCCCCTAATGAGGAAGGTTTAAGCGTAAGCCACCCTCCAGATACTGTTTTTCCACATGTGCTCACCTTGCATGGACTGAACAAGATTTTTCACCGTGTCAGGCCGAACGCTGAGCGCGGCACACTTCTCCATAAGCACTGGCGGGATGTGGTTATATGCATCCAGATTATCTACTGTCTCTGGGTCTAGCTGCAGGGAGTCCATGAACTGGCTGTGCCAAGGGAGACAGGAAAGGTCATGGTTGCGAGTCATCTCAGTCTGCGATAAGACACCTGTCCCTAGCCCTCGTGTGGCAAGGACTCAAGGAGGCAAGCGCAACTAGGCAGACAAGAGACATCCCTAACCCAGTAGTTTTACAGGGTTGAAGGGACTGGTGGCTGAGAGCTGAGGGTCTAAGGTCCTAGGAAAAGGCCTCCTGTAACTTCCATACTCATCTTCAGCTTGTTCAGTGTTGGAATCCAAACTCCCCAGCCAGACTGAATTCTGAGATACTTGTTGAATGAATGGAGAGCAGGATGTATAATGACATACAAGAAGATTTAGGCCAATTTCCCCCTCTAATTTACTTTTCCCCAATTCATTTCAATTCAAGCATGTATTAAATTCAGTTGCTGAGGCCTCATGTGAGAAAGGAAAACTCAGCCACAGGTATAAGGGTGGGGAGTTGTTCATGAAAGGCCTAATTTTCTCTCCCTTGGGCATCTCTCCATCTTCCCAAGGAGCTTTGGTTCTACTCTCCTCTCTCACAGCCCTCCCACAATGGACTAGCTGGCTAATTCCATCCCAAAGGTGGCTCTACAGTGTCCCTGATATTCTGGAGGACATGAAGGAAGCAGGTTTGGACCCTGTCCTCCCATTTCTCCCTTTCTCCATTACTTACTCTAGGACCTCGTTCTTGGCATCGATCTTGGCCATCATCTCACGAAGCAGCTTGGCCTTCTCTTCACTGGAGGATGGAAAGGTAAAAGAATCAGCTGAGACAGGCTGGGCTACCATTACCCTCCCAGCCACTGGGACTTAATTCTAGATGTGACTCCCCCATTTTGTAGGAGATACTCCTTCCCCAGACTTCCTCAAGTCCTCTCCCCAATCTGCTCACCTGTATAGTGAGGAGGCCTCATGAGCAGCCATAGGCACCAACTTGGCAAAAATGTCAGGACCAGTGACAGCTGGGTCAGTAGGATTCACAGGAAGAGGCTTCACCAAAGGGGCTCCTGGAAGAGTGAAGGAAAAGAGTTGGAAAGCCAAGAAGCCCTGAGGCAAAGAAGAATTCAGCTGCTTAAGTAAAGAGATCAAAAAATTATAGACTCTCATAGACTCTCGAAGGGGAAAGGATTCTGTCTAAGTGGGAACGCCTTATACAAAGTTCCAACGAGCAGTTTTCCAGCTTTCTTATACTGGGGAATTCACTCCTCATTCCACTTTTGTACAATTCAAACTCTGTAAGGTACATTTCCTTATGTAGAACCTAAATATCCCACTACAACTTCTCTCACTTCTGGGCTCCAGAAGCCAAACAAATCTAATGACAGTCTTTCAAATACATGAAGACGATCCCCAGTCTTCCCAATAGCTCCAGTTCCCATGACCCTTTCCTCCCCTCAATGTACTGGTTACATGCCATGGTTTGTCAAGGTTCTTCTTAAAACATCACTCAGAACTCTCAAAACAGTATGAACAGGCTGGAAGCCACTGGGATGGTCATACATGCAATGTTTTTGTTAATATAACTCTAGGCATAGAGCTCTTTATTCCTTCACTGTAAAAGGCTGACACTAGGCAGTGAATTTTGTTCCCCCAAATGGTGTCACTGGGTCTTCTCTCCTCCACCCTCTGCATTCCATACCTTTTACAGGCTGCAGGGTATCCAGGGCAGGGATGGCCTCATGGTAGATGAAATCATTGTCTTTCTTGGCTGAATTGAACCTGTGAACAGAGAAAAGCGTAAGGAGTGTGTTTATGTCCTGCCTCAGAGGCAGCATATCCCTTTGACGAGTGTATGTCTACGGAGTGGTCACCATCTCCTTGTCGCTCTCTCATGTCACCACTGAATTTGGGCCCTGACCCCTACCACTATAACCACCTGGGGATCCCATAACTCTGGGCCTGGTTCAGCTGCCACCTTCCTCTCCATTATATCTTGGGAAGGAAAACATGGACCATTTCAAGCTTACTTGAAGCCAGTTCCCCAAGTCCAAATGCTCCCTCCTGTGCCCTAACCTTTTACTTTCACATGTGACAGAGGCTCTCATCTTCTGTGGTTCAACCCCACCCTAACTTACTTTCCACCAATGACATCCATAGTGAAGCGCAGAGCATCCTGTACAGTCTCAGGTTGTCCCTTTTTGGCAAAGGACAAGAAGGGAGAGGAAGAAAGGGAAAGCTCTTCATTCGTATGCCAAATCTGACCCCTGCTGAGATGTCCACAGCCCCAGCCCTCCCACGTTCCCTTCTCCCCTCCCCTCCAAGCTCTATATACAATGGCACTCAATCAAGGTTATTTGAAATTAGCAAAAGATCCAAAGTTCTAACGAGCCAAGGAAGCAGGTCTTGTCTCCAATGATACAAGGAAATGAGAAACAGAAGAGAAGGACCTCAAGCTAATATTACCTTTGCCAATTTAATGGCTTCATTAAGCTTGTCCAGGGCACTCTGGAAGTAGACCACCTATAAGGAAAGAGAGAGTTGGCTTCCTAATAGCACAGTTGGGGAGAGAAGGATGGGAAGGCAAAGAGTAAGGACTCCCTTCCTCCCATTCCATCCTATGTGAAGTTTTCATCACCTCTTCCTAAGAGTCATCATCTCAAAACTAGCCTTAGGGAATCCAAAGCCTCCCTTTCTAGGTCTGAGCATTAAGCCCAGACCCAGGACAGCTACACCTTACCCAAGTTGAGACCCATCTCCTCCTAATGCCCAGCAGAATAAACTGGGCCCAAATCATTCCCCACATGATGGCAGAGAAGCTGCCCAGCTAGGCAGAAAAGCAGGCAAACTAGTCCTAGGCAAAACTCCAAACAAGTGCTCCCAGCAGAGATACTGGAAGGTATGAGAGACAGAGGTAGGCTTAGCAGGTGATAGGGAGTCCAGTCTGACTAAGGCAGAGGAAACATGTTAAGAAGTATAAGGTGACATGTTGAGGGGATATAATAAGGGAGTGTTGAGGGCCCCAAACACCAGGTTCACAAACTGGTGCTTCTGTTACCACCCCAGGACTTCCTAAGCACTACGGTTAGTGCCAGATGGAAAATACCCTTTGCACCTGCACAGCACTGAATGCTTTCCCAAGAACTTCCAAAAAAAACATTGTCTTATTTGAACTTCTCGGCAACCCTGTGAGGCAGACAGGGCAGGTAGCAATATAGCTGTTTTACAGATGAAAAAACCAAAGACAAGATCACACAGCAGGTTAATGGTGGAGCCGGTCCTACAATTCAGCTTTCTTAGCTCCTAGTCCTATGCCCTTGTCTACTCAGGAGAAAAAAAGGAGGATGTTAAAGCACCTTTTTCACAAATAAGGGAGAGAATGGGGGGAAAACAGGGCATAAAAATGACAGGAAACTGGGGAACAGGGAAAAGAAAAAAAAAAAAAAGAAGCTCCAAGGCTAGGTACAGGTTCCTGGTGCACGTTTCCCTTTTCTTGGGAAATAAGATGTTGAATCCCTTACCCTGGGCTATTTTCAAGCCAGAGCTCACAACCTTAGCAGTGCCAGCCAGCCACACTTACCCTTTCCCCAAACTTCTGTTGTTCCTCAGCTTGCTTCCCCATGTGCAGCTGAAAAAGAGGGAATATGTGAGGCCAGTGGAGACACCCTGCCTGGGGGCTGCCTCATTTTCTCTACCTCTGCAACCTCCCCACCCAGGGCAGAAGACGGGAAGGGTCACCAGCAGGGCTCCTTACATGAGCCACAGCAGCAAAATAACAGGTCTTCATCTGTACCAGTTTCTTCCAGTCCTTCTGGACCTTGCCCAGCAGTGAGGCAGTCTCGGGGTTTTCCAGGGCCCTACAAGCCTCCTTGTAGTAAACGACCA
Organism: Pseudocheirus occidentalis; assembly: GCA_028646575.1. NCBI lineage: Eukaryota > Metazoa > Chordata > Mammalia > Diprotodontia > Pseudocheiridae > Pseudocheirus > Pseudocheirus occidentalis. The sequence goes on from CM053599.1 coordinate 74,461,886, forward strand.
CCTGGGAGGGGAAAAAGAAAGCTTGATCAGGGAGCCTTCAAGAGAGCCTCAACTCTATCAGCGCTCCAAATGCTGACCCTCGATGACCAGCAACTCCCATCTGTCTTACTTGTGATGTTTAATAAGGACTTTTCTCCTAACGACCTTATGACAGACAGGGAATGTTAGCATCACCTTTGATTCACAGAAAAGGAAACTGTCTCAGTAAGCCTGAGGTTACATGGCTGCTAAGTGGAAGAGGGGGATGTAAACCTAAATCTTCCAGGACTGACCCCAAAGGTAACACTCTTACGACTACACCAGGGCTGGGAAAGGATCTCCCTTCTGCACCATGAGGCCCTCCCTCACTATCTGGTGGGGAATTCCAGACTACAGGAAGAGTGTGGGGTCAGAACAGCATGAGAGCAGCTTGCTGAAGAGTAACTCTTGGGCACTTGCCTGTGCACTGATGCGAGCCACCAGGAAGCTCTTCCGGTTATCCAGCATTGACTTCTCCAGGAGGCATTCCTGAGCCTGGCCCTTGGGATGCAGCCACAAACACACCTTTAGAGCAGGCCTGCAAGTACCTCCTGCTCCAGTCCACAAACACCAAAAGATCTCACCATATAGCTGCTCACAAACCCTAACTCTTCATCTTACTTGATACAAAGATCCACTAGAAAAAGGGCCAGCTTTTCTCCGGCCTCACAACGTTATTATCCCCTGGAATGCTGTAAGTCTTCCTATCTGACCTGCTTGCTTCTGGTCTCCAGTTCATCCTGCACACCATGCCAGTTCATGCTTCTTAAACCACTGCTTTTATGCCTTCCCTCAAAGCGTTAGTGGCTTCCCAATGCCAATCCAAACCTACTCTGGCATGCTAGGCCCTGCCCAATCTGGTCACACCCTACCTTTCCATCTAACTTCGATTCCCTCTGTTCCAGCCAGCCAGACTGGTCTCTTTACTGTCCTCCCAAAACACCATTCACACCTTTTTTTCCATGCATTTGTTCATGCTCCTTGCATCTGGAAAGCCTTCTCCATGGCCTTTCAAGATGCCTGGAATCCCCACCCACAGCCGGTGATTTGACCTTCCCTCTGAACTCTTAACATCTGTGTGCTATGTATGACTGCTTCAGTTTTTTGCCTGGGAGCAAACTCCTCAGCGCAGACTAGGCCACAGAGAGTGGAAAAGGAATGATGCCCTGGTCACTAAGCCCTCTCAGACGCCACAGTACAGAGAGGCAGGGTCTACCAGCATGAGATTGACGTTGAGGTTGAGGATCTGATGGCTCATGTCCACACTGTATGAGTGAGGGAAGTGCTCCTGTAGGTAGGTGAAAGCACCCGCTGCACACTGGAAATGGGTGCAAGAAACCTTCATGCCCTGAGGTAGAGAATCAATGAAGAGCTGGCTCAAGGGAGGGGAAGCCAGAGCCCCTGGTCCCTCTCCACCCCTTCCCTGCCACCTGCGCTCCAGAGTGGGCAGGCAATGCTTCTCACCTCCTCAGACACCCTCTTGTCCATGGCGCCCAGCATGGAGTGAAGAGCCCCTTTAGAAAACAGAAAAAGACATGAGCAGGATGCCTTTTGAAGGGATTCCCTGCCTCCAATCACCAAAGCCTTTACTTTTCAGGAACTGGGGTTAGTGTTGTTCCAGCTACATTCACATTGAGGCTTGGCAAGGAGATATGGATTAGACCTAAGCTGAGGCATGCAACACTCTAGGATTCCTGAAAGGAGTCGGTGTTTTCCCTCAGTAATTAACACCTCCTCCCCTGGGAAGGGGTCACATAAGACGCTGGCAAGGAGAAGAGAGACTCCAAAAGGGAAGGGGACAAACCCAAGATAATCCTAAGGCTCTCTGGAGCTCAGAGCATCCTACCCTGCCTGGGGAATGGGATGCAGAGAAGGCAGCTCACCTAGGTTGTAGAGGATGCAGGCCTGCTCATACTTGATGTCCTCATGGGTCACTGATTTTCCAGAAAAGATCTCTGTCCTACAAACACAGCAGCCCCATGTTATTAGGGAAGAAAATCTCTAGGCCATAAAGTCAGGACCCTCTATCCTTTTGGACAGTGGGGAAAAGAAAATGCCCAGAGTAAAGTGAAACAGAAGATACTCCCATTTTACAGAAAAAGGAACAGAGGGCAGGGAGGGGCTTATTATGTTCAGATGTCCTAATACCTGAGGTAATATTCCCTTTTATCCAAAGGGTCTGTACTTTGAACTGGCCTAACATGGAGGGTAAGGATTTTGACTGGGCTTGGAAAGGAAGAGAAGACAGAGCACACTGTCCAGTCAGTTCCCAGTCCCACCATACCCATCTCTTTATCCTGTTGTCCTTACCACGTGATGGGGACGGCCGCCTCATTCTCCAAACCCATAGGGATTCGGCTCTGCAGGTAATGGAGCTGGCCCAGGTACTTCCGAAGGATGCTACAGCCCTCAAAGTCCCGAGGAACTCTGATTGCATTCTGGGGAACCAGGGGGAGGGGAGCGAGGAAAAGTAATTGTCAATGACTCCACTCTTCATTCTGCTTCTTACACTACCTACCTGTGGTGACCTGGGGCAAGTCCTCCTTGGGTTCCTGTTCCTCTGCCATACAATGAAAGGGCTGGACTGGTTGGGGTTCCCTTCTAGCTCAAAACCTATGATCTGCTGACTTTAGCCATGCTGAAGAGAGTACAACGTGCAGGTACGGTTGGCCTGCAACCATGTCCCCAAAGTTCACCAGTCCATTTCCCCACAGCCCTGTCAGAAACGGTACAGAGGACATTCAGAGATGAAGTGGCTTGTCCAGGGTCCCACAGCGCATAAGGACTGAGACCAAATTGGTCTCTTCTGATTCTACCTTCAGAGTTCTTTCAATTCCAACCAGACTGCTCCCAAACCTCTGGACCCTTGATTCTAAGCCACAGACCAGGAGCTGGCAAAGACCTTTAGTCACCCAGTCCAATCCACTCCAGGCCACTGTACGTTAGAGGACACTGAGACCCAGAGCAGTTAAGCAACTAGCCCAAGGCTTAATAGGTGAACAAAAAAGAGAAGACAAGGTCAATAATTAAATTAAAAAAAAAGTAATAAGGAAGTAGAAGTTTATTTCTTTTGGATGCTCATGTCTAAGGACATGGAGCTGGTCCATTTTCTTTAAGACTCTACCCCCCCCCCCTTTTTTTTGGCTTTTTTCTTGGAGGGCAATTGGGGCTAAGTGACTCGCCCAAAGTCACATGGCTAGTGCGTGTGTCAGGTGTCTGAGGCCAGACTCCATCTCCTTTGTCACTGGAGGGAGCTTCTCTGGACTGGGCCTGCTTGCCCACTACCTTCCCTATAGCTAAAAACTGGCCTGAACCTCTGCTAGAGAGCGCCCTTCTTTGTGGAAACAGAATCAGAATTAACAGTCTGATGAAAAACACATCCTTTTTAACATGGCCAATGCAGGAATCCGTTGTGCTCGCCTATGCACATGTATTATAAGTTTTCTTCTATTTTTTTTAATGGGGAAAGAGTTAAGAAAATATAATTTTGTTACTAAAAAAAATTTGAATTAAAAAAATTCACAACCTGGGATTCTACCCGGGTAGGAGGATCTTGCCTCAGAGCATGGGTAACAAACACCTTGAATCATTCTACTCTTTGCATCCTCAAACCATCAGCCTTCCCCCAAATCTTCCTACATCACTACAACTCAAAAAATTCCTATGCTTCATAAGGATAGCATGTGGACAGAAGGACTTATCAGCCTGTTTGGGGATTAGTGGAAGATACACTGGGTTGTCAAAAAGATCTGAATTTGAATTCTAGCCCTGTCACTAATGTGTCATGTGAGGCTTGGGCAAATCGCTTGTCCCTTTATTCCTCAGTTTCCTCATCAGTAAAATGTGATCTCTCTTCCTACCTCATAGGTTTGTGACAAGGATCAAATTAAAAAGTGCAAGTGCTTTAACTATCAGGTTCAAGAGTTGTTTTTTTAATCATAGTCCAGAGGGGACTGAACACACTCACTTTACTCATGTTACAATTCAATTTATGGCATTCATTCAACAAAAACACCAATTAATTTTCCTCCCTTGTCCTGCCTTAGATAACCAGCAGTCATTCATCACTATTTAGAAACAGAAGAGAAACAGAACAGTCTGAAAGGTAAAGTAATATCCTCCTGCCTCCTCCTTCCTCCAGGCTTTTGACTGGTAGTTCCCAATTCCTTCTCAATCCTAACCCACCCTCCTCCCCTGGAAACGCAAGGCCAGACACACCACCTCCACAAAGGCTTCACCCTGAGGCAAACAGCTCTCAGAAAACTGTGGAACACGCGTGTAAATCCCCCTTTTGCCCCCAAAAGGGACCTGTAATAATAACTCTAAAGCACGGATCCTTTTCTCCAGGGCTTCATGCAGGTGTGCTCCACAGATATAAACACCCAGGCAGAGAAGTCAATTAGCTGCCATAATCTGTGGATAGCACCTCCTCTCAAGACTCTCCAAGTTTGCCAAAGGGCATAGCACAGAAAATTCAAACTCGCATTAAGTGCAGTCAGTAGAAAAGCACACCACCAAAACTTACACTGAAGTCAGACTATTCCTGTTCCCTGCCCCCTCCCTTCACTGTCACATCACCACCCACATGTACCCTATGGGGATGCTGATGCCCCTACCTGTCTAAGCAGCTCCAGTTTCTTCAGCTCCTCGTTGTAGGTCTCTGGGTTCTCACCATAATTCTTTAGGACGAACTAAAGAGAAAAGGCAGGGAGACAGTGAGGCCCTTAAGCCCCCATGTTCCTGCCCATGGAACTCTCCCTACCCAGTCCCCTACCATTCTTTCCAGCACTTGGCTTGAAGGTTCAGGTTCAATTTATCCCCAGCCTCTCAACCCTTGGAGCATTTGGAAAAGAGCACTGTTTTCTCCATTAATAGAGTACTACATCTTAAATACTCTCTAGTACGCTGAAAAAAAGAGTAAAGCATTACCTGTTTAACAGGGTGACAATAAAAAGGGATATAAATAAATAGATAGATAAAGGGATATAAATAAAATAAATTCAGAAATAGCTGAATACCACCAGGAAAGGTCTACATACCACTGCTTTGATATAACAAGCAAACCTGTGCTTCCACATACAATATTCTACAATCCCATATTCCCAGATAATTCAAAAGATTAGTCCAAGTTTAGAGAAGTACCAGGGTAATTCAGAAAACCTGGAAATGGGCAGGAATCCTCATGAGGTGAACACAAAGGAAGATAATCCTTTTAGTTTCCAGAATAAAAGAGAAGGTTGGAAAACACTACTTAGGCTCTCTGGAAATACTATTTCATCAGCCAAACTTTGCTGAGAGGAGAGGGCTGTACTCGGTTATGTCTATAGTCACAGAGCTCAATGGGCTATAATTAGGTGCTAATGAAGCCAGGATCAGAAGTTCAATCTCCATGTGTGCCAATTAGTTTTTGTCAAGTTCCAACAGAATGAAATGGAAAAATATTCATTAAGTATTTACTACATGCCAACCACTGTGCTAAGTGTGAAGACTACAAATGAAGAATAAAGTCCCTGTTCTATTTGGGGGAGTCAACACATAAACGAAGTTCATGTTTACGTTCAGTTCATGGCATTCGGAAAAGCCAGACAGTCCTTAGAGAAAGTAGCTGTATAGGTAGCAAGGCCAAAAAGATCTTGGGAAGGAGGTTTAAGGACTAGAGTCAAGTGGGGCTTTGGGATATCTTCTACAAACATAGATATTTAGAGATCAGCATCTAGCTGACAGTGGATATCCTGTGACAAATGGGAACTTGTATTTGGGCAATTAAGAGTTGCTTGGGAAAGGGGTAAGTCTGTGATTCCCCTCAGTGGCAACAGGTACTGCTGGTCTTTTCCTGCTGCCCATCACTGGGAGGGGATGGGCTGAAAGGGAGAAGAGATGGGGAGGAGGGACGGGAAGGAGATCCCCAGCACACTACTATGGGGCCAATGGTCCCCAGGTCTTTGGTCCAGCAGGTCACTTGCCATTTCATCATGATGATGATGATGATGATGGTGTGTGTGGGGTGGGGGGTGTGTGTGTTTAAACAAAGTTTGAAAAATAAATCTTTGCTAGCAAAACAACTCAAACTCCACACTAGTGTTCTCTTCAAATACAACAGTGATATATTTGTGAGGAAAATCAGAGAAAATAAAAGTAGAACACTAAAGAAAATTTCTGTATATTCAAAGGCAAAATTCTACCCATCCTTTGAGATACAGCTCAAATGCAAACTCCTCCTGGAAGCTTTCCCCAATGCCCTCCAAATTTTTCTTCCTTGGACTCTGCACAGGACTGTTGGCATCTCTCCTCTATACTCACTCCTACCCACTTCTGTACTAGACATGCACTAGAGTGAGAACTCCATGAGGTTAAGGACCACGAGACATCGGGCTTTGAGCCAGCAAGGCCTGAGATCAAATCCAGCCTCAGATACTATTCAGCTGTTTGAACCAGGACAAGCCACAGAACTTCTGTCTGTCTCACTGATCTCATCGGTAAAACAGGGTTAACAACACCTACCTCCCAGGGCTGTTGTGAGGATCAAAGGAGATATTTGTAAAGCACTTGGCACAGGACCTGGCACATGCTAAGTGCTACATAAACATCGTCATCATCATCTTCCTCTTTTAAAGGAAAGAAGTGGGTAAACAGCAATCAGGAGAAACTTTCTGAGTTTTGAAGATAAGATTTTCAACAGGCAATGGCAGGGAGGGCATTCCAGGTTAGAAGCTGATGTGAAAACTCAAGATATATCTGGGGGATGGCCAACAGTCAAGTCTGAATGGAAAAGTGAGCTCTGATAAGAAACAGTAAGAGATAAAGCTAGAATGGCAGTGCAGCACGGGAGACAGACAATCGGCCTTGGATTGAGGTATATGTGGGTTCAAGCCCTGTCTCTCACACAAAATGACTGCAATCCCACATCAAGCCACTTCACCCATCAGTGGGTGAGACAACTCTAAGACTGTAAGTTACACAACAGTTGCTGCTCTACATTGATAATGGAAGTTTCCTCATGGTAAGTTCCCTAGATCAATTAACCCATAGGTTCTAACCTAAAGGCTGGGCCCAGATTGTGGAAGGACTTGAGTTAAAGCACCTTTTAGCATGTATGCAAGGCACTAGTAACTTAAAAAAATATATAGAACATAGTCCCTGCTCTCAGAGAATATACATTCTAACAACAGAATAAACACGTATGCAAATAACTATGATACCTACACAATGGAGAAGTCCAAACAAAGTGATATTTAATTCAACAAATATGTACGACTACATTTAGATGATTCCAATCAGCCTACTGGGTATTTCCATCTCGACTGTCCTTCCAGTACCTGAAATTCAGGATGTTCTAAACCAACCTTAACTTTCCTCAAAAGATGTTTTCCTTTTCCTTATTAGTTAATGGCATCCACCTCTCACCTAGTCGCTCCCATCTGATTACACTATACACACATATACATTAAGTCAACAAGGGTTTATTAAACACCTACTTACTATGTGCCAGGTACTGTGCTGAGTGCTGGGGAGATAGACAGATAAATAGGTAGGTAGGTAGATAGATAGATAGATGGATGGACAGACAGATATAGGCATAAAAACAAAACACACATGTTAAATGTTTGCTCAATTAAAATGTTGATATGCTCTGAGAAAGTTGAAGAAAGATTACTTTCAGCTGGGATGTGGGGCAAAGGCTCACACACAGGGGGGCACCCAAAATGAGCTTTGAAAGGGTTACACGAAAATGAGGAACAGTGGAAAGTAGAACACAGAAAGGTGGGAACACAACTTTATGTTACTTATTTACTTACACTGACTCTATCACAGAAGTCAAGGTTTCAATATCCCCATTATACACATAAGAAAATAGCCTGAAAATGACTTGTTCATGGCCATACAAACGAAAGTATCAGAATTGGAACTCAGATCTAGATCCTAGACTTTTTATGTTCAGTGTTCTTTCCACTATATTACTTCCATAGGCCATGGGAGTTCGTAGGGGAAAGAAGAGAGGACTATGGAAGGATTTTGAACTTTGAAGTTAACATGATCAGATCTGAGTATAAGAAAAGTTAATTTGGCAGCAGTATGAAGAACGGATGGGGGTGGACATAGGGAGGGAGGACAGGGATGAGGAGATTAAAGGCAAGAAGGACCAGCAGTTAGGTGCCTGTTGCAACAGTCCTAATGGTAGCAATAAACTGGCAAATGATCAGATTTGACAAATGAGGAAGAGTCAAAGATAACACTGCAGTTTCAAGAATCTGTAATTAGGGGACAGTATGTAAAATGAGGTGATTTGGGAGTAGGGAGTATAGCCTGAGTTTAGGACATATTGGGTTTTGGTACTGGTGGAACATTCAGATACCCAGGTGGCCAATCTGGAGCTCTGGAGAGAGGTCAGGTGATGTGGAAACCATTCACATAAAGCTTCACAAAATTAAAGTTATGATAGTGAATTCGATTGCTAAGGGAAAAATAAGAAAGCTGAGGACAAAAACTTGGAAGGTGCCTACTATAAGAGGTTGAGACAAGGAGACTGAGGACTGGAGAAAAAACACAGGTCCCATTCCCTATTGCTGCTGGAGGAAATCCTGATTCCCTGCTCCTTTCCAACCCCTTATCCCACTTCCTCTTAGCTCTGTGCTAGAGGAAGAGGGCCATACACAGCCACCTGCCTGAGAAAGGAGTCACCAACTATAACCCTTCCTGTAGGATGCGGGAGGCACTAGACTTTTCTTGCTGCTCTACCATCTTCTCAGGCACTATAAACTCCCAGACACCTAGGAATTGACATCTGTCCTGCCAAACATACCCTACGGACCCCTAAGCCTTGTCAAAGCTCAAGTGAAGTCAACAAGCATCTATTAACTGCCTACTCTGCGCAGACATCCCACAGCTCAACTCTTTCACCCAACAAGTCCTTCATTCTGCCCTGCAAATAAACCCTTCTATAAGTATTATCTCCCACCATTGGGAGTTCTTTGAGAGCAGAATATGTATTGCTTTTCTATTTGTATCCCCAGAACTTGGTGCAGAGTAAGCACTAGGTACTGAGGCCACTAGGTGGCTCCACAGTGCACAGAGCACTAGTCTTGGAGAGAGCACACAGACACACACACTTGAGACACTAGCTGTGTGACCAAGGTAAAAATCACTGAAACTCTGCCTTTTTCCTCAACTGCAAAATGGGAATCCTAGCACCTACCTAATGGTTATGATGAGGAGCAAATCAGATAATTTAAAGTGTTTAGCACAGTGCCTGCCACAGAGCAGGTGCTTAATAAATGCTTGCTCCCTTCCCTCACTTAATACTTTTTAAATGAATTCCTTTAAAGCTGGGGATCCTATGATCACAGAAGCCAAGGCAGGACAGACTATTGCAAAGACTTTAGTTTTGTGAAGCTTTATGTGCATGGTCCACATCACCTGACCTCTCTCCAGAGCTCCAGACTGGCCACCTGGATATCTGAATGTTCCACCAGTACCAAAACTCAATATGTCCTAAACCCAGCTGATGGCTCAACTGCAGCAAGGTTAGCAAGGATGAGGACTAAACACAGGCCACACGATTTGATGATACATTTGATTAATGCCTTGGGAAGGTACAGTTTCAAGAAAAGTGATAAGGATGGCAGTTAGTTTGCAAAGGGCTGCACAGTATTTCTTCCCAGAAAAAAAGGTCACTGCATTTGATGGAAAGCTACTATAGGGTGATCACACGGTGAAATCAAGACATTAATGGCTACTCCATGCTCCAATGCCAAGGGCCAAAATAATTATCACCAGCAAAGAGTTATTTTTTGTGTAACACGAAGTACAAAGCATATTTCCTACCCCTGTAGAGCTGCCATTCTAGGGAGAGAGGACATTTACACAAAAAAAGTTGGTAACAAATTTTAAAATTTTTTTAAAGTAACTAACAAAAGGTCACAAGTTAAGTTTCATACAAGTGATGCAGGTTTAAAAGTGATAGCAGCTCAGTTGTAGGAAGACTCATTGTGTGTAGCTTGTCTCCTTCCTCTTGGCAGACAGGTGGTAAATTACAGGTCCAGAATGCAATATTCATTTGCAGAAATGGCCAACTGTGTTTTGTTTTGCTGAAATTTATGATTAGAGTCTTCTATTATCCAGAGAGCATCAAATAAAACATGTATTAGAGAAAAGTATTAGGAAGGTTGAGAACCACTGCCTTAATGCTAAAAAATGCTAACCAATACCTGAGCCTTCAGTGAGTTGTAATCTTTTTGCTGCAGGGTTTTGCCTGATTGGGGTGGTGGCCGCTGAAGGCTGAAGTAGCTGTGGCAATTTCTTACAAATAAGACAATGATAAAGTTTGCAAGATGGAATGACTTTTCTTTACACTTACACACTCAGAGGCCATTGTAGGGTTGTTAACTGGCCTGACTGCAACATTGATGCACCTCAGGGAATTGAGAGGCCTGAGGAGAGGGAGACAGGACTGGCAGGTAGGTGGTAGTCAGAACACGCACAACATTTATTAAGCTCATCAACCTATGGTTGCTATTTGCGGTGCCTCAAAACAATAATAATAGCAGTATCAAAGATCACTGATCATAAATACTATGGATACCATAAAAGGGATAATAATAATGAAAAAGTCTGAAATATTGTAAGAATTACCAAAATGTGACACAGACAAGATGAGAGTACGTGCTGTAGGAAAATGGCACCAACAGACCTGCTCAATGCAGGGCTGCCGCAAACCTTCAACTTGTAAAAAAGACTCAATACCTGGGAAGCACAATAAAGGAGACAATAAAACAACGTCTGCCTTTACTTACTGAACTATGTGACTCTGGGTATGTCAGCTTCTCTGAGCCTATGATTCATTTTCTATAAACTGCATACCCAGAGGAGCTAATCCATTCAGCTTTAGAACTCCTGCCCGGGGCTGCCGTGATTGGTGAGCAAAAATTCAACTGGTTCACTATATTATGGCAGCTTCAGGTCCCAGATCAGACCATGTTTTCATAATTCATCTAGCAGTCTACCCCAGGTATCCTGCCATTCATCCTGCTGTCCTTATACAATAATATAGGGGGCATATGGCCCCTACATTCTCCACCTCTTCCTCTGGGCTTAGTATTAAAATCAATATTCTCATATTATTGTTCCTAGAAAGATGAGATCAACTGATAACCCTATGAATCAATTCACCTGCACTGTGGCTCCCAAACATTTCCTTCCCTGGCCACCAGTTGCATTTGGTGCAATATAAAGTCTGTGATTTTTTTCTCCCAAGACTCTAGTATCCTGCCCTTTTACAGGTACCTTAAAAATAAAAATTCACCATATATCAAGATAAAGTCAAAATGGTCATATGACTTAACATAGTGATACTACAAACTAATTAGGGGAGCATGGAATAATTTATTTGACAGATCGACGGTAAAGAGAAGAATGTATGATCAAAACAGAGAACATTATGGGATGTGAAACATAATTGTGATTACACCAAGTTAAAAAGGTCTTGTACAAACAAAATCAATGCAGCCAAGATTAGAAGGAAAGCAGAAAACCTAGGGAAACATTAACAGCAAGTTTCTCTGATAAAGACCTCATTTCTCAAATCTATAGAGAACAAAGTCAAATTTGTAAGAATACAAGTCATTCCCCAACTGATAATGGTCAAAGGACATGAACAGGCAGTTTTCAGATGAAGAAATCAAAGCTTTCTGCAGCCATACAAAAAAATGCTCTAAATCACTACTGATTAGAGAAATGCAAATTAAAATAACTCTGAAGCATCACCTCATACCTATCAGATTGTCTAACATGACAGAAAAGAAAAATGACAAATACTGGAGGAGAAGTGGGAAATTTGGGACACTAAATGGGTTCTGAACTGACCCAACCATTCTGGAGAGCAATTTGGAACTATATCCAAAAGGCTATAAAACTGTACATACCCTTTGATCTAGAAATACCATGACTAGGTCTGTATCCAAAGAGATGAAAAGCAAAAAGGAAAAGGACCTATTTATACAAAAATATGAATAGCAGCTCGTTTTGTGATAGCAAAGAACTGGAAATTGAGGGGATACCCATCAAGTGTGGAATGGATGAACAAGTTGTAGCATATGACTGTGATAAAATACAACTGTCCTATAAAAAATGATGAGCATTATAGTTTCAGAAAACCCTGGGAAGACTTACATGAATAGATGCAAAGTGAATAGAGCAGAACCAGGAGGACATTGTACACAGTAAAAGAAATATTGTATGATGATCAACTGTGAATGACTTTGCTGTTCTCAGCAATAGAATGACACAATCAAAAGGGCTATCTATCTCTAGAGAAAGAGCTGATAGAATCTGAATACAAACTGAAGCATACTTTTTGTTTTAAATTTTCTTTCATGTTCTTATCTTTGTTTTGGGACTTTTTGGTTTGTGTTTTCTTTTTACAACGAGGCTAATATGGAAATACATTTTGCGTGACTGTACGTGTATAACATAAAATTACTTGACTTTTCCAGGAGGGAGGAAGGGAAAGAAGGAGAGAATTTAGAACTCAAACATTTTAAAAAACAAATGTCAAAAATGTTTTTCACATGGATATAATAAAACATTAAAGTGCTTGTAGGTTTTCTTAAAAAAAAAAAAAAAGACTCAATGTCTTCAAAATAGTGTTCCTTCCAGCATGAATGTCCTCTGGATATATCTGGTCTAGTCCAGTTATTCTTCCCATGGTTTTCTTTGGTATCATTCCTACATCCTCAGTTTTGTGTACTAGTCAGTAACTGCTAATTTCTATGAGGTTCTTTTGGGGGATATTCATGTTAAACATTGGGGTTTTTTTCCTCCCAGCCTTTGGTAAAGGCTTACAAATGAACAAATTGATATTTTCAAAATTTTGTCTTGGTAAAAACAGCTTGGCTCCCACTCCAACCACATCCAATACCTGTAAAATATGACTCTAAACAAATTTTAGAGCTACAGAACCCACAAAGTGACAGAGAGAAACAAATCTCCAGCTGAAGGCAGCCTGGCAGGCCAACAGAAAGGGTCTATCAGACCACTGTAGGGGCTGAGTGGAGTCCCACATGAACCACCCATGACCAGACCCAGGCAATCCTGACCAGAGGCACAAACTGGCCAGAACAGACTTCAGGAGAGTGAATCACCAGCAGCTATGGTAGTTTCCAGACTTCTCAACCCATAAATGCCAAAGAGAAAGTAAAAGTCGGTAGTAAACTCTGTTGGAACTGGGGGAGAAAAGAGCGTGGTCTATCCCTGCCGCCAGGGAAAAAGAGGTGGCAGAGGCCTGGCAGCTGCAACTGCTGCCACGTGGCTGCCTTCGGAGCTCCTGGCCTGCAGATCATAGGGGGATCAAGCAACTATTCAGAGGGCAATCATTCTTGCTTTGACGTGCTTGGATCTGGGTTGCTGTCTTGGGTGGTGGTCCTGGGATGTGTAGCCAGCATGCCAGAGCTTGGGGTGTCTGTAGAGAGGGCACCCTCCTAACACCTCTGACAACATTTGTGAAAACCCCAGCAATTTGGGATGGAGCTCTCCCACTCTGAAAGCAGAGTTTTACAGCAGCAAAGAGCTCAAAAGTCAAGTAATTGGCTGGCAAGATGAGCAAGCGGAGGAAGCAGAATCAGACCACAGAATCCTTTTTTGAGGACAAAAAGGATCAAAACATGGAGCCTGAAGAAGTCAATGAAGTCAAAACTCCTGCATCAAAAGCTTCCAAGAAAAATATGAACTGCTTACAGGACATGGGGAGCTCAAGAAGGACTCTGAAAATCAAGTAAGAGAGGTGGAGGAAAAACTGGAAAGAGAAATGAGAATGATACAAGAAAATCATGAAAAGTGAGTCAACAGCCTGCTAAAGGAAGCTCAAAAAAATATTGAAGAAAATAACACCTTAAAAAATAGACTAACTCAAATGGCAAAAGAGGCCCAAAAAGCCAATGAGGAGAAGAATGTCTTAAAAAGCTGAATTGTCCAGATGGAAAAGAAATTTCAAAAACTCACTGGAGGACCTGAGTTCAAATGTGGTCTCAGACACCTGACACAGTTACTAGCTGTGTGACCTTGGACAAGTTACTTATTCCCCATTGCTTTGCCTCCCCCTTCCCCCCCAAATAATAGCCTGTTGTTAGCACTATTCACAAAACCTTTCTATTATGGTGGACCCAACTTGACAATTTGTGCTACACTGGCACAGCCTTCAAGAATCTAAGGTCACCTCCATACCACAATGAGGCATTAAGGCAGGAATCATAGTTCTTTGGAATCATCAAGTCCAAAACCTGGCCTTTTACAGATGAGGAGACAATCCCAGGAACTTTAGGTGGAGTACCAAAGGGAGTAAGAAAGTAAATATTGACTTGTTCACCAAATCCCAATATATTGGGAAGAGAGGTTGACAAATTCGAAAGAGAAATTTAGGATTGGGGATGGGGTGGGGAGCCTTTATTTATACAGTGGATAGAAACTTGTGAAACTTGCTACTCCACTAAGTACACACCAAAATCTAAACAGGTTCAACTTACCTGATAGCTTTCTAGGCAGATCTCAGTTCTTTCCTGCCTCTGGTAAAATTTGAGGATTGGCAAACATGTAGGAAACTGAGCCAAATTTATAAAAATGAGAGCTATTCACTCACTGACAAATGGTCAAAGTATATGACCAAGTAGTTTTTAGAAGAAAGCAAAGCTATCAATAGTCATATGAAAAAATAATGCAAATCACTACTGATTAGAGAAATAGAAATTAAAACTCTGAGATACCACTTCACACCTATGAGACTGCTTTACATGACAAAAAAGGAAAATGGTAAATGCTGGAGAGGGTGTGGAAAAACTGGGACACTAATGTACTGCTGGTGAAGTTGTGAACTGATTCAACCACTCTGGAGAGCAACTAGAAACTACACCCAAACAGCTATAAAAGTATGCATCCTCTTTGACCCAGAAATATCATACTTTTGTACTACTCATCCAATACTCAGCTCATACTGCCTGCTCTTTAACTTTTTTCCCAACTAGCTTATAAATTTGAAGGCTAGATCTGATACTACTACCACAGAACCTGGCACAGAGCCTTATACATAGTAGGTACTCAAGAAGTACCATCTGATTAGAGAGGACGATTTTTTCTTCAGCTGCCAGTAATACTAAGCACTCCTTTCTGTTCACAGGGGCCCAGATTTCAGATGCTTGCTGAGAAATCCAGAGAGACCCCCAGGGCAAGAGATAATAGCCTGTTGTTAGCACAGGTGCCAGCTTAGAATGATTTCCGACCTTTTTTTTTCTGAAGTTACTATCTTAATAAAAGTTACTATGTCAAAGTCTCCCCTAGGAAAAAATTAGATAAGATAGTGTCAAAAATCCTGGAAGACGAGACAAAATCTGGCAGGTACCCTGGACCAAACACTATCTCCCTATTAATCTGAAAAGAGAATAGTTAGCTGCCTTAGATGAATTCAAGTCAGCTAAACCAAATGACCTACATCCTTGGGCACTGATGAAGAACTGGCATATATAAATGCTGAGCTATTGTCAATGATACCTGAAAAGATTCCGGAGAAAAGGAGAGTCATCATAGGACTTCAGAATGGTAAATATCCTCATTTTCATAAAAGGAAAGAGAAGGGATCCTGTGTGCTATAAGCCAATGAGCTTAACTTCAATGCCTGGTAAAATTCTAGACTATATTACTAGGAAAGTTAATTAGTGAACATCTATAAAAAGAAAGTGTGGTCAAGCCTTCAAGAATCTAAGGCTAGGAAACTTCACCAAGAACAGGTTGTATTAGAGTAACTCAATAGCAGATCTGGGAAATGCTGTGTGGTAGTTTCCCTGGATTTTAGCAAAGCATAAGACAAAATCTCTAATGCTACTCTTGGGGAAAAGATAGTTAGGTGAAGACTAGATGGCAGAACAATTTGGTGAACTGGAATTGATTCAATGGCCAAATCCCAAAGTAGTCAGGAATGGTTCCATGTTAATTTGGAAGGCAATCAACAATGAGATACAATTTAGGTTTGTGTTATTTAACGTTATCAATGATTTAGGTAAATGTGTGCTTATCAAGTTTTTGGATGGCACAAAACTGTAAGGAAAAGTTAACACACTGAATGACAGGTAGGATTCAAAAAGACCTTGACATCCTAGAACTCCTAGCTGAATCAGTGAC
The DNA here is from genome assembly GCA_028646575.1 of Pseudocheirus occidentalis. Lineage (NCBI taxonomy): Eukaryota > Metazoa > Chordata > Mammalia > Diprotodontia > Pseudocheiridae > Pseudocheirus > Pseudocheirus occidentalis. Next base: position 74,478,062 of record CM053599.1, read on the forward strand.
GATGAAATAGAACAAGACAAATGTCAAGCTGAAAAACTCCACAAGTACTATATAAAACGGAGAGACATAGCTATAGGTGGCAATTTAGATGAAAAAAGATTTGAGGAGTTCAGGAGAATACAAGCTCAATATGAGTCAACAATGTGATGTAGCAGCCACAAAAGCTAGTGCAAGTCAAGGTGATGTTAAGAAAGGTGTCCAGGAATAAAGACACGATAGTCCCACTGCACTCTCTGCTGCTCAGTGCTACAGAACACATCAGAGTTCAGTTGTGTAAGCCACATTTTAGGAATGATACTGACAAACTGAAGGGCATTCAGAGCAGGACAACCAGGGTGGTAAAGGACCTCCAGTTCGTGCCATGTGAGAATTAGTTCAAGAAATTTGGAGTGTTTAACCTGGAGAAGATTTAAGGTATATAACAGCTTTCAATATTTGAAGGACTGGCCCACAGAAGAGGTACTAGACTTGGTTTGTCTGGCTTCTGAGAACAAAACTAAGAATAATGAGTAGAAGCCACAAAAAAAGAAAAGAAAGAAAAAGAATTTAAGTTCAACTTACAAAAAAACTTGCCCACAATCAGTGCTATTCAAAAATAGAATAGGCTGCCCTGGGAAGTGGATATTCCAAGTCTTCATGCCAAGGCTGAGTGGTTAATGATCAGGTATGCTACAAAAGGGATTCTAGGTCATAACTGGGTTGGCCTAGGAGGCATCTGAGTTCCTTTTCAATTCTGAGACCCTTAAGCAACAGTTGTCCTTTCCTCTAGTCACTTTCCATTTTCTGTCTGGTGAATGTTGTCCAAGATGGATCTGGAGCCATAGAGATAAACTTCCATACAAAAGGTAAACATATACTTACCTGACGTTTCTATCTAGATATCCCCATCAACACTCCAAACATCTAACACCGTACCCAGCACTTTTCCCACCAAAACCAGGGCTCCCTTTCTGATTCTATCAGTTCATCTTCTCCCAGTTATTCCCTTTCAAAACATGGGATCATGTTTAACTCTCACCTCTCACATCCAGTCAATTATCAAAGCCTAATTTCTCTCTTATATTAACTCAGCCATTTTGATTTTTCCATTCCTTTTGCTATCACCCTAGGCTAGGCCCTCATTAGTTTACATCCAGAGCAAATATAATCAACTTGAATCATATGTGCTTTTAACTTACCACATTCAACTACAGGAGAGACAAAGAAACCCAAACAATGAACACTTTAATTAGTTCTAGGGATTCCACCCTATTAATTCACTCAACGAATGGGGGCCCTGGTAGAAGCACGAGATTTGAGAGATGTTCCCTAAATCTCATTTCCTGTATGCCTCTCAGTATGAACATCTTGCCACACTGATTGTGATTCTTGATTTTCCTTTTTATCATAACCACAGTACAGTCATTCTGCTTAGGATGGTAAAGCTAATAAAAGGACCAGTCTTAGTAGCTGTTTCTAGGATTCCTTGTCTACCAGAAGGCTCCTGCTGTGTTACCTTTAACTTTTCTGTTTCTTCTCTTGTTTCATGGTGAAACAATAAGGAGAAATGTGATGATGTACCATATATCCTTTTGATAGTCTGATAAAGCCCATGGATCCTTTCTCAGAATGTGTTTAAATAAAATAGGAGTACAAAGAAAACCGATCATACTAAAATACAGTTATCAAAAAATATATATCTATTTAAAAGTTAACATGCTGCTAGTTAAGAATCTTTGCTTAAACATAATCACACTTACATATGAAGTCTTTTAAAAATTATTTTCCTCTAAATCAACAGTTTTCCTATTAGATAAACTTTACCAATTTTTATTTCCTTCTACTTGAGTAGATGTAGATTCCAACTCTCTCTTAATGAATTGCTTGGTTGGGTATAAAGAAAAATAAAATCTATATTCAATTAATTCCATAGCAACCATCTCAGAGCCATCTGTGTCAGGACACAGACTGCCTTCTTTTAAAGAAACTCTTTTCCAGTTATAACTGCTTACAGATACTGTGCTATATACTTCATGAGTGATATAAGAGATTTTCAAGGATAATCTTAATTAAAATGATCATCATCTAAAAATGCTGACTTCAGAACCTAATTATATCAATATGAACAACGCCACTGTATTCCTATAGTTACATTTGTCTGCTTGCTTCCAGTCTCTCTCTGTTCCAATTCACCCTAAAATCAGGTCCTTATATACCTCTTTATTTCCAGCTCTTTCCTGATATGTACGTTTTGCTCAAGTCAAACTAGTAGGACAAGTAGAAGTCAAGGGCAAGAACATTCCAGGAAAGAGGAAAAACATGAGCAAAGGCACAAAGGCAGTATCCAAATGGCATGTTTGACATGGAATGAAGGATTCTTACACATCTTTGTATCTCCAGTACTTAGTATTGTGTCTTGTACATAACAGACACTCAAATATCTATTGATAGTGACAAGGATTCAAATATGACTATGGAGCCAGAGTGGCTACAATCCCTTCTCTGGGGACTTTTAGCATTCATAAATTTATAAGACTCAGAACTGGATTCCTAGTGAATCTGGCTCCCTTCAGCATTATAGATGTTCCTATTATTAGCACTACTGACCCTCTTCCCTGCCCCAAAGTGAGATGAAAGGTAAGGCATCTCTATCACAGAAAGACAGACACAAAGACTGACCTGACCTGAGAGTCAAGACACATGGGTTTAAGTTCTGGCTTTACCACTAACTTATTGTGAAATCCCTCTCTCCCCTCTTTGCAAAAGTGGTAGACTATGGAATATTCTGTACACTGTCAGACACAGCTAATGTAACTGATTATAATCTAAAGTGGGTTTGTTCAGAGATGATCCAGAGTCTCAACCCAAAAAGATAAAAAGGAGAAAAGGGAAATGGCAGATTTCATTTGAAAAAGTACGAAGAACTGTCCTGCCTTTAAGAACCATGATCTAAATGGTGATAAAACATAAAATAAAAAGATAACTTGAAAGGGCAAGGTATACAAGAAAATCATGAAAAGTGAGTCAATGGCCTGCTAAAGGAGACCCAAAAAAATACCGAAGAAAATAACACCTTAAAAAATAGATTAACTCAAATGGCAAAAGAAGCCCAATGCCTTAAAAAACTGAACTGCCCAGATGGAAAAGAAATTTCAAAAACTCACTGAAGAGAATTCCTTCAAAATTAGATTAGAGAAAATGGAAGCTAATGACTTTATGAGAAATCAAGATACTATTAAACAGATTCAAACAAATGAAAAAATAGAAGAAAATGTGAAAATCTCACTGGAAAAACCACTGACCTAGAAGATAGATCCAGAAGAGACAATTTTAAAATTACTGGACTACCTGAAAGTCATAAAAAAAAAAGAGCCTCTCTTTTCTCAAATTCTCAAGGAAAACTGCCCAGATGCTCTAGAAGCAGAGGGAAAAACAGAAACGGGAAGAATTCACCAATCACCTGTTGAAAAAGATTCCCGTGTGCTCCTCCCTCCTCCCAAAAAAGAAAAATGAATGACCTGGAAAATAGATTGAGAGATAATTCAAGAATTGCTGGACTACCTGAAAATCATGATCAAAGAAAGGCCTAGACATTATATTTCAAGAAATTATAAAGGAAAAATGCCCCATAGCTTAGATAAAGAAGGTAAAATAGAAGTTGAAAGAATTCACCAATCACTTCCTTAAAGAGATCCCCAAATGAAAACTTTTTTGTTTTAACCAAATTTTAGAGCTTCCAAGTCAAGAAGAAAATACTGAAAATAGCCAGAAACAATTGAAATTTCATGTAGCCACAATCACTATAACACAAGATTTAACAGATTTCACATTAAAGAACTGGACAAGGGAGGAGGGGTGGCAGCTAGGAATATGATATTCTGGAAGGCAAAGGATAATAATCAAGAATAATCTACCTGGCAAAACAGTGTAATTCCTCAGAGGAAAAGATGGGCACTTAATGAAAGAGGACTTTTAGGTATACCTCATGAAAAGACTAGAGCTGAATAGAAAAATTTGACATTCAAACACAAGACTCAAGAGATGCATAAAAAAATAAACAAGAAAGAGAAATAATAAGGGACACATTAAGATTAAATTGTTTACATTTCTATATGGGAAGATGATGCATGTAACTCCTACGAATTTTAGCATTATTATGGAAGTTAGAAGGAACCTACAGTGACAAAGGGCACAGGTGTGAGTCAATTATATTGGGAAGATCTCAAAAAAAAACTAAGGGGTGAGAAAGAGGGATGTAGTGGGGGAAGGGAGAGGAAGAATAGGGGGGAAACCGTCTTATATAAAAGAGGTGTGCAAGAAATAGTTTTTACAGTGAAGGAAAAAACAGGGAAGAAGAGTTTGTTGACAACTCCTGAACTTCACTCATCAGAATTGGATCACAGAGGGAAGAATACACACACACACACACACACACACACACATACCACTCAGGTGGATATAGAAATCTATCTTACCCAAAAGGGAAGTAGGAAAGGAAGCAGATAAGCGAAAGAGAAAGGAGGGCAGATTAAGAGAGGCAATGGTCATAAGAAAAACAGACTTCTGAAGAGGGACAGGGTAAAAAAAAAAAAGAGAAGGATAAATAGGAGAAAACAGGATACAAGGAAATACACAGTAATCATAGATGTAAATGTAAACAGGATGAACTCATTCATAAAAGAGAAGCAGACAGTAGAATGTATGAAAAACTAAAATCCAACAATGTTATTTACAAAAAATATAACTTGAAACAGAAATACACCAGGGGTTAAAAAAAAAGGGGGGGGGAGTGTGTGGGACTGGAACAGAATCTATTATGCTTTATCTGAGGTAAAAAAAAAAAAAAGTAGGGGTAGCAATCATGATCCTAGACAAAGCAAAAGCAAAAATAAAACTTTATTAAGAATACCTTTGAGTTGAATAAGTCATTTTGACTATTATAAATACCCAAATTGGCCACAAAGAACATATGAAGGAAAATGCTACCAGAATCCAGAGAAAGAACTGATAAAGAAAAATATGTATAGAATGACACATTTATACATATTTGTGTCTAATAGTAGCCATCTTTAGGAGGAGAGAAAAAAATTTACATAATAACTTTATTAAATATTTAAAGGGAATAGCAAGTTATACATAATAGATTTGTGGTTTTATATGCAGTTATCTTTTTTCTATTACACTGTTATAAAAAATGCTTCTTTCATTCCATAAATTAAAAATAACTTTTAAAAAAAGAATTAAAAGATAATTAGAAAAACTACATTTTGGTAAATGGTACCATAGACAATGAAGTAATATCAGAAAATCTTTCTGCAGGTTTCTCTGATAAAGGCCTCATTTCTCAAATATATATTGAAATTCAGTCAAATTTTTTTTAACCTTAGTGAATTCTTTTTTTTTACACTTAGTAGTATTTTGGGTTTTTTTCCAATTACATGTAAAGATAGTTTTCAACATTCATTTTTGTAAGATTTTGAGTTCCAAATTTTTCTCCTTTCCTCCTCACCAAGACAGCAAGCAATCTGATATAGGTTATACATGTGCAATCATGTTAAACATATTTCCACATTAATCACATTGTGAAAGAAAAATCAGAGAAAAAGGGAAAAACTACAACAAAAAACAACAAAAAAATGACAACAGTATGCTTAGATCCGCATTTAGATGAGTCAAATTTATTTATATATTTTTTTAAAGGGTCATTCCCCAAATGACAAAAGGTCAAAGACTATGAACTGGCAGCTTTCAGAAGAAGAAATCAGAGCAAGCAACTGATAATTACATGAAGAATTGCCAATGGTCACATGAAAAAACTCTCTGACTCACTTCTGATGAGAAACGCAAATTAAAACTCTGAGGTATCACCTCACCTCAGATTGGCTAACATGAGAAAAACACAAAAACAAAAAATGCTGGTGGGGAATGTGGAAAAATAGGGACACTAATGCACTGCTGGTGAAGATGTGAACTTATCCAACCATTCTGGAATACAATTTGAGACTATACTATAAAAATGTTCACAGCCTTTGACCCAGCAATATCACTACTAGGTCTGTATCCCAAAGAGATCATAGAAAAAGGAATCAGACCTATGTATACAAATATAATTATAGAAGCTATTTTTGGGGTTACAAAAAACTGGAAATTAAAAGGATGCCCATCAGTTGTGGAAAGGCTGAACAAATTATGGTATACAAGTGAGCTGGAATACTGCTGTGCTATATAAGAAATGATAAGCAGAATGGTTTCAGAAAAATCTCCAAAGACTTATATGAACTGATGCAAAGTGATGTGAACAGAACTAAGAGATCACTGTACAAAGTTAACAGCAATATTGTAAAGATGTTCAATTGTGAAAGACATAGCTACTCTGACAATACAATGATCTAAGATAATTATTAAGGACTCACAATAAAATCCAGCTAGGGAGAGAAATGAGGAACTCAGTACAAATTGAAGCTTAATTTTTTCACTTTATCTTTCTTGCTTTTTGTGTGTGACATAACTATTGTAAAAACATGTTTTGCATGATTTCATACATATATCATATCACTTACTTTCCCAATGATTGGGGAGGGGTTGGAGGAAGAGAATTTGGAACACAAAATTTTTTAAATGCTACAAAATAATAAATTTAAAAAATTTTTTAAAGACATGAGTTTAAATCCAACCCCAGATACATCTAGGATATGTAACCCTGGGAAAGTCACTTAACCCACTTGCCTCAGTTTCCTCTACTGTTAAATTGGGTAATAAAAACACCTACCTCCCAAGGTTGTAAGGATCAACGAAAACACCTATAAAGTGCTTAGCACAGTGCCTGATATAGAACAGGTTCTTAATAAACATTCTCTTCCATTTCCTTCCCCCTACTTCAGGAATGGGCTGAACTAGATGGCTGTTGAACTCTGTAATTCTTGAAGTCCAGAGCTATATTTTTATTCCTCTTTCTATTTCTAACAGTACCTGGTACACAGAAGGCATGGAACAAATATTTGACCAGCTGAACTGTAACATTATTTCTAAGGAAAAATGCACTGAGAATTCGAACTTGGAATGCAAAGAACAAATATTTTCCAGATACATCCACCCAGCAAAAAAGAAAAAGGGATTCCCCTAACACCAAACTACTAGTGATAGCTTCAATGTCCAGGGAGGCAGGAAGAGGAATAAAGGACAAAAAAGAAAAGTTCCACGAATTTTTACAGTTGAGGTAGAGAAAGAGGTAACAAAAACTCATTTACATAGTGCTTTAATATTTACAAAGGGTTTTTCCTAACAACAAACCAAGAGGGTAGGTAGTAAAAGTATAACTATATTTTACAGATAAGAAAACTGAGACTTAGAGTACAAAAGGCAACTTGTCTCAAGTCACAAGTAGAAAACATCAGAGATAGGATGAGAATTTAGGGTTTTTTTGGACTCTAAATCCAGTATTCTTTCCACTACGCGTGAAAAAAAGAACATAGGTTTGAGGGAGAGATATAGGCTAGAGAAATAAAGAAAATATGAGAAATCAAAGTTAGGGTGTGAAGTGTATAAAAGGCATCTTTGTCAAGAGATAGTTCTTAGGGCTGGTTAAAGATGAAATAGCTAAGGAAACAAAGGTTTGAACTTCTAAGGATACGGATTTATTACGCAATGCATGCCCAACAAACTGGGACCAGACCTCCTCAGCTTAGGCCTGGACCTTGAATACAGGGGGAGATAAGACTTTTATACATTAAAAATAACAAATTAAATAAGGCCAATTAATTAAAAGGGAAACAATACATTAGAGTAATCTGATATCTAACTAGATGAAAGATTTGGGACTTTCCTAGTTGGGAGGTGCAAAGAAAACAGGTGAAATTCCCTGAATTCAGAAAAAAGGGGCATCCCACTTCCCCCAAGTATCTATAAACAATCAGAGGAACATGGAAACCATAACTGACTGATCAGTATGGGGCCAGTTTTAAGATGAGACATACAACTGTGAGAAAACTCCTTGCATCAGTCTTTGGATATGACCAGATTTCTGATCAGCATAACCCATGTCCTAAGCTGCAAGGAAAGGTGATCCAGCTTCCCAGACACACCAGCCTAGGTTCAAATAAAATAAGGTTTTCTCCCAATTCCCACAATTGAATACAGTTTTCTCACAAGACAGAAACTGGACCAGACCCATAATTGAATAGAAAGAGAATTGGGCAGAACCGAGTCACAAGATGGAGTCAGTATGGTTCACTCAATTCCCACAATTAACCACTTCTGTTCTAATCCCTTCAATTCCTCCACTCCATAGTTAGAAAGATTAAAGGGAAGGAAAGATCCTGAAAACTCTTGCAACTGCTTGTACTGGTCCTTCATACATAAAATAAATAGGTAAACTGGGAAAACGGAAGTTGGGAAATGTCAATCTATTTTGAAGCAATTTTTAAAAATAGCACATTTCAAACTCTACAACAAGTAGCATCTTCTCCACCCCCATAGAAAACAAAAGCTTAAATAAGGGAAATTCTAATCCTAAAGTATCGATTTTTTTCTCACCCTCACCCCCCACAAAAAATCTCCACTGGCTACCAACTACCTTACATGGATTCTTTTTTTTTTTTTTCTTTTTGGAGGGGAGAAGGCAGGGCAATTGGGGTTAAGTGACTTGTCCAAGGTTACACAGCTAGTTTTTGTGTTAAGCGTCTTCAGGTCATATTTGAACTCAGGCCCTCTTGACTCCAGGGCCAGAGATCTATTCACTGAGACACCTAGCTGCCTTCCTTACATCAATTGATTCTTAAAGTGTGGGTAGCAACCCCACTGCCCATAGTTTAAGAAGTGCTGAACAGGAGGTCCAAGTGGAAAAAGGTTAAGAAGCCCTACTCTAGAATAAGGACATTTCTCAGTCTGGCATTTAAAGCCCTCCCATCTGGCTCCCCAACATCTTTCTGGTGTTAATTCGTATTGTTCCCCTGTACCCATGCTCATTCCAGACAAGCCTGCCTATTTCCCTTACAAGGCATTCCATCTCCTGTCTTTCCACAAGTGGTCCACTTGTCTGATATACTCTCCCTCCCTCTTAAAAACAAATCCTGTTTTCCCTTAAAACCACCACTTAGGTGTTAGCTCCCACACACCCAGCCCTCTCTTCTCTTGAGATTGCTTTGAATATACTTTGTATTTACCCATTTGTGCATATATTGTATCCTTCCCAGTACAATGGGAGCTCAGTGAAGGCAGGGAATGTTTCTTTTTGACTTTAGAAACCCAATATCCAACAAGACTAGTGGATACTTAATGAATGCTGAATTTAATTGAAACAAAGAAAAAGTTCAGTCAGAAAAGATAGCCTCTGCTCCTTACAAAGTCTCACATACCATTAATTTAAACACTTAACAAGTAACTTGTTTTCTATCAAAGCTCAGTCTCTGTCCCAGGAGTTTCTAGCGGAGCCAGTTAGAAAAATCACACTTCACTTGTATACTAGAAAATGACAAATGTTCAGAGGCGAGGTTTGTCCTTCTGTGGTTTCTGAAGGGGGCAGTGTTGAATAGGCCTCTGTCAAAGCAAATGGATTCCAGATATCTATGCTCCCTCTACATACCTCACTAGAACTGACTTGTTGCTGATTAACTCCTCTCAATACTCTTCCTTACTAAATGTTTTCTCCCTAAGAGCCTTTTAAAGTGAGTACAAAGCAGGGAGTCACCCATAACAACTGTCCTTATTGGTTCTTTAGCTAGGCCTTCACTGCTCCTGGGTACCCTAACACCCCGGAGAGTATCAAAAGCCAACTTCACCATGCCTTGTATCACTAACTTCTGTGCGACGCACTTACAGTACAGAGTCTGCCTTTCTCTGGGGTGTTGTTGCAAACCCACAAAACCCGGGAGTGGAATTTCTGTGATAGCTATATCATCACTGCAGCTCCCTCAAAGCAACAGCTAACATTGATATGGTGTTTTAAGGTCTGAAAGATACTTTACATACATTATTTCATTTGATGACAACTCTAAAGGCACTACAGGTTTTAACTTCACTTTACAGATGTGGAAACTGAGGCCCAGAAAGGGTAAATGACTTGTTCAAGGTCACAAAGGTAGTAAATAAGAGCCAGGATTCAAAGCCAGGCTCTTGGCTCCAAATCCCGTGTTGTTGAGTTTGGGGTTTTTTGGGGGGGCTTTTTGGAGGACAATTGGGGTTGTGACTTGCCCAAAGTCAAATGGCTAGTGTGTCAATTGTCTGAGGCCGGATTTGAATTCATGTCCTCCTGACTCTAAGGCCGGTGCTCTATTCATTGCGCCACCTAGCCGCCCCTTCCAGTGTTCTTTATGTTACACCATGCTACCTCTCATTAGAAATAATAAATCAGCTGTAAAATAATAAATCAACTCTGATCAATACAATGATCTACTAAAATCTCAAAGGACTCGTGATAATAATGTTCTTCCCTTCCACACAGAAAACTGACGGGCTCAGAGTGCAGACAAAAGTCTGATTATTATTTTTTTAAATTTCAGAACACAGCTCATGTAGAAATGTTTTGCATCACTTCACATGTGAAAGGTGTACTGTATTTATAACCTTCTCAATGGAAGGAGGAAGAGGTAAGGAGGAAGAGAATTTAGAAATGAAAAGAAAAGAATTTTTCTTTAAATGACATTCTAAAAGGTACTGCTAAACAAGACTTGTTTCTCTTTGATTCTCAATTTGTGAAGGAAGCAGGTGTAATGGTAATGTAAATGGGAAGATCTTTCCCTTCCATCAATAGCTCATGTGACCTGCTTAAGTCACATGGAAGCCTGAGTCACCTGAGTCTGCAGTGGGAAGAGTTTGCCAAATGGGTGGAACAGAGAATAGAGAAAGTTGGTCAGAGCAGTTAAGAGCTGAGGGAGAGAGGAAGCAGGCGTTGAGCTGTGAGTGTTAGTTTGTGGGAAGGCCCTAGCAGGGGGAAGGCTTGGGGATGGTGCTATCCCGTTTCCCCCCACCTCCGCACCATTATTGTATAGATTTTTTTGTTGCTAGTTTGGACTTGGCTTTCTGGTATTTGAATTAATGTTTTGGTTCCACCCTGCATGTGAAAAGTCTGTTATATTTTGAGATTCAGAATTACACTAGCATATTCATAGCCACCATAGGTACTGTGAATATTGCCTTGGTGCTCCAGAAGGTAAAGGCACCTTCATGATTTAAACACTTCCATCTAGATCCCTTGACCAGCTGTGAAATGGCAGGGCTAGGATTATCAAGCTCAACAATCTGAATGAAATACAACTAAGTATCCCTTTCCTCCATTAAAGTCCTACTCTAATACCTCATCGCGTACAGGTCAGCCTGCGATCTACAAATCTGGACCAGTAGAAACGAGCTCTGACATGTCCACCAAGGAGAGAAATGTAGACCCAGTGGCATTGTGTATGTCCCTACGGCCCAAGTTAAGAAAGGCATACCGTCAGAAGACTGGTGAATTTCTGACCATAGCAACTTAAAAAAGACCATTTTTGGGGGGGAAGAGGTTGCAATCTGTGAAGAAAGCATTCACAATACTGAAACCACAGATTCCCAACATATTCTTTTAATATGTCATAAATATTTATGTTGCATGAGGATTAGTTGGGATTTCTCTAGCCTGGAGAAAATAAGACTGGGAGAGACATGATAGCCGTATTTAAGCACTTGAAGAGCTTGTTCTCTTGGGTACCACAAAGCAGAAACAGGAGCTGCAGCTGTAAATTTATAACAAAAAACTTCCTAATAATAAGCACTCTCTAAAAAAAGAATGAGCTGTTTTGGGAATAGCTGATACTGCCTGCCCCCCTTCTCACTGCCACCCTCCCACACCCCAACTGTAGAGAAAAAAAATGTAAAGCAGCAGAAAAACGGACTACCAAGCAACTCCCCAAAGAGTTCTCAAGAGATCATAATCCACTCCCCCATCCCCACATACTTGTGGATGGCAATGCATCTCATTTCAGAGAGAGCATCACAGCCAGCCTATTCCCCACAGAAGAAGGAAGTGACTGATGTAAAGTAGACTACACCAAGATATAGGAGAAAAGGCTATCTGCCACCTGATAGATCTCAGAAGAGCCATACCACCACTCTAAGACTGCTTCCTCCCTTATATAATGGTGATAATACACTTTAAAAAAATTATTCTGATGACGATTTCAATATAATTAGTTTCCTTTGCAATTCTACTTTATTTTATACACTATCTAAAATCCATCTGCAAACTGTGGGAAGACATGAGTAGAGTGGCCAGTTTCAAAGGGGACTGCAATAGCCTCTGATGGATGTCTGCTTCAATTCTCTCCCCACTCTAATCCATCATTCATTCTATCACTAAAAGTGATTCCCCTAAAGCACACGTCTGATCATGTTACCCCCTATACTCATGAAACTCCAATGACTTCCTATCACCTCAAGGATCAAATACAATGGGCTCTATTTGTCATTCAGAGTGTATCATAACCTAGTTTCCTCCTACCTTTCCAATCTTCTTACACTTTACTCTCTAACACTTCAATCCTGTGATAACTGCCCCTGGCTGTTCCATGAACACGACCCTCCATTTACTGGCTGAAGTTATTCTCTATGGCTGTACCCCATGACTGGAATCCTTTCCCTCCTTTACTTGGGCTCACTTCCTTGGCATCCTAACAAACATCCTTCTACAGGGAGCCATCCCCAATCCCCGTTAATTTCAGTACCTTAATTATCTCCTATTTATCTTAAATATAACTTGCTTTTTATATAGTTGTTTCCATGTTTCCGTTAGATTGTAAGCTCCTTGAGGTCAGGGTGTATCTTCTGCTTCTCTTTGTATTCCGAGTGTCTGGTAAAGAGCAAGCACTTAATAAATGTTTACTGACTGACCGAACATCACACAAAAGTTAGATGGCTATGTGGTAAAGCGCTGGAGGCCCGCAAGAAAGTCAGGAAGAAGTCAGCAAAGTATGAGTTCAAATCCTGCCTCAGACCCTTAACAGCCCAATTATGAAGTGCTGGGCCTCAAGGACTTTCATTCAATCTCACTTTTTTCATTTGTAAAATGGGTATAATAACAGCATCTACTTCACCGGACTGCTGTGGGGATCAAACAATCATGTGAAGCGATGTGCAAAACTTAAAAGTCCTATATACATGCCAGCTCTCATTAACAAACGTAAAGAGTTAATAACTGTTCTCTTTTGGCCCTAGTGCCCCAAGACTTTTAAGGAAGGTGGTTCTAAAATCACCTTTCGTACAGAGGAAGAGAAAGTCCTAAATAGGGGGAGGAAGGGAACCGAGAAGGGAGGGAAAGACACCGGGAAAAGAAAGTGTTATAACTAGGAGGGAAGGACATGGCGTTTATTTAAGTGGGGGAATTTCAAAGAGCTTTAGGGAAACCTTGCAGATAATCAAGTAATAAGCTAGAAGGCGCCTGAGAGTCTAACACTTTGCAGAGGCTGATCCCCGGACATCAAGTGACTCTTGCACAGGACACCCATGTAGAGCAGGGGTTCCAACCCAAGACCCCCTGGATCCCAAAGGCAACACTCCTTCCGCTGCACCCTGCTGATGTCAGGATTTCGACATGGAAGGGCGCTGCCCAGTCATTTCGACTTTCTGAGCCTCGGTTTCCCCAACTGTAAAAGGGGCGGGTCGGCCTCTACAATCCTTAAGAAACCTCCCGACTCTAGGGCTGCCAAGGGGAGGTCGGCGGACCCAAAGGTAGAGAGAGAGAGCCTCGAGAAGACCGGCCGCCCGGGGGACGGCCTGACCGGACTGGAGCCCGCTACTGGAGAGAGGGCGGCAAGACTGGCAGCATGTTGCGACCGAAGCAGGCCTTCCGGGCTCGTCGCGACCAGCGGGCGGGGACAGGGGAGGGGGCGCGGCCTCGGCCTCTCACCTTCCTCACGGCCGGCTGGAAGTTGAAGTCGCCGGCCTCCTTCAGGTCCAGCCAGATCATGGGCATGCGAGGCACGGCCTCCATGGCGGGTCCGGGTTGGGGATCACTCCCCTTGGGGACCGGGAGGCGGGAGGTATCAATCGCCGACCCGGAGAACCCACCCGCCGGTCTCAGCCTCGAGCTGAGCCTAGAGGCGCTCAGGCTAGCCGAAGCCAGCCGCACCACTCCCCACCCCTCCACGCCACGCCGGAAGTCATGCGGGAAAGGAGAGGAAAGATCGCTCGCTGTGCCAGCTGGGAGATGTAGTCTACGTCGGCTTCCGCCAGTGTCTTCTCAGAGCGCATGCTCCGGCCTGACCTGTCCACTCAGCCCCGCCTCTGATCACGGGCTTGTAAGGTAGAGGAAATGTAGACAGTGTCTCCGTCCCCTGAAGGGGCATCTGTGGCTTTCTAATCAAACCGTGCGTGAAGAAACGACGCCCCATGTTCGTATGTTGTCTCTCTGGCTGTCTGTCCTCCGTGCCTGGAATGCTCTCCCTCCTTCACTGACCTCCCTGGCTTCCTTTTTTTTTTTTTTTGACCCAGCAGAATTTCCACCTCTTATAGGAAGCCTCCCCCACCCTCTCTTAATTCCAATGCTTTCCTTCCTTTAATCATTTACCATTTATCCCATATCTGTTTGCATGTTGTCTCCCCAATTAGATCATAAGCTTCTTGAGGGCAGGGACTGACTGACCTCTTGTAGGACAACGTTTAGCACAGCCCTATGAAGGCACCTAGAAGGTGTTTCATTCTAATTTATTGAACTTATTTTTATACATAAATTGAATTTATTGAATTGAAATGTCCCACTGGAGTCATCAGGGTAAAGTATCTGTAATTCCTTAAAACAATCGTCATGGACTTATAAGGTCATTCACCTATCTGGTGGCCCTTCTCTGGATACTCTTCAGAGTACCAAGTATTGTCCAGATCCAGTATCCAGTATTTTTCCAAAGATAATGCAGTATTATCGATGTCCTTAAACTGTGGCACTGGGAACTGAATATAATTCAGCAGGTATGGTCTGACCAAACTTAGAATTCTACACAGTGAAGGTGCAGAGGGGGTACGTTTTAGTGTAACATCGTTTCATGGGGTGCTTGGGTATTTGTACTTAGAACCCAATTGCAAAATCACATTTTTTCCTAGCCTCAAAACACTATCCCTGACAGTTTTCTCCCCACCCCAGGGACACTGCCTAGCAATATCTCATGAGTGGATCCCAGTGAGACAAATTACCTTTCCCCAGAATTACTGATGAGTGGGCCCCCGGGAGACAAACTATGTTTCCTATCGCAAGAATAAGCTGATCTCTGAAGAAATTCTCTCTTAAAAACAGGACTATCTCACTTAACCCCAATTGCCCTGCCTTCTCCCTCCAAAAAAGCAAAAAAAAAAAAAAAAACCCCAAACAAACAAAAAACTGGGACTATCTCGTAACCACAGAATTGATTCCCAAAGTTATTGTATACAATGCAGAGGTCAAGCTATAGCCATCAACTCTCAAAGGTATCTTGCTAGAGATGTAACAGACCAAAAATACACCCCCCAGAAACCCCTTCCCTTGGTTTCCAGTAGTGAATGACACCTATGAATAAGGTTATATGTTAGCGTATCTGCCAGATAATCCATTACTTTTCCTATATAAGCTTTAGCATCATTCCTGTTAGGTTGCAAGTTCCTTAAGGAATGCAAGTTCCCTAAGGAGCTCTGCCTGCCATATTGACATTAAAATAAACCTTTGCAACTTTGACTTAAAGAATGCTTGACAGTGAGTAGAGCACTCACCCCGGAGTCAAGAGGACCTGAGTTCAAATGTGACCTCAAACACTTAACACTAGGCATATGACCTTGGGCAAGTTACTTAACCCCAATTGCTGTGCCTTTCCCCCTCCAAAAAAAAAGACCAAAAAAGAATGCTTGAGTTTGGTAATTCATTCCTGTCCAGTAATCCAGTCTTTGGGAAAGTCCCTGAACCTTTTAAACTGCATCATTTAGACTCTGGCCCCACTGTCTTCAGACCAGGTCTGTGACATTTTGCTCCACAAACAGTATTCTCTAGTACTCTGAGTTATTTGGGGAGTATCTTTTTTCTGCTATTGGTTTGAACCCCCACTGATTGTATTTGCCCAATTTTAGGGGCCCATTGACTAATACTTCACTTCCATTTAGGCACTTAACATTGGGAAAGCTTTTATAAAGGGTTGTATAAAGGTCCAAATGTATAGCAAGGACAAACATAAAGACATTGCCCCCCCCCCCCCAGGATTTCAGGAGCCTAATTTCCCCTTTACATCACCTAGGTCTCAGGAGAGGTAAAAGGGATTAAGTAGTAGTAACACCAAGCTTGAGTCCAAAGCTCACTATGTTAGCATCCCCTAACCTTTGTATCTCATGAGTTCCCTGCTGGGTTGGCTGCAACACCTACCTGGCTTCCTGGACTCCCAGGTCCCTGTGGTTTGATCTACCTGGTTAGAGACTCCACTCTCTGTACTTAGAATGGAAAGGGATGAAAGAAAAGGCCAAAACCACAGGTCTATTTCCTGGGACCACATGGCTAAAAGTAGAAGTTGGAGAAAGAGAGAAAGGAAGCAGTAGAGCCTTTCCCATATTCTTAACCTCCTCTGAGTAAAAAAAGTACTTCACACTCAGCAGGGAAGGGGAAAAAAATAAGACTATCAGGCAGCTTTGGCCAATTCCAGCTACACAGCCAGTGGAAAAAGGCTACAACCAACCACATTATGGGCCAAAGTAGAATGTCTAGAAATGTGCCAGTCCTCCAGTCTCCCAGAAGCAGTTCCCTTTATGTGTATTTTCTGTGTGGATGATGCCATCTTAGGTGATCTGGATACTCACCAAATCCCATTCTACTGATGGGAAGCGGTTGTGCAGAGAAATAAGAGCAAGTAGAGACCTGGGTTCAAGATAAAATTTAGATGTGCATTTATTGAACAAGTGTGTGACTGCCAGAGTTCTCACTCAAATTGGCAGTGGTTTCTGGACTTTCAGATCTTGGTTTTATATAAGTCAGAACCACAAAATTATAAAAGGGAGGGGAGCTAACAAAAGCTGTAACATACAGAAGCAAAGATCAGCCATTGGTCAATTCTATATGACTCAGGGGAGTATGGTGCATGACTCAGGGGAGTATGGTACAAGGGTACGAGGCGTCTTTCATAGAACTGGGTGGAGGACACAGGATAGAGGGGCATGGTATGAGGGGAACTGGAATTCTCCAGGTGGTAGTCAGAGGGCACTGGAATTCCCCAGGACTGGTCAGGGTCATGTTCCAGGCAAGGGAGGTGAAGGCCCTGCTTTGTCAGCAGGGCAGGACAGGGTGGTACTTAGATAAGATCCTTGCACTGTAATGAACCTGGTATGCTATAATGATTCAAGGAGAAACTATGAAATACTGATCGGGGGAACAGAGTCAGGGATCACCTTGAGCAATATGCCCAGACCTGCCTTAAACAGTTTCAAGCTAAAATATAAAACAGGGACAAAGACAGAAATACAAAAGGGGCTTAATAGTGGGCCCTAAGTCAGGTGGTGTTTAGTGAGCTGGCAGTTTGTGTACAACAGTGCTTGGGTGCCTGTGCTTGAACCACAGTTTGTAAAATCACATTACTTTGCTAAATCACATTTCTCACCAGCCTCAGAGCATTATCTCTGCCCCTTCCCCACTGCCAGTAGTCTGCCTAGCAACCATTCATGATCAGGCCTCAGACAAATGTTTATCTTCCTTTAGTATAATAACCAGCTGCACCCATAAATCCTTCACTGGACTATCTATGAGTAACTCCCTAGCCATTATACGCATCCTGGATCTCTTGTTATCTTGGGACATATGTATACCCCCAACATCCATCTTGTCAAACAGGACATTGATGGGTACCAGACTGGGTACTTCTCAGTCAGCCCTGACCACTAATTGCTTTAGTGACTTTTCAAGCCTAAAACAACACCTCCATGTAGCCCCCCTTGGGCTATTTCCCAGTGAATTATGGCCAATACACTTGCACAGTAGATATTAAAAGTGCATGTTCCTTTAAGAACTGACCACTCCTTAACTCCTCCCTAATCTCACCCTTACTTGCCTAGTTAGCATAATTGGCACAGGTTATACTAAAGATTATCCTATAAAAACTTTCACTCTACCCCTTTAAGGTTGCAGGTTCCCTAAGAACTCTTGCCTGCTGTATAGCATAACAATAAGCTTTTACCAACTTGACTCAGAATGCTTGAGCCTGTGAATTCATTCCACACTGCCCACCAAGGGACTCTGGTTATTGGGGTCCCTGAAACACTGTAATGGTAATGGAATTTAAAGATCCCCCTGTATTGGCTTGGTTTTGGGGTTGAGTGTTGAAACCCAAACCTTGTGAATCCCACTTGTGGGATGGA
>CM053599.1:74496855-74552347 GCA_028646575.1 Pseudocheirus occidentalis
TCTAGAATTTAAAGTTCTGCAATACCTGCAACTAGGAATTAAGATATACTGGGGCTGGGGTACGGAGCCCCTCCCTGCCCTACCAGAAAGTTAGAGAGCAGAGCAGGGGAGGGGCTTTACAGTGAGATTGCTGTTTTAGGGTTGGGGCAGGGGCAAGACGGGGAGAAAATGTGTAATTCAAAAATCTCATGAAAATGAATTATGTAAACAAAACAAATAAAATTTATTACAAAAAATGTTTTTTTTTTTCCAAAAAAGAGGTGTGATTATGGTTGATTGGTCAGCAAAAAGGACTGAGGCAGCTCAATCTGACAGATAGGAGGAGAATTGAGAGAGTAGTGTCATGAAAACCTAAAGAGGAGAGAACATTGGAGAGGAAAGAGTGGAGGCCAAGAAGAGGGGGGAACAAGAAAAGACCACTGCATTTGGCAAGTAAGAGATGCCTGGTAACTGCAGAGTGATGAGGTAGGAAGCTAGATTATAAAAGGCTGAAAAGCATGTGAGTGGAAAGAAAGTAGAGTCAGTGACTACAAACAACTTTTTCTAAGCACTGAAACAAGTTTGTGTCTATGTAAGTATATAGGCATGTACACACACACACGCACGTGCGCGCAAATGTATGTCAGTCAGTAAACATTGATTCTGCTATGCACCAAACGCCATGCTAAGTGCTGAGGATAAAAATAAAAAGGAAGACAGCCCCTGCCCTCAAGGAGCTTACAATCTTATGGGGAATGACAACACAAAAAAGGTAGGGAAGGGAAGAAGGTGCCTGACACCGTGGGAGCAATATGGAAAATGTACAAAGAAGTCCAGAAGCAGTGCAGCTGGTGGGAAATTGGGAGATGGCTAGCCTGGACCCCCTCCATAAATGGAGGTTTTGGAGCTCAGTCCGAGAGGCAGAGGGCACTGATGAGATGTGACGACCAAGCCTGATTTGATCCTGCAAGATGACAAGATTTCCCAATGATGAGGCTCCTGGGACATAATGGAGAAGTTCCAAAGCAGTGCAGCTCTTGGTTACAGCTGAGGAAACTGAGGCCCTGAAGGGTTAACCTATTTGCCCAAGATAAAACAGCTAGCCTGTGGAGGCTTCTTTCCATAGTAACAAGTCTGTTTCCCTCTTCCTGGATATATACAGAGAGAAGGGGAGCAGGGGTTCAACTGTTAGAACTGGAAGGGACCTTGTTGCCCTTCCGAGAAAGTAAACTTACCCATTATTTTCAAAGCTTTTTTAATGGCAAAGGGAAAATATATATGATAGTCAACATTAGTCAGTGTTGTTCTGCCTACGATGAAATGTTCAACGTCTTGAAGTTCTCAGCTGTTGCACAAAAAGTTTTTGTTCCAGACATTTTTTTTTTTTTTTTGCTTTTTGGAGGGCAATTGGGGTTAAGTGACTTGCCCAAGGTCACATGGCTAGTTTTTTGTGTTAAGTGTCTGAGGCCGGACTTGAACTCAGGTACTCCTGACTCCAGGGCCGGTGCTCTATTCACTGCGCCACCTAGCCGCCCCCTTGTTCCAGACATTTTAAATTTTTCTCAAGAGAAACCATTTGGCCAGATGAAATCTTCCAGAGATATGTCATTCATTGCTAATAATGCAGATACTAAAATGTTAGGAATGAAGAGAACCACCATTGAATGGGAGAGGAGTCATGAAGATCAGTCGTTCAGTCGTTCCAGATGCATCTGATGCTTCATGACCCCATTTGGGGTTTTCCTGGCAAAGATGCTGGAGTGATTTGCCATTTCCTTCTCCAGCTCATTTTACAGATGGAGAAACTAAGGCAGTGGTATGGTAGGTGGCCAGGGTCACTCAGTTAGTAAGTGTCTGAGGCCAGATTTAACCCAGGAAGACAAATCTTCCAGACTCCAGGCCCAGTGCTCCTTCCACTGTGCCACATGGAGACCACCAAATGTAATCCTCTCATTTCACAGGTGAAAAAATGGAGGCACAAAGAGATGTAAGTGAACATCCTCCCAGACTCAGAACAGTCCTTGACCCTTCCCTCACCTGCTCACTGTGATCTAATGAGTTACTAACTCTTCTCAAAAGAGTTCCTCTCCAATACTGCTGATGTGTGTCCCTTTCTCTCTACTCAGGTAGCTACTGCTTTGTTCGGGCCCCAGTCACTTTTACCTGGATGTCTGTAATAGCCTCCAGATTGGTCACCTGTCATTTCCCTCTTCAGTCTATCCTCTCTACACAGCGACCCTCCTTTCTTAACAGGCTTCTGTGGCTCACACTTGTTCCCAGCACAAAGCAGATGCCCCAGCCTGCCATTCCACACTGTCTCCTGCCTGCCCTTCCAGCATTATTTCATCTTCTTCCCTGTATGGTCTACAATTCAGGGGTGGAGAACCTGTGGCCTTGAGGCCACATTACATTATACATTATATTTACATTATAACTGGTCTACATTATAACTAAATCAGACTACTAGCTGATTTTGGGACTCAAACTCCAACCTCCATGTGGTTTTTTAGAAGTTTATTTATTGTTGTTTTTAATTGTTCTTCCCTTCACACATTTAAGCAGCCTGAAACTCGGCTCCTCAGAATCCTTGCCTTCCTTCAAGACTTAACCCAGATGCTCCTTCTCTTATGAAACTGATCCCCAACAGCCAGTGCTCTCTCCTTCCCTGGATTATCATGTACTTACATGTTATGTCCTCCTATAATATGAATGGAAGGCCTTTGAGGTCAGGGGTCTGTGTGTCTGTGTTCGTGTGTCCCCAGAACCAAGCACAGCGCTTTGAACTCAGCAGGTACAAGCATGTGTTTGTTTAGTTGAGTTGGTTTCACTAAAATTTAAGTGTCCTGACTCTCCATTCAGTGCTCCATTTTACAAATGGAGAAACCGAGTCATCAAGGTTACAGTCATAAATACTTGTTAGTAGGACACATAACACTATACCACGTTACCTGCCTGATATTTAAGGATATGGTTTAAACGGGAATAACTGCCTAAACATCTATAAAACCCAGTCCTGTAATTTATTAGAAGAAAACTGGCATAAGGTTTTGAAAAGAAAACCAGTAGACCTACCATATGAATTAATATGAGATAGGTAAAGGTCTTCTCCTTTAAAGATGAGTAACCCACACTTTATATTTGGTTCTGTTTCCAGTTAACAAGTTCATGGTTCATAGTTCAACAAGCTCCAGTGCCCACTGCTGAGAACAAAGTCTAAACAATTCTGGTGCCAAGAAATCTCCTGACCCATTTCTCCGTGTTAAGTAATTGACCAGATTCCATTTTAGATTGGATGGATTATGAAACCAGCTGAGAATTCCCTAGAATCTATGGGTGACCCATCTCCAGATTACAGTGCTTAGGAAAGTAGATTGTCCGGTCAGTGACTATTTTAGCTTTTGCAATTCCTCTTTCAAAAGCCTCATCGTGAATAATAATATCCCCAAATATCAATTTACTTACGACCTTGACAGCTGAGTTTAAGATCTCCAGTTGGATATGACGTGTAATCCGATGTTTTTGAAAAGACAAGTTTATAAATGTATCTGACCTTGGTAAGTCTTTCTGGTGGCTTGAACTGAATTCCATTTGTAGTTGTCCGCATTACTTTGCCCAAGCTTTGTGGTTTCTGGCAGTCATTATCTCATCAAGAGGTAGGACGGCCAGTTCTCTGCTTTCCTATGCAAAGAGCAGTGGAGACTGGCCTCCAGTTAAAACCAAAGCTTCTCCAAAAAAAAAAAAAAAAAAAAAGCATAAATAGCATGCTCATGAAAAGTAGTGGGTTTCCCCTTATTGAAAGTCTTCAAGCCAAGACTGGATGACCCTTTGTTGGCTATGTTGGCACGGAGATTCTTTTTCTAATATAAATTGGTAACCCCTTAGGAACCTTCAAACTCTGAAATTCTGTGATTCCATAGGCCACAAGACATTAATTGAGGAAATCAGAGATAACCTCATTCCATCTTAACTTCCTTATTCCCATAATGTCAGTGTTCAGATTATGTTTGTGTTCTTGTTCAGGATCAATGACATCAAGGTCAGAATAAAATTAAGGGTGAATTACTACTTTCCATATGATCCAGGATCATAGGGATCAGTAAGGAAAGTTTGATTATTAAATAATCAGACCTATTGTCTAAAGATATAAACTTATTCCAGAGATTCCACTTAACATCATATGATTGTAATAATAAAATTATTTGACCATTTTCTTGGATTCGAGGTTAGTTGTTCCAGAATAGGTAGACAATCTCACTTCTCCATCTAGATTTCACATAGATGAAACCTCATCAAAACACTGTCAATCTGGCATTCATTAAGTCTACTCTTCTGCCCCACCAATTCTGGTATGTCAGCTGATGGTTGTTTAGAGGTGATAGCATTTAGAAGACTATCACATTGGTCTCAGAACAGACAGTTTGGTGAAAGGGCAAAATCTTGGTCTAAGGACAGCCAGATTGGTGTAGGGAGGCACCATCTGAACTTGTTCTGGGTGCAAATCTAGATTAGACACAACCTTCCTAAACCTCGCTTTTTACCTTTAAGAATAATATTTAAACTACCTAATCACAAGAACAAAGTGAGTTGTTTTCAGTTGTAATAGCATCAGATATTAGATGGGAGGCAGCATGGAAGGGTGTAGTAGATAGACTGGAGCCTTAAACCCAAAAAGTCCTAAGACTAGGTATATGACCTAGACTCCTTGTTTTTGTTCAGTCGTGTCCAGCTCTTCATGACCCTGTGTGAGATATGGTGAAGACCCCTCATAGACTTTGAGAGTAGGAGACCCTCATAGAATTTAAGGCTGGGTTTTCAATTCAGTGTTTCTGTAAAAACAAGCTGCTGGCCCTGAAGTGTTCCAGGAGAAAAGGATGGGAACACAGGATGCAAGCACATCTGCACATTCACCTAGGTCAAAAGACTAACAATGTGGGGGTGTAAAAGCTTTTGGAATACTAAATCTGTGGGATAATCATATCTGCTTATTCCCATTGGATGAGGACCCACAAAATATAGGATATTACAATGCTTGGTTCCTTGCCCAGTTATACTGTGAGGGCAAGCTGACCAAGAAGTATTCCAGGAACAAGGACAAGGACACAAGTTTTGATCACGTCTGCATTAATCTAAAAGAAAAGGGGGTCCAGAAAATGCAAGAGTTGTACCAAAGTTCAGACTGCTAAATTTACAAAATAACCGCACCTGCTTGTTCTGTACATTATTGGGGTAGATTTATCCCATTTTTAGATTGTACCCTCAAAGCTCATGAGAATGAGCCGAGAGGAAGGGGGTTAGGGAGGGCCATTGCGATTAGGAGATCTATAAAAGAATTTGTTTTTTCTGTGTCTGGCATAGTCTGGGAATGCACTGAATGCATTTGGTGTGAGTCTCCCTTTCTCGAGAGATCATAAGTGCCTCTCTACTTTCTACCTTGAGAAACCTCTGAGTTTAATTTGGGTAAGAGTCTTTGTTACTCCACACAACCCCATGGACCATAGCAGCCCAATACCATCCGTGGGGTTTTCTTGGCAAAGATATTGTAGTGGTTTCCCATTTACTTCTCCAATCGATTAAGGTTAGATGAGTTGTCCAGGGTCACACAGCTAGTAAGCAGCTGAGGCTGGATTGGAACTCAGGTCCTCCTGACTCACTATTCACTTACCCATCTAGCTGCCTCTTCTAATCTCCTTAGCCAATACCAACAAACACACCAAAGACACATAGCCTAATATCCTTGACTGATTCTACTCTTGGCGTATATAATTCCACACTTAAAGTGTTACCAGCACTGCCCGCACTGGTCAAGAAAAGCTTATCTGGTCTAGTTTTTGATAGTGGGAGAATTTAAGGCCTTTCTACTCCAGGCCATTTAAGAAGTGGACTCGATTGACAGTCATACCCAGCCTATAATGTGAATAGCTCACATTTACACAGGACTTTACAGTTTGCAAAGTGTTTTCTTCACAACCTCACAGACAGGTAGTTGCCAGTAATACTAATCTCATCTTATAGATAAGAGAAGACCAAGATTCTGAGAGGACAGATGACCAGCCTGTGGTCAGACAGCCAGGAAATAATCAGGGATTGGATTTAAATCCATGTCTCCTGACTCCAAATCTAAAACTTTCCACTATACCATCTATACCCATGGTTGGGAATAGTGAGGGGAAAGGAGGGAAAACCCAAGGAGCAGAGCAATTCACTGGGAAGAAGCTTAGAAAGGAGTGTCATGCCCAAGGACAGGATCAGCGTTAGTTGATAATAGTGTTATTGTCTACAGGGCAAATGAAGCACCTAAAACTGAATATGATATCCAAGAGCCCCATATAAAAGGTCAATGCCTCTATTTTTGAAAGGGTTCGGGAAGGGGTGGAGGGAGGAGAATCCTTTTAAAACTCTATCTCAGGGGCGGCTAGGTGGCTCAGTGAATAGAGTTCTGGCCCTGGAGTAGGAGGACCCAAGTTCAAATCTGGCCTCAGACACTTCTCAAAAAAAGATCCATCTATTTGTTCGAGTCTCTTCTGGAGGCAGGCTGGTAAACACACACATATATACATGCAACATGTATTTAATTACACATATGTGCACGTGTATGTATACATATCCATATTTGTGTTTATGAAGTGGTCCGATATAGCCTTGGTTATGGAGTCAAAGGACTTGGGTTCAAATTCCAATTCTCCCACTTAATACCTCTTTGATGTTAGGCAAGTCACCTAACATCTCTAGGCCTATTTCCTATCAGATTGGCAGAGATGACAAAATATGAAAATCACAAATTTTGGAGGAACTTTCAAAAAACAAACACATTAATTTGTTATTGAAGGAGCTATGAATGGGTCCAGCCATTCTGGCAAGCAATTTGGAATTGTATCCAAAAAATAACTAAACAGTTAGGCCTATACGTAAAAGAGATTAACAAAAGAGGAAAAGGACCCATATGTATCTTTATAGCAGCTCTTTTTTTTTTTTTTGTAGTGGCAAAGAACTGGAAACTAAGTGGGTATCCATCCATCCGTTGGTGAATGGCTAAGAAAATTATAAGATATGAGTGGAATACTATCATACCACAAGAAATGATAATAAAAACCCTAGCTATCATTTATAAAACATTTTAAAGCTTGCAAAGAGCTATATTTGATATTCACAACTCTAGGAGGCATGTGCTGGCATTATTATGCCCATTTTAGAGAGGGTAAATGACTTACCCAAGCTCACAGTCCCACAGGTAATTATCTGCCCAAGGTGAAATCTGAATTCAGGTTCAGCATTCTACCCACATGTTTGTGTCTATGTATAAAAAACACATATATGTATATTTGCATGTGTATGTGTATATATGCATGATACACGCACAGGCACACATCTACATGAATGACTGAAGTAAAGCTTCTTAACTGCTTCACCCTAGTAGCCCTAGAGAGAAGCAGGTTCACCTGATTTTATGCTGAAATGGGGTTTGGAAAGGAATTTTCCAAAGAAGCAGGGCATAGTTTCCCACATCTTCTAGACCTGTCCTCTACAACTCAGGCTCTTTCCAACTCTGGGGCTCGGTCTCTGCACTTCTGAATGGATATTCATAGTGTGCCTTGTTTTCTCTTCTAGGAGGACCCTCTTCTTCTCCCCTCTTACCAAGGATACACTAAAATTTGAGCTGGACCAAGCCCCAGATTTTTCCTAAAATTAAGTCTCATTTAGTTGAAAGATGGAAGCCAGATCCCTGGGCACCTTGCAAGTTAGCTTCCAAAGGAAGGATAATGTTCTCATATTATTATTATTATTTTTTTTATAGAGGGCGGTTGGGGTTAAGTGACTTGCCCAAGGTCACACGGCTAGTTTTTGTGTTAAGTGTCTGAGGCCGGATTTGAACTCAGGTACTCCTGACTCCAGGGCCGGTGCTCTATTCACTGCGCCACCTAGCCGCCCCTTTCATATTATTCTTATGGAAAAGATGAAAATATGTGGTCTAGATAATAATACAACTGGGTGGATTGATTCATAACTAGTTAAATGACTAGACCCAAAGGGTGGTTGTTAATGATTCAACTTAGAAAGGAGATCCTCAATGGCCAGAGAACTGCACTTAACCCTGTGCTGTTTAACATTTATCAGTGATTTGAATAAAGACAAGGAAGGGCATGCTTATGGGGAATGTAAATGACACAAACCTGGGAAGTAGAGCCAGCATGTTAGAGGATACATTCAAGGTTAAGAAAAGTTGTTACCAGGCCTGAATAAAATGAAATTTAATAGGCATAAATACCTTCTTACATTTTGGTTAAAAAATGAACTTGACAAATACAAGATATGAGTAGTGCAGCTAGATAGCAATTTCTATTAAAGATCTAAAGACTTTAGTGGTCAGAAAGCTCAACAAAAGTTAACAGTGTGGTGTGATATGACAGCTAGGAAAATTAATACAGTCTTAAGATGCATTATGATGGGTATAGTATCCAGGAGTTGGGAAGTGTGGTACCAGCAGACTTTATCCTGGTCAAACCCCATCATATTCATTAAGTTCTGGGTACCATGATTTAGGAAGGGCATTGATAAGCTGGAATGTCCAGAGAAAGGCAACCAGGATGGAGAAGGGCCTTGATTTCATGCTACATAAAGACCATTTGAAGGGAATAGGGAATTTTAGCCTAAAGATGTAAGTGGAATAAGATAGCTCTCCAAGTATTTATTTGAAGAGCTGCCACATGGAAGGATTAGAGACTTGTTTAGCTTGGCCCTGAAAACAGAACTAGGAACAATGGGAAGAAACAACAAAAAGGCAAATTTAGTTTTGGTTTAAGGAAAAGCTTTCTAACAATTAGTCATCCAAAAATAGGATGGCTACCTTGGGAGATAAACCGGAGTGAAGGTCTTCAAGCAAAGGTTAGAAGATTACGTGTCAAACATGTTGTAAAGGGGATTCTTGTTCATGTATGGGCTAGACAGGATTGTGTCTGCGGTCCCTTCCTCCTCTGAAGACCTGAGAGGCACTTCTCAAAGGCTAGAACACACATTTAGCCCATCTGGATTTAGAATCCATGGATTTGACTTAAGTTCAAGTCCTTTCTCTCACTGACTACCTGTAGGACCTTGGACAAGTTAGCTTCCTCTTTGGGCCTGTTTCCTCATGTAAAATGAGAGTGTTGGACGAGATGACTTCCAAGTTTCCTCCCCAACTCCAATCTATGATGCTAAGATCCTAAGACAAAATACCATTTTGCAGACACCAAGTGCTCTTCGTAGTGAGTTCTCCCTGCCTTCATTATGCTAATTCTTCTGTAAAATGAAGGGTTGGAATAGGGTATCGCTGAGGTCCCCTCCACCTCTGTCCAGCAGCTCTGTGGTCTTGAGAGCATTCCAGGATCCCTCTTTTCTCTGTGGGTCTAAAATTCTGCAGCATTTACTCTCTACGTCATTCATTTGGGCATAGTACTGTTTGGTACTCTTAATTATTCTGTTTATTTCTTATCTCTCCCAACCAGAATGTAGCCTAAGGTGTAGGATCGTGTTTTACACTTATTTAGTACTACCCATAACAACTGACATTTCTACACCAAGATTTACAAAGTGTTTTGCACACAGTGTCTCATCTGATCCTTTCTATAACACCTAATGGTTTTTAAGTTGTTAAATGTTTGTTTTTCAGTTGTCTAATTTCCTGTAACATCATTTGGGGTTTTCTTGGCAAAGATACTGGAATGATTTGCCGTTTTCTTCTTTAGCTTATTTTACAGATGAGGAAACTGAGGCAAACAAGGTTAAGTGACTTGCCCAGGGTCAACCACCTAGTAAGTATCAGAGACCAAATTTGAACTCAGGAAGATGTTTCCAACTCCAGGCCCGGCTCTTAACCACTGTGCCACCTAGCTGGCCATAGTAGGAGGCTTATAAAAAGATTGTTAAATTACAGAATGAGGGAGCAGAATTTTAGCCTCCAGAGAGAGAACAGTAAGAGCTGACATTTATGCAGTGCTTTAAGATTTGAAAAGTGATTGACATATTATTTCATCTGAAAATGAGAGGTTAGAGTTGAGTTCAAAAGCTCTAAATGACAGAAGTAAGAAATGAGCTACCCTAGGCTGCCTTTGGATTCACTGAAGCTAAAGGTCAGCAGCCTGGGAGGAAGGGAAGAGGATCTGAGGTGGGGATAGGAGGGTAATCGGGTAATCTCAAATCAGTGCGTAGGAGGTGAGGGGGAGAGTCAGAGCAGGCTGAGGTCATCATGGGAGGTAGGGTTCCTAAAATCCTATTCAGGCTTGAGAGGGGACATAGATTGTATGGGGAACCAGCTTCTAGGTTCTATTTTTAGTATTCTAAAAACTGCCATTCTTTGTTAACAACATCATCATTATGCAAATTATAATTATATAAGTATTACATATGAAATAAGGGCCAGCATGACTCCATGCTGTAAGGAGAACCAATTGCAGTGTGACGAAAACTTTAGTCCAAGTTCTGTCTCTCACACATAATGGCTGTGTGACTTTGGGCAAGTTAACCTCAAGTGTTCAGTGCAATTTCCTAAGTCTTTTAAGCTGCCAAGCAGTTGCTAACCTGTACTAATAACATGTGTTTCCTCACTGGAAGCTCACAGCTATGAAATAAGAAGTTTGGTTCAAAAATAACTCATTTGCATAGAGCATTAAGGTTTACAAAATCCTTTTACTCACAGCAAGCAACCCTTATCTACCACTCAACATAGTTCTGAAATGTCTCATATACAGGCGTGTATATATATATATATATGTATGTGCACACATATACATACGCCCACAAATACTTATACCCCAAAATATTTGTAGAGGCATTCTGTGGCAGCAAAGAACTGGTAACAAAGTGGATGCCCACTGACTGTGGAATGACTGAACTAGGACCTATGAATGTAGTGGAGTCTTATTGTGCAGTGAGGAATTTAGAGAAATTTGGGAAGATGAGTGTGGACTGAACCAGAATCAAAAGACCAGTGTGCATGAATACAACAATATCACTGAAAAGATCACTCAAAGAAAACTGAGCTCTGAGTGATGGAAAAATCAAAAAAGATCCTGGAGAAGTTATAAATAATGAAATATAACTTCTCCCTCACAGCGAGAGGTGGGAGACTACTAGGACAGAATACTATATGGACTGTCAGATATAATTACTCAGTGGGACATTTTGGATTAATCATTTTTGTCACAAAGGAGTTGATCCAGGATCCTGGAATGATTGATATAAAGACAAAAGGCATCAACAAAATCTATTTAAAGTTTTATTAAATGAATTACATACACATACCAAGAAGATCATCCCACTGAGCAGTATGTCTACATCCCAAGCCTAAAACTAGAATCTAGGCTCAGTTTCCCATAGCGAGTAGACAGGATGCCCCATTTCTTGAAGGATTTGTGCATTTGCCCTTGGTCTGCTTACAGAGAACAATGGTGAATCAGAGAAGCAGGAAACGTGTTACAGTGGTCCTGCCCTGGGTTTCAACTGCAGCAGCCACATCTGAAGTAGCCATGCTTGTCTGATTAGCTTGAGACAAAGTTGGGGAAGGTCCATTTATGGCATGGCCTTTTCTCTCAAGTCTGAAAATAGTCAGCATGTCACTTTTCACAGTCCAAAGATCAAGTCACAGAACAGCAGGAGATAGTCCTTTAGCAAAGAACGTCACACTCTTGTCCTGTATTTTGTATTGATAAATGAGACTCTGAGACTGCTCAACCTTGGGCCGCTGCAACCCCCTCCACAGGATTTTCAACTGTAGAAACAAGGAGGAGAATAAATGAAATCTCCTGGTTGGACAGTTTGTTCCTCTGTTCCTACTCCTCCCTTCCTCTGATAACTTTCCCCATACAGCTTCAACCAAAGGGAACTAACTTCTCCCAACAAGCACATCTGGATTTTATGTCCTGCCAGGCGCGTTTTCCTCAGGACACTCTTATTCCAGCAATGCCACCATAAAGGAAGCCGTGTGATGCAGTAGAAAGAGTGCTGGGTTTGAACCCCAGTTCTTCAATGTAATGCCAGGGTGGCCCTTTGCTTTCCTCATCTGGACTAGGCAGTCTCTGAGGCACTTCCTTCTCTCTCTCTGTGCTCCCACGAGCCACATGATAACATCAGTCTCACAACTTTACAGTGACACCATGGAATTATCAGCTTAATCATCCACTTTATTCACCACACTTGACTACAAATGACTTCTGGCCATTTTAAAAAGAGAAATCTATACCCTCAAAGGATGGAGATGATCTACCACTGAGGTTCTTCAAAAGAACAGTCTGATGAAAATTGCAGTAACTGAATTTCTGAAATTCAGAAAAATAACTGAAATTAAATACATATCGAATTATAACAATTATAGCCTCTCAAAGGGACTGCTCTGAAAGCCAACCCTCACATCATCAGTTCAGTGTCTTCCCACAGTGAATCAGCCTCTGGAGAACTATATTTGGCATATGTACCATTATTTCATTCAGCTGTAATCTGTAGTCCTCTTTCTACCTGAAGGAATGGGCCTAATACCACCACACAAATCCCTCAGAATTAAAATCTCTTAACTATTACCCGGGTGATGCTCACATTACCTGCCCATGGACATCCTTGCAGAATCCAGTTACCAATCCCTCAGCTCGAAGAATCAAACTGCTTTGGTGACCGAGAGCACTCATCAGCACTGCATTCTCCTCATCCTCTGTTCTGGCACTGCCATGCACCAAAGCTACCACATTTCCCTAGATCAAAGGGATGGATCCAAGTACTGTTAAGCCATCCAAAGGAAAACAGTTCTTAGTTATAGGAAAAGGTTGGTCTGGCTTGACTGCAGAGTATAGGAAGAGGAACACTATCCACTGAAGCTAGAAAGAGAGGCTGCAGCCAGGTGGTAGAGGGCGTTAAAAGCTAAGCCTAGGGGTTAATCTTTTACCCTTAATATAACAGAAAGCCACTAGAGCCAGCAGAGCAGGGAAGTCACATGATCAGATCTGTGCTTAAGAGAAATTCCTTTGGTAGGATGTGTGTAGGATGGATTGGAGTGGTGAGAGACCTGAGGCAGGAGGACCAGTGAGGAAACTGTTGCTGTTTCATCTACTTTATTGCCAAGTCCTTCAAAATACCCTTTGCAGTCACCCCTTCTTTTCCATTCTCACCACTATTATTGTAATTCTGGTGCTCATTAGCTGAAGCCTGTTATAGACTCCAACTTGGTTTTCACTGCCTCAGGTTCTTCCCTCTTCAATGCATCCTCCCTCCAACTGCCAGATAAATCTTCCTAAAGTATCAAATCTCTCCCTGTGAACCCTAACATCTTAGCCTGACCTCAGGGTCTCCCAGAGCCTGTCTTAATCTCTTTTCCAGTCTTGTTTTCCATCACCTGCCTCCTCCACTCCAGGCAACCTGCTTTACTCACTGTCCACTGAGTATACTTTGTACTTTCCTGCTTCTAGGGTTTTGCCCATGCGATTACCTTCACCCAGACTACCCTTCCTTTTTTTTTTCCTCTTAAAATTCTGCCCATCCTGTAAAATCCAGCTCCAATTATACCCCTAATATAGAACCTTCTCGAATTACCATAGCCTGAAGGGATCTTTCTCTTCAACTCCCAGAGCACTTACTGCCTTTATCAATTAATCATCTATTAGCTTGTGATACCTCTTCTATTCTTAGCTCGCAGTGTTACTGAAATACTACATTATAGGTTTCTACATTTCACATTTATGTCTTGTCTTTCCAACTTTGCTGAAAGCCCCTAGAAAGGAAGTGCTACCAATCTGTATTTCTTTGTATCCCCAAGTGTCTTGTCCATTGTATGAAGAGACTTAATAAATTTTTATGGATTTGAATCTATTATTTCTTAAGTTCTCCTCAAAAAGAGCAACAAATAAGAAACAGACCTTAAAGTTTCTTTTGTTTTTTTCTGACCTTGATTTTGAGTTTGATGGTATTCTAGACTTACCATTGGAAGTACTCTTTGATGGCTTCATTTCTAAACTCACAGTCAATAGAAGCATCTTTCTGACAATATCCCTATGAATAGTCACCATCTCTGCTTGAAAACTTTCTAGGGACAAAGGACTCGCCGCTGTATCACTTATAGCGTGTCATCATGTTTTCTTACACTCTCCAAATCCAACCAGTAAGGTATAAAAATAAGCAGATTTGTGGCTCTCAATGTTAACATAAACTTGCAGAGGAGACACATTTCACTTCATGTGGCAGAGAAGAGACTGCTTAACCTCTCCCCCTTCTTTCTGCCACTGGACTCTTTAAACTCAGGGGATGTTTAATTCTAGGTGAGCTGCCAGTTGGTCAGTCTTTTCTTAGTATTACTTTAATATGCCAAGCACCTGCAATTTCATTAATGTGGGTTTTCCACTTACTGATGCAGATCAAAACTGCCTCTACACCTCAGTAGACCACAGTTTTCGTGAGTGACTATGGTAGGAAAAAATGCACTATCTGACAGCCAGTCTTCTGATGACACACCTCTTCACAGCGAGCTCGGCTGGGCCTCAGGCACGACTCACAGTCTGTCACTGGATACAGCGTGGTAGGCTCTATGAGAATTTACATGCATTTAGCTTAGCCTTTCAAGACCAGGGTCACCTCCAAGGCATAATAAGGGATCTAGAAAGGCCTTTAGTGGAGGTTTATAATTAAGTCTATAATTCGGTTTACTGACAGTCCATGAAACAGCCACCACAAAACACGATGTGTGCCTCAGTCCTGTGCCGCCTCTCTTCCTCTTCTAACTTGATGGTAAAAGCATAAAGAGGATCAGAGAGCACTAAGAATCACAGTTTGTAGACCAACTAAAAGCCACTAATTTTCCTACTGTTACCTTACATGTAAGATCTCTGTCCAATATCCAGTGAGAAGACATTCCATTCCAAGAAGAATGGAATCATATTCATCTTGACATTCTTACAAAAATGAAACCAGAAGACCAGAGGAAGCTGAAGCTAAATGGAAAAATAGGTTCTCGCAGGTTCTCCTGTGAGAGATAAGTAAAAGACTTGGCAGATCTTTTTTTAGATCTTGGATCTAAAGGCAACATTAAAAATTTCATGAGATATTTGGCAATCTTATAAGACTCACGATTGGTATCTGCAAAAGGACTGCGCTGAAAATAACCAGAACTTACTTATGCACTGACATCTGCTATAGAGGATAAAGAGATAAAAAGAATCCCAGGAACTCAGTAAAGGCCTCCAAATTAAATCGTCTTCAATAACCAGTGACTTCAATGCAAAAGTGGGCGATAATGAATAAACAAGAGATACAGAGCATTGTGGGATTAAAATGGATAATTTTGATTACATTAAATTTAAAAGATTTAGTACAAATAAAACTAATGCAGCAAAGACTAGAAGGAAAGCAGAAACAGGACAAAATTTTGTAACTAAATTCTCAGATAAAAGTCTCATATCTTATATAGAAACCTCAGTCAAATATATAAGAATATGAGTCATTCCCCAATTGATAAATGGTCAAAGTATACGAACAAGCAATTTTTGGAAGAAATCAAAGCAACAGTCATGAAAAAAATGCTCCCAATCACTATTGAGTAGAGAAATGCAAATTAAAACAACTCTGAAGTACCATCTCACACCTATCAGATTGGTTAAAATGATAGAAAGGGAAAATGACATGTTGGAGGTGATGTGGAAAAACAGGAATACTAATACACTATTGGAATTGGTCATTAATACAGTGGTGGAACTGTGAAGTGACCCAATAATTTTCAAGAGCAATTTGGAATTATGCCCAAAGAGTGATAAAACTGTATATATCCTTTGTCCCAACAAAACCACTATTAGGTCTGTTTCCCAAGGTGATAAGGGAAAAAGGAAAAGAACTTCTATGTTCTAAAATAATTATAGCAGCTGTCTTTGTAATGGCAAAGAACTGAAAAGTAAGGGGATGCCCATCAGCTAGGGAATGGCTGAATAAGTTGTAGTATATGATTGTGATGGAATACTACTGTGTTGTGAGAAATGATGAACAAGTTGGTTTTAGAAAGACGTGCATGAAATATTGCAGAAAGAAACGAACAGAACCAAGGGAATGTTGTATATAGTAATGGCAATACTGTTTAAAGAGTAACTGTGAATAACTTAAGCTGTTCTAAGTAATATGATATTCAAGTCAACTACAAAGAGCTTCTGAAGGAAAATGCTATCCACCTCCAGGAAAAGAACTGAGATATCTAAGTATGTATTGTATCGTTCCAGGTAGGTAGGTAGGTAGGTAGGTAGGTAGGTAGGTGGGTGGGTGTGGTGTGTGTGTGTGTGTGTGTGTGTGTGTGTGTGTGTGTGTGTGTACACATGTGTGTAGCTAAACCATGAAATATATGAAGAGGAATATTGTGAAATAAGGCAGGAAAGTCCCAGACAACAAATAATGAAGTATACTTCCCCTGTCCTGACTGAGGGAGAGAACAACAAGACCAGACTACTACAGGCATTCTTCTTCAATTGGTTTTCTTTGCATAAGGATACCCTTAATCAGGAGTGGGGTGGGGTAGGAGCTGAAAGAGTTGGACTAAAATATAGTGACATTTAAAAGGATCAATAAAACATTTCTTGAAGAGAGCGAGTAGTTCTAAAAGGTAAGACGATGTCAGAACGTAAAGCGTTTTCAGTGCCAGGCTGAAGAATTTTTTGTATTACCCTGGAAGCAATGGGAGCCACTGAAAGTAGAAGATAGCAGAAGCTGGAGACCATTCCAGGAGCTGCCCAGGGAGCCGAACTCTGAGCCAAGATGGTCTAAAAGCAGTTGATCAGCTCCCTGAAGGGATACTGCAGGACTTGGAATAAAAGGTGATAAGGACCTAAACTCTTTCAGTTCAACTCTAGAAGTGAAGAAAAGAGAACAGCAATTACCTAGATGAGGTCTTCTAGAGACAAAATGGGTAAGATCTGGGAACTGATTGACTGACAGATAGGAAAAATGTGGGAGGGAAAAATAAAAGTACCTCTGAGGTTGTGAAGCTGGGGAATTAGGTAGTGAAATATTTCAACAGAAATTGGGAAACTTGGAGGAGGGGTAAGTTTAGGAGCAAATATGGGTTCCTGAAGGGCCTTTGGTCCTATCAGCTGGCCAAAGGCTGAAAAAGATGAGGAGTCACTGTCCCAGAGAGGGGTCAGCTTCCTCCCCTACTTTCAGGTCACAGAAGATCACAGCTATGAATAAGATAATTCAGGAAATAAAAGTATGAAGACTGAACAGTACCTTCAGCTGGCAGCAGATATTGACTCTACAGGAGTGGATGAAGTCCAGAATAGCCACTGCTTGAACACCCACACTGAGCAGGACACTAAGGTCATCCACCAAAAGTACTGGGAACTTCCATGAAGCAGCATCGCCATCACCTGAGGGAGTCAGAGCTTTCTGCACCAACTCATACAAGGACTTCAGGTCAGAGCCAGACTCTCTGGAAACAAGGAACCAAAAACCCCCCCAAAAAAACAAAACTCTGTAAATGAGTTCATCCACTGAACCAGTGAACTTGACCACCTACTCTTTGCTATAATGGGGGGGAGGGGGGGGACCGGCTTGGAGCTTCTTCCTTCAGAAGTCTGCAGTTAGATCCGGTAGAGAACACATTTGAAAAAGTAAACATTAACACAAGAATTAACAACAGATGGTAACCAAGAGATGTTCCAAGGCAGAGCATGGATACGTGTCGAGGGAGCCTTAGGTGTAAGGCGCAAGTACTTTAAAAGGTCTGGTTCCCTGAGAATTATGGTTGGGTGAGGGTTCCAGAAGTGGGAGGGGGCAGGGGAAGGACTGAAATGGGCCTTAAGTGACAAGCTGTTATTACCAAGCCCAATTTAAAAACAACCAAAATACCATCCAAAAGCTAGCCTAGAAGTGGAGATCTGTATCATTCTACAAGAATACACATAGACTTAAACAAGCAGATGTGAGCTCAGGAACTTCTCATCCTAATTCACTGAGTGACTATAGGCAAAAATCAGTGATTACCAGATTCAGAGCTGAAGAAACCGCTGAAACCAATCTCATCCAACCTCTTTGTTTTACAGATAAGGCAAGTGAGACCAATGAAAGGGAAGAGATTTGCCCAATACTACCCCCAAGATGGGTAGTCGTGATTTAAACCCAAGTTCTACTCCAAAACCAATGTTCTTTCTATGGCCCTATTCTATCTAGGGTATTTTCCCAAAATTACAAATGAGGAAACTGGAGCCCAGAGAGGTGAAAGGACTTGCCCCTAGTGACACACTCAGTAAACTGCAGAGGTGAGGCCTGATCCAAAGCCACCTGACCCAAGGTCCTGTGGTGCCTCAATCATATCACAACGTTGGTGGCTATAAGAAACAAATCTCTTTACTCTGTTCCTTGGTTTTCAGTTAGTAAAATGAGAAAGCTATCTACAAAGGCCAAACTGTTAGGAGTTTGCAAAATTAAAAATGCCAGAGAATTAGCTAGTGGAAACTTTCATTCATTCAATAAAGAAAATGGTTTCTAAAGAAAAAGCAAAGTAACAGTAGATCCTCTGATGCCCTCTTCATTAAGATATACTTAGGAAAGAATATAACTAACCCACAGACAAAAGAAACAAATTGCCCTGTTCTCTCATTAACTGATATTTAAGATAATAATCTGCAGCCTAGGTCTAACAGTCAGTGGATGTAAAATGGATCCACTGGGTGTCTGCAGAAGACATTATTGTAATCAGTATATTCTAGCTTTAAGAACATCCAGTGACTTCATATATCCCTAGGGAACCCCACGAAGAGTTTGGGAGGAGTAGAATAAACTAAGGATAAGGAAATGGAAGTGGCCAGTGGGAAATGCCTAGCCCAGCTCCTCCAGTATACAAGAGATAATGTGGTCCAATTTGTAGAAAGACCTATTCCTATTCACATAACCTCATAACTTGACAAACTGAAGCATTCACCATTCCCCAAACCAGTCCAGGATTCTTTTAGTCTTCCCTGTCATAAACTCTCAGAGATAAAACAGTCTGATTATTTCACTGCCCTACTCAAAGACCTCCTGTAGCTCCCCATTACCCCTTTCAGGGAATGGGTCTCTAACTAACTTTGCCGGCCTTGTTTCACTCTTCTCTGCTTCACCTGCTAGAGCAGTGGTTCTCAACCTTCCTAATGCCACAACCCTTTAATACTCATATGTAGGCATATCTGCATGTGGGCAGACCCACCTGGAGACAGATAGAGGAGCGGTGTCTTGGTTCCTAAGACCATCAGAAGTATGTGTTTTCTTAGGCAACTCCTGTGAAAGGGTTGTTTGACCCCCAAAGGGATCCGACCCACAGGTTGAGAACTGCTGTGCTAGAGCCTTTCCTCTTCCATCTATTTCTACTAATTTTTATGTGCCTATTTGTGACATGTTACCTCTTCCAACAGAATGTAAACTCCTTGAGGACAAATGCTACACATCTTCCATTTTTAAAAATTTTGTGTTCTGAACTCAACACCAAATAAAACAAGCATTTCCATATTCATAGTCAACAAGCATTATCTGCAGATCTCTAGTATGTTCAGTTAGTTGTTTTATTTGAATAGGTAACAAGTTCAGCCTGTGGTTTTCAAAGTGGACCTCCCTGTCTGTGTTTTTTTTCTCATCTTCCTTTGGTTCCCTCCTTTGGTTCTTCTCTTTGTATCCTCTTTAGCTGCACAGAGCCTGGCCCAGACTAAGCACTTAATGAAAACTTGTTGATTGATTTATTGTTGATTTAAACACCATAAAGTCCAACCAAAATCAATGACTAAGGGGTGGAAGTTTTCCTAAAGGAAGTGATATGTGAGTACCCCCATTACCCCCAACACAGCTCTTATTGGAACAGGTTTCTCCAGGTGAAATCAGGTTTCAGTGAACAATAAGGTGTCACTATTACTTGGGCGGAGAAAGAGGCAGAGCTGCAGTGACAGCCGCAGCAGATGCCAGAAAGTCCACACTCCAGGCAAAGAAGATCTTGGCAACAATCCACCCCCAGATACTAAGACATGTTAGGGTTGGGTTGAAGATCATTAACCTGATAAACTTGAGGGTGTTTGGCTGTTCTTCTGACCCAAAGAGGACTTCAACAGTGGACTTCAGGCCTTCAAGAAATACCAGCTGTCCCCGATCTCGGGCAGTGATCAGATTGATTCCCTATTATAATAAAAAAGAATAGGATGAGATAGGTCCTGTTCCTTCACCTCAAGAAGTCTCTTCAAAGCCAAAATACTCTCCATATCGCTCACCCTGTACGCCTGATGACAATGAAATGATTTCCCACTGCCATAGCACCACCACAGCAGGGATACTTGGGGATCATCCACACAATTGGTCCTGAAACTGATGGCTACTCACAGAGTGATTTTTATCAAGTATTCAATAGCACTAAGGGAATACAGTCTCAAGAGAGCCTCTAGAGTGGGAGGAGGGGGAAGTCCACCCTGCAGCACAGCTGGGCCTATATGTCTGTCTTCCATAATGTTTTCTTGCTGATTTGAGTATATAAGTAGAGGAACAGAAGGCAAGTTGGAAATGGAGAATGTTGTACAACAGGAAGTTGGAGCTGAATTACACAAG
Organism: Pseudocheirus occidentalis; assembly: GCA_028646575.1. NCBI lineage: Eukaryota > Metazoa > Chordata > Mammalia > Diprotodontia > Pseudocheiridae > Pseudocheirus > Pseudocheirus occidentalis. The sequence goes on from CM053599.1 coordinate 74,517,379, forward strand.
CCAATAAACAAATAATCCCGTCAGTCTATGATGCAATTTTACTTTGTATTTTAAACCAAACTTTGTACAGGGACCTAATGTTTTCATCATATACCCCAATTCCATAGTCCTTAAGCACACTATCTGACCCTCTCTCTGACCATTAAGTCAGTGTTCATGGACTGAGAGATTACTGAGTCTAACTCCCTCCCATTCTGCTGAAGAGGAAACCGACAGAGAGAGAAGGTGTGCAGCCCAAAGTCTGATTGGTGGGAGGATGGAGCGCCTCTCTCTCCTGGGGCTGCTCCAGGCAGTCTTCCCTCTCACTCCTACCCCACTTCAAGACCCAGATCATATGCTACATCTTCCAAGAGGTCCTTTCTATCTGTGTGTGTGTGTGTCCTATATATTCTTATCTGTAAGATGTCGTATCTTCCTCATCAAATGTAAGCTTCTGGAAGGCAGAAACTGTCTCATTCTTGAATCTGCACCCCCAGCACCTAGCACTATACCTGGAACATAGCAGGCACTTAGCAAAGGTTTGGTGAAAATCTGAAATCACAAAGTTTTCCCATGCCCTAGGCCAAGTACTCTTTATTTCTCAACCAGTGAGGCAAGCCCTGGCTCCTCACACTATTCATGCTCAAAAAAGCAATATTTATCACAAAGGTCTTTCCACATATCCTGATTCACTACCTCTCCCCTCTAACCCCTTCTCTTCCTTATTGTATGCTTATTATGTTCTAAAATTAGTAGTACTTGCTTGAATTCATTCTATGTATTACAAGGGGTTCTATATCACAAATAAAATTATGCAAAAACTCTGTTCCCTTAGAATTTCTCTAAGGAAAGGACTGATATGTAATCTTTCAATGGTTTCCCACTGTCTACCAAATCAAGTCCAGATTCTCTAGCCTAGCACTCAGGCCATCCAACATTTTGGGGTCTCCTCAACCTTCTCTCCCATTGCATGAACAAATCCATCATGTACATTCCCACTTCTGGACCTCTGCCTAGGCCATTTGCCCAAAAAGTAATATCTTGCCCCTTCCTTAACACTGTCTCTGATGAAACATCTTTTCAAAGCTTGGCCTGAATCCCATCTCCTCTGTGAAACCTCCAACTACCTAAACCCCTAGTTCTCTCTCTCACCACTGAACCCCTATGATACTTCAAGTCTACACCATTCGTGGCTTTTTTTTAACACAAGCCACCGTGTTCACACTCACTTTTTCCCACAAATTATGTAGAATATGTGAAGAACAGAGACAAAAACCATATGGGATGAGGTCATGAACTGTACCATCAGAGGTAATATCCACATCAATGCAATTACATGTCCACTGAGGCATCTAAATATGCTGCCTCATATTCGTAGGGTCTAGTTTATGTCTACATCCCCAAACAGATGACAAATTCCCAGAGGGAAATGTCTCTCTCTTCTTCTCCAACCCCTTCCTCCTCTCCCTCTCCCCCCCACTCTGTCTTCCTCCCTTTCCCTCCCCTCATCTACACATGCACATACACCCCTAAAATACTTACCAGCTTTTGACCTACAATATTATAGTGACTGAAGGACTGCAGAAGAGCCACAAAGCAAACCTTACAGTTAGCTGGAAAGTAAGAGGAGTTCATCGTTAATGAGGCTCCAGCTCATACACAGCATGACATATCTTGTTTGTAACACAAAGTAATCAAAATGACACACACACTGACCAAGAGGACTCACAAGCTGCAAATACGCTTTGAGACAGGGAGCCTAGCAGTAAGAAGTAACTGCTGACAAGGAAGCCTGGATCTTATTCTGAGCTCTACCAAAGACTTCATCCACCATTAGCTCAAATTCATCCCTCTGTCCTGCCACATGAATTTCACTTGCTGAACAGAAAAAAAGTTACTCCCCACTCCTTTCTTTCACAGGGGAACTGAGATTAGGCTCTCTGCAATATCTGTAACTTTTTTAGGGAAAAGAAAAGATACTGCCAAAGCTGGTTCTGACTGAAGGAGATTGTGTGGGTTTGGGGAGATTAAAGCCTCCCAGCAATCCACCTGAGTTTACCCAACACTTCTCTTCCAGGGAGAAACTTTGCAGCTGCTGTCTCCCTGGGAGGCAGGATTCTGAGCTGAATGATCACAGAACCACAGACTCCACAAGACAGCTCTGAACTCGGGGTTGGGGAAAGGGAGTTCAAATCCCATTTCAAGTAGTTACTAGCTGCACTATCTTAGGCAAGTCACACAACCTCCACACGCCTCAGTTTCCTCTGTTTCTTTAAAATGAAAGGGTTGGCCTTGATGGCCTGTAAGGTCCCTTCCAGCTCAAAAATCCGCAATTCCCAACTGGAAGTCCTCAGAAAGGTCTAGCTCAATGTGTTTTACAGATGAAGGAAATGGCTTGTCCAGCATCTGGCAGCCAGAACCTGGGCCCTCTCCTAGCCCACTTCTGTCACCTCGCAAGGCCTCTCTCTCTGAGGAGTGTGATGATTCTCCTCTCCCTTGTGGGCTCATGGCACACCAGGCAGAAGCAGCTCTGGTCAGGCCAGGGCCCTGTCCTGCAGGACCAGGCTCGCTTCAGGGTGTCAGGGAGGCTGCCGCTTCCTAGAGGACCTCATCCTCCACCCCTGAGGTTGTTTCCTCCTGGGTAAAGTCAGAATCATAATGCCTGCACTAACTCCCAGGGTCCATGAGCCCCAAGTCACATCACAGCTAGAGGTGTCTTCCTACGCATTCCAGAACTCTGTGCTGGCATTATGGAAGGTCAAAGCCTCATAGGGATGTTAGGATAAAGAATACATGTGAAATTTATTCTCTCTGTAAGAAAAGTATTAGTTAAACTCAAGTTGGTCCTTAAATTAACACGTGTTTCTAGGACAAGAACTGACAGTGGGTACTGTTTGAAACCTTACTTTCCAAAGAAGGTAGAGATACATGGAGATCTTGGCCCTCTCAGTATCTCTGGTGAAGGAAGTAGAAGGGGAAGTTTTGTTTTCTTGTTGTTCTTGTTTTCTATTCAACAAAAGAAGTCAGTCCCTACTCTCTCAGTGATCCCCTTGACCATCAGATTCAGACCTTTGACCTGAAGCTTGGTTGGACCTCCAATGACTTCCCCTTGATTCACCTCTGTCTTGTCTATCTGGATGTCCAGCCAGTTGTCATCTGTGAATTCTGTCAGCAAAATATCCTCTTGGTCACTGCCTGGCTCTCAGGCACTGACAGCCAAAAACCCAGAAGTCAGGGAAGGAAGCGTCACCATCCCCATTTTACAGATGAGTACTGGCAGCACAAAGGTTAAATGGCCATACAGGCAATTGGTGACAGAGCTAAGCCTGAATGCAGTGTTTCTGACACTAAGTCCAAAGTTCTCTCTTCAGGTGCTCTTCCCTACCATTGAGGAATTTATGATAGAAAAAAACTAAACTGATGATCAAATTTCTGGTTGCCTAGAAAAATGGCCTCTAGCTTCTCAAACAAACAAAAACCCCACTACAACTACATGTTTATCTGGACCCTTCTCAAAGGGTACTTCATTTCCCAAACAAGGACAATTAATGCACAAAGGACTATATGTGTCTGTGGGTCTCTTCCCTGGCTGCATATTACTGTACCTTTGAGGTAGAAGGAGAGAAAGTGGTGCACAAGGAAGCTTCCATCTGTCTTGGCATCGCAGAGTAAAGTAAATGTCCCCTTAAAAATACAAAGAGATTAACAAATCTATGAAGAAAAAGGCAACAGATGGCTAAGTTTATAGGGTCAGGTAACAATTTCATCTTCTCTAAATTTCTACACTTAATGGTTATTTCAAAATATGTACATCATCCTCCAAATTATAAAAGGGATAGAAAAGAGAACAGTAACACAGAAAATTAAAATGGACAGCTATGCTCAGCCTTCCCCCAAATGCCATCAACTGAACGATTCACTGCCCCTCTCTTTCCCATGTGTCTGTTTATGGTATTTCCTAATTCTACAATTCCTCCTCCACCCTCCCCCTTCTTCACTTGTTAAATTCCTACCCTTCCTTGAAAGCTAAGTGAAAGGTATCAGAAATCAAGCATCTGTTAAATGCCTACCACATGCCAGGCACTGTTAGGCAGTGGGCATATGTATGTGTCACATACGGTGATATACATACACACACAACACATACACATACATACAATATACATACATACACATTATGCATGTGCATGTTTACACATACGTATACAATGATGGGGCAGTGAGGTGGCTCAGTGGACAGACTGCCAGGTCTAGAGTCAGGAAAACCTGAGTTCAAATCTTGCCTCAGACACCTACTACCTGTGTGATGCTGAGCAAGTTACTCAATCTCTGTCTGCCTCAGTTTCTTCCTGTTTAAGACAAAGATAAAAATAGCTCCTACTCCCAGGGCTGTTGTGAGCTAACACTTGTACAGTGCCCAGCATTGTGTCTGGCACATGGTGTCAGCTATTATTATTATATACATACAGATGAAATAAATCTAGAAATACAAGGTGAGGAGGCAAGGCATTAGCCATTAGGAGGATCAGGAAAGGCTTCATAAGGAAGGTAGCATTTGAGCTGTGTCTTGTACAACAAAATTAGTCTCAGAAAAAGAGGTGAGGAGAGGATGCACTCCAGTCTAGGGAACAGCCAGCTGCACTGCAAGATGGAGTGATGGAAAACAGAGTTCCATGTAGGAAGAACAGAGAGCAAGCCAGTCTGGCTTCTTCGGAGGGCAGGGGAAGTGGAGGAACAAAGATCACAGAATCCCTTGGTTCCCTCAAGACACAGCTCCAGTGCCACGCTCTACATGACATTAGAAAAGAGGAGGCCTAATCAGGAGCCCACGCAGGGGCCGTGGGGAGCCATGCTGGTGAATCATCATGGTGGGCTGGGACCTGTCAGAGCAATGAGGTGGTGAAAAATGATAGGGGACTTTTTGCCAGAACCCAAAATAGGATAAAACAAGCCTCTCTTTGGTTAAATGCCATTTCAAAACAAGGCTCAGGAAGCCCTCTTTGACCCCCCCCATGTGATGGCCACCTCTCCCTCTGAGCTCAGGCAGGCATCACTTAAGTGCTGTGTTTAAACCTCTAAGGCACTTCTCATACATAATTCTGTATTACAGTTATATGTACATATGCCATGCCCTTCTACCAGACTATAAGTTCTATGAGGGAAGGGACAGCATAATAGCTAAACTTTGTATCTCCAAATGCTTAACACAATAAATAGTACACATATAATGCATAACATTTCTTGACCAACATGAGAAATCTGAAAAAGTGGGTTGGCGCCATGTTTTAGTAGGATTTGAATGCAAAATACGAGGTTTTTGTTTTATTTGGTATGCAATACGGAACCTAGGGCAGTTAGTGACAATGGATAAAGTAGTAGGCCTGGAGTCTGGAAGACCTGAGTTTAAATCTGGTCTTAGACATTTACCAGCTCTGTGACTGTGGGCAAGTCACTTAGCCCTGTTTGCCTCAGTTTCCTCATCTGTAAAATGAGCTGGAGAAGGAAATGGCAAACTTTTCCAGTATCTTTGTCAAGAAAACCCCAAATGGGGTCAAGATGGATCAGACACAACTGAAACAAATACATAACCATTAAAGATTTTTGAGCAGGACAGTTCCATGACCAGACCTGGGAAAATCTTTGCGATATGCATGGAAAGGAAAAAAGCTAAAGGTTGAAGAGACAAAGAGACAGAGATCAGGAGCCTATTAAAACTGCCCACGTGAAGGTCTATGAAGGATTAGAATTACGACTACCACCACCACCACCATCACCTAGCATTTATATACCACTATACAGCACTTTACATATGTCTTCTCATTTGATTCTCCTTACAGCCTGGTGCTATTATATTCCCCATTTGACAGATGAGGAAACTGAGGTCGGGAGAGTAAGTGACTTGCCCAGAAGGGTCAAAGACAGGATGGTACTAGTGTCCTTCTAATCCCTCATTTATAGAGCCAAAATTCAAACATTAATGTTATCATTCAAAATCCAGTATTCTTTTCACTCTACAACAGAAAGAACAAACAAGGTTTAGTTCTTACTGCCTTTTCACCCCTCTAAGAGATGTCCTTTAACTGTAATAGTAATTATTATAATAATAAACAGCATTTATATAGTGTCTAGATTTTATATCTTAACATTGTGTAATATATAACAGGTATATATGTAATGACATTACAAATACTATGTGTGAAATGAATGATTATTTGCATTTACACAGAACTTCGAGATTTTACAAAACATAATGATACTATGGGGCAGCAGATAGTACAAGAATTACTCCAATCACTTTCAGCCAATATTACCTTTCTAGACTATCTAATTCGTGCAAGTCACTGTATTGGAGGGAGGTAGAAAGGAGGATCCGGGTTGATAAGACTGAAACAGAACAGCGCCTGCCCTCAAGGAGCTTACATTCTACAAAGAGGAAACAAGCACTCAACCAAGCAGTCTCTAGTTTACAAAGTCACGGAACTCCGCCTGCCCTAGATTCAAGAGCCCATATTTGAACCCACATCTCCTGACCCTTCGACCACTTGTTTAAAATGGAAAAAAACAACCAAAAAAAAAACCCTACTTCGATAGCTTATGAAACACTAAGCAGCATGACTCTTGCTCCACACAGTCCCTGTTCTAAATAGAAAAATGTCTCCTCCCAATAAACACTCATAAAAGATCTTAACATACTAACCCAAAGTACCCAGGGTGCTGCGTAACTTCCCTGGAAACTACAAGTCCCGGCGTGCCCTGCCATCCGCCCCTTTTCCTTCCGGCACTCTGCGCAAGGTCCCCTGGGAGATGTAGTGCAAGAAGTTCGAAGCGACGACGAAGCATGCCGAGACCTCTCCCTTTCCCGCTCTATCTTCCTTACCTGCTCTGGCTTCTCAGGGCTGACATTCAGCAAGTTATTAAGCTCAGGGAACATCCCGAGCTTTGGCGGTGGAACTTGGCAGGCCTTAAGTGTGTAGGATAGAGACGATGCAGAGGCCTCAAAAGACGCTCAGAGACGAGGCCTGAACGCACGCCTTCATCCTCTTCGCAAACGGCGTGAGAGGAATGCGCATGCGTACGCACTTGCCTTCCCCGGAAGCGCATGCGCTGCTGACTCTCCTTGTAAAACAGACTTCCAAACAAGCTGCATTTATGCGATTTGTATGGTCATAATACCTAAACCAGGAAAGGATAAAGCAAAGAAAGAGATCTGTATGGACCGGCGTCGTTAGTGAATATTGATTAAAATTTTTAAATTAAATTCTGACAAAATAATAGCTACCCCTTATACAGGTCTTTTGTTTTGCTCCTTAGATTATCTTCTTTGATCCCTCCCCCATAACCCTGCGAGGCAGGCGCTATTATTATCCCCATTTTACAGATGAGAAAACAGGCTGCGGAGAAAGGTTAAGTGACTTCTGCCGTCCCTTCAGTCTCAGACAGGTTTAGTTCAAGGCGACTCCTGCGCCACCTAGTGGCCTCAAGAAGACTATATAGCAATTTGTTCAAAATGCAATCCACGGTCGGTCAAATTGGATTTAAATCAGGAATGGATGGTTCAACGTCAGGAAAATAATAAACGTGATTAATACAATTGCAACTAAAAACATATTTTGATTACTCCCTCCATTCACCTCTCCTATTCACCTGCTGTTGAAGGAAGCTAGAGAAAACCTTGGAAACATGATGATTGGGTCCAATACAAATTTGTGTTGTATCATCTTCCTTCAGCCCTCCCCGGATGAAGGCAATTTTTTTTTTACAACTCCCCACAGTCAACGCTCATCCCACTCACCGCAATGACTGTTGAAAACCGTATTTCCTAAAGTCTGTTGTGATACCCATTCTCTACCCTGAGGACCTACACCGGAAAAAAGTGAAGCCTCTCCCTCAAGGATCACCCTTCTCCCTTCTTCTTCATATCACATCCCTTTGACATCTTTCTCAACTATCTTTTCTTTTACCTCTGTCTCACATGAGGAGGTGTGGAGGTTTCTCCTTGCAGAGACAAAATCCTCCGATGGCACCTAAGATCTCATTCTATCCCGTCTTTTCCAGCACATGAGTCCCGTTCTTGTCGCTACTCTGTCATTAATCTTGAAATTTTCATTATCTATGTGGTCGTTTCCTATTACCTAAAAATATATTCATGATCCCGCTCATATTTTTTAAAAAAATGAATGCGATATAAACATTTGATAAACAACTTTGAAAGACCTCAAAACTCTGATCAATATAATGAGAAACCACGAGTCCAGAAAACTAACACGCCACTCGCCTCCTGCCAGAGAAGTGATGAACTTAAAATGCAGAATGGGACATACGTTTTTTTGATATAGACAACATGGGAATTTGTTTTGCTATGGACTATGCATATTTATTATAAGGATTTTATTTTTCATTGTTCAGCTGGGGGAGGGAGTCGAGAGAGGCAATAAATGCTTTAACAATAAATAAATTTAAAATAAAAGGACTTCACTTAATACATCCATCACTACCAACTACAATCTTTGATAGTCAATAAATATCTAAGTGCTTACTCTGTTCCGGGCACTGTACTAAGTGCTGGGATACAAATATAAAAATAAAGACATTTCTTGCCCTCAAGGAGCTTACATTCTATTAGGGAACACAGCACACAAAGGAAAGTCGTAATTAGGGAGGGACACTTTGGCCAACTGAGTTAAAGTGATGAATGGAAATGTGCCAACATCCCATCCAGGAACAATGGCAAAAAAAAAAAAAAAAAAAAAAAAAGCAATATCTTCACTTTCTCTCCATCTAGTATCTTCCAATTTGACTTGTCCCATCATTCTTTTCGAACAACTTCAAAAGGTGATTTCCAAATGATTTCCTAAATGCCAAATTAAATGGCCTCTTCCTCCCCCCCACTTCCTGTCTTCCTTGACCTCTCCATCATCTCTTAAATTCATAATTTTCTCTCTGTTCCCACTGTCACCACCCTAGGATTTACTGCTTTCCTGTACAACAGCTTTCTAACAGGGCTCACTTGTATTCTTTTTCACTTCCAATACATCCTTCAGACTGATATTAGATTAACCTTACTTTCAAAGCGATTTCCTTAATGCCACTGCTGAAAAGTCTCTGGTGGCTTCCTATTACCTACCAAGTAAAATTCCAACTCCCTTGCTGGCATTAAAGGTTTTCCATCATCTGGCACGACCCTACCTTTCTAGTCTTATCTCATATTAGTCTTCTCCCCACACTTCACATTTCAAGGAGACTAGACCACTGTCTTTTTCTCCAATATTCCCTGTGCTTTCTCACTTCTTTGCCCTTGCTCATGCTGTTCTCTATGACTGGACTCTCCTCCCTCTTCTTTCCCTGCTGAATTCCTATCTATCTTTTAAAGCCCAAATCAAATGCAACCTCCTCCTTGAAATTTACCCTGGTCATTTCCATCAATAATACCTTTATCACTCATGTCACATAAAACTTCGTTTTGCTTCTCTCTGATATATTTACTTTACATTATTTTATATATGTTATCATATAGGTAAATATTTATATTTATGTGAGAAGAGGAGAAAGATCTTTCCCTAAGAGAAGGCTGCTAGAGGCCATTAGAGTGACTTTAAACTGTACTAGCATAAGACAATTTCCATCACCTGCTGCCAACTTGATCTCCCAAATAGAATGCGGAGAACCTCCAGGACAAAGAGAAACAACTTCCTTTTGGCCCTGAGTCTTCCCTCTCCTGATGTGCTTGTTTCTTTTTTTCTTCTTCTTTTTTTTAATTTATTGACTTGTTTATTTACTTTTTGGTTTACAAGATTCATTTACAGAATCACTTGAGTTTCAGATTTTCTCCCCTCCCTTCTCCACATCCCCCCACATGGTGGCATACAATCGTGTATGGGATCTTTAAACACTTTCACATTGTATGATGTGCTTGTCTTTTGAGGGAAGAAGAGGAAAGTCAATGGATGGGAAATGAGACTCCCATTCCTCGCTATGCAGTTTCCTGCCCAGTCTCTAGCCTTTGAAGGGAAGAGGAATAACAGAATGTGACCCCTCATCTGACTATCTGTTTTATATCTTCTTTTCCACTTGTCTACAGTTTCAATCTTCAGCCTTCCCTGGGAAGAGAAGTGGCACCTTCCATTCACTGACGGAGATCCTCCTCTCTGGTCATACCCTACACATCCCATTGATCCTGAATTCCTGTAGTTCATCATCAGAACCACATTCCCCATGCCCTACCACTCAGTTCTTTATTCTTATCCTCCTCAACCCTCCCACCCCAAAGTTTCAACCAAAAACCACTCACCCATTCACTGTGCCCTATGAAATATCTGTTCCATAGGCAACAAAATTCCTTTTATTTTAAGTCTTTTTTCTCTCCAACTCCTTTCATCTTCTAGCTATTATCAAAATCTGGCTCCCCCTCAATGAGACAGCTTCCCCTGGCTATCTTTTCCAGTACTGGCTATAGCTTTATTCATTCCCCTCAACCCACTAGTCAGGATAGAGGAGTTGGAATACTCCTTGCTCCCTATTGACATTTCTAGGTTCTCTCCCTGCCTCCTTTGATGCAATTGATATCCCTCACACAATCAAAGTCCTGGTAACTATTATCTATAAACCTCCAGGTCACTCCCATTCCTTCCCCAGTGAGTTTGGTACCTGACTTAGAATTTTTCTCTCCTTCCCAATTCCTGCCCTCCTACTAGGGGATTTAAACATACTATTGACTCTCCTTCAAACACCCTAATCACTATGTTCTTCAGTCTACTCACTTCCTATGAGCTCCCCACCCCAGTAACAGAAAAAGATGAACACACCACTGATCTTGCCATCACCATTGAATGCATGACCTCCATATTCAAGAATTCCCAAATCCTTTTATCTGACCATAATTTATTAACTTTCCACCTCTTCCTCTGTTCTTCATCCTTATCGTGACCTTCAGTCTCTCTACTCCTCAGTTCTCTCCCAGGCTATTAGCCCTGCACTAGCTACTCTTTCCTCTTTTCTCCATCTTAACCCCCTTGGCAAACCAGTTCAACTCTACACTGTCCTGTTTTCTTCGTCCCCCTTATCATAGTTCCTGTTGAGCTTTGACAAATCTTCACCTTGTATCATTCCACCACCTGCCACCTTGGCTCCTACACATGTGCCGCTGAACAAAAGTGGAGAAAATTACACAACTATTCAGTTTGAGACAAATACAAATTTATTTAACACAACCTCAAATAGGCCATCACTGTTGCTAGGCAGTCCTACTATATATGCCTTCTCAGCTCACTATTCTACTCTTCACAGCAGCTCTTTCAAATCTTTTCAACCCCCTTCAAGCTTCCCGTGGCTCTCCCAACCCCCACTATCTCAACTGAAAGTTTTGCCTCATATTTTACAGAAAAAATCAAGGCCATTTGCTGTAAGCTCTTCTTCATCTCATATCACTCAAATGTTATCTGCCATTATCTCCAGCTTCACTCTGTCTCACATAAAGAGGTGGCCTTATTCCTTACCGAGGCTAACCCCTCTGCTTGTTCCAGTGACCATTCTAGCCTGTCTCCCACAGATTATTCCTTCTGCCATTCCCAATCATCACTTATTTTCAGTCTCTCCCTGTCTCTAGGCTCCTTCCCTACTGCCTGCAATCGTGTCTCCGCCATCCTCAAAAAGCCCTCACTTTATCCTTCCATCCCCAATGATAATCATCCTGTATCTCTTCTGCCCTTTGTATCTAAACTTCTTAAAAAGGCATCTAGGCGTTCCCACTTTTTCTCTTGTCTTTGTCTTCTTACAATATGGTTTCTGACCCTGTCATTCGGGTATCAGCCAGATTTTGGTAATAGCTGTTCTCTCCAGAGTTATCAGTGCCCTCTTAACTGCCAAATCAACCAGCCTTTTCTCAGTCCTCATTCTCCTCGGCCTCTATGCAGCCTTTGACACTGTCGATCACCCTCTTCTTAGTGACACTCTCTCCTCTCCTGGTTCTCCTCCCACCTACCAGACCTTTCCTTCTCAGTCTGCTTTGCTGAACCCTCTTCCAGATCATACTCTCTGAATATAGTGTCCCACGGGCTTCTGTCATCAGTCCTCTTCTCCCTCTCTACTATTTCACTTAGTGATCTCATCATCTTCCATGGATTTAATTACCATCTCTACGGTTGTGATTCTCAAATCTGCTTGTCCTGTCTTAACCTCTCTGCTGACCTCCAGTCTGGGATCTCCACCTGTCTTTCAGGCATCTCAACCTGGATTCCAGTAGATATCTTAAATTCAACAAGTCCAAAAACACAACTCATTTCCTTCCCTTCTAAGTCCTCCCTGCCCCTACCTTACCTGTTACTTCACTATTGTTGAGGGCAATACTATCCTCACAGTCACTCAGGCTCCCACACTAGGTGTCTTCCTACACTTCTCGTTGTCTCTCACTAACATCCCTCCATCTGCTGCCGATGCCTATGGATTTCCCCTTTGCAGCATCTCTCCTTGTCTCTGATACTGACACTGTCACCACTTTAGTGCAGTCCCTCCTCGCCAGGACTATTGCAATAGCCTGCTGCTGGTTTGCAGCACTGTTTGCCTCAAATCTCTCCCCACTTCAGTCCATCCCCCATTCAGCCTTCTCTAAAAGAGAAGGCAAAGGGACTAGTAGAATGCCCCTCCAGATAGAAGGGGCACAAGTGGAATTGTTCATGACTGCTGTTCACTACAACCACAATAATAATGATAGCTAGCATTACGTGAGATTCGAAGTCCGAAAAGCGCTTTTTGTATACTATCTCCTGTGAACCTCACAGCAAGCAGCAAGGGGTGCAAAAGAAAAAAAGAAAATGTGGAAAGTGACCGGGTGGTTCAGAAGGTGAAGTCTAAGAAGATAAGTTAGCTATCTGGACCGCAATTTAAAATATGAGATGCAGCCGCCCTAAATAGTTCTAGAGTCATGCAAATCTAGCCAAAGGGCTTTAAACTGAAAAGGGCAGGGTGAGAAGGAAACTGCTTGTGCATAGTAGCATGTCAGACAAACTGGTGTGAAAATGGGTTTGCTCTGCCGCCGCAAAGGAAAGGATTGAAACTGGAGTGTGCTATCTGCACAAGCCACCAGGTGGCGCTCTGGGCTTGGTCTGTACTGGCGTCCTTCCACTGGGCAGCTGCCAAACACCCTTAATTTCCCAGTCCAGATTCTTATCGAGCCTAAGGATAGAAATTAATTCCTTCAAAAATTGTCATTTATCCAATGGCTCCAAGTCGCCTCTCCCCCCTCATTCCTACAGTATCTTAATCCATTTCCCATAGCAATGAGATCCCAAAGGGCTTGCTTACTTATAGATTCAATTGAATTTTGATTACAGTGAGAACAAAGGTAAAGGAAATACAGCTTTAAATGTGTGGCTGCAGCCCTTTTAGATAGGATCTAAATAGTCAGCTCTCTGCCCATTCCTTTGCTCTTCTGTGCCTGACTTTCAAAGGCATTCCGAAAGGCTATTTTTAGGCATGCGCTTTCAGTACCCTAGCTCAAGGTCAGGAGCAGGCTGGTTGTGTGGGTAGGAAGTCAGGAGGACGAAACTGCCACCAAGCTAAACCAACTATGTCCTCCTCCCGGTCATCAGCATAGAGGGTTGGATGCCTTCATTGGCTCTTCCAGCCATCATCTCCCCGAGGGTGACAGGCAAGTCAAACCACCTCCATCATTCGCCCCTCAGACCCTGACATAGATAGATAGCCCAAAAGCCCCAGGATAAGATCTTAATGAAGGCTTTTTCTTTCATTCATCAGTTACTCTAGGTAACTCCATTTATGCTAAATGCACAGAAGCTATGCAAGCCCAGCATTTCATGTTCTTTTCAGCACCTAAAAGATCCAAAAAGGAAAAAAAAGAGATGCTTCCGCCAAAAGCTACTCTAGATATTACAGGCAGTTGTTAAAATATAAGAAAAAGGATAGTCATTTATATGCTCAAAAGGCTACAAAGGGCAAAACCCAAGAAATGAGGTATTAATGAAATCCAGGGCCTCAAATATCTATACAAAAATTCATGAAGTATAGCTAAGAAGCAAGATGAACTAAAGATTCTCAAAGACTGGGGGGGGGCACAGCTAGGTGGCAGCTAGGTGGTACAGTGGATAGAGCACCAGCCTCGAGTCAGGAGGACCTGAATTCAAATCCAGTCATGGACAACTCTTGCTAGCCATGTGACCTTGGGCAGGTCACTTAACCCCAATTGCCTTGCATTCCCCCCTCCAAAAGGCCAAAACAAAACAAAACAAAACAAAAAAAACTAGGGGGAAGAAAATTTGATTTTGTAGATTCTCTGAGTTTTGATAATAGGAGTTAGACCTATATCTTCAATATGGCTCCAAAAGGGTATACGTTATTAAAAAAAATATAGGGTAAGCAAAGTGTGTATTTATTAAGAATATATACTTATAAGAAAGATACACTCATAAGAAAATATGGGAACCAGAGGGAAGAAGCATTGTGGGGAGTATTTGGATAAAGATTGTAAGGTAAATAGAAGCAACATTCTCATTAGTGTTTATTCCAGGTCACCTTCACAGAAAGAAGAAATAGATAAATTAAGGCAGGATATAGAAGTCAGTACAGTCACAAGATTAGCACAAAGTTACAATAATACAGTAATGATGAGGGTTTTCATTATTCAGACATCTACTAGAATTTTTGCTCCAATGAAAGCTGAGCAGCTAATGATTTCTTGACTTGACATAATATTTTTCTCCTCCAAAGGACAGAAGAAAACAAAGAGAAATTGTATTCTAGATCTCACCAGCAAGGAGAAACTGGTTGCTAAGGAGGAGATGATGGAAGCTTTCTGGGCAAGTGACCATTGATTTCTGAATCTGTTGATAGAGCAGAGAAAAATCCAGGCAGAGTATGACAGGCATTCCAGATTTTGAGAACTCAGATTCTGAAGGGTTCAGAGAGATGAAAGGTGGGATTCTATGACTTACAATTTACTAAAGTGAGCCCAAGACAGATGGTAAGCTCTCCAGTGAGAAATACTGAAAACACAAAGAGAAAAAATTCCAATTAGAAAGAACAAAGGGAGATGTCCAAAGAGGGTGATGTGGATACACAGGGAGCTCATCAAAAAACGTGGATTTTTAGAAGAGAAAACAGTTGAAGCCTTCACTTCATTCTGTCTTCTGCTTGGGTAGACAGCAACCTCCTGCATCACTTCCCACAGTAGAGTGATGGAGAGAGGGGAGGAGAAGCCAAGCCTGATCGTCAGCAAGGATGCCAAAGAAGAACATCATTTCTGCTGTTAGGGAAGAAAGAGAAGGGCCTGACGGGAGCCTAAGAAGAGGCCAGCAAAGTTGTCAGCCAGAATACCACCCCTGTAGCAGTTGAACTTAAGCCAAAATTTATTAGGAAAATAAAAGGGCTGCAAAGAAGAATAAATGTGAGGCTTCAGAAGTCTGGACAAAGAAGGAAAGCAAGCAGAACTGACTAACCAAGAAGAGAACAATGGTTTGCACCAGAAGCATAACACAGATCACACGTTCAAGTCTTACTTATGGTTTTTGGTTTTTTTTTTTTTGAGGCTAAGTAATTTGCCCAGAGTCAAACCACTCATAAATGTCTAAGGCTGTATTTGAACTCAGGGCCAGTGCACTATTCACTCTACCACCTACCTACAACCATCCATACTCATGAATTTTAAGTGTCAACATTTTAATGACCTATGTTCTGCATCTATCTTATCTTTTGGTAATATTATTCCCTAAATAAAACCACTCCTGGCCGTTAGATTTTCCTCTCAAAAGACATAAAGAGAAGTAAGGTCAGGTAGCAAACAAGACGAACACAAAAGCTTGGCAAGGTTCTTTAAGAACAGGGTCCGAGATCGCTGACACTCGCAATGAGCTGAGGCTCCTGAGAAAAGAAGGGCTAAGATGACCACTCCAAGTGGATGGCATAATAACTAGCAACAGATAAAGGGCAGAACAATTGTTAATCCTGCTCCTGTTTTCTTCATCAAGGAGGAAAAACTTTGGACTCTCACAGACAGAACAAAGAGGGAGCTGATACCCAAGACAAATAAGAAGATAGAGAGACACTAAATGCCCTTGATGAGTTCAAGTCACCTGGCCCAGCTGAGTCATTCTTAGGTAGTGAAAGAACTGCTGAATATGAGTGATTTCTCTTTATTAGAAAGCCTCAAATAGGTATACTACTTAGGTAGTAGTGGGAAACCTGAGGCAGGGTGATGGTATCATTTGGAAGGACTACATAGGAACCTAAGGAAGGTGGGGCTTCAGAGGGTGGATTGCTTGGCTCTGCTTTTTACTTTGTTAGGGAGCCTCAATCCTATGATAATTACATTTCTAAAGGACTATGTAAGTCTCTAGCAAAGCAAAAACACTCCAGATGGGGAAAGAGAGTAATTTTAACTGTTTATGACCTCAGGCAAGGCCTTTAAATTTTTATGTTGGGTAATAAATAAAGCCTGTCCTCTGTTCAGTGTTCAATGATAGCTTGAATACATGGGCTCTGAAAATATTTTTTCCTTTTGTCATGAAGAACTAAAAATAAGCCAAATTATAATGTTCTCCAAGGAAGCCCTGGCCATATGGCAAAGAATCACTTATGATGTAAGGTAGAATCAAGTCCAGGTAAACCCAAGGCCTTCACTTCTAGGCTACGGTTATTCTCCTGACCTTCTTACTCCCTCCTCCCTCTGTAGGGACATCAATTTGCATTTCATACACTTCATAGGGTATCCAAGCCCTAGACCTTGTTATCAAAGCTGTGTTGAAAGGAGGTACAACTGAAGAACATTCTAAGGAGAGTGCGAGGATAAGTAATGTAAGCAGCCACCAAGAAAGACTAAGCTTTGGGAGAGGGGATTAAAAGGATCAAGTCAGGTCAGTCAAATGGTAAACTCCTGATTCATATTGACCTCCCAATCCAAATATCTGCTCCAACCCTGGTTTCCCTAAGAACAAACAAACAAAAGAATTCCAATACCAGTCTGGGCTGCTCTTGTGACTTAGTGTTTGTATAACCTGATATGGATCCTTCCCTTCAGCCCAGAAAGGGGACACCTAGGGGTGTACTGCTAAATGTTTAATAACCAGGTCTGTGAAAACCCAATACACTTTTAAGCTTAATCCTCGTTATTAACATTCTCTCCATCACTTTCCTAAGTCTAGACAAGAAACAAAACAATGAATCAAGTCCTGTTTGGTAGCATTCACTTTAGAAACCATCTTGCGCAGTGGTTCTTGACATTTTCTGTTCTATGAACTCCTTTCAATCAAATGCATGTGTTGTGAACTTCAAGCTTAATTTAATTTGCTACTCAGGATATTCTTTCAGATTTATTCATTAAGTATTTACAATAACTACAGTGACAGGAGGAACAAAAGAAAGCTGGTAAAGCTGGATATACCAAAGGAAAGGCTAAAGGCAACCACTTCTTAGCATGGAAGGAAGATTGTTGTAGCCAAGGTCTCAAAATCTTCTGGTTGTTTGCTTTCTTTGATAGGCTTTGCTTGCTTGCTTCCACTACCAGATCCTTCATGTTAGGATTAAGCCTTTCTTACACCATAATGTAATGGGGTTGCAGACCCTATTAGTTTGCTAAGATGGCAATATCTACATGGAAAACATCTATTAAAACAATAATATTTTATTAGTTCACATACCACAATTTATTCATCTTTTTTTTAAAAACTGCAGTGTTCTCAGTGCTCCCAAGCTTCTCCCTGAATCAGCATTCCATCTTTTAAAAAAGAAATTATTGCTCTTTTGGAGAGCTGCAAATCCTGAAATTCTTTAAAAAAAAAAATCATAGTTGTAGATTGCTCAAAGGACATATGGTAGCCATAAGTAAGCTTCAGCAGATCACCAATGGAAAAAATTGCTGCAGAAAAAGCAGCATAAAAGACACCATTGTTGATGGAGATGCTGAACCAGAAACATGAGTGGGATGATCATGTAGCAACTGTAAGGGATAACTGTTGGACAGTCATTCCTGTCTTGATCGATGCCTATCCAACATCAAAAGATCTGTAGGAAGCATCATAGTATGTTGAGCATGGTGAGCAATGATGGGACATTTCAACAAGAATTCTATTCCTAAGGTATTAATCAGTGGGTTGATGAAAAAGGAACAGAACCATTTGGCAGAACCCTGGGGAATTTCGACTCCCTTCTATCAGTAGCATCTCTGAAGTCAAAAGTAATGAATTAAGTTTCCTGCCTTTCCACTCCAAATGACTACTCTTCCTGACTTCCTAATATCTCTTATATAGCACCACAATTTTTTAAGAACCCTTGCTCCCAAATCAGAGAAGCCAAGGATTTCTGACCACAAAACCACACCTATTTACTACACAAATAAAGAAATCTATAAGCCACTACTATTTATGCCCTCTCCTATATACCCAGCAGAGGGGGCCACAAGCACAGGCACCAGAATAGAACTGACCCTTCAAAAAAAAAAAAAAAACAACCCAAACCTATTTAGCTTAAGAACTACACCATTATCATAATCAAATAGTTTTATTACACATTTATCTGCACCTGAGTTGTTTCTAGGCACTGTCAGAGATGAGATGCTTTGACAGAGAAGGGGCCCACATTTCAATGAGTTAGCAATCCTTATATTGACATCAAGGAGAGGGGATGTAGTGTAGTGAGCAAAGAGCAGAGTATTAGAAATCAAGAGATCTAGGGTCTTGGCTTGGCTTGCCGGTTGTGCGACATTGACAGTGTGTCAAATTTCTCTTGCCGTCAGGTTCCTCATAGGCAAAATGAGGGGGATGGGCTAGAAGGACTTGCTGTGATTATCTCTGATTAACATTAATATATGTGTGTGTGTGTATGTAAACACATCATATAAAACATGAAGAAACAATTCAACAGTATGAATTAAACTAATTAATTTAGGGGGTTAGGGGCGGGTTGACAATGGGTGGCTCAGAACTAGGATTTCAACTGTGGAAGCAAAGACCCACAATTCCTCTAAAATTTATTATGTTAAAGAACTGCCTTGAGGTTAAAAAGTAATCTGAGAGTTTAAGTGACTTGAGCCCAAATCTTCCTGACTTTCAGACTGTCCCACTAGCAACTATACCATGCTACTGTACCATCATCTTTACCTTATAAATAAATAATTATATTTAAAGTAATTACCCAATATATCACTGTCAGCTTTCTTCTTTGAAGTAGAAGGTACCTTCTTAGAAGGCTTCCTAGAAGTGGTGTGGCTCAAAGGGCTGATGAAAAAGTAGGGGAAGGGGTGTCTAGGCTGGAGAAAAGCACATTCCATGCGGAACCAAGTGAAGCAGTAAGAAGTCAGGACTGAGGAAAAAGAACAGTGAGGCCCTGTGAAAATTCTCTGGGATCTCTGGGCTTTTTGGTGAAATTGCTCTCCCTGCTTGTTGAGTGCCCACTGTACCTAGTTAGCTCCACCACCACCCCATGACCTTGCTACACATCAGGGACTCTTGAGTAAGACTTTATTTATATTCCCAGATTTGTCTTTGCCTTCTAAAGGCATTGCTTTTCATCAGCAACAATACTGAAAATATCACTGTTATAGCTTTTTAGTTCTTTCTCTTGGACTTCCATTATGACTAGCCAAGCTTTCAGGTTCTTCTGGGCAGTATCATTTGTCATTCAGTGAATCACCCAAAGTAAGTGGTGATCATGACATTTGATAAGTCTCATAAAGCTCTCTGCCCTTCCCTCTGAAGACAACATACCCCTCCACTCATGTTAAGTAGACACATGGGAACTTCAGCACCCTCAACTAGGAGCTGCCAATACCGCCAGCTGTCTCTTCTACCTATCACCCATAGTGAATGGCTTCTTTCCCAGTGAACCTTTATGTTCATTTCTTATCACCTAAGAAATTACTTCGTCCTCAGATGGTCCACTTCTACTCCCTGGAAATAGAAACCTACTGAAGGCTTTAAGAGCATTGTTGATGACACTGTCAGACCTGTGGTTTGGGAAAATAATCACATCCAGTCAAGTGAAGATGGATTGGATAGGGGAGAAGCTATAGGCCAACGGATTGATCAGGAAGCTATTACCATGGTCTAGGTAAAAGGTGAGGAGGGCCTGAAATCAGATGGTAGCAGTAGGAGGAAAGATGAAAAAAATGGGTGCAAAGAATCTTGTGGAAGTAGAGACAAGGAGTATAGCAATTGATTGATGAGAATAATTGTGCCATCACCAGAAAAGGGAATTTTAACAGTCCACATTTGCATAGTGCTTTAGGGTTTGCAAACATTATGACAGCCATTTTAATTTTCACACCAAGAAGAGCCTCTCTGCTATAGGAGTTCTTATCACTGTTCTGTAAAACAGGAAACTGAGGCTCTCCGAGATTCAGGGATGTGACTTGCCCAGGGTCACACAGCTAGTAAGTGTCTGAGGCTAGATTTGAACCCAATTCTCCTGACTCAAAGTTCTATCCACCATATCAAGCTGCTTCCCTTTAAAAGAAAAGACGTGACTTGGAGGGGAAATTATTCATTTAATGAGGCTGTATACAGGGTCACTGTGGGCTATAATAAAGTGAGACCCATGGCAGGGATCAAGGGGCCTGCTAGATGGCACCATAGTGCATAGAATGCCAGGCCTGGAGTTAGAAAGACTCATCCTCCTGAGTTCAAATGTGGTCTTAGACACCTACCTGCTATGGGACCCTGGACAAGTTACTTCACCCTTTTGCCTCAGTTTCCTCATCTGTAAAATGAGCTGGAGAAGGAAATGGCAAACTATTCTAGTGTCTCTGTCAAGAAAACTCCAAATGGGGTCATGCATAGTTGAACATAACTGGACAATGACAGGACAACAACAAACATGGAGGGGATGAAACCTTCCCTAGCATAGACATTGAAAGTGAGGAATGGTTGTGAGGGTAGCTGTTAACTGGTTTCTACACAGTCAAGGATGGCACCTACTAAGTGAGCAAACTAAAACCAAAATCTGGGCAGACAAGCAAGTGCCTTCATTCTTCTCTGAGCCTCCCCTCCGACTCTCTGGACTTCTTTCTCCATTTCTCCTTTCTCCATTCCTGGAACATCTGGCCACCTTGGTTAGTTCCTCCTAGAATTTCCATTTTAAGGAAAGGCCCAGGCCAACCATGTTCATTCCATTATTCTTCTCTGGCCCCAGTACCCTCCAGATTTCTTTCTCTACCATGACTCTGTGTGGATTCCTTGACCATGGGTATGATTGTTAAATTTTCAGTGTGAGCATTTGTACTTTGAAAACCAGAAAATGCTTCAGGGCTTCATTTATTGTTTTGCTGATTATTTCGACTTAAGAAGGTAAAGGAGAAAATGTTACTAATGCATATTAAACTTAAAAGTCTATTGTGTGTACTTTTCCCCTCTATGGAAAACCTTTGTTAAACATTCATTAGCATATGTATATATGTATACATACACATATATGTAGTATAGGAGGGTGTGTGCATATATAAACATATATGTGAGTGTGTACATGTGTATATTCATGTATACATAGACAGAGGGCACAGGATGAGTTGAGTACAAAGGAATGATATCTAAACATTCAGTAGCATGGCCCTTACCTTCCCTACACACATGCACACATACACACATACACACACACTTTTGAGCTTATGTGTTATCTTCTCCCGTTGGAATATAAGAGATCTGAGGGCTGGGACTACCTTTATTTTTGCTTCTATTTTAATTTCCAGTGTTTAATATAATGCCCATCACATAGTAGGCACTTAATAAATTCTTTTTTGACTTGCCTAGACTTGACAATTCACAGAACTGAAGGGGCAACCAATTGGTTAAGGGAATAAGAAGCATCAAGTGTAACCCCAAAGTTAAAAGCTTATTGGAAGAACGGAGCCTAGATTTAGATGGAGGAGGAGCCAGTCAAAGGGAGAGATGACTGGACAGAGAGGGGAAGTGTCTGCTTTAGGGTCATGGGGGTGGCGCCATTACATGTGACTGTTATAGCTAATGCATGATCACCACGTGGATGCCTGAGGGGGAGTAAAGAAGTAGGTCATGGGAATTGAGGAAATAGATTGACTAGAAACAGGGCTTTCAAAAGAGCGATATTGTCCACAAAGATGAAGACAGGTAGAGAGGAAGACTTAAGAGTCAGGCAGTGACATCCTTTAGACATGAGTAGAGCATCCTGAAGGCTCGTAGATTATAGTAACAAGAATCTAGACGGCGTGACTAGGAATAGTCTTTATTTCCCTCTTTTATAACCCTAATTTCTACAGACTTTAAGGAATTCTCCACAGAAACCTCAGGGTCAGAGAATACGTTCTCCATCTGGGACCTATTTGTCCCCATGGCCATTAACATTGCCTTTTTAAAAAATTTGCATGATTATCAGATTTATTACTTTTCCTTCTGCCTTGAAGGCATGAACTTTAAAGATCAAAAACTCATTCACTTCTGTCTCTAATTGCCTAATGTAAAAGGACAATTTTTTGCCACCCTCCTTGTGTTGGCAACCCTGATTTTCTAGCACAGTAGTAAGAACCAGGAGATATTTTTAGCATCACATCCCTCAAAAATACAGTGAGCCAACCTCATTTGGTAAATACGTACTTAGCTTTATTCCATAAAAAGGGCTACCTTTCTTCCACAATACTCTTTCCCCCACTTAAAAAACAATAATTTAACCATGGGGACATCACAAAACAAAACCAAAAAACCTCTTCCAACTTATGCCAAATATTATTGACCACACTTAAATTAGGATAACCTAATAATTAAGGTTCATAGTTTAGCATAAAAATAAAACAATGTGCATCATAAAATAGAATTAAAATCAGTCTTACTTAATAGGCAATTAAAAAGGAGGGTCACAATAAAACAGTACTCAGCTCCTCCACTAGAACCATAATGGTAGATGGTTAGCTGGATCAGAAAGGCACCAAGAGTTCGGGTAAAATTTCTGACACTAACTTTCCTTCCTTTCAACCTTTTATGCCTCAGGGAGCAGGTAGATTCTTCAAGAATCAGCCAGGGTTAGGCTATAGAAAGCGGGTGTTGCTCCCTTGGGTCCAGTGGCATTACTTTCCCTACGGGAGCTTCAGTATTTTCATCTTTAAAATGAAGGAGTTGGATGATTTCTAAGGCCCCCTTCCATAACTAACATTCCTAAGTAACGAATGGGAACTGAGTTTTTGTTTGCCTTCACTGAAGACAGTTGTCCTCAAAAACGTCCTCTATGATTCAGTGCCTCCATCTCCTGTGGAATTGATCCTCCCTAAGTGAGGGACTCTGTGATGAATGATACTTGGGAAATACAAAGAGTTAAGGGAAAGGATAAGAGATAATCGTGAGCTCCATCAGAAAATGGTCCAACCCTTTGAAGTTCAGTTCAGCCAAGCTTCAGAACACTGTTTGAGAATCTGCTGTACTTGGCAGCTGTCTCCAGACTGTCCTGCCCTGTGGCAGTCCCGGACTTCCTGCTTCCCCCTCTGGAGACAGAATTAAATGGAAAGAACAGGAGTCCCTTGTCAAGGGGCTGAGAGCTCCACCCTGGCATCATGACCAAACATCCTAACAAAAGGCAATATCAAATTCAACGGAAGGGAGAGGTGGCCAGCCATTAGAATCTGCCTGAAATACTCTATTAAGTTATTCTGTCTCCTCTTTCTGTCTTTAGTCCAGAAATGAAATTCAGAGGATTTAGATTGGTCATATTTTTATATAGATAAGTGGTCCTTATGCTAAGTGCAGAAATAACGTAAACAGTGGCATTGAGAATACAGCATGCCCTGGTCTGATGGGGTTTGGGGTCAGTTTGGAAGGCAGAGGGCAAGGGATATCTGGGCAATACCAGGAACCAAACACACAAAGCTCCAGATTAGAAGGAATCAATATGATTATTTTAAGAACTAATTATTCCTTTTGTGCTAATCCGCCTATTACGAAGGGCAGGAATGGTGCACACAGTGCCTTTGTATGAAGGGGGCCCAAGGATTTCATTAATATTAACCCTTCAGGGACTCCCATGTAAATTTAACGTATTTTGACTTCTTGCATATAAGTAAATGGAGGGTGTTTATATTAGACCACATGGCTAGGGTTTCACACACACACACACACATATGTAAGTACATGTTTGTAAATATATGCACATGCCTACGTGTATATATGCATACTCCCACACACGTGGGTATATGTGTACACCACACACACATATATGTCAGTGAAGCCTAGTGGAAAGAGCACTGAATTTGGAGTAAGTAGATCTGGGTTTGAGATCAAACTTTACCACTTCCTAGGGGTGTGCCTACGTGACTGGGCCAGCCATTCAGACATAGATCATCCTTGGTTTCCCCTTCTGTCAGACAGGAGTCACACTATTCATTGCCTATCTCTCAGGGGGTGTTGTAAGTACACTGCTTTGTAAACTCTCAAGAACTATAGAGATGTCAGCTAGTATTAGGATAAGGACAGAATCATCAAACATTAAGAGGTAGAAGAAATCTTCTAGATTATCAGGATTAATTTCTTCATTTTAAAGCAGAGAAAATTGAGGTCAAGAGAAATGAAAGAATTCAAGGCAACATGGTTCCTAGAAAGAGCACTAGCTTTAGAATCAGGGAACCCGGGTTCAAATCCTACCACTGCCACTTACTACCCATGTGACTCTTGGAAAGTCACTTCAGCTTTCTGGGGTTCATCTTCCTCATCTGTAAAATGGGGGGAGGTTGGAGGAGATGACCTCTGAGGTACCTTCTAGCCCTAGATTCATGATTCTATGACTTGTCCATAGTTAACTCATTAGTTAGCAGAGTCAGAAGAAGAAATTAAGTACTTTGCTCAGATTCTTTTGATGTTGTTTAGTTGTTTCGGTTGTGTCATGACCTCATTTGGGGTTTTCTCGGCAAAGGTACTGGGGTGATTTGCCATTCCTTTCTCCAGAGCATTTTACAGATGAGGAAACTGAGGCAAACAGGCTAAAGTGACTTATCCAGGGTCATACAGCTAGTAAATGTCTGAGACTAGATTTGAACTCAGGCAGATGAGTCTTCCTGACTCCAGGCCTGTTACCTTATCCACTGTGCCACCTACCTACCCCTTTCTTACATTGTATTCGTCTCCAATTAAAATTGCTCTCAGTTGAGAGTGGCAAGATGGTATAGCAGATGGAGCTGAAACCAGGAGGACCTGGGTCGAAGGTCTGTCTGTTCCCTCCTGGCTTTGTGACCCTGGACAAAGCCACTTAAACTCTCTGTGCTCTCCCAGCATTTCTGGAAGGCTCAATTACAGACAAGGGACTGCCCTGCATCAGTAGAGGGAGTTTTCTTGCTGGGAGTAAGTGCCCTTTATGGCCCTCTGTGATCTTGATGGTTCCTTACCTCTTCCAGACCCTCAGAATAGCTCTTTGGTTTTGAGATAGCTCTTTCCTTTTATACAAATTCCTTAGGGTACAACCAAGTTTCTCATGAGCCAACTTTGATTGATTCGAGATGTATAGGCCCTGCTCATACTTGGTTCAGATGAATTAATTCAATCAAGAAGTCTTATCTAGGGGCAGTTAGGTGGCACAGTGAATAGAGCCCTGGCCCTGGAATCAGGAGGACCTGAGTTCAAATCTGACCTCAGACACTTAACACTTACCAGCCATGTAACCTTGGACAAGTCACTTAACATCAATTGCCCTTCCCTCCCCCATCCAAAAAAAGTAAATAAAATAAAAGAAGTCTTATCTAACAAAGGTCACTAAGTGGGTGAGATAATTTATGGAACCCCACCATTATACTAATTTCTCCAGATTCCTCTTAAACCATTCTTTTTGCCCTTAGAGTAGAATGATATTCTGTCATATTCATAAACCATAATTTGTCCAGCCATTCCCCAACTGATGGATACTCACTTTGTTTCTAGTTCTTTGCTACAACAAAAAGGGCTACTATACATATGCTCCAAGGACTAACCAGTGAGATCCCAGACATGATGAATGCATACAGTACACTTGGCTGATGCGTCCCCACACGGGCTTCAGAGAATACACAGGTGTTTTATGACCATCTCTGTTTCACTAACTACCTGGTAAAGAAACTGACTTTTTATTGGTTGTTGAGCCAGACTGCCACTGAGCAGGCAAAGTGAGTCTGTTTGTCTCTGTGTGAATGACCAACAACAACAATAATAACTAACATTTATATGATGCTTTGAGGTTTGTAAAATACATTATAAGCACTAACTAGTTTTATTCTCACAACAGCCTTGGGAGGCAGACGTTATCATTACCCGCGTTTTATTGATAAGGAAACGAGGCAGATAGAAGTTAAGTGACTCCATCATTCAGGAGGGGGACGACTTCCAAGCATTCCTGCTGAAAAAACCTGAACCGAATAGAAAATCTGACATTCAAATACAAGAAGCACAAGAAGGCAAACATGGAAAAGAAATCATAAGGAACTTATCAAAGTTGAACTGTTTATGTGCCTACATGGAAAAGTGATCATTGTAACTTGTGAAACTTTTCTCAGTACGAGGATAGGTGAAGGGAATGAATAAATAAATATATGTGTGTGTATACATACATACACACATGTCTATATAGGAGGGTATATATATGCATATGAATACATATGTGAGTGTGTGTATATATGTGTACATAGACAGAAGGCACAGGATCAATTGCATAGGAAGGAATGATATTTTAAAAGGTGAAATTGAGAGGTGGGAGAGGAATAGAATGAGAGGAGACAGGGAGAGACAAAATGGAGTTAATCATCTCATACAGAATAGGCAAGGGATAACTGTTACAATGGAGGGGAAGAACAGGAAGGCAAAAGGGAACGGGTCAACCTTACTCTTATTGAATTTGGCTCTCAGTTGAATTAGGGAAGGAATGACATACACTCTAAATTGGATATCTTGCCTTACAGGAGAGTAGGTGGGATGGGGATGAGAGGGGGAATGATGGAGGGAAGAGCAGGTTGGGAGGGAGGGTTGTTAGAAGCACATATTTCTGTAAATGGACAGGAACAAAGTAGAGAATAGAACAAGTGGGGGACGGGATAGGAAGGAGGGAAATATAGTCAGTCTCTCACAATATGTCCATTGTAGAGATGTTCTATGTAACTACACATGTACAGCTTATATTGAATTGCTTGTCTTTCCAGTGGGGGTGGGTGATGAGGGACATAGGGAAAGAATCTAGAATTTAAAGTTCTAAAATTAAATGTTAAAAAAATGTATAGATAGATGTGTGTGTGTATTATTATTATTATTTACATGGAACTGGGAATTAAGATATACAGGCACTGGGGCAAGGAGATCCATCTTGCCCTCCGGGAAAGTCAGAGGGCTGATGGGGGAGGATATAGGTGAGAGTAGATTGGGGGAGGGGGTATACATGGGACTGCTGTTTTGGGATGGTGGGTAGGGGAAAGATGGGGAAAAATTTATAACTCAAAAATCTTGTGGTAATGAATGGTGTAAACTAAAAATAAACAAAAGTTAATTTAAAAAATTTTAATTTAATTTAATTTAAAAAAAAAGAAGTTAAGTGACTTGCCCAGAATCACACAGCTATTAAGTATCTGAGGCCAGATTTAAACTCAGCTATTCCTGACCCTAAGTCCATTCTATCCACTGTGCAACCTAACTCCTCAGAATCTGTACTTCTGTCTGTGAATCTGTCAGTGAGTCTGTCTCTTTTCTGCTTGTCTGTATTTGAGTGATGTGGCAAGGATTGACTATAAACAGGAACTCAAAGGAAAAAATGGATTTCCACAAAAATATATGAATACTAGAAGAAATTAAATAAGAAGTTAAAAATTAAATACAAACTCTTGAGGAAAGAATTGGAAGGGACTTAAATGGTTTAGAAGAGAAAGCAGTAAGCCTTACCCAAGTAATGGACAAGTAGAAGTGGCCAAACAAAAATCATTGGTTCCATGAGACAAAATGAAATACTAGAATAATACCAAATGATTGAAAAATAGAAGATAATGTAGGATACTTGAATTTTTTTTAAAATTGACCTGAAAAACAGTTGACTAAGGAGAGCTAATTTCAGAATCACTGTACTCTATAAAAATAATAATTTTAAAAGCCTCAACCCTAATATTTCAACAAATCATAAATGAAAATGGTATAGCTTTATTAGAACCAGAGAGAAAACCAAAGATAGAAAAATTCACCAATTACTTCCTGAAAGGAACTCCAAATAACATAGCCAAAATCCACAGTTCCCACATCAAAGGAAAAAAAAATACTGCAAGTATCTAGACAAAAGCAATTCAAATATGACAGAGCCTCACAGGCAGGATTATACAAGATCTAGAAGTACCTGCTATAAATGAGAGGATTTCTTGGAATACAGTATTCCAAAAGGCAAAAGATAAAAGTTTAAAACCAAGAATACCTTATGCTGTAAAGCAGAGCAGAGGTCTTCAAGGGGAAAAATGGACCTTCAATGAAATAAAGAATTTTCAAGCCTTTCTGATGAAAAGATCAGACCTAAGTAAGAACTTTGAAATACATACACAATGAGAAAGAGAAATTCCATTTAAAATAATTACAGAATACATAAAAAATCTTTGGTGTCTAACTACCAAGATATAAATAGTAATAATGTGAATACAACTATAAAAAAACAACCTCCTTATATAAATAATTATATAATTGGAAAAATTTAATTGTTCATGGACATCCTGAGCTAGTATTACAAGACTGACAATAATACCTAAATTAATTTACTTATTCGGTGCCATACCATTTAGAAGTATCAAAAGATTACTTTATAAAGCAAGAAAAAAAATAATGGAATTCATTTGAAGTTAAATAAAGTCAAGAAGTTCAAGGTAAATCATGCAAAAAAGTGGGAAGAAAAAAACCATAACAGTACCAGATCCAATTAAAAATTGGTTGATCAATTATTATTTGAAAAAATAAATTTAAATAGAAACACAAACACATAAGTCAAGAGAAACCCAGAAAATTAAATGTACTTGAACAATTGGAAGGAGCTGCTAACAATGCCTGATGTGCTCTCTTTCCTCATCTCCACATCCTGGCTTCTCTAGTTTCTTCCCAGTCTCATCTAAATTCCCAATTTCTACAAAAGCCTTTCCTGATTCCTCTTGATGCTAATGCCTTTCTTCTGTTGATAATCTCCAAGTTATCCTGTATATGTCTTGTTTGTACATAGTTGTTTTCATGCTGAGCTCCTCGAGAAGGACTGATTTGGTTTTTGGTTTTGTTTTGCCTTTCTTTGCTTAGCATGGTGTCTGGCATGTAGTTGGTATTTAATAAATGCTTGTTGACTGACTGATATTTTAATAAATAGAAAAGGAAAGAAGTATCCTTTTCTGAACCATAATGCTTTCAAAGGATATTAAAGGAGTTTAAATAAAAAAGAAAATTTAGAAGAAAAACAGAGGTCTTGAGGGATGGATTGGTTCTATTCTAAGGATTGGAAGAGAAGAAAAAGAAGGGAGAAGAAAGGGAATACATTAGTGTAAAAAGAAGGAAAAAGAAGAAAAAACTTGCAATTTCTCATAATTGGGATATATGAGAGAAAGAATGTCTAAGTACAGAGGAAGGCGTGGAAGGTGGGGGGAAGCAGGAGTCAAAGTTTGGTATAGAAAACACCAAAGAAGGGAAGGAAGGGAAACAAGGAGGGAAGGGGACAGAGATGGATAGGAAGGACAATAATATTGATAATACTGGGGAGAGAATAGTTGAAATGAAAACAAACGTCCTAATTCTGAAGGAAAGATTCCAAGGAAAAGAAAAGAGAAGAAAAAAGAAAAAAAAGTATAAGCTCTGATCAATAAAATGACCAATCCTGTCTCCAGAACATTTATGATGATGTGTGCTACCCACCTCCTGGCAGGCAATGGATTTAAGTTCAGCAAAATATATATGGTTGTTTTTTTTTTAACATGGCCACTATGTCTTCCTTGATTTGTCTTCCTTCACCTGCAAGTCATTTCATTTCAACAAGGATTTATTAAATACCTACTGTATGCCAGATCCTGTGTTTGGCACTAGAGACAAAAAGACAAAAATGAAACAGTCCCTGCCTTCATAGGATGTACTGTCTCTACTTCTCTTCTCGAAGACTTAAAATGTCTCTGATGACTCCAGTGTCTCTACAATGACTCCAAAGTGTCTTTAGGATTAAATACAAACTCTTCAGCCTGACATTTGCAGCTCTCTATAACTGGCTCTTCCCACGTCTTTCTAGACATTTTAATATTAATCCCCTTTAAACAGTCTATATCAAAACTGGACTAATAACTTTCCCCTGAACTTTATGCTCCATCTCCCATCACTGTGCTTTTGCACAGGTTGTGCCCCATGCCTGGAAGCACTTCTTCCTCACTTTTGCCTCTTAGAATCCATGGATTCCAATCTCTGAAACAACTTTCCTAATTGCCCCTAATTAATGCTCTCTCACTTCTCAAAGATTATCTTTGCATTTACTTATCTACATACTTATTATATCCTCACCAGTAAAATGTAAGCTCTTTGAAGGCAGGGCTTGTCCTGTTTCTGTCTTTGTTCTTACATTCCTAGTACCTGGTACAGCTTCTTGTCCACAGCAGGTGCTTGGTGCATATTTGTGGAACTGAATGCTGTAATGTCCTGAAGGCTGACAGTTTCTGGGCCAGATTTAAAAACTGGTACCAAGAGAAGAAGAAGGAAGAAGAAGAAATGGGGAGTGATGAAGTAATGAAGCCCTCATTAAAATCATCCACACATGCCTATTCAAGATGCCGGGGCTGGCCCTCACACTCAGAAAGGCTCCTTGTCCCGGATACTTGGCTGTTTCCCACTGTGACTCTTTCATGTGAGCTGAGTGGGGGCCCCAGTGCTCTGTGGTGGCAGATAGAATAGTGCTTTGCATTTCTATAGCCTTTCAGAGGAACACAAATGTGAACCCAGGGGGCCTTCCAGCATGCAGGGTGAGGCAGGTGAAGGCGCTTCCATCTAAGTCCTGGCTGCAGAGTCACCCCTCAATGTGGATTCTTGAAGGAGGAGAGGGGTCGTCCCAGAGTTCTGGATAATCAGAATGCATCTCTAGCCTGGGCTTACATGGGACATCTCCTTTTGGCTATAAGGAAAGAACACACACACACATACACACACACACACACACACACACACACACACACCAATGGAACTGAATATCATAGAAGGCTTTCCAGATTTGGATGTACAGGGACTGGGTTTAAATCCTGCCTCTGCTATTTGATACCTATGGGGCCTTGGAAAGGTCAGTTAGCTTCTCTGGGCCTCGGTCTCTTCATCTGTTAAATGAAGGGGTGGAACTTGATATTTCGATTCCTTTCTAGCTCTAGGTTCTGTGATCATTAAATAATCAGAACTTAGATTTAAAGTTATTACAAAGGGCAGCTAGGTGGCACAATGGACAGAGGAGGAGGACCTGAGTTCAAATCCAGCTTCAGACTCTTACTAGTTGTGTGACCCTGAGCAAGTCACTTAATACCAATGACCTCCAAAATTATAATAAAAATAAAGTTATGAAATTGTGACAAATGGTGCTGATGGGTGGAGTAGTCCAGAGTTAGGGAAAGGGCACAGATTGGAGGCTGTGCAGTATCTGAGTGGTCACATAGGGGAGGAGGTGGATTCTGTGCCTACTGCAAAAAAACAAAAGAAAAACAAGAGGAGATTGACATGTGTGGGAACAACCCCTAAACTTCCACCTCATGGAGGCAGAAGAGGGGAGCTCTCCTGTTTCTTAACCACACCTTTTGTAGTATCTTTCCTTTTTTAAGGCTGCTTTTGATATTGATGTTAACCTGTTTTTACTTGGATGCCAAAATTGACAAAGTCACATAGGGAGCTTTGCCCTGGGCCCTGATCCTTCAAGGGACTGGTCCACTTGGGTCTTGCGTAGCTACATGACCTTGACTTTGACTAAAGGGTAACCTTAATGAAATCACCATTCTTTGGGGGAGCCCTGGGAGATGAGAAGCCACCATCTCAAAGTACCTAGTAGAAAATATAGGGCTGAATTCTGGGATAAAGGACATAGGAGAAAAAAAGGTTGATAAGGAAACATGAAACATCCCTCATCCCTAGAGGACGCCATTTTTCCTGCAGCTTTGGCCTTTGGGACATGGACGACAGGCCGCATCAAGAGCAGCGGTGGGGTCCGGAACTTGGGTGCTGAGAGCCGCTCCGTGAGTGGAGCCCAGGAGCCTGGAGGGAGGCTGATGTGACCCCCAAAGCGCGGCAAGGGGAGGGGGAAGCTGGCAGCCTCATCCTCGCCTTTTGTCCCCCCCTCTCTCTGGGGCTTTGCTAGTGAATGAGAAGGCAGCCGGAGAAGAAAGGCCTCTTGTCCTGAGCCTCGAGGCCTTAATCCTCTTACGTGTCCGCAGCGGAAAAGCAGAAGCAGGATCGAGAAGGGCAAGCCTGATTTGTATTCCAGCTCCCATTTCTCATCCCCGCACACCAGTGCCAGCTCTGGCTCATTACAAAGGACAGGCTCCCCTGCCCCCAGCCCCCACGGATGTGCCTACCCCCACCCTGTGCCCTGACACTAAGCGAGCGTCCACATTTAATAGCCATCCATATCATCTCGATTTTAAAGTGATTAAACATTGAAGTGCACAGGACATGAGCATAAATGGGCTAGGAATGTCTCTGCACCAGTTGTCGGTGGGAGGGTTCCATGCCTACACAGGTCTTCCATTCTGTGTAGCATAATACAACCCTGCCTGGCCCGTCCTTCCAATAGCCCCTTATGACTGCGGGTGTTATTTACTTCTGAACTCAGCTTAGCCTCCTTCCACCCCACAGGAGATGATGGTGACCTCCTTCCCTGCTATAAATGATCAGAGGCCATGTTGCAGAATCTCAAACGTGTGCTTAAAAAAAAAAAGACTTTGCACACATATCCCACATTGTTTCAATTCTTCCAGTCGTAGAACCCTAAGCTCAGATCTGAATATACACCTGCAGGCAGAGAAACACAGCCCCAGGCAACTTATTACTATACCAGGAGACATGCATGCTGTCAGAGAAGAAATCTGCTTTAGAATGCTCACCAAGAATTTTCCTGGTCCTTTAAAGACTAATACTGAGGCTCTATGTTCTTTCTCTGCTATCCTTCACCTCTGAACTGCCAAGTTTGGAAGGGCCCTTAGAGACGGCCTGGTCCAGGGATAGGGAATCTGCGGCCTTGAGGCCACGTGGCACTTTGATTGAATCCAAACTTCACCCAACAAATCCCCTTAATAAAAGGATTTGTTCTGTAAAACTCGGACTCGGTCAAAAGGCTGCACCCAAGGACCTAGAAGGTCACATGTACAGGGCTCAAGGCCACAGGTTCCCCACCCCTGGCCTGATCCATCATTCTCTACCATTTGTAGATGAAGAAACTTTGACCCAGACAAATAAAATGATTATGCAAAGTCACAAAGCTAATTGGCAGAGCCAAGGTTAGAATTCAGGCTTCCTGGTTCCCATTCTATTAGTCTTTCCAAAATACCTATATAGCAATAAGTTTAATTCTCTCTCTTTCTCTCTTTCTATATAGATATATAATTGTATGTAAAACAATGAGCTATATATCTATATCTATGTGTCCTTCTACAGATGTAGTTATATATATACATATATACATAAAGTATATAGTATCTTTCCATGATATCTATATGCTAGATTTGCTCTCTATTAAGCACTAGGGTGTATACATACATATATACACATATATATGTATGCATGCATTACATAAATATAGGTTTATTTCCTTTCCTTTCTCCCCATGAATTGTTTGGAAATTAATGTCCTCCAAAAGAAGCATGTGTACCTCTGCCCTGGGACGGCAGGGTTGAAGCCCTTAGTGTAGATTGCCTTAGTAATGGCTATATAACCTAAACATTAAGATAGATGTGTGTGTATGACATAATATATGCAGCATATACTATTATATGCTATATACAAATACAATATAGAAAATTATATGTGGAATATAAATTGGATATGTTATATAGATATAATATGTAATATTTTTAATTCACATTTTAAAAAATTAAATTAATATTTTATTAATATAATGTTCCTCAGTGTGTGTATATATGTATAGTAATAGGTACGGCCAAAGTAAGAAAGGGACATCATCATCATCATCATCATCGTCATCATCATCATCATCATCATCATCATCGTCATCATCATCGTCATCATCATCATCATCATAATCGTCATCATCATCATAATCGTCATCATCATCATAATCGTCATCATCATCATCGTCATCGTCATCGTCATCATCATCGTCATCATCATTATCGTCATCGTCACCGTCATCATCATCATCATCATCATCATCATCGTCATCGTCATCATCATCATCATCGTCATCATCATCATCATCGTCATCGTCATCATCTGATACTTTAAGGTTTTCAAAATGACTTACATAGGTCAACTCAGAACCCTGTGAGCTAGGTGCTGTTCTTATTCCTAAATTACAGATGAAGAAAGGGAAGCAAACAGATGAGGTGATTTGTCCAGGGCCACACAGCTAGTGTGAATCCGAGCCTTCCTGATGCGCCTTCCTGATGCGGAGCTCAGCACTCTATGGACTGAGTCCTTAGCTTCCCAGGATGTTTGCACCCAGAGCCAGAACACCCATCTGGAAACTAAATATTCCATTTCTTGTGAGACCATGAACGTTCATTCAGTAGGTTGATTGTTGTATCAGGAGAATTAATGATGGACAGCCAGTGGGTGAAATAATAATGAAGTTTTTGCTAAGGTTCTTACCAAAAGGAAGGACAGCACAGACATCAGTGGGACCATGACTAATGACTAAATACCTGGGAAAGCAAAAACCAGAAACTTGTGTGGAGGTTAGGCAAGTAATAAAGAGCAGACAGAAACAGCAACGGTTTTTAAACAGTTACTTCAAAGCTGTCTAGCTGAAGCCTCTGACCCACTCGTCTCATTTTCAGGGAGAGAGAGAGAGAGAGAGAGAGAGAGAGAGAGAGAGAGAGAGAGAGAGAGAGAGAGAGAGAGAG
>CM053599.1:74569001-74649077 GCA_028646575.1 Pseudocheirus occidentalis
GAGAGAGAGGGAGAGAGAGAGAAAGAGAGACAGAGAGACAGAGAAAAAGAGAGAAAGAGAGAGAGAGGGAGGGAGGGAGAGAGAGAAAGAGAGAGAGAGAGAGAGAGAGAGAGAGAGTGATGGAATCAAACGCAGGTAGAGTATTGGAAATGGGGAAGGGACATTCTTCTCTGAGACATGAGAAAAAAGATAGAATAAGTGAAGCCAGATAAGATGGTGAGGGGACTGGTCACTTGATTTTCTTCAGTGAAGTAGTGAGCCAGTACATATCCTGAAAGGGAAGGTTGTGGGATAGGATTGGAGGCTTGGAGAGGGTAGAGAAGGTTGGAGATTGCCTTTGAAGGACATCATGTTGTGCCAAATGAATCATATGGATGACAAGTAAATACAGTAATAATAATTGCTGAAAAATTAAAACTTCTGAGTCTATTTTTTCTGCCTCAGTCAAGACTGTCTAATCAACATAATTAAATCTTTCTTTTGTAACTCAGTCTCAGGATCATTATGATAAACACTGTTTCGTTATCAATTAGGACTATAGACGTAGAGGTAAAAATTATAGGAGAGTAGGTAGAATTATTACTGACCTCAGAACATACCTCGAAAGTTGCTTTTTAAAAAAATATAATTATTCTAAATTCAACACACACTCATTTCTTATAAAAGCATCACAGAAAAGAGGATTATATGTGAAACTCTTCATCTCTATAATATAGTTTGCTTTATTTTTTTAAGTACATAATAAATCCAACATGCTATTTTCAAAGCTAACCTACTTGCTGTTTCCCTTGGAACTTTCTTCTGTCTCCAGTGCAATTTTAAAGATACTTCAAAGACCCTCTTTATTTTTATTTCTTTTGGGGGAGGGAATCCCTATCTTTAGCTCTTTCCTTCCTGCCCCAAATCCCTATGATAAAGTAAAGGGAAAAACACAATTCTTGTAACAAATATTCGTAGTCTAGCAAAACAACTTCCACATTTGCCATACTCTAAAATGTACGCCTCATTCTGCCCCCCACGTGTCAGGAGGTGAGTAGCATGTTTCATTATTAGTCCTCTGGAGTCACAGTTTGTCATTGAAATAATTAGAATTCCTAAGTCTTTCCAAGTTTTTTACTTATGATGTTATTGATACTGTATAAATTATGTTCCCAGTTCTGCTCGCTTTGTTCTAGAAATAAAATAAATAAATCCTTATAAGGGTCTATTAAAAATAAATCCTTGATACCTACTTATTTTCTTGTCTTCAACATTTTTCTTCTAAAAATGGTTTGTAGAAAAATTTTGTGTTGTTGATGAATCTGTTTAGGTAGGTTCCAATTAGCTGAAGTTTTTCTGTCTTTTGTTTAAAAGAGTGTCACTCGTTGCTTGTCCTTCATTCTCAAAGAAGACTATGACATCAGGGAGGTGATGACATGGCTTGCAAGTGAATTGGATTTAAGTGAGGCAGAGCTATACAAAGTTACCAGCCTCACTTTCTCCTCCTGAGCAATCTGGGTCTAGTGGCAAGATATAGATCAGGACAACTAAAGATGGCCCCAGAAGAGGGCTGCTATCAATTCCCTGTCAGTAGAATGGTCTTCCAGCTGTGAGGATGGATTTACAATGATCCAACCATACTAAATTCCTCAGCTTCCCCTTATAGGACATTCTACTTGTTTCAGATACAAGGAAGCTGGATAAGGGGTACATCTGTAGCTATAAATTAAAGCCAGCCTACCTAGTACCCAAAAGGATCACATTAGACAACTAGGACATTCTTCCTAGCGTTATTAACACTGATAACCAGCACAGAAATAGAACATAACATGTCATAGAATGGTAGGATTTCAGACTAGAAGGAACCTTAGAGATCGCCCAGCCCAATATTGTTGTTTGATAGACAATCAGAAAATTGAGTGCTCAGGGAATTAAGTGACTTTAGTTAGTGGCAGGTTAGACTTTGGATCTAGTTAGATAATAATTATGGCTGACATTTATATAGCACTTTAGGAGATAGAAGTCAAATATAGTACTTCCTAACCCCCTAAAAGCTAAAGGTCTCAAAACCTTCTCAAGCAGTACTAAATCAATGTTATCTGCAGGATCACCAGGGCTTAGACATTACTCAATTTTTTTCAGAGAGGGAAACTGAGGCATAGAGAAGAGAAGGGAGTTGCTCATAGTTGGGCCATGAGTAAATAGAACAAGAAATAGAACCCAGTAGCCCTGACTGCCTTTCTCCCTGGCAACTACTTACTATACCAAACTCACTTTCTATTACTAATGAACAACATTTGAATGTTATTTTGAAGCTTTGGCTGGAGGAAAGCAGGAAAACCGTGTCTCTGCCTCATTCGAACACCTTTTTATATACTTCAAAGGCATGAGTGATGGGTCTGCTTCTTGGCAGATTCGAAGTGGCTACAGAAACCAAGGTTAATTCTTTTTTTTTTCCTGTGGGAACTCACTCCAGACGCCAAGGGGGCGAGGAGGGGGAGCTGTCATTTCCCTTAGCATTTCGGTACAATGCCATATTCACTCCTTACAACACTGCTTAGCCTTATGATGGCTTTGGGCAAGCCACCAGCTGGCCTCAGGACCTCAGTTTCTCTCTCTGTAAAGTGGAGGCTGAACTTCTGCCCTAGCTGGCCACAAAATGAAGCGGTGCTGGGAAGGAAGACATCCCTTTCGGAGGAGAGTGAAGAAGCAGCCAGTGTAAAGAGAAGCAAATGACGGAGCCTGCTGCCTCCCAGCCTCCCCTGTGAAGGTCAATTAGAGCGGCAAACAGTTCCCACCAGAAGCTCTGGCTGTCCCTCAAAGCTGACGAGCCCTGGAGGGTGCGCGGCAGCAGCATGCAGCATGATTAATGAAAGTAGATCCGGACTGCCCACTGGGCCTGGACTTCAGGGGCCCAAAATAAATAAATAAAAAGCCAAGAGAGAAGAAAGGCTGATTCCTTTTCTTCCAGGAGCTGGAAGGCAATGGGGGCTAATGGAGCCAACAGCAAGGGCTCCCAGTGATCAAGGGGAGTGGAGCAAAGTACAGGGATGCCCTTTGGCAACTGAGTCCTTGTACATCAAGCTGCTCTCACATTCCTCTGGCCCTACAAGCAGCCTGTCCTCCTTCCTTCAGGTTGACCCTCTGAGTTAGCTTGAAGGGACCTATCTGCTCACGGTTCCTTTGTCTGTTCCATGTGGCAGCTGTCCTTTGCCTGTATTTCACTTGCAGTCTGGGTGACTGGGCAGGCTAGACAGGACACTGGCAGGCAGCCTACCCCCTCGGAGGCTGAGGGGCCAGAGCGAATGACTGCTTTACAGCATTATCTAAGAAGGCCCAGCATCCACTTTCACCTTGTCTTGGATTACAGCAATTCTCCTGGAGCACTCTGCATACAAATGTTTAAAAAATATATTCAGCTACAGATCTTCCTTCATCCAAAGGACTGATTCCAGGTCTGAGATCCCTTAAACTAACTGCTTCTCCTCTACTTTCTACTGTCATCTCCTGGCTTTCTAGAGCCCACATCCCAAATCAGTGCCTGCAATAATAATCCTATTTCATTCATCTCTATAATTTCATAATTCTGAGGGAAGAGCTCACATCTCTGCCCAATTGTGTCAACCTCTGTGTAAGAGAGAGAAGGAGCACACATCTTGTAACAGGTCTGGGAAAAGGCTCTTAGCCTAGTTTAGCTCAGAGGTTCTTAATCTTTTTGGGATCATAGACCTCTTTGACAGTCTAGTGAAGCCTATGATGTTTTTAAATGCAGAACATCAAATACATAGAATTACAAAGTAAACCAAAGTTTAGCGAAAATAAAGATGTGATTTTTTTTCCCATACTAGTTCTCAGACTCCCTTTAATCTATGCACAGGCCCCGGTGGGGTTTGTGGATCCCCAGTTAAGAGCTCCTGGCCTCGCT
Source organism: Pseudocheirus occidentalis (assembly GCA_028646575.1). Lineage (NCBI taxonomy): Eukaryota > Metazoa > Chordata > Mammalia > Diprotodontia > Pseudocheiridae > Pseudocheirus > Pseudocheirus occidentalis. The sequence continues at coordinate 74,572,906 of CM053599.1, forward strand.
GATTGCTCTCTAGTTGCCAACACCACTCCTTCACTTTTCTCTGGGTGGTTATAAACAAAGCTTTAGGAAAGACTCTTTTCCCAAATAGTTATCTGGATATTTTATTAAATGACCGATAGATCACAGGGTTAGTGTAAATCCACTCATTAAAATAACCGTGAAAAGAAACACCAGGAGATCAGAAGGGAAAGAGGCAGAGACAAAGAGAGACAGAGAGAAAAAGACAGACAGAGAGAGCACAAAGAAAGTACAGAGGGGGTACACAAGACTTTGGAGGGGAATGTCTAGCTCAATATAGACAGTAAGGTCTATAATAAATGACATATACATGGAAAGTACAAAATTTTACAATTACCACAAATGTACAGAGGATCACATTTCAGAAAATAATTAATAGTTAATAATTTCAGAAGGTAGTTAATAGGAATTAAGCTTCAAATCATTAGGTCTCTTAGACTTTTGCTGAGATTATTTCACACATAGTTATGCGATTTACAACCATGAGTATTGAAAAGAGAGGAGAGTTAAGAAAAAGAGAAAAATGCAGACATACCCAGGCCAATAAAACCCGGCAGAAAGAGTAATATATGAGATGATGGTCTGGGGTACCATGTGAGAGGGTTCTGGACTAGCAAGAGGCCAGAGGAAAAAGAGATGAGGCATCAGGACCAGGGAGAGGAAATTCTATGTATTTACAATCAACATCTATCTCACTCTTTCTCTTGCTAGAGAATTTATTACCTGCTCCTCATCTTCTCTTGAGAGTTGAAGGCAAAATTCATACCCTCTCCATCCCAAACTCTATGCCAGATTATTGAGGGTTGTGCAAGCTGCCCTCTAGATCGCTTCCTAGAAGCTGATAACCCTTAATGAGGTATGTATGATTCAAGAGGTGCTAAAAAAATATCCCTTTTGAAACTCTCCCTATTGAACTGCTGTCATTCTTGAGATTTGAAACACTTTAAGTTTTTAACCTTGAGATATACTATTACCATTCATTATGACCAGACATCAGAAATAAGACATAAAAGTCTTGAGAGGAGAAAGATGTAGGGGATGCTTTTTCCCCCAGCCATTCCTTGTATTATGGAGTGGGATTTCTCCAAGTAGCATGAAGGTAATGGGTGCCTTTCATGAAGGAAGAGCGATGCCTGAAGGAAAGGTAGAAGGAATTCCAAGACAAACATGGGTCAAGTGATCGTTTATGGCTTATTTAAGACAAAACCATTCTGTCACAAATGCAAGTGAGGAGGAGAAACAAACAGAAGACTGACTTCGTGCTCTAAGAGTTATATGGGAACACTGGTAAATCCCTTTTCAACTCTAGTCTATATTTTGGGTCTCTGGGACTTGGCAGCTCTATTGCACCTGACTCTTCTCTACCCCTTCCTGATAAGGTTTTTCCCTTATGGGCTCCTAGAAGATTTTATTGCACTGGTGTGTTCCACAGAATACTTTAATAAGTCCCTAGTTACAAGAAAGAAAGCTAAAAGAATTCTCTCAAACTATGCTTGAGAGAAAAGATTGAAGCACTAATATTGCCCCCAAATTTGTCTAAATGGATAGAGGATAAGGTAGAGGGAGGGGCTGAGGGCAAGCTTTAAAGTCCACCAAACCACAAATGTAAGTCCTGATGTCCTCTGGTCTATGAAAGAATAAAGGGCGCATTCTGAGATAATGCTGCAAGTGTACTCTCTAGAACCCATTCCCCGTCCCAGTGTGGGAAGGCAGAAAAGAAAGCATTTTAAAGCAGGTGGAATTAGAAGGTTGGGGTCAGGGTAGAGGGGGAGCAGTGGACAATGATGACTGACAGACCTTCACTAGTGATGTCTTCACTTTGAACCAAGAAGAATAAATAGGCAGGGAAGAAAAACAACACCCTCACACAGCCAGGCAACTTTTAAAAAATGTTTTATTTCAAGAACTTTCTTTTTTTGCTTTTACTTGTATTTCAAAAAAAGGTGGATCAAAGTACAAAAAAAGTCAGTTGAATAACAGCAAAGGTTTAGAAATCACAGCAGCAGAACTAACCCAAGCAATATACAGACAGCACAAACACCCCGATGCACGCAATTCAGCTTCGGCTCTTCACATAGTTTGTGGGGCTTTCCCCCGCCTTCTGTACAAAATACATCAAAGCATGCCATGACATCAGAAAAAGGAAAAGTTTAACAAATGGTAACAGGAAATGGAGCTGTACAATAGGTCAATTTTCTTTCCCTCCTCTTCTCCTTCTCCTCTTCATATTCCTTTGCTTCATGTTAAATTATTCTGGAGACAGTTCACTTCCGAGTCATCTTGGTCACCTTTGTTACTCTCATGTTTAGGTGACATGGAATTCTGAATGTTAAATGACTCCTCCTCTTTTAGGCAGGACTTCAGAACATCCTGCATTTTATGGGATATGTTGGAGTCATCCTGGAAGAGGAAAAATTTGGGAGGGGGGAGAAGAGAAAGAATGAGAGACAAAAATCAGACAGAATAAATGTCCAATGTCAGATCTACTATAGCAGATCTGAGAAAAGGGGGAGGGGAAATAGAGATCACTAAGACTGGCAGAAGTTCTTCAGGAGTTGCCTTTAGGAATCCTATAATTTTGTTGGGATCAGATTAAAATTAGATTGAAAAGGAATGGCCAGCCATACAACTAGTTCTTCTGGGACAGGGAACCACAAATCTTAGGCTTGCTTATTTTGCAACCTTCCAGCTGACTGGCTTCCAAATGGCTTGAATTTAGTGGTACCTGTCAGAGTGGTCATCATCGTGTCATGAGGAGTCTTGGATACACAAAGGTCTTTCCACTTGTCTTCAGGCAAGCCAAAGACTTTCCACAGTAATGGGTTTATGCAGGTCTGCTTACCTCATGCTGACTTTACTGCTGCTAGGATTTTCTCATATACTGTTCCACTTCTGGGAGGACACCTCAACAAGTAAAGGGGATATTTTCTACTGGCTAGTCCTAATAAAGTGTGGGGTAACTTTGGGGGCAACTAATCTGTGCAGCAAAGAAATTCCTTTTTAAATCAGAGAATAAAAATGTGACCTCCTTTATCACCTATTGGTCTTTATTATCAGACCTAGACCCATTAAGAGACTGTAACTAAAATGGCATCCTTACCAAAGGGACTTCACACGAGTGGTTTCTGTTGCCTGAATGGTACCCTAGTCAGTTTCATATCCCTCCCTCACTCTAGGTGGGAACCACATTCCCACCATACGTGTGATGGCCTTCAAAACAGGACAATTGTCTTTGTGGTTATGATATCCCTGAAGGCCCCTACATCTGTACCTGGTAACCTCTTCTACGTGTATTTTAATGCAATTTATGTGCTTTCAAGATTCTTATATTGATATATTGCATTCTATATTAATGAAGCTTCAGACTGCTTGATCTTTTTTTCTTTCTTTCACAGCTGACTTTCTCACCTGTCTTTACCTATGTCAGGACCATTTTTGGAGACAATAACCAAACTCAATAAATTGCCATTATTTTTCTAAATGACCAGGATGACTCTCAAAAGCACTATCAACTCGAGCGGTGAGAGGTCAGACAACCGCCTGAGCATGTGGTAGCAGACAGCAGTTCCCCGAAGTTACCAACCTCAGCCACTTTGAGCTGCTATTTCTTTCATAAGCATTTTAATTCTAAATGTTTTCTCAACCCCAACATCTTCACTAACACCAGTTACTAAGGAGATAAGAATGAATGCCCTATAAGTTTTGGAGAACTACTATATTCTATCAACTGTCCGTCCTGTTCTATTATTGATCAGTGTGCTTAAGGGAAATTTGGGAAGTCTTCAGCTAGTTAGGAAGCTGAGAACATGGGCATTATGGATTTCCCTCCTGTAACATTCCAGGTGTTAACCAAGTAAATGTGTTTCCCTCTCATCACTGTAAAGCAAGAAACCACTGGATTTAATGGCTTTAGATTGCTGAGTTCCATACAGACAGGAGTTAGGTTAAATTCAGTATCACTTTTCTGAATGTTTTCTATCTCCTATTCTGAGATTATTTCCTGACATTGATCCAAAATGTGTTTCTAGTATTTTATCTGGGCCCACTGATTCAGATTTCAACTTGATCGACTCACTCCTTGACCTTCTGACCTTGTTTCACCTTTTATACCTTAGGCCCTCACTACTAGAGGAGCATTAAGGACAAATCTTCCAAAACTACCATGCTCTTCCAAATATTGAGATGTCTAAATACAAGAACAGCATATAAGAATAACTTGCTTGATGCTTAACCTGAGTGAGACCTACACCTGAATATAATATCTATCCTGGGGCCCCTCAGTTTGGAGACAGGTGGTGAACCTGTAGAAATTCCCAGGAAGTACAATGAAAATAATTGAAGGGTTGAAAAATAGGCACTAAGTAAAAACTGTAAATGGAGTAGGATTATTTCGTCTGGGGACAAATACAGTTAAACAGAAACGGACAGATTTAACAGAGCTCTTCAGACATGTGAGGAGTCGTTCCTCTGCATCCAGTGCAGTGATAGAGAAATGAACTTCAGATATTAATGAACAAGACAGCTTATGGAGGCACAGACTAGCTGGGATGTTGTCATTTGCTTTTCCAGAGAGTTTTAGAAACTTTCTTTTTCAGGGTCATTGGGGGAAGTACTCACAGGAGACTGAACTACTGCACAATCCCTATTTTAAGCCTTTAGTAAAACTGGTTTCAAACCATAGCAAAAGTGCTTTGGTCTTTGGTGGCCTCACAGCAAGGTCCCCTTTTTTCTACCTTTCAGGAGTTTCCTTTGATACCTCCTTCCATTCTTTGGGACATACTGAAGCCACAAGTATATTGTTGTAATATAAAGAAATTTAGATTGATGAAGCCACAGCATGGGAGCCAAACTAAACTTAGCCCCTTTGAGCCTTGTGGGAACTCAGATCAAAAAAGTGTCCTAAATTTGGGCCAAGTAGAAGGGGAAGTACATTCTAAGAAATGAACAGTCACTAAGCTGCCACTCAACATTTCTGTCCAAACAGCAACAGCAGAAGTAGTTTCATATCAGTACTAGGCTAACCTCACAGTAGTTTCAATCTTGCATCATTAGAATGTCCTAAGTAGGGATTATTTCACTCTTTGCACTTATATCCCTAGTGCCTAGCAAAGTGCAGGGCATATAGTAGGTGTTTAATAAATAAATAACTGTTGATTGATTGAAGGGTACTGTATCATGGGAGTCTGTATATAGAACATTCAACCCAAGCCTTTCCCCAGGAGGTGATCCCAAAAGACTAGTTGGTTCAATAGTCAAATAATAGGAATCTTTACAGCCACATCCCAATGAGCTGCTCTGTTTTACAGCAAGAGCAAAGACTCCATATTTGGGGGGAAAAGATTAAGTCATTTCTCCCTTGCTATATATATCCAAGACCTATTCCAACCATGTCAGCACCCTGTGGCTTAGAGATTATTGGGACCAGACTGTATCTTGGGATCTTTTCTGATCCAGACCCACAACTCTAAGAGTTGAGCCATTCATTCATTTGCCTCTAGAATCCAGCGTTTTGGATTCTAGCAATTTGGGAAAAATGATGTCTGGCAAGTAAAAAAATCCACAAAGAAACAGAGTGAAGTAAATTTGAAGGTAGCAACGGGAGAGATTTTTCTAAGTTTGAGGAATCAGGGTATTGAAAGTCCTGTAAAAATCCCCCACATTTGAAGGTCCTGGGCTCCATCTACAACCTTCTCTTTTGTAGCTCTGAGGCCAGGATGATGTGTGGCATTCAGAAGGACTACCTATAGATGATAGGTGGCGTTCATTTATGTCATATACACAGGAGAACTTCTATTGCCCTTATGGCAGCCATTTTCCCAAGTACTCACCATTCCACTTGGATAACCCACAAACCTCAGCAGGTTGGGGGAGGGAGGTTGCTGCTGAACAATGGACCCTTCCCTCTTCTCCTGATAATCCCTTCCAGGTTGCTGCTTAGCTACACGAGAGACTTACACAGACTTACATACGATGGCCCACCAGCTACGGTTACCTCACATTGGTCCAACAGGGCCAATGTGAGTGTTAGCACAAGGTGAGGTGAGTAACAGAGGACGGGGAGGGGAAGTGTTATTTGCACATAGGCCAGCAATATGCCCTTCCCACCTCCCCCCGCCCCACATTAGTGTTCAAAGCAGCAGATTTTTTTTTGGTCAGAAGCTGTTTCAGAGTGTGCTTTTTAAAGGACAATGTACCTGGAGAGGAAACTGACCCATTAAGTAATTCACTGAACCCCATAGTTTGACTGTGTAGTCCAAGAGTCTAATGTGATGGCTTACACAAAGTAGGTGCGTAATAAACATCTACTGATTGTAACTGAATTGGGAAGAACACTGGACTAGAAGATCTGAGTTTTAATCACAGATCCACTATTTACTTGTACTATGTTAAACAAACTTCCAAATCTCAATGGGCCCCCATATCTCCATCTGGAGAATGAAAGGCTTAAGCTAGATGGTCCCCTCTTAGGTCCCTTTCAGTTCTAGGGAATCTACTGAATAATCAGTCTTTGGCATATCTAAGAGTTGTGTGCTTTGAGGAGGGGGTATGATTGTGTAAGGCTTTTGCACACCTAGATGACTAGTCCAGACACAGAGGTGAGTCAAGAACAAAAACAAAACTTTTGAGACAGGATCAGAGATGTTTACCTGAAGATCATCACTAAATGGTAAACAGCCTTAACCTTCAATTAAAGAAGTGTATCACAACACCCAGTCTAAAGCACCAAGAAGAAATTCAGAATCTCCATGGGTTTCTGATGATGGAAGCTGGTGGGAAGAGGAGCCAGAATTAAAGGGACCTTCTGCAGTAAAGATCTAGGGGTTCTGTGTTGGAAACTTCCCTCCCAAGGGTTTTTCTTTGCAAGGCTGAGTGTGCTGTGACTTCAGTATAATTTGTTTCGCACAGATCTCTTTTCACAAAGTAGGATCACATAATGTCAGAGGGAAACATGAAACTTTTGTCCCACAAGGATAGCTCATACTACAAAACTCTCAACAGGTAGGAAATTACCTTTTCTTTCTCCAACAAGCAAAAGGTGGTCTCACCTAGGGTATAAATATTTCATTGGAAACGCACGATTCATAAATGTTCAAAAGATCCCTCCTATGGTCTCTTTGTCAGCATACAAATATTAATTATGAAAAATCCATCTTCTCGTCACAAGAACAGTCACTCTGGTCTAGGACCAAAGACCAGCTAGGCTAGGGCTATCTGTCTAACGACGCCACAAAGGGATAGTTTGGAGAAGCCTGGAGTAAACTCAAAGGCTAGAGATGTCCCCAAATATCCTTAGTTTTCTTTAATGATCTAGTATGTAGCTATCACCTATGAATTTATTTAAACCCTTTCTTAACCTATGGATATTTTTAGCCACAAGTTTCTGATGTTTAGTACCTGAAACACAAGTAAACACTTCTTTTCATTTGTGGACTACCACATGATCCAAAATCTGATAAAGATCTATGGATCCTAGTGGGCTGCAACCACAATATGAGTCAACAGCATGAGGTAGCAGCCAGAAAACCTAATCTGATCTTGTGCCACAACACCAGAGGCATAACTTCCAGGAGTGAGGAAGCAGTAGTTCCACCATACTCTGCCCTTGTTAGATCTCATCTAGAGTATTGTATTCATCTCAGGGAATCGGAGGTTAGGAAGCACATCCATCAGTTGGTGACTGTGCAAAGAAGGGTAATCAGGGCAGTGAAGGGCCTTGGGTCCATGTCACAGAAGGATTGGGAATGTTTAGCTGGAGTAAGAGAGGACATGATAGCTGTCTTAAAACATCTGAAGAGTTGCCAGGTGAAGGAGGGATCAGATTAGTTCTGTTTGGCTCCTAGGGGACAGAATCAAGAGCTGAGTAAAAGGTGCAAAAGTACAAAATCAGATTTGATCTCAGGAAAAACTTGGTAACCAATAGAGCTGTCTGAAAATGGGGTGGGTTGTTTCAAGAGCTAATGAGCTCCTTCTTCTTGGAGGTCTTCAAGTAGAGGTTAGACGGGTCTGCTGAGCATATTTTAGGGGGGATTCCTTTTAGGCCTGGGTTGGAAAAGATGAATGCTCAAGTCCCTTCCAGTTAGAAAATTCTGTGATTCTGTGGAATTTATCTCTTTGAGGTTCAAGGGAGATGTCAGTATATGTCTTGTTATTTCCTTAGGGAAACCGCTTTCCCTCAGTTTCCTTATCTGTGAAATGAGGGGACTGGATTAGATAACCTCTAAGAAAAATCCTGCCTGGCTCCGATGTTCTTCATCTGTCTTTAGACTTCAATCATCTCTCTTCCCAGTTTCTGTCTTTTTCATCTGAAAAGTTCTATTTTTTAAAAAGGTTTGTTCTCATATGGAAATGGGGTAAGATACTATCTCCTTCCTTTCTTCTTCCCTTTCTTTCCTCTCTTCTTTTCTTCCTTCCTTTCTTTTTCTCTCTTCCTTCCTTCTTTCCTTCTTCTCTCTCCTTTCCTTTCTCTTTCCTTCTTTCTTTCTCTCTCTCCCTTCCTTCCTCCCTTCTTTCCCTTCTTTCTCCTTTCCTTCCTTCCATCTTCCCTCCTTTCCTTCATCTTTCTCCTTTTCTTTCGCTCCCTTCCTTCCTCCCTTCTTTCCTTTCTTTCTCCTTTCCTTCCTCTTCCTATTTCTCCTTCCTTCTTTCCTTCCTTCCTTCTTTCCTTCCTTCCTTCCTTCCTTCCTTCCTTCCTTCCTTCCTTCCTTCCTTCCTTCCTTTTTTCTTTCATCTTCCTGACTTCTGCAACACATTGAGCCAGTTTTGATTTCTCTTACACTGTAGGTTCTAGGGAAGCTGGGACCAAGGTTAATATAAATTTTCTATCTGCACCCCTGTCAATTCTTAGCATAGTGCTCTGAACACAGTAGATACTTAAGGAAAGTTTATTAGAATTATAAAGAAAGTTTATTATGTTCATAGAACAGTCTATAGAAAGTCCTAAATCCTTCTTTTGGGCCTCAACTGGTAATTTACAAATCACCACCTTACAAGTAGTATTTGGATCGATTTTCCCTCAGTTCATCACCAGAGGCCTGTTACCAGACTCGTGGCTGCTCAGGTATCTTTTTTGTTTGTTTGCCTTTTTCTTTCTCATGGTTTTTCCTTTGGTGCTCAGGTATCTTTCAATGATATTGGACCCTCGACAGTTGTGTACAAGCACTCCAGCCACACCTGATTCTCCTCAAACCATGCCAAAAAGTTGGATACTCTATTTCTCACATTCCTGGAAGTGTTAGCCAGACTACTTACTACTTCACTGATCAGACTTCCATGGCAATTAAAGCAAAACCTCTCTCTGATGATATGAAAGGAAATGAAAGGAAAAAACAGAAAGGAAATAACTGGATTTTCTGCAAGCCCTGAATGAAGCTATGAATCAACAAAGATGAAATCCTTGTAACTAAGAGCTTGGTAACTCATACTCCAGTTCTATAGTCTTTCAGGTATAATGAGCAATCACATCTTTGTGCTCCTGCTTTTAGTATCCTGGTATTCCTAGCTGCCCCAGCCACCCCAACCCCACCTTCCAAGCGGCTTTCCTTGATTCTGAAAGGCACCTCTAAATGACACTCTGAAGTAGCCCAAGAGCATAGGTGAGGGGCTGGTGCATGCAGAAGAGGAAATGAGAAGAAGACAAGTTACCTGACAGATAACGTTATCATAGTAAGCCAAGGCACGGGCATGGGGGGAGGAGGAACGGGGAGTGTTGCAAAGTTTCCTTACATTTGGGTGAGATCCCTCGGCAATGGTGGAGAGGGAGAAGTTATCATTGTGGAGTTCAGATGGTGTCCGGAATCTGCTGACCAGGACAGAATTAAAGAGAAAGAAGATAAGTGAATGCCACCACCATGAAAGATCTGTCTGACCCAACATCCATTCAACATCATAGGTCAGTTCTAGACCTCCTAAATAATACCCCTAAATCCCTAAAAACACCACGGATTAGTAGAGTTGGAGGAAAGACCTGCATTAAAAGAGGGTGATGCAACAGGAGGAGACACCAGCAAAGTTAGGGGACAGAGAGAATCTGCTGTGTGTGTGTTGAACGCTGCTGGAGAAAGCTCCCAGGGCAAAGACACTTTCTTGGCTTCGGTGTCCTCTGTCCTTTCTCTGTTCCACTTTGCATTGGTTGATGGTTCTTAAAAGGAACCTTTTCTAAGATTCTGGCTCTTCACTTTCTCCATTTCCCCCTTTTAAGGCTACCATCCTACTTCTGATGTCTCCAAATGGTCAGTAAGGATGTCCTTTAGAACTTTCTGCTTCTCCCTCCTCCCACTATGCAACAGCTTGGGAATAGGACATCTTCACTCTCCCATCCCCAGTGGGGGAGGGGGGAGCGGTCGACTCAGCAGCAGGGGAAACAAGCCTCCCCCCCCCCAGTCTTTCCAGAGGCATCACAAATACAGAGAAGGGCCTTGCCTCAATGCACAGGCATAATAAAGGGGCCCTTCCAGCCCTCCTTTGGCCAGCTTCAGAACTACACAGAGCTGCCAGCAGCTGCACTTTGCAAAGGTTGACCTAGCAGATGGTGTTTTGTCCTTTCCCCAGGGTGGGCTGAGGGAAAAGTCCTTCAGTCACATTTCTTGGGGATCCTGGGTCAAGTGAGGGCACAGGATGGGGCTACAGGTTGAATGAAATGGGGTGGCAGCCTAAGATGTGGGAGCCCGGTTAAATCTAAGCTCCTTCTGGTTTCCCTCAAGATTTAAATTTTTTTTGCAGTGAAAATCTGCAAGCAGTCAAAAGTGTGAGTGTTTAGTAGGGTATGCATACAAAGAGAAACATGCAGGAGTAAAGACACTTATCTATGGGTAGGCACAATAGATACTCAGATTGTTGACAGGTCTTTAAAAGGGATGTGTTGAGGTTTTGACCTCTTTTAACATGCAAAGAATCATGGCTCCAGGGAAGATGGTTCTGATCTCTGACTCCCCTGCGCTGCCTTACTCTCAAGAAGCATGTGCAGCTGGCAGCAGCTCTTAATGTCTGAAAGAATGAATGGGGAAGGAGAAGGGAGAAGTCTGGCTATAGCAACTGGTTGGCAATCTCTGGCACCCACACCGGGGATTAGGAGCTGACAGACCTTAGTCTAAAACCCTTGACTGATGTCTTGCCTCAGTGATCTCACTTCAGGCCAAAGGAAGGGTGTTTGCTGACAAGGAGCGGCATCGTTCCCACCAGGGAACGTGCCACTGCTGCAGTACCTGGACAGTCCATATGCAGACAAACAGGCACTGCAGACTATCTATGACATAAACATACCCCGCCCTCCCAAGAGAGAGAATGCATAGCAAAAAACCAAGGAGATGGAGGTTTGCTGGATCAGAATAGGGCTTGAGAATGCATGCACCCCCAGAACAGGGCCCTTAAAGAGGCCTTCCTGTTCCTGTTTGAACTGTCATATAAGATCCTATGCCAGGGTGTGGGTGAGGGGGAACCCTGTGGCCTCGAGGCTTCATGTGACCTTCTAGGTCTTCAAGTGAGTCCCTTTTACTGAATCCAAATTTCATAGACCAAATCTTTTTGGATTGCTCTATTGATTGTTGATTGTTTTATTAAGGATTTGTTAAATTAAAGCTTATTCTGTAAAGTCTGGATTCAGTCAAAGGGCTGCACTTGAGGATCTAGAGGGCCACATGTGGTCTCAAGGCTGCAGGTTCCCCATCCCTGTCCTAGGCAATTAACTCTTGGGTTAATGCTTGGGTAACTCAAAAACCATGTGTGGAAGTGAACTTGCCTGTAGAACAAGTCACATCATCCCATGCTTACATAGAACGTTGTGGTCCTCCTCACAAGAATAGGTACTACAAATATGAATTACTATCCCAATTTTAGAGCTTTGGACACTGAGGCCACCAGATGTGAGATGACTTCCTCTCAGGCACCACAGCTTGTGAGAACGTGAGGCAGGATTCAGACCCAGCTCTCCTGGGTTTCCAAGTCCAGAACAATTTCTACCACCCATTTGTGTGGGATAGATGTGGGGTATTTGCTGAGGGACAGAGTGAACACCACTATGTAGGGAGAGACGGAAGAAGGACTCACTTGGTCTTGCGCAGTTTGCTGTTTTCTGTCTTAAGCAGATAGAGTTTCTTGGCGAAGAAAACAGTCATCATGAAGAGCAGGAGCAACACGAGGGCAGCTGTTCCCACAGCCACGCACATCACCTGGAAATCAGTGATGATCGACTCACAGCGCATCCCCTTGTGCCAGATGTAGTCCTGTGTGTTACACCTGCGGGGAGGAGCAGGGCAGACAGGGACAGGAATGAGTCATATGGGTCCTGGCCTGGTTAAGCATCCCCCTAAATTCCAATGGCTTTTCCAAACTGGTACAATCCTATCATTGCCTAAGCAGAGGGTCTGCAAATAGATCTCAGGGGATCTGGGAACTTGGAACAGAAAAAAAGGCATCTTTATTTTCACTAACCTTTGACTGGAACTTAGCATGTCCTTCAATTTCCGGACCTATGGACTAGGCTTCATAAGACTGCCGAAGCCAAAGCCTTCATAATACAGTTGTGTCCACAACCCCAAAAAAAGGTTAAGAACCGTGGCTTAGAGGTCTAATAATACAAAATTTTACCCATTTATACCTCACTTTATATAATCTATGAACTGCTTTCACCTAAATTGTATCATTTGGGAATCATAACTGCCAAGAAGATAAGGTAGATATTATTGTTGCGAATGACAAGTTGAGTGATCTGTCCATGCTCACACACCTACTGAGCTGCAGAACCCAGGGCTTTTGATTCCTAGTCCAGAGCTTTTCTCTCTACATCAACCTGCCTCAGGAGAAAGGCAGTCACAGACATTTTTCTGAGCACTATTCCTGATGCAGAGAACCCCAGATGAAAAGGGGCTGAAAAAGAGGCAAAGATGATGAATGGCTTTAAAGAAATGACACAGATCTTTGTGTCCGACTTGTGGAACCAGTCCCTTTACTTTATAGCTACACCCTGTACATGTGACTCGCTAGATGCTGATATACGGGGAGAAATAAAAAGACAGAAGGATAAATACACAGATAGACAGATAGCCCCACCCCACTTCCCTGGTCCCTAGAACATGACCCTTCAAGTCTTCCTGTTGCTATCTGAACTATTACACAAAACCTTTTATGGTTAGCTTTCTAAGCACTGTCCTAGGCCCTCTGTCGGGTGACTTTCTCTTGCCCTTGAGGACATTTGCAAGCTCCAGTTCTTCCAATGACATTGCTGTTTCCATGGGAACCAGGCTGCTTCAAAGGGGAAAGATGTAGGAGATGGGAAAAGGCGATGGAAGGAGGACATGAACCCCACCGAATGACAAGGGAATGGGGCCCTAGAAAGGGGAATTTGCAAGAAGGAATTTGCTATTCCCAGTCTCAAGGGGACTGCTTGGAACCCAAGGGATTTCCTTCCAAACTGCACTGTCAAAGACCAGTGAGGACTTTCACTGTTTTGAAGACCCTACAGAACTCAGATCATTCTTAACTGAGAGTCCTTAACTTTCTGTTACAAAGAAATTAACCCTCAGTGCTCTAATTATGTCCCAGAAAAAAGAGGGCAACAAAGACAGACACTGATTCAGAGAGCGACGAGGGGCTCAGCCCTACGTGCCTGGAATGTACAAGAGCTTTTTAGCCAATGCCGATAGATAGATACTGGCAGAATTGGATCCTTTAATAGGGGAACAGGCATGTACAACTTGGCTGGAAAATGGGAAAAGGACAACTGGGATGAAATTGTAGGAGACTTCTGAGACTAGCACATGTCTACTGCTGGAGCTTGTGTGAGTACATCCAAAGCTCAGTAGTTCAGCATCTTACATTCCCATTTGGGGATGGTCTGTGACTTTAAAAGCCTTTACAGTCTCCAAGAAGTAACAAAGGATCTTAACTTCATATTCATAACTCTCTAAGGGTGGAAACTCAGATTCCCTTGATTGGGTGCTGAGGATATTACATCATAGACTGCCATGGGCCACAGGCTAGTATTTCCTCTGTGGTTCCTTTCCTTCAAACTAAGCTTTTAGAAACAGAAACCTGGGACACCAATTGGGTGATGGCATTGAGTAGCCATAGTTTCCTGTTAGAAAAAAACATTAGATGAGACTCTTTGTTTTCCTTTCTGATAGTCTTTGAATGGCTCCTTGTGGAGCTACCAGAAGATGAAGATATACAACCTACAGGACACGCTGTACAACTGAGGTTTTGCAATCCCAAATGAAGCAAGCCATTTTCAGAAGTGAACACAAGCTTTAGTCTCAGATCAACAAAACTCAGAGTCTTTACATGAATTCCCATAGATTATCTTTCTATTTAGGATTTAAGTAGTTTGGCTTCTTCATTTTCCCTTCAAGAATAAAACCTAAAGTTGAACTACCCAAGATGAAGAAATTGTGCACCCACTATCTCCCCACCCTTCCAATCACAAGTACATATCCCCTTTGGGTTCTGCGAAAGCTGAAGACAAGCTTTTCTAGTCCTCATCATTCTTGCCTGTGTCCCTTCCTTTTAAAGTTGAGTTACTCATCATCAATTCAAACATCAAGACACTACCCATGACAGGTAGTGAATAGGTAATCACCAAGTTCTGACAAGGGATTAGATAGCAGCCTATCTATTCTAGATGTTCTACAATAATGTTTTCAAACCTATCAGACTTGTCAGTTCCTTTATAGTACGGACTGGGTATCAAAGTAAGCAGGATCTAGGGCAGAAGAGAAAGGTAGAGTTTGGGGCATGAAGCTAATGGACTAGTTCACATTTTGGGCAATGTTGGACATAGCAAGTGACTAGGAGACTCCTAAAAAGAAATTCATGTCTCAACCTGCTAATTTCGCCCATTTGAAGGGCTGATCTTCCACTCCATTACCAAAGAGATCCTCTTCTTTCCTGTCCACAGTCCTGACTTATAAATTACCACAGAAAAAGACAATTTCATATCTTACATTGTAACAAGCCTAGTGCTTATCATGTATACAGCCCACAGTGGTTAGAAGAAGAGGAAATAGTAGGTTTGGCAAAGGGACAGTATCAATAGGCCATTAAACCAACAGTGGTTTATGGATTTACTTGACAATCTCTAGCCAAGAATGATCCCTTGAAAAAACAAGGAGCCTATGAGGAGGAAGAAGGGAAGAGGGTTGGTGAAACAGAGTTCTCAGCACTCTTGAACCAGGTATTTGGTGGGGGGTAGGGATGGTGTGAGGCATTCAATTAGAAATTTATCCTTTTTTTTCTTTAAAGGGGCTCTATCTTCCACCGTTCAGTGCTTCCATTAAAGATTAGTTTTGCTCCTTTCATGTTAAGAATAAGAATTAAGCTAAAAATGGATGGGTCAACATCCTCCTCTATTCCAGTGTGCCCTATCTCCTTTATTCCTATCTTGGGAGCCTTCAGGAGCCTCTTTTAGCTTCTGAAGCTGGCATTGTCCTTCATAGATTTCTCAGACCTTCAAGGATCTCATCCAAAAGCCTTTCTTTGTCTTGAGAGGAAATCCATCACTGCCATCTGCAGTGTGCAGATCTGACCAGGAAAGCTGCTTCCAAAAAGTCTGGATAGCAGGACCCAAGCAGGACTCACGAAATGGGGAAGAGAGTGTAAATTGTACTCTTGGTACATCTTTTTCAAGTGATAAAATCATAAGGTAGAAACTCTTAAGTGGAAATCTTGCAACAGGCAATCTTGTAGATTGGTTAGGGTTCTATAGTTCTAACCTTTGGGAATCTAGGTTGTTTGAGAGAGTTGTTTATCTACAGTTTTCTGAAGACTACACCTTTTCTAGAAAGAGGTTATAACAGTATTCCCCCAAATTGATTTTTTTTTTTGAACTGTGTTCATCCCTGTGTCCCACCCTTACCTGCAAAAGGCCCCTAAATTCTCCACCAGGTAGCACTGGCCTCCATTGTGGCAATAGCTTGGGAAGAGATCACACACTGAACGGCAGGAGCCATTGTGCCTAACAAAGCCACTTCGGCACACTGTGCCATTCTCATTTGGCGCCAGTTCTTTGCCTGCTTCTCCTGGACGAGGCTTGAAGGTGATACTGTTGTCTGGGTTCACCCCCAGAGTCTCCTGTGGAGGTACTGCATGCCAACGACTGGTGGGCTGGGAAATGCCTGGACCCATGCTGGGGGTTAGGCCAGGGAGTCGTTGGTCATTTTCATCCTCTAAGTCCTGAACAGCGGCTTCATCCTCTTCATCATCCTCTTCTTCTTCCAACTCATAAAAGGAGGTGGTAGGGTAGAAGTCAGACTCATCAAAGGGGGTGAAGTCATCATACATGTCAGTCAGGCTCCAGGATGGTGCATCTTCACCTGGGTGAATGTGTTGGTGGGAAGTGTCAGGAGATCCTGGGAAACTTCCCAAATCAGCACCTCGGCTCTCAGAGTCTAAGCCATCATAGTAGTCAATGTCAATGATCTCTGAGGAAGGCTGAGGTTCTGGAGTACCTAGAGGTGGAGAGGCAGTAGCTGGCACATGAGGGTCGGGCAGGCTACTGCCCAGGCTCAGCCACAACTCCAAGGGGTTTTCCTTATGGGCCACATCAGGAAACTTGGGGCCAGAGCCTGGCAGGGTAAGGCTGAGGTGACCCCCTAAGGTAGGAGAAGGCGGTCCCTTTGCCCCCACGGGCTCTGAAGCTGGACCCCAACTTTCCCCAGAGGGTGGTACTTCTGTCTGTCTGAGCGCCTCCTCAAGGCCAGGGAGGGTGGCCCGACCGGCCTGGGGGTCTCCACTGCCAGCCTCCTCTCGGTTCTCAGGGGCCAGCTCCAGAGTCATGGCCTCAGGCCAGGCTGCCCCGGTCACTGCTGCGGAAGCCTCCAGCAGGGCCTCTTCAGACAGGGCTCCGACCCTCACAGTGGTCCCCGGGGGGCAGTCCCAACATGGGCCAGCCTCATCTTCACCCCGTCCCGCACGCCCCTCAGCCATGGCCGCTGCCTCGTCCTCCCCTGCGCCTTCCTCCTGGCGCGTGTCGTTGGCCCGAAGCGCCCGCTCTCGGCCGCTCTCCTGGGTCTCTGGCCCTCCCCGCTCCCCGACGGCCGGAGGGGCATCGCCCGCAGTGCTGGGCTCAGAGGCTGCGGTGGGACAGCAGAGGAGAGGAGGAAAAGAGCGAGGGCGTTAGGGCGGCGCCCCGCCTGGCGAGAGCCCCCTCTCCGGCGGTCAACCTCCAGCCCCCTCCCCGGGTCCTGAGCCCGTGCGCCCCAGCCACCTGCAGCTGGCTGCGCTCCAGGGCCCACCCCTCAGCTTAGCCCTCTCTCAGCCCTGGCTCCGCCCCGTCTCACCTCGCGCCCCCTCCCAGTCTGGCATTAGGGTGAAAAATGTCACTGTAGGGGAGGGGACGGGAGTGGGGGATTGGTGACATCGCTAGGGCGCAGGCAATTTGAAGAGCCGCCAGAAGGATGGGGGGGGCCGGGGGAGGACAACCCTTGTGAACCCCCTTCCCTTACGGGAGCCTTCCCTCACCCAATCTTCGGGAGGGTGGGGTGTGGGGGACTTAGGCACGTGCGAGGTTTCCGGAGCTTCACCCCAACCCCGCATATCCCCGCGCCGAACCCCCCAACCCCCAGTCTCGGTTTGGGGTCAAGGGGGAACGCTCCCTTTTCTTCCGTCTCAGCTCCAGGGGTCTAGCGGTGTCTGCCGGGTAGGGGCTCAGCTCGGCCAGGGGGGCGAGGCCCGTGCCTCCCCACCCCACCCCCACCCCGGCTGTGCAGGGAGGAGGGTCGCGTTCTGCACCTACCCGGCGCAGCCCCGGCGTGGCGGGCGGCTAGGATCAGCACGGCCCCCAGGAGCAGCAGCAGCCTCCGCCGGCGGACCGGCCCCCCGCCCCCAGCGCGCTCGGCTCGGCCCATCCCGCCGCTGCCCGTCCAGCTCCGGCTTGACCAGGCTCAGCTCCGCTCCCGCCGCTGTCCTCCTCCTCCGGCTGCTGCTTCCCGCCGGTGCCGCCGGCGCCTCCCCAAGACGGCCGCTCCTGCTTCAGCCCGCAAAGGGCAGCGACAGCCGCATCCCGCCCCAGTCCTCTCCCCGGCCCGGCGCCCGGTGGCTCCGTCCTCTTCCCGAGCCTCCGCCAGACTCCCGCTCCCGCTCTCCCTCTGCCTCCCAGCTCAGGCACCCGCACCTCCCTCCTCCCGGGTATCCCTCCCAACCGCAGCTGCCGGCGCTCAGCACCGCCCCTCCAGCGCCCCGGCGGGCTGCATAGCCTCGGCTCCCGTGCCGCCTCCCTCCCGACTGCACCAGCCGCGGCTCCTCCGCACGTAATGCTGACGCCTGGCTCCGGGGGCCTCCTCCTTCCCTCCCCCCCCCACTATCTCCGCCCGCAGAGGAGGGGGACTAAGGGGGTGTCTCGGCCCCTCAGCCGCACCCCTTCCTGACCGACTGACCTACAGCCCTGTCCCCGGGAGAGGAGACAGAAGGAAGAGCCCCTGGGAGAACACGCCCTCTCCGTTTCTCCTGCGCCCTAGAGAAGGGGATAGAATAACGGACATTACACAGGACCGGGGAGACCCGGCAGTGACCGGACCCACAGCCTCCGCCCCTGCAGGGACAAGACTGGCAAGCATTGATTGTCTTCCCTTGTACCTCCCCCGCCTCCCATTCAAGCGACTAAACAGGGCGGGGTGGTGATGTCTGGGGAGATGTCTTCCCGCCTTCTCTCCCTGGAGCCTAACGGGTCCTCGAGGGGCTGGTATGACCACCATCGCGACCCTCAATGTGCACAGGCTGAGGGGACGTAATCATCCCCTCCAAGAAAGACAGAATGACACCTAGGGGACGCAATGACCTCTCCTCCCCATACCCGTGGAAGGACAGGTTGCGGACACATAGAGGAAGAAGAAGCAAAAACAGCGCCATGAGGACGGGGGGACGCCTTGGACACCTCCCCTTGCACCTGAGTGTGCCGAGAACCAGACACAGATCTGTGTAGGGCATACGTTGGGGGTAGCGGGAGGACACGTGAGCGCAGAGACCGCGATAGACTTCAGTTTGTGTACAAAGGGACCTGTAGGCTCAGGAATTTGGGGGGTGGGCGGAGAGAATATTTAAAAAGACATCCCTAAGCTGCGATAGAGACTTTGACCTTAGACCATGCGGGGACATAGGAATTCAGACAGTGGGATGAAGGCATACATGCACGCACAGACACAGATACAAACATAGACATCACGCAGACTCACCGCAGCACAGACAATAACCTGTGCATTCCTACAGAAAGATACTATTTGCATACCGGGAAGCCTTTCATAGAATCTCAAAATTTGAGTTAGAAGGAACTTCAGTGGCCTTGGTCAACTGCAATGATAGCAGCACACCCTTGTTCACCTAGAAAGAGTTCCAAAGTCCCAGGAAGACAGGAGACCTATCTTCCTGTAGAGATGTTGTATTATCTTCCCATCCCCCACTCCAAACTCCATACTTTTCCCCTCTTCCTCCGCTCCTCCCAACTCCCAAAGTACAGAGAAGAGGAGCTTCTTGGGGGAAGGAGGGGGAGGAGCTTGGAAAAGCATGTTTATTTCCAGGGAGATCCCAGGTTGCCCTACTATACCCTCCCAAATGGGGCCCTGGGCTCAGCCAGGAAAAGGTTGGCAGCTGCCAAGCCAGAAGCAAATGGCCTGGGCTTTAATCGGATCAAATCTAATTTAATCTGAACCGTCAAACCTACCAGCCCAAACCAACCACAGCCTAGAGGGCTGTGAGGTGGACAGATAGCTCTACTTTGGCTCCTTTCATCAGAGTTGGTGGTCCAACAAGCTATGGAATTATTAATCTGTTTCTGGCTGGAAGAGGACTGTGAAGAAGAAAATACCTTGATTGGGACCACGATCCCTGATTGATAGACCTACAGACAGACAGACATACAGACAGACAGACAATCCTCTCCTAGGAGTGACTCCAATAGGTCAAACTTGTAAGTAGCACTGTTTATATTTAACATATGGGGAGACAACCCAGGAGGATTCCCTTGTCATTATAAACACATGACTGGCTGGGGAAAATTACCTCATTAGACCCTAGTTCCAAGCCTAGTATGTAGCCTGGTCATTTCTGGAGAATTGTGTCTGGAGTATTCTTAGATACAGAGATGACTCCAGTTCTACTCCATGGGTCTTCTCTTCTGAACCAGACTGAGTTCTTCAAGGACAAGGAATATTATGTGCATCACTTTATCATAGTGTGAAAAGTACAGGGAGGTAGAGTAAGGAGAACTGAGTCTAATTATGTGATGAAAAGAACCCTGAAATTAGAGTTAAGGGTACTGTGAGGTCAGTTTTGATCTCTGTCACTTACAAGCTGGGTGACATTGAGCAAATCACTAACTCTCTCTGAGCCTCAGTTTCCACAAATGTAAAACGATGAGTCTGGACTAGACAGCTTTACAATCTTATGTTCCATTATTCCTTTGCACGAACTCTGTGTAGGTCTACAAGCTAGATTGCTCACCTTTCTTTCTCCCACCTCTGTCTTAAAGGTCCCTTCCACTTCTCAACCAATCTATCCAAGCACATCCTACAGGATTAATTTTCCTAAAGTTCCTAATTTTTCTCTTTTGGTCGGAAATACTTAATGGTCCCCCATAATCTACAAGAGTGGGGGGGGGGAGAGGGGAAGGTGTGGGGATGGGGGGCGGAGAAAGCTCTAAACTTGTTAGTGTGGTATTCCAAGCCCTCCACAATTGGTCTTATCTAAGACATAAATTTACAATGCTATTTCCCACTGTTAGTGTTCAGAACAAGCTACAACAGCTTTCTTTTTCCCACCCAAATACTGCCAGCTCACTCCAGGTGGAAGAATGACCTCTCCTAAATTACATAACATACTTTGTATCATTTGAGAGCATTCACTCCATTTAGTATTGCTTGTATTAATAATTGTAAGCTTATCTTATCTCCCCTATTAGACTGTATGTTCCTTGAGGGTTGGAACTTATTGATTTATATAGCCCTCATATTTATTGAATGCATGGCTCGGAGATTCTGACCTGGGAATGAAGGCAATGAGGAATATGAGACAGCAAATGCCCTTTCATTGTAATATTTTGGCTAAGAAGTATCGATGCTCACAGAGCATTTTAGGTTGAAGAGAAATGTTGGAAAAGGGAAAGGTAGAACAGGGAGGAATCACAGAATCTTAACCTTGAAAGAAGCCTTAGAGTTAGTCTAGTTCAATCCATACCTGAAAAAAAAAAACAACTTCACAACATTCCAGTCAATCAGCCAGCTAGCCTTGGATCAAAAATTGTTTTCCCTACTTCCCAAGGTAGCCCATTCCTTTTGGATAGATCCAGTTACCAGGAAGTTTCTCCTTCCATTAAGCCTATATTTGTCTGTCTGAAACTTAAACCCAGTAGATGCTATGCTCCTAATTTTGCCTTCTGGCTTAGTCATTTTTTCCTATAATACCCTTTTAAATACATACTTGAAGTTAGCTATCAAATCCAACCATTCCCCTTGCTGGCTACCTGTCATCTCCCCTTCTCCAAGCTGAATTGTTTTATCCCCAGTTCCTTCAAATGATTCTCCCATGTCACCAACATGATCCTTCACCATCCTAGCTATCCTCTGCACACTGGTTTACCAACATGGTTGATAAATTGTGATGCACAAAACCGAACACAGGGCAAATGTCTGACCAGGGCAAATTTAAGGGGGAGTATCACTTCCTTATTCCTGGATGCTATTTCTCTTTTAATGCAGCCTAATAATAATGATAATGATAATAGCTAACATTTATCTAGTGCTGACAATGTACCAAGCACTGTGCTAGTGGAACTTAGGGAAGGTACTGCAATAACATATTTCAAAAACAATGTGATCCATTGTCTGCAAAATGAAAGCACTGGCCCATGAACCAACATCAGTACCCCCTGCTTCCCCTTCCCCCTTTTGTCATAATGGAAACTAGTTTGGATCATATTCCCCCCTTATACAACTAGATATTCTTTTGAAATTAGAAAATTTTAAGAGTTTAGGGATCACCTAATCTAGCCTTTCCATTTTATGTAGGAAGAAACAGCTTCAAAGAGGGGAAATGCCTTCACATCTAGTCAATAGCTATAGAACTAGTATTTTTCCCATTCAGTCACTGCTTCCCTCAGGTCTTATGGCAAATCAGGTTGTGAGATTCTTTGGCATGCACACTATAAATAGGTGAGTTTCTCAGAATGCTCAAAGATCCAGGGTCCTCGGCCCGCCACCTGCTAACAACCTTAGAAGGTTGTTGGGGAACAAATGAAGACAGTGCTTGAGAACAGTAACTATAAAGAGCATCTCAGATTTAAGTTGAGTGATGCACTGTTACTGTTAGTAAACTGTACTTAGTAGTACTGCGACAAGCTGAACGATGCCAGATGACCTGGTTGTCAATTCATAGATGTGCTCTTGAACAGTGTCAAGTAGGGAGGGTCTTCCGTGATAACGAAGGATTATGAAGATTAAGTTCGGCTAACTTTGTGACTTTGAACAGGTCGCTAACCTCCCTAACCTCCCATGGACACCTCCTAACTGGGGTCCCAGATGTGTTGTCCTGTTCTCTACTCCACAGCT
Source organism: Pseudocheirus occidentalis (assembly GCA_028646575.1). Lineage (NCBI taxonomy): Eukaryota > Metazoa > Chordata > Mammalia > Diprotodontia > Pseudocheiridae > Pseudocheirus > Pseudocheirus occidentalis. The sequence goes on from CM053599.1 coordinate 74,595,447, forward strand.
TCTCCCCTCTTTTCTCACAGACTTCCTAAACCTCCCCTTTATTCCTGATTCCTATTGTGCTATGCCACATAGTGCAGAAAAACTGGGTTGGAATCCAGTCTCTGATGCTTACAGATTGTATGAACTATCTGGGTTCCAGTCTGACCTAGCCACTTACTTCTGATCTTGAAGCAAGCTGTTTCCTCACCTGTAAAATGAAGGAGTAGATAATCCCTAGGGTCCTTTCAGGTCTAAATATAGAATTCTACCATGATCCATCCCTTCATTTCTAATGACACAGAAGACTATAATTGTAAAGCTCTTTCACATTACAAAAAGACTTTGCAAACTGAATAAAGCCCTGCTTTTCTTCAGTTGACCCCTTCTTGTCCTAGATACATTTTGTGCAAAAATACAAAGAATCATTAAGGGTAAGAGAAAATCAACAGAAATGGAATACAGGTATGGAATAGAACTTGCTCCTCTCTCCAAAGGGAGAACACTAGCAATGGTAGCAGGCTAGCCTCCAAGACACAAAATCGATGCATATGTGCACCTCTTTACACCCAGCTCCTTCCCCTGGTCTATATGCATGGCTCACACTTGTCTCCTCTCCCTGTCGTTGGGCAGATCTTTCTTTGGTTTTCTCTTTAGGGAATACTGGTGTTTCTGTCTTCCTCTCCACCGACCCTTCAGTTGCTGGGGTGGGACACTGCAGGGAAGGAAGAGAGTAATGAGACAGTCTCTTCCCTCTTTTCAGTAGGGTGTATATTTTATGTCACTTTTTTGTGTATGCACAGGCACAATCTTTAGCTGTGTGGGTGGTATTCGTAAGGCTTTGGTCTGGCTGGTGCTAGAAAGCAGGTCACACTGCTTACTCTCCTAGAATCTAGAGCAACAACATCCACTTCAGTCCTCAGTTATCGATGTCCCACCCACATAGGCTGCCAGACCAAGGGAAGGCCCAGGACCAGTCTAGCTAGCACTTGAGACCCTGTGAAGCAGGGGTAGAGACAGGTCAGCAAAGTGAACAGTGAAAAGCTTAGGCTAGCAGAGGAGCCAAGGCACCCTTTTGGATTCCAATGAAAAGACAGGGAAGTACACTGGAGAGGTTAGGGCTCTGTCTCCAAGATCAAATGTGTATTTTATGCTTTAACCAGCAGAGTTAAAAAAAAAAAAAAGGAATCTTTTTTTTAAAAAAAGACAAATTTTTATTCATACCATTTTTACATTCTATTTCTCTACCCTGCTCCACCTCCAAATCAACTAAGAAAATTCAGTAAAATGGATTAATGAAATACAATGAAAAAATCTGACATCATAATGTTCTACACTTCAGGACTGCTTATCTTTACAAAAGAGGTGTCTTCTCATTTAAGTAGTGTGATGAATAGTGCTGGAGCTGGAGTGAGGAGTTTAAATGTCACCTCATACTCAGTGGCTTGTCTATGTCCCTGTGCAAGTCATTTAAATCTACCTCAGTTTCCTCATCTGTAAAAACAGGTATATTATCATCAACCTTACAGAGATTTTGTGAGAAGCAAATGAAATATATACAAAGTGTCATATAAATGCTAGCTATTATCTCCTTGGGGTCAACTAAGCACGTTGCAATGTTTTGTGACAATTATTTCTTCCATTTTCCCATCTGTTCTCTGTATTTGTTTCTTACTCCGTAAGATTAAAGTAATTTAACCATTCCCGAACTGACTGGCACCCACTGTTTCCTCCTGCCACCACAAAAAGTGCTGCTATAAACATTTTGGTGTCATACAGGGCTTTTATTTTTGCCAAAGACCTAATCTGGGTACACACCTAGCAGTGGCACCTCTGCATCAAGGATTACTGTTTTAGTCACATGATTTGCAGGATACCAAATTGCTTTCCATAATGGTTGTACCAATTCACAGTTCTACCAATACTTCATGAACTACTTCAACACTGATTATTCCTGTGGTTTTTTTTTTTTGGTCAGCTTTGCTAATTTTCTGGATGTGTAGCGAAATCTCAAATTTTGATTTGCATTTGTTATTGGAGGTTGATTAGCTTGCAACTTTCACAAGGTTGATAGCTTGCAACTCTGGTCAGTTCTCTTTCATAGAATAACTTTTGGTCACATTTCTTTGATTATCAAATCCTCAGATATACGACTCTATTGACCACTTTCCTTCTCATCCTTGTATTTTGTGCAAAAGTTTTTCATGTATTCAAAATTACTGTATCTCTTGTAATTGCTTCTAATCCCTTGAGAATCCACCCCCTACCCAGAAATGAAAGGCATGACATGTTTCTAATTTTTTTAAAATGGTGTCATGTATATATTGAGTTTATTGTGCATCCTCTCTTCAGTTCACTTGGCCCTTCAAAAAATCAACTGGATAAAATATAGGATAGATACCTTCTGGCATGAGGAGAATCCATGCTTAAAAAAAAGGGTGTGTGTGCGCAGCTCAGTTCAGTGATTGAAAGCTCAAAAATGTTCCATGGAAGCTATTGTGATTTTTACGTCTCCAAAAAGACAAGGTATCCTGACAAGAGGTAAACTTTATGGTTGGAACACATCTGGAGTATGGTGCTCAATTTCCAATGACATTTTATTATTTTTTTCTTTTTGGAGGGGGAAAGCAGGGCAATTGGGGTTAAGTGACTTGCCCAAGGTCACAGACTAATTTTTGTGTTAAGTGTCTGAGACCAGATTTGAACTCAGGTCCTCCTGACTCCAGGGCTGGTGTTCTATTCACTGAGCCACCTAGCCAACCCAAAGCCACCATCCTCACTCTTCTCCAGAATCATCATAGTCCAGTGGCAAGGACACTGAGCCACCACAACTTTTATTTTTTGCTTTTTGGAGGGCAATTGGGGTTGACTTGCCCAAGGTCACACAAGCTAGTAAGTGTTAAGTGTCTGAGGCCAAATTTGAACTCAGATCCTCCTGACTCTAGGGCTGATGCTCTATTCATTGCGCCACCTAGCCAGCCCTCAAAGACATTTTATAAAGGACATTAGCCTGAAGACCAAGATTCGGGAAAAAAAAAAACAACAACAAAACCCAGGCTAGGGGCGGCTAGGTGGTGCAGTGAATAGAGCACCAGCCCTGGAGTCAGGAGGACCCAAGTTCAAATCTGGCCTCACACACTTAACACAAAAACTAGCCATGTGACCTTGGGCAAGTCACTTAACCCCAACTGCCCTCCAAAAAGAAAAAAAAAAACAAAACCCAGGCTAAAGGAAGTGAAAACCGTATCACATGAGGATCATTTGAAATGGGAATGATCAACCTACGTGAGACTGGAGAGTGTAGATAAATGAGTATAAAATAAATGGGCTAAAAAATAGCCATCTCTGGAATATTTCAAAGTTTGTCATATACATTAACTTCTGTTTTAGTTTCAGAGGACAGAACCGAAAAACAATGGGTGGAAGCTACAAAGGCAGATTTTGGCTTGATGTAAATAAATTCTGTAAAATTAGGGCAGTCCAAAAGCTGAAGGCTGCCCCAAGGTACAGAGTTCCCAAGTCTGAAGGTTTTGGAGAAGCTGGGGTGCTGTACAGGGTTTAAGATCAGATGACTGGAGGCCCTTTGCAAGTCCAAAATTGTGACTGTTGTGCTTAGGTTTAAAACTCGGCACATTTTGCTTTAAGCGGTTGAAGTCTTTAAGGGTGGAGGGAAGGAACCTGGAAACCCATTAAGTTGTCATGGTATCTAGCCCCTTCTCTCAGGTCTTACCTTTTAGATCAGGACAACAATCTACACTTTGCCCTTCCTATGCTATCCTGACCAGAATCCCTTACTGAAGGTGCTTGGCACCTCTTTTCATCATCCCTGACTCTCCAGTTGTGATTAACCATTTGACCCTGCTTCAGATTAATTTCAAAAAGTAACAACCCCAGCTGTTATCCTTTCCACAGTCACTAGGAATTGCACATATAGTAGTTTTTGAGACTTCCGATGACCTCAATGACTTTAAAGCTGTTTCCAATTAGACTCTAGGAAAAAGCATGATGGCAGTGTGAAGACCATCTGCTCTCATGGCATGACTGTTCTTACAGAGCAATCCTTCTTGGTAACCCTCCAGTGGCTACACATAGCATCATGAACACAGACAACACTTAAAAGACACTGAAGAATGTAAAGAATACCACAGTTATGCTACCTAGGTTTGAATCCTGGTTCTCTCATTAACACTTATGTAACCTTGAACAAAGTGTTCTGGGCCCATTTCCACATGGCAAAATGAAGGAGCTGGAGCAGACTCCTTCCAAGTCATCTATATCTGAGCTTGCTAGAGATTCATTTGAAAATGGAACTCAAGTCCAGACTTTTGAGGGTTCCTCTTAGTTCTGAATCTGTGATTCTGATATGCCTATCTTGGAACCACCAAGGTATCATGGGAAGGAAGAGGCAGAGATCCAAAGACAATTAATAAAAAGTATAGCAACCTTACAAATAATAATGCACGTTTGATCCTCACAACAATCCTGGGAGGTAGTTATTCACTCCATTTTATAGGTTAAGTGACTTGCCCAGGACCAGGTCATCCCAACTCTGGGCTTGGTACTCTGCCCACTGCCCCACCTAGCTGTCCCAGTAACATCACTAAGGAAAGAAACTGCATTTCTGGATTACTGGTGCTGAGTGGAGGTAGTGGGACAGGCAGAAGGAGCCACCCAAGTCTGGGCAATGATATGGTAGATGTGTGGTAGGGTGTGGTAGAGGAATATACCACATGGCTAGTCATCACTCAGGAGCAATGGGCAGGCCATAACCTGAGGGCAGGTTGCACTGTTGCTCCAAATGTTTTGTTTAAACAAATTTTCTCTCTTGGTTTTCTGCAAAAGAAAATAAAGCTCAGAGTGGGTATAAAAAGTGGAGAAAATGCAGATATTAGATCTGGAAGCAAACGATGCTTGACAGAAGTTTAAGACATAATCCAATGGCTGGAGGATGGGTGAACAAATTGTGGTACTTCAACATAAGGGAATATTTTTGTGCCATTAAAAAGATAAACGTAATGATACAGAAAATGTTACAAAGCCATGAAACCCAAACTAAAGAAGTAGCATAACATAGTAGGAACACCAGTGGATTTGGAGTCTGAGAACCTGAGCCTGCATCCAGGTTTATCAGCAAGGACCATCCCCTCTTAGAGCCTCAAGTTTCTTCATCTGGTTGTCCTCATTTATTAAGCAGACAGAATATTACTTATATGACCCCACAGGGTGGTTGTTAGGAAAGCACTATGTAAACATTTATTAAACATAAAGTAGAATACAAATATGCCCCCAAAATCTTATGTACAGAAATGTAAAGAGCAGAGAGCATAAGTTATGCTGTTTTTTGGAAAATTTGATCTCTAGTTTCTTCTGTTTGTTTTTAAATAAACTGGTATCTTATTTTGATATTATCTACATCTTCCACCATATTCCTTTATCTTCCAGTGTTATCCCTTGTAAGAATAGAGAGTTAGACAAAGAATAGTTTAGGAAAACCAGCGTTATTTTAAAAGCCTGATTTAGCCATCCCCCATCAACTGACATCCACTTTATTTCTGGACTTGTATAGCAAATGGATAGGGACTAGACCTGTGAATTCACAGAGGAGCAGCCTGTGACTCACACTGACAATATAAGTTCCTGCCAGAGCAGCTGCTGACTTGCTCAGGATCACCAAGTAAGCTCCTATCAGAAGCAGAACTTGAACACAGGCCTCCACTTCCAGATGAACTTTTTATCCAATAAACAAGGCAGCTCTCAGGTTCTTTGTTACCACACAAAAAGGATACTGTTAATGTGTTGGTGCACACATCTTTCATTCAGTCACTAAGACACAGGCTCAGCAATTTCTGTTGGTTGAGATTGTTTATAACAAAATGTTATTTTTTTAAAAAAGCTGAAAGAAGCACATTCTCAGAACTTTCAAGGAGCATACAAGTAAGGATCCAAGTTGTGAGCTCTCAGCAGGGTACTGCATGAATTCACACAGGCCAGACTTCTGCGCCTGAAAGCGTGCAGATGGAGAAGACTGGTAACGTTGTAGGTGTTCAACTGTGGATGGAGACGAGATGCAGTCTTGGGTTTGAAGGAAGCTTCAACTGTGACCCATTTTAGTGGTTTGCAAAGCTGCTGGAGGTTACTTCCAAATATAGGCCCCAACCTTTATTCTTTGCCTTTAAACATAAGCCCAACTTGATAAGAATTCTTATCAAGCACAGAATTCTCTGTTCTACCATCCAGCCAAGTTTCACAGACTGTTAAAGCTGGAAAGAACCTTTAACATACTTGGGCCAATCTTGACAGATAAGGAAATTAAGGCCAGAAATGTGAAAATTATACTGTTCCAGGTCTCAGTGCTCTTGAATGTCAGCATCTTTAAATCAAGAACCAACTGAAGTTTTGAGTGCTTTTTCCATTACCAAACCAATTCTCTGCTAATAACTACGTTGATAAAAGTTAAAATTTTTAAAATATTAAAGGGCCACAGCATCAGAAAGGTTGAGAACCACCGCCTTAGATCTATACACCTCAGGAGGAGAGTGCCGATCTCAGTTCTTATATCATGTATATTTCCCCCCAAAAATAAAACGGTAAAAAGAATACTTTTAATAGTTCACATTGTTAGGCCAGGACAAATGTGTCAGGTCACTGAAAAAAACCTTGAGATTTGCGGAGCAACTTCTGGTGATCTTGAAAACCTGTGGCAAAGGTAGGAAGGATGGAAGCAACGAAAAGACCAACGATAGGCAAAGGTCCTTATTCTCAAAAAAAGAGAAATAAAAGGGCATCTTTACAGTACAGATAGCAAAACATAGTAATAACTGATTACCATTTTTGACAGGGTTCCCAGACTGGTAGACCAGAAGAATGCAGAAGATACAATATTACCTGGATTTCAGAATATAATTTAGAAAAGCATCTCATGATAGCCCTGTGAATAATAAGGAGAAATGTGGGTCGAGTGACATACAATTTGATGGCTCTAAAACTGGATGAAAGACCAGACCCAGAGAATGGTGATTAGTTGATTTCTGTAAGACTGAAGACAGTTCTCTAAGAGACTGTTACTCAGATCTGGCTTTAGTCTTTTGTTCAACATTTTTATCAATGACATGGAAAGAAATAAACAAAACAAAACAATTTGTTCTCAAGCTGGAGCATCCGAAGAGTCCAAAATGAGGAAGGTAAGTAACAATTTTGTTCTTTGATCTGGTCAGATTACACATGCCAAACTATGTTCATTTCTGCATACCACAATTTAGATGAAAAGCTAGACTAAGTTCTCTAGGTAGATCAGAGGATCAGTTGAAGGAACTCAAATTGTTTAGCCTTCTGAAAGACGCTTAAGCTTAAGTTGTTATTAAATATTTTCAGGATTAACATGAAGAAAGATTGTACTTGTTTGGTTTCACAGGCGATTCATTAGGTAGAAACTTCATTAGGATAGCTTTTAGTTCAATATAGGGGGAAACCTTGCTCTCCAGTGCCTAAAAGTACTGTCACTGGTGATCTTTAAGCAAAGGCTGAATGATTTGTTAATTAAGGGTGTTATAGAAAAGATTTCAGCACAGGTTGTGGTTAGTCTTGGCATGACCTCTCAGATCCCTTTCAATTTGTAGACTCTATCATGATTCTATGTATCATCTCTCATTAAGTTAACCTGGCGTTCTGGTTTATAAATCAGTCTCAGATAAGTTTGGTTATCACGACTCAATTGTTCAGGGTTTCATCGTCCATTTATGAATTTCTATAATTGAGTTTCTGTACCTATTAAGATAAAGTCTAAACCCTTGATTATGATGACCCCAGTAATGAACCATGGAAATTCCTTCCTACGCTGACAGTTTACACAGTTACATCTAGGTTTAATTGCACGTATACTTTAAGAGACCACAAAGAGACAAGTTCCCAAGGTCTACCTTCTCTATGCAGTTGGAGTAGATCAGCTAATAGGTAGTATCTCAATATAAATAGTCTAAACTGATCCATCCTACTTCATTTCCCAGGGAGGGTCAGTACCAGGTAGTCAAACACAGTAAACAGTGCTAAGGCACCCCCTCTTCTCTGGCATCTTCACACTTATCTTCTTTCATTTTACATGAAAACTTGTACAAGGTGCTATGATGGTAAGAGCTTCACTCACAACTTCTACTGGATGTTTCCTAAGCATCTTTTGTTTTCAGGAGAATGTCTAAGATATATATTAACTCACTGCATTTTCACACATGATAGGGCAAGTATCCTGGTACTCTATAGTACAAGTGGAAATATAGGGTCCTGTTGTAACACAGAAACAGGGCCAAGAGACTTCCTAGCTCCTGTCCCAGTCCCATTTTTTATTTTTTAAAAGAATCACACACAAAGACACAAGTTTGTACAAAAACCACATTTGTTTTTCTCACAAAATTGGGTGGCTGTATTGCAGGAATAAAACTGGTCATATACACAGGATCAGATGAAAAAAAGTCACCACATGGTTATTTATACAGATACACAGCAGTGTTAAGAATTCAGGTACTTGGTAGGACCATCACCAGTACAGTAAAAAATAACAACCTGGATCTTTGAAATTTGAAAGTGTTTATCCTAACAACCTGAGGTTACATGGGATTACAATCTGAAACAAAATTCCATGTTCCTTGAAAAGCCCTGGAGGAAAATATAATACGTGGAATAAATTCCCTTTGGTAGGGTGGGGAGTGGGAGTGGGTGTAGGGGGTGGGGAGTGAGAAAAACCCTGGCTGTTTTCACAAGGCACTGGGGGCTCTCTGGAGGTAACTGCATTAAAACTAAACTCCAGTAGGGACAGCTCAAATCCAGTGCTCTAAGAAAGGGCTTTTAGTTACTAATAGCATCTGTTTAGCTGAAGTCCACACCTGAAGCCTTGAGAAGGCAGATCTTGATGATGGTTTTGTGTGTTGTTATTATTTTTCAGAGAATAAGAAAAAAAAAGTTCTACTGTGTTCAGAGTTTACGTGTCCTTTCCTTTATAATAAAGTAAAGCTTTATATAGACAAGACAGGAAACAAAGCAAAAACTTACAACCTTGTACTTCAAACTTGATGGAAATGCAACCTGGAAATTAAGGAAAGGAGGCCACACGCTTTGGAAGACAAAGCTTTATCAGGGAAAAAAAAGAAAACAAACAAAAAACCTCTTTCCTAGAGAACAGGAATAGAGGAAAACTGAATGGTCACCAAGAACTATCAAGTAACTAACCATTAGTACTAGGAACAGAGTGGTGGTCCAAACTGGGCTCATATTAAGGCATTTTTGTATCTTCCTATATAGAATGGACCCCATCCCTGTATCCTGTCCCTGAAAAACAAAAACAACAAAAATCCTAAAAAACACCAACCCATCTTCAAAATGAGAAACCCTAACCCATCGCCTAATAAAAACAGAGAGCTTATTGCTCTAGATGCTGAGCCCTTTCCCTGGCATCCCCTCAGAATTTTTTTTTTTAAACCAGGTGTTTCCTATCAAAATCCTGATGAAGGATGGAATGTTAGAGATCAGAAAGTAAAAGGGAGAGGTGTAAGAGTGGACATTGCACTACCTCACCTCTCTAATAATCTTGTTTTAAATTCAAAGTACCGTTTCCACTGAATTCTGCTCACTCTGGCTGTCTGCAAGAGGTAGTTTGGGGCCTCACACCCCTAGCCATCCCAACCAAGTTCCATCAACTAGAACTTCAGACCTACATCTACTTTTTTTTTCTTTTATGCTTTTTATAAGGGGGAGAATAAAGCAGGGAAAAATGCATCCGACATTGACTATCAAGCTTGATTCCTCAAGCTGGCTAGTGCTTTAGACTCCTGAAACTTTTCTGTGTGTGCTGGGGATCTAAGGAATACATCTCCCGGTTCCAATCCCACCCCTAGTAGCCCCCAAAGCTCCTTACAACTCAAACCATCCCAACAATAACTATCTGCATAGAAAGCCAGAACCAGTAAACCTGGAGACAAGAGCAATTTTATTCTAATTGTTGCACTCTCAGCCACCATGGATAAATGAAAAAATGATGCTATGTCAGTACAGCATGACAGATGCATCAGGTACTGATTCAAATGATATACAATACCCTGGACTAATAAAGAGGCACATGTATTCCTCAATGGGGGCAGTACTAATGGCAGGGGTGCCTCCCTCCACTGTTTTCTCTTATCTTCATGCTTGTATGTGTGTGTGCCAAGGCCTGTGTACCTTCTAAACATTTGCACTCCACCCCATCCCATTATTAAACTAAAATGAATTCATTTGCTACAACTCAAAGTTTAATCACTTTTAGACTGGTGAGTCCATCTCTCTGCTTGCATCTTTTGGTTCCTATTAACTTAGGATTGTTTCCCTTAAAAAATGCTTACAGCAAAAAATTACCCATGGAAGCACCAAGACAGAGAAAGACTAGAAGAGCAAAGATTGGGATGCGCTTACCCGTCCCTATTTCCCCCTTACTCAGCAGAGGGAAGACACAAGGTGAATTCTTCCTGTCTAATGTACAATGTCACCCCCAGTCCCCCATAAGCCCTGGCAAAGGAGCACCACCAAAAGGAATACACCAGAGCAAGGAGGCACTCAGATGTGGAAGAGGAAAAATCCTGAAAGAAACAGAAGGAAACTGAGGAATAAGAGAGTCTTGTCGCCACTACTCAGGAGCATGGCATCAGGTCTGGAGGCCCTCGTACTTCTTCTTGTTAGGGAGCCGAGGAGGCTGGTGCTGTTGCAGGAGGAGGGGTGACGCCGTCATTAGGAGGAGGTGGGGGCTGCGGCTGCTGCTGCGGAGGGGGAGGGGGATCTGAAAATACATACAGAAGTTAAACATCAATCATGGAAACATAATCAATTGGGAAGGAAGGATGCTAGATAAGGGAAAAATATGGGGCATTACTTTGTGAAGAGAACTATTTGCATCAGGCTGCCTTGGAAATGATGTCTCTCTCCACAACAACACAACCCCTGTGCTCACACACTACACTTGTTTCTGTCTCCACTGCCATGACTTCTGCTGCTGCTCATCTGGAGTGCTCTGATCCTGGACATCTAAAGATCTAAATCTTACTGATTCTTCAAAGCCCAGTTTAAGTTCTAACAGGACCAGGAAGCTTTTGAGAAGCTCATCAATCTCCTATCTTTGTATCTCAAGGACCTGGAAGAGTCAATGCCTAGAACAGTCAATGCTTGGGACTGACAATAGATGAAAGATGAGAATACAAATAATTATCACATAGATCCCTGACTCCTCTCTTCCCCCGGCTCAAAGCTCTTTTACTGGTTTTCATCATTCTTTAACCTATTTATAATACTTAGGTACATAAATCCCTCAGTACTCTACATTCCTTGAGGGCAAGGACTATACAATTTTTAACTTTTGTCTCCCTAGTGCCTCATATTAAACCTTATACATAGCACCTGCTTATTAATGTTTATTAAGATGTATCTGGTGAATGATAATTACATAAGAGAAGAACAAATTAAGTATCATGAGAGTGGAGGAGGGTGAAATCAGTTGTGGCTAAGGAATTCAAGAAAGGCTTCGTGGAAGAGGTGAAGATGACAGATTCCAGGACTAGAAATAGCATAAGCCTAAGAGTGGAGATGGGGAAATACAGATGTGGAAGGCAAGATCAGATGAAGCCCTTAGTGGGCCTTCTCCAGTTCTACTGTGAACCTCAAAGACCCACTGACAGCTACCAATTCTGTATAACCATTTCTCCTTAAGCATTTGTATACGATGAACTAGAGTTTACAACAGTAGCAAACACAGTTAATTTTACTTTTGAATGGAGAAAAAAAAAAAAACAGCTTAGAGAAGGTCTGTATATATATATTTTTAACATTTGTTTGCATGGTTAACAGCAAACATTTTTAATATAAAACACATAAGGAGGAAGTACATATTAGTTCTGGGTACTGGCTCTCAATAGATGAACAAAATGACCAGAGGGACTTTTTTCTATCACTGTGATTTTACCCATCCAACTGAAAACTCCAGCTTCTCAGTTAAGGTCCTTCCTCACAAACTCCAGCCCACAGTAAGCTCTCCCCCTGGAATTCAAAGTGAGTACTGATTTGTCTTACGTGTCATCCCCAATAGCAAGGAATATTAATAGCTAACTTGATACCCAGCAACTAATATGTGCATACACAGCACACATTTATAACATGCATACATGTGACACATCTGTACACGTCACACACATATGCACACATTCTACTACCACAGGTATGGATTCAGCCACTTGGGAGTTGGTTTTCTAATCCAGTAACTTCATTTTACAGATAAGAATATTGAGATCCTGAGAAATGAAATGATTTGTATGGGGGTCATAAAGCTGTGAATACTGGATCTGGGTGTTATACCTCCTAAGTCCCTTAGGGCCTTTTCCCAAATATACTACAAATACATGATCTTGTGACACTTTTTCTCTTAATTTTTTTATGTATGTTGTCACCTTAACTAGATGACAGATAAACTATATGAAGACAGGGACTATCTTAACATTTACATTTCTCTGTAACCACAGAGAAATACAGATACAGGGGTATCCACAGCATTGTCTTCAGTGCTCACTCAGCATACAAAAGATGCTAGTAAAAACCTAAATCCTAGGAAAAACCTCCAAAAACCTCCAAATGGCAGATATACCAATGATTCTTTAATACTGGGACAGCCCCAATTTCCAAGTAAGAAAGGTAGGATCACAAAATTTCTAGGCCAAGTAAGCTGGTCAATGCTTCCAAGTACGGTGACAGTGAGGTAAAGAAGGAATATTTCTTGTTTGCAGGATACTAAAAACTCATAAAACAGATTGCTTACAAGACTGGCTATTCAGTACTTCAATAATTTTTTTTTGGAGGAGGAAGGCAGGGCAATTGGTGTTCAGAGATTTGCCTAAGGTCATACGGCTAGTGTTAAGTGCCTGAGGCCAGATTTGAACCCAGGTCCTCTTGACTCCAGGGCTGGTGTTCTATTCACTATGCCACCTAGCCAGCTCTCCTTTAATCATTTTATTGCTTGTTGTTCACTCTAGTTTTTAGCCTTACATTCTGCACCCATAAAGGACTACTGAATAAACAAGCTGTTCTATGCCAAGGACGTAACTAAAAAAACAGTAAAGAGGAAGAAGTTAGGTAAACAGCATCCTATCTGTTCCCCAAGCATTCCCAATTCATCAGGATAAGTGTAAGTTATTGAAGCCATAATGGCTAGTGTGCTTGAATAGGGAGAATTTCTACTGTTAGATATTAGGGTGAATCACCATGCTAACAAAAATTTCCTGCTGAAATTGGAATTGTCAATTTACATTTACCTATCCTCCAGTTTTGGGTAATTCAAATGTGGCTGGACTTAAGACCTCTGTACAACTCAAGTGCTTACCATTTATTCTCCCCTTTCTCTAGACCCAAGAGGTGGGAGGGTAGTGATTCAACCCAGAATTTTACTTACACATGCCATTGGGTGCTGCAAGGGGTACTCGTGGTCCAATGATGTTCCCAGGCATTGGTGGCATGACAGGTGGGGGAGGACCACCCCCAGAAGGGTGGATATTGGCTGCAACAGCTGGAATCATACGGCCTGGCATGGGCTGTCCTGGCATCATGGAACCAGGACCTGGCATCTGACCTGCAGAAGGGTATTTAAGGGTACTGGTCATAAGCATACTATTAATAGGTGGACCAGGAAGGCTATAATGCAATCCCAAGAATTTCACGGGCAAACAAATTTAAAGCAACATATATCCTGGGAATGACTTTAGATGTTACTTGAAACAGACTCAGATGAAAGATGCCCCAGCAGCAATTAACACATTGGGATTTTTTTCATGAGGTGTTTGTGAGCCACTGATTGTTCCAAAACTTCAGCAGAGACCCGCAGCTATGAAAAGTTATTAAAAAACTCTTTCAGAAATATTTTTTTGAAACTCTCTTTGGTCAGAGTTAGGATAAAAAGCTGGGATTGTCAGCTGTCTTCCTGAGGACATATGACACCAAGTATAATATGGACAGGCTAATGAGAGAAGAAAGAAGAGCTTTAACACCAAGTATACACTAAGTCTGGCAACTAATAGTTTAACTGGGTCACGATCAGAGTTGAATTCAAGAAAGGGGAAAGGAGAGGGAAAGAGAGTTTCTGGACATATAGGGAGCATCATTCTTCATTCATCTTTCAAGAGTAAAACACTGGCCTGAATCCCCAAAACCTGTTGAAATAAGTGCAAAATGATGATCTATTCCAGACAGGATTGTGTGATATTTCAAGTGTACTGCTTTATAACTAGCTTTAGAATATGATGGCTGATCATTAATTAGTTTGTAATTTCAAGACTTTTATTTTGGGGCTGTATTTTCTTATAAGTGGTTACACCATGAGATGTAGAATAACTTCACAGGTGATGAACTTTTCTCCCTGGGCTTGAGATAAAACACATTCTCCTAGTCCTCCCACTTCCCCAACTACTGCTGTAACTACTTAAGCTCTTCTTGTTCTCACTTAGGATCTCATCTAAGCCTTCATCTCTTCTCCAGCTCTTCTTTAGAATTATCACACCCACAGCTTCAAGTACTTCTACTTTATACATGATTCCCAATATTCTGGAATACAAACCTAAACCTCAACTCCTAGAGGACATCTTCATGATGCTGCCACCCACACCCCGGAATTTTCAAAACCAAGGTGAATACCTTTTTTTTTTGGGGGGGGGAGGGAGAAGGTGGAGGGCTTTTTGGAGGGGGAAGGCAAGGCAATTGGGATTAAGTAACTTGCCCAAGGTCACACAAGCTAGTAAGCGTTAAGTGTCTGAGGCCTGATTCAAACTCAGGTCCTCCTGACTCCAAGGCTGGTGCTCTGTTCACTGCACCACCTAGCTGCCCCTACCTTTTCTTCCCAAACATTTTCCTTCTGACTTCATTGTTTCTGTGAGGAGTACCACCAATTCACCCTCTTTCCCACATTTGAAACTTCCAAACCTTTTTTTTCTTACCCCCTTTAGAAGCAGTTTGATGATGACATAGAGCACAGAATGTTGGACCTAGAGTTTTAAGACTTCAGTGCTAATTTGGTCTCAGACACTGACAGCGTGACTCTGGGCAAATCACTCTGCCACAGTTCCCTCATATATAAAATGGAGATAATAACAGCACCTAGCTCCTAGGGTTGTTGTGAGGATCAAATGAGTATTTGTAGAAGACTTTGCAAACCTTAAAGTGTTACCTGAGACTATTATTGTTGTTGTTATTAATCAGTTACCAAGTCCTATCAATCCCAGTTCTGTCACAGCTCTCAGAGACAACCCTCCCTCTACACAGGACCTCGTCATCACTAGAGCTTGTTAACAAGTCTTCCAAACTCCACCCTCTCCTCTTCCAAAATGGCCTTTGTGCCAAGGCCAGAATGATGCTTTTAAATATTTCTATTTGGTTAATTTAGTCTTTTGCTCAAAACTCTTCAGTCACTCTTTACTGCTGATATCCAGTAGAGATCGACCCGTTTTGCCTGGTATTCTAGCCCCTTCATAAGCTGACATCACCTTAACCTTTCCAGATTTATCTCCTATTACTTCTTTGTGCTTTCCCTAAAGTGGACTACCCTTTGTCTCTTGTGCATGCTGTTTTGCTAAGCCTAGAACATCCTCCCTTCTCCATTTAGCCTGAATTCCTAACTATCCTTTAAAGCCCAATTTAAATGTCACCTTTTCTATGAAATCTTCCTTCAGGTTATATTCATGACTTTTCTCCTGGGATACGGTGTTTCATTTCAAAATTTCTTAGCGTATTTGACATTTCATGTTGTGTATTATAGCGATCTGTGTTGGTATTACCTCATAATAGACAATAAGCTCTATGAAGTGGGACAAGGTTTTATCTAAAGTTTTATCCCCCAGCTCGAAATAGTGCTTTACACACAGCAAATGCTTAATAAACTTTCACTGAATGAATTGCTTGAGGCAAGAGAATCTCATAAAAGGTTTTTCTTAGAAAACTACAAGGATTTTTGTCCAAAAAGGTACAATTGTACAGGAACAAAATGTTTTATATAATAATAATAATATAGTATAATATAACAATATAATATAATCAAAATAATGACTGGTTCACAATTAAGCCCTAAAGAGTCAAATCAAAGAAAATTTAGATCATGAAATCTGCTAAATGAGATTGCTGGATATTAACTGATGGAGGAAGTATAGTCAAAAAGCAATTTCTAATGAATATAGGAAAAAAAAGGTTAGTAGGCAATTCTACTATAGTTCTCTTATCAACTCTCTAGCCCATTACCCACAGCAGCCCTTCCACACCTTTTCATGTCTACACAAACCTCTTATGACTTCTCCTCCCCCTATTCTCTCACCTGAAAATACTGTCTCACATTTTATGACCCTGGTGCCTTATGTTACTATTTCCTTCATCACCATCTTACAAGACGAAGCGGTCTTCATCCTTTAATTAACAAGGCTAACTCTTCTACCTGTTCAAGTAATCCTATTCCATCCCATCACCTCCAACAGATTGCCCCTTCCACTGATTTCTACTCTCACTTATTTTCAATTTCTCCCTCTCTACTCATTTCCTACTGCCTACAAACATGACCATGTCTCCTCTGTCCTAAAAAAAAAACTCTCCCTTGATCCCTCCGTCCTGCTTAACTACTATTCTATATCTTTTCTGCCCTTTGTAGCTAAATCCTCTATGAAAAAGCTATCTGCATTAGTTGCTCCCACTCCCCTCTTATTCCCTTAACACCTTACAATCCAGTTTCCTACTTTATCGTTCCACTGACACTACTCTCCAAAGTTATCAATGATCTCCTAGTTGCCAAATCCAAAGACTGTTCCTCATTTCCCTTGGCCTCTCTGCAGCCTCTGACACTATTCATCACTCTCTCCTCCTCCATGCTCACTTCCCTCTAGGTTTTTGGGCTATCATTCCCCTCCTAGTTTTCCTTCTGCTTATCTGACTGATCCCCCAGCAGACCACATCCTCGAACTCAAATCTACCTTTCTTGCCTTAATCTCTCTATTGATCTCCAATCTCCAACTGCCTTTCAGGTATTTCAAATTGGATGTCTAGTAGAAACCTTAAATTCATTATGTCCAAAACAGAACTCATTATCTTTCCACTACACTCAACCCCGCTCCCACCTTCCCTATTACTATAGGGGACAATACCATGTTCCCAGTACCTTGGGCTCACAATCTAGGAGTCATCCTGGATTCTTCTCTATCTGTCATGCCCTATATCTAAGCTGCTCCAACTGCTGTCACCTTTCACCTTTACAGTGTCTCTCTAATACACTCCCCTACTCTCCTCCAACACCGCCACCATTCTGGCGTCACGTTACGTCTGAACCATTTGAATAGCCTGCTGGTGACTCTGCCTGCCTCAAGTCTTTCCCCACTTCACATTCCATCCTCCATTTCTATCCAAAGCACAAGTCTGATCATGTCACCATCCCAGCACCGCCTCCACTCAAAAAACTCCAGCTCCTATGGATCTAATGACCATCCCTATACTGCTAATTCTCAAATATATCTTTCTTGCCTTAATCTCTCTGCTGATCTCCAATTTCACATCTCCAACTGCCTTTCAAGCATTTCAATCTACTCCAATCTACTGCCTTCAGGATCAAATGCCAAATATTGCCTTGCATTCAAAGCCCTTCACAGTTTAAGACTCCCCACCCCGTTTCTAGTCTTCTTATACCTTAATCCCTAACAAGTATCCTTCAGCCTACTGACACTGCCCTCTGTTCCATGAACAAGACATACTATCCCCCTTGGCTCTGGTCATTTTCTCTAGCTGTTCCCTGTGTCTGCAATGCTTTCTCTCTTCTGACTACTGATCACTCTGGTTTCCTGTAAGCATGAACTAAAACCCCACCTTTCTATAGGAAGTCTTCCTCAGTCTCAAGTCTAGAGCCTTCCCTCTAATTATTTCCAAGTCAGCCTGTATCTAGCTGTCTTTGTGTATATTTGACTGCATCTGTCTCACTCATTAGATTGTGAGTTACCTGAGGGCAGTGACTGTCCTACACCTCTTTTTGTACATGCCTGGCACAGAAGATGCTCAATAAACATGTACTGATTTATTGATTCCTCATCACCACTCTGAGAGCAAAAGGATGGGAAAAATATAAGTTTTAGAATATTCTTCATGCACAAGTGGTAAAGGAAGCAGCATGCATAAGAGAGCTATGGAGTAAAGGGTAAACATGAGGATTTGGAAGTTTCCATCTTTGGAAACTGGTGATATAGTGATGCTACTCAGTGGTGATATGGTGTTTAGAGGTAAGAAAAGAAAACAATAACAATTACTGACATTTACAAAGGAAAAAGTGCTATACATACATAGTCTCATTTAAGTTTCACAACAATATAAGGTAGGGTACCACAGTTATTATCATCCCCACTTAAGAGATGGCGAAACTAAGGCTCAGAGAAGTGCAGTCACTTGTCCATGGGTAATCAGTATAAATGGTAGGAGACGAACCCAGGTCTTCCTGACTCCAAGTTCAACACTGTCACGCAGGGAGAGAAAGAGCCCTAAAATCTTCTAGACCAATGTTGCTACTTATTAAATAAAACAGAGGATACATTATTTCTATGTATATAACAGCTGCCAGGAGATAGTGGTATGTAAGAGACCTGCCCTCTTCTAATAAGCAAATTAAATTCTACACTAATCTGCTAAATCTTCTCTCATCCTCATAGGGGAGTGGGAGAGTAACAGACCCAGGTAAGTCATCACAAAGTAATTCTGAGAGGGAAGGTTAAGAGTTGAGGAAAGGCTTCTTGAGCTAAGCCTCAAAAGGACCTATCTATGCAGCTGACTTCAAAATCACAGAACTAGAAGGTAACTAGAAGGAAGTTAATACCTCCTATCCTTATGAAAATGAATGGCTTTTACAGCAGGTGCTCAACCCTAGAGCATTGACCTAGGGAGGCAGATAAAATATTCAGCTCTGAACCATTTCTATTTGAATTTTTCAATAGCATTCTCTAACACAGTCAACAAATAGTTATCCGGCTTTGACTGAAGATCTCTAACTAGGGGAAACCCACTCTCTTGAAATATACCTTCTTACTTTAAGATAGCTCTGACAGAGTGCTGCTCCACAGTCATTCCTTGTCCTGTCCTCTATGGACAAGCAGAACCAGCATAGAAGTTGAATCCACCTTTCTTTCTCCCTGCCTTCAAACACTTAAAGAAACACTGTTTTGTTCCTCTAAATTGTCTTTGATGAAGACAACACTAATTTCTTCACCTGATACTCATATGACAGGACCTACTCAATGTCGTTCATCATTCTAGTTGCCCTCCTCTGTCATTCTCCATTTTGTCAATGTCACTGTGGCATGACAACAAGCAAGTTGCCAAAGCAGCTGTGTAGGGGAGATACTAACAATATTGACAGACAAAGACTGAATATATTATATAGTAACCTGCATTCGGGTTGCTTTGTTGGAATGGGTGGCCTGTGAGGTCCCATCAAAATTATACCACTTTGGGGTGGCTAGGTGGCGCAGTGAATAGAGCACTAGTGCTGGAGTCAGGAGGACCTGAGTTCAAAGGTGGCCTCAGACATTTAACACTTACTAGCTATGTGACCTTGGGCAAGTCACTTAACTGCAATTTCCCTGACTTTCCCTTCAAAAAAAACCCAAACACTTTGCAAAAATAAATAAATGAAAAATTGTTCCACATAGGCAGGTGGAACATATACAATGTCAAGTGAACAGAATTTACACTTGGGTCTTCTAAGAAAGGCTCCTATTATCCAGAAGGTGCTACTTGGGTCCCAATAAACAGAAATACATTTTTTAAAATCCAGGAAATTGCTATCCACCATAACTGGAACCAGAGATGCCTAAAGTGCTGCAGTCCTTAGCATTTCGGCAGGACATTGCACAATCTCTGGGTAGTGTTAAGTATATGGTTCCCCATAAACAGAACATTGCAAAACTGATAATGCTCCTCTTACAGACGGCTGCTTTTGTTCAAAGATTCTCTATGAATGAAACCATGATAAGAGTTACAACAGACAGCTAAGAGACTCTCTTATTCCCCAAAATAATGTGGTTATATGTACTTTGGAGAAATAGTAGAAACAAAGAACTTTGGAAGAATTAGAAATTCCAATCACTTTAATGTTAAAACTCAATTCCAGAGAACTAAGGATGAAACATGTCACATACCTCCTGAAAAGGACACAGAATGAAGAATGAAATACATTTTTGGAACGTGGCCAATGCCATTCTTTTGCTTGAATAGACATGTTTACAACAAAGATTGGTTTCCTTTTTTGGGGGAGGGAGGGAGAAAAGATGAGCGTTTGCTGATTGAAAAAAAATCTTCTCCATAAAAACCATGCCAGTTTTCTCTTCCCTTCCCCTACTTACTTGGAAAACACAGAAAAAAAGCTACCCAAGAAAGAATCTGAAAAATAATTATCAAGTGATACAAGAGTAAAGCAATTTCACCCCCTAATTATTAACAATCAAAGCTGGCCTGTTTTCAGGTCCTGGAGTCAAGAATTCAAGTGTCTTTGGCTGGTTACATAATTCCCTACATCGATGGCAACAAGCCTTGTTGCTAGAAGAGTGCTTGCCGTGGCCAATCTGGCTTGTTCCACAAAGTCAGTGAAGAAAAGTCAACTGGCCAAGGCCAAACTTGCTCTCCACATCCCAAGGAACCATTTCCTATCCATTACCGAAGTTAGTCAACTAGCATTTAAGCTCCTCCTATTTGAGGCACTGTGCTTAAGTACAGAGGATACAAGGAAAGGCAAAAATCCTATTAAAAATTGAAACCCTTTTACCTTCCTGATATAGCTGCTATACTATAAAAAGGACCATAAATCTTGTTAATAATCAAACTTAAAAATACATGATAGGGTTCCCTGGGTATTAGAATATACAGAGATAACTCTTTATAGATAGGTAGGAACAACAAGCAAGGCTCATAGAGGGAGATGTTTTTCACCTGTGTTCTAGTTTGCTTCTATTTTCAAAGGAAAAAGACAAAGCTGATGCTCAGGGAACTTACCTAACTACAATTTATTGCTTTTAAAATAAAGGCTACATTGAGGAGATACATGCATAACACCAAAGGTGTTCCATGGGTTCCAGCCTGTCCTGATCCTACAACATAAGCAATGCAGACATCAAACCTATAAGTGGTCACACCTATTCTCGACTACAAATTAATCATGAATGGTTTGTGCCCTGCTCCATGTCCCAAATCTAGTTTCATTCCCTAAATTCTCTTTAACAACGGACATCAGTATCCACTCTGCAAGTTATGGACTTAATAGAGTTATCTGGAGCAGTGAGAAGTTATTTGTCCAAAACTATGAAGTCCGTGTGTCATAGGCAGGACATGAACACTATTTTATCAAGGTCAGCTCTCCATCTACTATACCACACTGCTACTCTCATTCCTTTATGCCTGAAAGTGAATTCGCTGCTCAGGTGTCCTTTACAAACACACTAATTTAAGAAAGCTTCATGTACCTATTAATTCACCAATCAGAAGTAACAGATACAAAATGTACATCTGAGTATTACTTTCTTTGATTCTATCTTGCTTACACTATTAATTCTAGTTGTTTCTGTCAATACAGTTTCCCCCCCAACCAATCAATTAAACCATTCCCTGAAGTGTGGTGGGGATAAAGATGACCAAACTGCATCACTGCTTGTAGGATGCTGCCATCTATGAACACCTTTCAGGGAAACTGAAGCCTTCCATTAAAAGAGGCATTGCCCTCTAGAGGCTATAGCTGTCACATGCTGTGTGAGATAGTATGATGTTTCACAAATGCCACTTAACAAAACTGATTCGGTGGATAGCAAAACATTTCAATGGTAGAACTTACTTAGGAAAGGATAAGGATTTTAAGTGGGAATATTATTTTTATGTTACTAAAAGAGAAGACTGGTTCTATTTTTCTTGTAAGGAAAAAAGTCCCTTTTCTGAATCTTAAAAATTTTGAGGTCATCTTGGTATCTGAAATGTTCATGGGCCTCATCATCTTTTAAATGGAGGAACAAAGGTATCTTCACAAAGTGATACTCGATTTGCCTTCCTGGCATAATACTAAATCAATGAAGCACACAAAGCTTAAATGAACACATATAATTCTGATAAAAGTCAAATTATTTTTTCATCCTCTTTCATTATCAGGGAGAAAAAATTAAATGTCTCCTTTAAGATGGGGAAAGGACAAGGCTTTACAAAAGCACTATTAAGGCACAAAACACTGGAAATAATAAATAAGAGGCAAGCAGTAGGCATGTAAATTATAAGAAATGGAAAGCTATGCTTAAAATTAGATTCAGGCGAGTGAAAAACTGCTGATAATATCCTCAAGTTTATCACTTATTTTATTAAAGTGTAAGTTTCATCACTCCATGGAAACAGCAATGAATGCCAACCAAGGATTCTTTCTTTGCTTTGTGAGGGTATAAAGAGGAAGAGTGTAGCTGAAAAGGACTTTCAGAATTTCAAATGCTTGGTGCAATTCATTATTTCATTTCTAAATCATTCACATATTCAGCCTTTGGCTGAGGCCCCAGTAGAACAGAAATAATGGAATCAGTCCTAAGCGAGAAGTCTAGACTCCTGAGTGACCTGCTTCCTTCACAGAGTACTTTCCTGAGGAGAACCACAACAGTTCATTTTTTCCCTTCAGGACAGAGCTCTTAGTGTTTTCTTTTTAAAGGTTAGCACTGGAAAATGATGTAATAGTTCTGGTTATATGAAGTAAACAGACAATAGTGACTCAGATAACAAAAAAACCTTCATTTGACAACTACAGAATACTTATTAAACTGAACTCAAGAGTATACCTTGGATTAACTAGGTTGACACATTTTTGAATGAAACAAAAAGGTTACTGAGCGATTTACAACTAGAAACAACTGAGATGATACTACTATAAGTATGATTATAATACAGATTAGAGGTAGAAGGGGCAAAGATAATTCAGTCCAGCTGCTTCACTTTACAGATGTGCAATGAGGCCACAAGAGACAGAATAACTTGCCCAAGTCATACTTTAGGAAATTCAAGAGGCAGGAGCCAGTTCAGTGAGGTCTTTCTCACTCAAAGTCCAATATCACAGAATACATCCTATTGCTACTCACCTGCCTTGTTCAAATTCCTGATTTTCCATGAGAAGAAATTGAGCTCTCAAAAGGTTAGGTGGCTTGTTCAAAGGTCAATTTTAAGCAGTGGAGAATGAATTTGACCCAAGGTCCCCTGAATCCAAATTCCACGTTTTAACACATTACTCTCCTCTCAAGAGGAGAGTAATCCTATTCCCTAACAATGGCATACCCTCCCTTCTCTTCCCTATGTCTCACAACATGTAACACAAGATAAGCACACTGGAGGTATTCAATAAATACCTGTGGAACTGAATACACAAAGTATGTGCAACTTACTAGTGTGACTACAACTGCTCAGGCTAACAACTGAGATGAAAACTCACTGGTGTAAGAGTAACCAAATTAATGCTAATAAACTGGGCTGCTTAAGAACTGTGATCACATAGTATTTTTTTTTTAAAAAAACATATGAATTAGTATTCAATTACAAAAGAAACCCAGAGATTAAAATTTAGAAACAAAGTCTTAAAACAAATGTAAACACATAAAGATCAGAGTATGGGGCAATTTGCCCAATATATCCCTAAGATAATGCTGCTAAGGGAAAGCATCTTCGACTACCATCATGGTTAAAAGTTCAGGGGTTTACCAAAGCACCTTACACCCTGGTTTCCCCTGATAGGTTCATTAATTATTAGATCCTTAACTATTTATTGCAATCCCACTTAAACCTATTCACATTTTTAGCAAATGGTACTTCTTGGAATAAAACAATTAGGATCTTCTATTGTGCTTTAATTCTCAAAAAATAGTGAGAAATTTATATGGACATTTAAAAACCAACATAACTTTTCACTTTGTTCTTGCAAAAAGTGATCTTCCCTTACACTAGCTGGTGTATAACAGAACTAAGAAGTGTGAATAAATAGAATAATCTCACTTACCACAGATACCCAGGGGAAAGAAAGTTTTGGGTTTTTATTTTTAAAGCTTAACTGCACATTTTATTTCAGTTATTCATTTTAACATAATTCATTCAAAGATGATCATTATTCAGACATGAACACAAAAAGCAGGGAAACACTTTCCAGGTTTCTTCTTCAAGGACCTTTTCTAGTATGACATATACAGGAACTGAAGGAAAGACATTAGCTATTTTGAGGAGATATAATACAGAAGAAAGGACTCTTTGAAGTGACAGTTTCATTAGTCTAAGATACCATACCTAAAGCTGAAAAGACTGGGACTTTCAAGTAAGGGCTTTAACCTATACAATTCATAATCACTGCTTCAGATACCTCAACACCAAAAGAATGCTGAGGCCTTACACAAAGCCAAACATTTGTTCCATTTGTGGGATATCTTCTCGGAGTCTCTGCCATCTTGAGTTGTAACTACTGAATTAATTCAATAAGTGCATTCTATATAGTCTGTGAGAACTCAGACCTCTAGGCTGAATTCCTTCTAACTCCAAAACATGGATCACCAATGTCAGCTTAGTAACAATACCTGACACATAGGAGGCACTTGATGTTTACTGATTGACTTTCCCAGAGTCACAAAGCTGGTAAAATATTTGAGGCTGGATCTGAATTCAGATCTTCCTGATGCCAGGCTAGACATGCCACCTGCCCCTCAAAGGTAGAGTTCCTAACAAATTGGTATTCTTTTAGTCCAATGACTATCAAATTCATCCTTCCACTCCTCTAATATTAATGATTCAGTCTCCAGAAGACAAAAACAGCTTTTTCCTGCAACTTCAAAATCAGCAAAATCCCATCACTTTCCAGTTCTTTTCCCTCACTGGAAGACAAAACAAAAACGTACAACTGTCCATCCCGTCATTTCTCTTTATAATCTATTTGACAGTATGTCCTTAGTTACAATGCTCCAATGCTGCCTGAGTTTTCTCTCAAGCTTCCTCACCAGACTGAGGGGAGAGTTGGCATATTCCTTATACTCTCAAGCTGGTTTCACACCTGTCCTCTACCATCATCACCCAGAAACTTATTTTTCTCTAAGATTTATCTATTTATTCTCCTTACTCAGAAGTTTAGTACCTGGCTTGCTGTCTACTTCTCTCTCCAACACCCTGGTGTCCAAGTGCAGCAATATCAACCTAATAATGTCAGCTAACCACAAGAATATTCATACCAACTTGTATGATTGTACCAACTGGTTCCAAACTCACCTCAACTGGGTCTGTACCATCACAAAACTTTAATTTTTCATAGCTGATTATTATTTCATTCCTTTCAAATACTATTCTAAAACCTAATCTTTTATCTTCAAACCCCCAATGTTGCCTTTCGCTTCTTGGCCAGTAGCACACATCCTTATCTCCTACCTTATTAAGGAGATTAAGGCTACCAATCATGAGCTCTCTCAGATACTCTACATCACTTCCTCTAAACATCTTCACCCATTATCTCTTATTTGACTACTGTCTCTGAAAAAGGAGTGGCCCTTTTCTACAAGTTCCTCTACTTATGGCCTTAATGTCACACCCTTTTATCTCTCCTCCCTTTCACAGTAAACTCTTAGAAATCATCCACCTTTGCTGCCTCCATTTCTTCACTGATCATTTGTTTTTTCTATCCCTTGTATTCTGGCTTCCAATCCTACCACTCTATTGAATTGCTCTCTTCAAATTTAAACAAAACTTATAAATACTAAATTTGGTGACCCTTTTCAGACTCATCTACTTAATCTGTCTGCAGTTTTTGATACTGTTGACCAAACCCTCTCCTCCTGGATACTCTCACCTATCTTTGCTTTCCTGTTCAAATAACCTATTATTCCTCCTACTGTTCAAATAACCATTCTATCTTTGTTTCATTTACTTAATGATCATTATTCATGCCCTCTTCTATCCCAAAGCTCTGTCTTAGGCCCTTTCTCTTCAATCTTCCTCAGTGATGACCATACTAACTCCCAGGAATTCAAGTACCATTTCTTCTCCAAGTACTCATTTCTTTAAAAAAAACATCTATTAATGTATCCATAGATAAATCCCTAATCTTTTTCCTGAATTTCAAAGTCACATCAACTGCCTAGTGTAGTTTTTCCACTTAGACATCCTATAGTCATTTCATATTCAACATTGCATCACATACCATCTTACCTCCTCCTAAACCAATTTTCCTCCAACTTCTTGATTTCTGCTAAGGGCACCAACATTTTCCATTCTCTGAAGTTCACAAATTCAGAGTCAAAGTTAACTCTTTTCTAGTTCAGAGATGGATAACTAAGAGAAATGGGATAGAAGTTGCAGAGTTAAATTTAGATTTAATATCAGTTAATAAGCATTTACCAAACACCTACTGTGCACTGTGCCAAAAAAATCCTTCTAATATTAGAGTTATCTAAAAGTAGAATGGGAAGCCACAGAAGGCGGTAGGTTCCCTTCATTGCGGGGAGTGGGAGTATCATCAAAGTCTATGTTTTAATAAGATTATGGTTTGGATAATACAGCTAAGATAGCTATTGAGGTTTATTCCAACTTGGAAAGTCTGGGATTTTCTCATTTATCTCCCATACCCAATAAGTTTCTAAATCTCATCCAGTCTAACTCAACAATACAGTTGGTTCTGTTATAACATGTTTTGAAAACACAACACTACTGATATATTAAGGGGACATTTTGAATATAATACAAGTTTTAGTTTTGCTTCTGCTTAATTTTGTGTAGAAACAGCCTGAATGCAGAAAAACTGCACCACTTTATAATTCATAAGCTCCAACACTTCCAATGTCCACTTTCACAAGCAAACTTCAGATCTTTGTCAAGGTAAAGTGCCCTACTATACCTTCTAGTACAGTACAAACTGTGGGCAGAGAACGGCTGGTCTGAACTAATCCCATGTCCTCTAGCCCAACTTCTTGCCAACCTAACTCCATGGGAACTGGGGCAAAAGCTGACTGAGCAGCAGCCTGAGGCATAGGTGGAGCGACTATTTTATTGTATTTATGTATTTCTTAACCACTTAACATGAATAACAACTGTATTTTTGTTTTTATTAGGTCACTGTCTTTTCTGTAATGTGTCATCAACAAAGTTTTTATTGCTCAATTTTGCAGAGTGTGGTGCCTTAGAGGGAATGTCTATTATCATAGCAGAACAGACTATATCTCTCACAATGACTTTCTTCTTTCCATCAACACAATCAACACTTTAGTTCAGGCTCTCATTACCTTCTCAGATAGTTTACTGGATTGTTTCCTAATTCAACTCCCTGAGTCCAGTCCTTCCCCTTTTAAATTCATCCACACAACGACCAAAACTGTATTCTGAAAACACAGGTCTAATCCTGCATTGTTGTTCAGTTGCTTCACGTGTGTACAACTCTGCATGAGTCCGTTTGGGGTTTTCCTGGCAAAAATACTTGCACACTTTACCATTTCCTTTTCCAGCTCACATTAGAGATGAGAAACTGAGGCAAACAAGGTTAAGAGCCTTGTTTTGCATCACACAACTGGTATCTGACCCCAGATTTGAACTCAGGAAGTGGAGTCTTCCTGGTTTCCAGCTCAGTGCTCTATCCACTATGCCACCAGTTATACGAAAATCTTCTAAAACCCAATCATGCCACTCCTAATCAAACACCTTCTGTGCTTCTTTACTGGATATAATAAGGACTCCCCAGACTGTAATGGAAAACATCAAATCCTTTACAATTTATCCTCTACAATTTGGATTCTGCTGTCTTTTCTCTTCTTAATATGTTGAGATTTCACCTCTCATCTCTACACCTTTACACTGGCCATCTTTCATGCCTAGAAGCAATCCCTCTTTGAATCTTCTTAAAATCACTAGCTTCCTTCAAGGCTCAGTACAGGAGCTATTGCCTATGTTTTGACTTTCCTGAGTTGCCCAGTTGTTAAAGTTTTCTGTCATTTCAAATTCTCTTGCATTTGCTTAATTATATACACATTGTATTCTCAACAGAATCTAAGTTCCTTCAATGTGGGGAGAGCTTTGGGTTTTTTTGCCTTTATACCCCTAGCATCTAGTATAGTGCTTCAACAAACATCTGTTGGATTAAGTCAGAGTAGGCACTTCTGCACTGGTATAGATTACAGCTTAGATGCTTTCATCTCCTGAAATTTTTGTCTATGGTATAATGTTCACTATTCCCTAAAAATGCCAGATAAATGCTGCTTTATTCTAATCCACAGTTTTGCATTCTAGACTGGTAGTCTCATCTCAATTCTAGGGGAGGATTTGATCCAAGAAAACTAAAGTGAGATTTTATTATTTTTGCTTTTTGGAGGGGAGAAAGTAAGGCGACTGGGGTCAAGTGACTTGCTCAAGGTCACATGGCTAGTTTTGGTGTTAAGTGTCTGAGGCCGGATTTGAACTCAGGCCTCTTGACTCCAGGGCCGGTGCTCTATTTATTCACTGTACCACCTAACTGCCTAGATTTTGTTATTTTCCCAACTGAGAGGAATATAGTATTAAATACTAATCAATTACATCTAAATCTGATTTTTAACAATCAAAGGGCTTTCTAATAATAGTACAATGCATAATATTTTTGCCTAGAAGCACTCCAGGATCATAGATTGGGAACTGGCTAGGTCAGTCAGTTTGGTGTTAAATTCAAATAGAAATGGGGCCATAAGGATCCCAATGGCTTCTATAGTGGCTTAGTTTTAAAAATAACATTATCAATGTTCTACTTTATTTTTATTTATTTTGTTAAAAATTTTTCAATTACATTTTAATTTGGTGCATGCTACACTCAGAAATATTGTGGGCCACATGTAGTCAACATGTTTGAAACCTCTGGACAAACCCCTAGATTTACAGATGAAAAA
The DNA here is from genome assembly GCA_028646575.1 of Pseudocheirus occidentalis. Classification (NCBI taxonomy): domain Eukaryota; kingdom Metazoa; phylum Chordata; class Mammalia; order Diprotodontia; family Pseudocheiridae; genus Pseudocheirus; species Pseudocheirus occidentalis. Next base: position 74,624,351 of record CM053599.1, read on the forward strand.
AAAACAAGTGTTGGAGAGGTGAAGTGATTTGTCATATTATAAGTGGAAGAGCTAGAATTCGAACTCAGATCCTACTACTTCCAAGCCCACCATACTTTAAAATTATATCATGAATGACTCAGAGTGCAGATTGAGACAAATTTTTAAAAGAAGAATTTGTTTTGCCTGAATAGGCACATTTGTTATAGGAATTTTGTTTCTCTTTTTTCAATGGGCGAAGAGATGAAAGGAAATAGATTCTATTTTTAAAAATAAATTTAAAAAAATTTCAAGGAAATTACATTATGATATCCTTCAAAAATGTAAACCAATCACCGCCATTCTTCATAAGAAACAGGAACAAAACAACTGGTAGAAAGCTAGTTCTGTTTACCCAGCCAAGTCAGGAAGCAGCATCAGAAAAAGTCAGGAACAGGGCTCTTTTCACATGAACTCAATTCTAAGCATTTAAATGGGAAGAGAGAGAGAGAAAGAACTAAACCCAAAACGAGGCTCAGGTAGGACCTTTTCTCACCAGCCACTTTGCTAATCCATACATAACTTTAAAGTTATGCCAGTGAAAAAATAATGCTTTAATTTGGCATAATGATGTGCTCTATCACACGTCACTAAGGCAGAGAAACATTTTCAGGACATTTACTTACAGAATATCACAATCAAGAAAGACTAAGAAGTTACAAGTTGAGTAAAATACACCACCTCATGAAGAGTTAAAATATATTAGTCCTGACGCTGTAACTACCATGTCCTTCTTAGCCTCCAAAAACTGATATTTTATCCTCTTCACAAAGCATAAATTTTGGTCAATTATTTAGACAGTTAACCTGAATAAATTTGTGTCAATACACATTTCTAATAATTGCCAGTGAATAAAGGGAATATCAGCTGGCAGACTCATATTGATAGTTCCTAAATATAACAATCACAGGGAATTAAGAGTATGCAGACCATTATTTATTGAGAGACACTTATAAAATTCCTCCCCGGCCCTAGTTTTTTGGGGGGCTGGGGGAAAGGCAATTGGGGTTAAATGACTTGCCCAAGGTCACACAGGCTAGGGTGTGTGTGTGTGTGTGTGTGTGTGTGTGTGTGTGTGTGTGTGTATCTGTGTCTTAAGTATCTGAGGCCAAATTTGAACTCAGGTCCTCCTGACTCCAGGGCCAGTGCTCTATTCACTGCGCCACCTAGCTGCCCCAGCCCTAGTTTCTTAACTTCTATTTTGCTGACCTCTAAAGTATGCTGTCTTTAAATTTTTTTTTTCCTTTTCTTCTGAGGATAGTTTTTGATGCTATTTTCTCTTTTACTAGCTACTACTATCACTTGCCTTCATTCTGCATTTGAACCCTAAAGCAATCTCAAATGTAAAAAACAATACATCTCATTTCACAGTAATTAAATGTTCAACATCTCCACCTAGCTATCATTATTTACAAAACCCTATTCTGTTTTTGTGAATGAAAAAGTAAGCAAAAAGAGAAACTGTTTTTCCTCCAAAGTTTGTTCTGTAAACACTTTTTTATAGGTGCTTTCTCTACATTTAAGGGAACAATTAATTGTGTCTGTCCTTTTTCTGAGGAAGGGTGGCAAAAGTCAGGATCACCTTTGTTCATCTTTTCAACAGAAAATAAAGAAATGGGCAACTACTCAGGAAATACTGTGCCCTGTGTTACGGAATGCTTCAGTCACTGAGTATCCACAAGCTGTGTCAAGATTTTACCCTAAACTCTTTACTGCCAAGTGTTTTAGGCCTTGAATTTAATTAAAAAAAAAAAATTAAACCACCACCACTACTTGACTAAAACTGAACAAATGCATGAGAAATTTATCTAAATTTAAAGAACCATCAAAATATATCAGTGAATTTCACATGCCAAACCTAAATTTAAGATAAGAAAACTTATGTATTAAATCTCAAGGAACAAACACAAATAATAGATGACTCCTTTCCACGAAATAGTATTTGTTATAAAAGATGTGAGATTATTAACTTGTTCAAGTACTTTCCCCATAACTTGTTTCATGGAGCCTGTACCTTTTGAAAGCTTAATGGGACATTTAAGCCATTAAGGGAAAGAACTTCTGTCTTGTTCAAGATCGCAAAGTGGAGTAGAGAGGTCAGTTTACTTAGACCCAAGGAGGTCCAACTTTTCAGACAACACAACACATCAAATAGAATGGATTAGAAGGAGGATGTTATGATGGCATATTCTCTATGTAATTTATAGGTCTGAGCATGAAAATAAGTATAGAGAATTTGAAAACAAGTATTTCAAGAGATAACAGTACTTATTAAAAAAAATTATTTTTTTTTAAAGCAAATCCAGTAACAAGCATCACCATTCCCTTTTTACAGATGAGGAAACTTGAGTATCAGTGAGGTTAGGTGATCTATCTAACAGTATGAGAAAAAGTTCTCAACATTCCTCAGAATATTTTACCTGCAATTTTGATTCAAAAATTCAACATTCTTAATGTTATCCTATAATGCCGCTCATTATTACTACTAATTTTTTATATACGATAATGGGCAAGTATCATTTTAGTCTCTGGGTAACTTAAGCTGATATTTTGAATATAACCACTGCAAAAGCAGTCAACCCCAAAATTTGAGCTATCTGACTCTTGAAAATTATACAGACCAGTGTCTGAGTATGCTTTAATGTTATAGTGATATTTAGTATACCCTTACCTGGTTGAGGGGGATGAGGAGGGGGCATCTGATGGTGCATCATGGGATAAGGAGGGGGCTGCTGATGAGGCAACATTCCTGGATGCCCTGGGGCTCCAATTGGGTTCATACCAGGTGCTCCAGAATGCTGGTGGGACTGCTGAGTGTTCTGCCCATGCTGCTGTTGTTCCATTTGCTGGCGAGCCCTTAATTCAGCATATTTTAGCTGTTCCATGTGGAAGTTCTGGCGTTCAGTGAGTAACTGCTGTCTCTGCTGTTCTAACTATAATGACAAAAGGATAGGGAGGAAAAATTACAATGTTTTAAAAAGCAAAAAAATAATGTTTCAACATAAATTTCTCAAAACCACTATACTGCTAATCAGTGTGTTAAATAAATTTCCTCCACAGTTCCCAACATCCTGTAAAAGGAACCCAGTGTTACATAAAATGGCTTGTGCCCTTGCTCCAATTCACTTTCCCTGCATTCAAATCCTGCCTTCCTCTTCCAATTGTTTAGCTGTGTGTATACAGTAGCACTCAAGCGGAAACTGAATACAACAGACACTTTTCTATAGCAAGACCTCACTGAGACCTAATGCTGACACAGCTGCAAATGCAGCTGAAGTTCACACAAGGTTCCTCCCCAAATCTACATTTGTACAGAGCGGGAGGAGGGGTGGGAGAGAAAAAAAGAGAGAAGCAGCCAAATTCAAAATGCACTGCCAAGATTTGGAAAAATCCACTCAAACTTGTAGCCTTTAACCTCTTGTCCTCAAAATTTCCAACAAATGATCAGGCCCCTCCTTTTAAATGTTTGATGTTTTTAAAAAAGGAACCCTCTCATAAACATGGAAGCAGGGGGAAAAAACCAAACTCCTGACAAATCTCTTCCCATCCAAACCTCTTGATATATTTTTTGGGGGTAGTATGCCCTTTGGTAGCAGTGCTCTACATATGAAAATCAGGAACTGTTGTCATTGTCATCTTTTTTCCCCTGTATTGTTTCACACAGCTGTGTTTCTCTTGCCCTAGGCCAACTTTACCTGTTACTGTGTATGATGATCTATTCTCATCACAGCAAAAGCAGCAACGGGTGTAAACAGGACATATCGGAAAACAGATTTAATGAGTGGTAAGGACTACTAATTCCTGTACCTGTCTCATCTCACCCAATACTAAGAGTGGTAGGCATTGTTACCTGCATGGGTTATAGGGAGCTGCCGAACCTATGTGGAATACAGAAGTAAAGGTCCTTTGAGCAAGGTTTAAAACATTTCCTGTGGTACAATAGCTTTCTTCATCCCCTATTCCCACCTCAGTCTTTCTTACTCATTAGTTTTAAATTGTCCAGACATTCAAAGCATCTGTACTCTGCAGCCTCACCAGACACCTCCAACTACATTGTACTCTTACTACCTACTGAAAAAAAAAAAAAAACAAACAACAAGTTCTAGTCACACTATCTCCTGAATGTCATGTTATTGCTATCTTTATACTTTCTCTCTCCTATAAATTCCTGTAGTAGTAAGCATTTATTTTCCGTACCTAATCATTTGTAATTATATTGCTTTTTATTGTTAGATTTTGAAAAAAGTGTCTGTCACATATCTCCAAACAAACTGGAAGGGTATTATAATGCTTTTACAGCTTTCACTGAATATTTCAAAGACCTGTGATTTTGCAGATATTTGGACTTCTTCCTTTGGAGATTTTACCCCATTCAGAACTTAGTGAATCATCATCATCAAAAGTTGCTGTGGCAAGAGGCGAAGGGAGGAGAGAAGAGAGGTTGGTACTGGACATGGCAAGTACTATATAATACCATTAAAAAAAAATCAAACACATATTTGAGCAGATGGGAAAAGATTTGTTCTTAATGTGGGAGTGATCCCTGAGTCCCCGTGCCTCACCTAAGTCTTTATATTCCTTGTTTCATAGGATGCAAAATTCCACTAAATTCAGGTATCACAACTTGTTTAATAACTTCACATTGACAGGTATCTAGTCTGCTTCAAATTTTCTGGTACTAAAATAGTGGTGTTAAGAATACACGTACACATACACACGCATATAAATGCAACCTTTAAAATTTTTAAAAAATTCTGAACCTTAATATAAAAAAACCCCATTTATGCAAAACATAAAAAGGTCTATAAGAAACCATTCATTTCTATTTCATATTATTTTCCTTTTTAAAAAAAGTATAAAATTGACTTTCCATGTTACTTATAAAAAATGTTTGGCTCTGCTATCCCCTGAAGTTCCTTCTTTTCTATGCATTTTGAAAAATTGTCAATGGCTCCTCCCACCCGCACCACCATCTTGTTGACATCACTCTGTAACCTCCTACTCACCCCCCCAAAAAACTCTTGTAATAGATAAGCACAGTCAAGTCATACGAATCCACCTAATGGCCATATTCAAACATGTTAATCTCTTCTGGCACTTTGAGTCCATCACTAGTCAGGGGTGGGTAACAGGTTTCATCAAAGGTCCTCAGGAAACAGAGCTATTGCACTCCGCAGAGTTCTCACATCTTTCAGTTGTTTCTCTTTACAACGCTGCTGATTGTGTATAAATCGTACGTTTGTTTCTACTTACTGCACTCTGCATCAGTTTGTACTAGCCTAGGACTTTCTCTGATCACTTCCTTTGTCATATCTTACAGCACAATGATATTCTAGTACATCCAGACACCACAATTTGTTTAGCCATCCCTCCCCCCAATGATGAGCACCCCATTAGATTCTAGTTCTTTGCTTTTCTCCATCTTCCCATCTCAATCCCTCCCTTTTAGGATCAGGAAGTTTGTTTTGCTTGTGACTATTCTCTACTCAAAACTGTCATCTCCCTCAATGATACCTCACTGCCCAAAACTTGTTTCACTGCTTTTTGATGTATTTCTACACCAAACTCCCTGACGAGAACATGTATTCTGGTACTCAGGGATGACAAAAACTGACATGGCTAAATTCAGAGTGGTTCATCAGCAGATGGATTGCAGGGTGATGAATTTTTGGTCTATCAACTCTCTAAGTCTATGACCTGAATTAGAGAATCACAGAATCTGAGAGTCAGAAGGGATCTCAAGCACAATCTCCACTATAATATACTGGAGAAGCAACCATCGAATCTCTGTTTGAAGATGTCCAAGAAAGAGTAATTCATCACCTCTTGGAAAAAGCTAGTGGATTGTCTATAAGTTTTATTTAGGAAGAAGTGTTTCCTGACACCAAGGCTTAATTGGCTTCTTTAAACCTTCTGCCCACTGCTCCTGGTTCTACCCACTTGGGCCAAATGAAACAACATGTCCTCCACTGACAGTCCTTCAAAGACTTGAACACAGCTATCATGCCCCTCCTTAGTCTTTCTAGAAAAAGACTAACTATCCCTAATATGGGCAATCAACCAACTTATCAAGTACTTGAAGTCCCAGACTAGGGATGGGGAATCTGCAGCCTTGGAGATTCATATAGACCTTTAGGTCCTCAAGTGCAACCTTTGAATGAATTTAAACTGTACAGAATAAACCTTTTTATTAAGGGGATTGTCCTGTGAAGTATAGGAATGCAAAAATTTAAGAGGCTAACTTTCAAAGCAGCTAGTTCCCTATACTTGGACGTCTTCCAGATGATTAGCTGTAAGGTATTTTACATAAGAGATTGATTTTGCACTGGTTGAGAGCAGAGGTTGCTTAAAAAGTTCCCCCACGCCCCTCAATTACACGTAAAAATAATTTTTAACAATCTTTTAAGCATTGACCACATCAGTTCTTTCTCTGAAAGAGGATAGCACTTTTTTCATCATATTCATTCAGAACTATTTTGAATATGGTACTGATCAGAATATCTAAGTCATTCACAGCTGATCATCATACAATATTGCAGTTGTTGTGTACAATATTCTCCTGGTTCTGCTCACTTCACTCTGTATCATTTCATGTAAATTTCCTTTTTTTTTTGGAGTGGGAAGGCAATGCAGTTGGAGTTAAGTGACTTGCCCAAAGTCACGCATCTAGTGAGAGTCAAGTGTCAGGGATCAGATTTGAACTCAGGTCCTCCTGACTCCAAGGTTGGTGCTCTATTCACTGTGCCATCTGGTTGTCTCATTTCTTGTAATTTTCCAGGTTTTTCTGAAAGGATCTTGTTCAACATTTCTTATAACACAATACTATTCCATAGCAATCATATACCATGACTTGTTTAGTCATTCCCAAATTGGTCATCTTCTCAATGTCCAATTCTTTGCAACTACAAAAAGACTGGCTATAAATAATTTTGCACAAATAGGTTCTTTTCCTTTGATCTCTTTGGAGTACACAGTGAGTAGTGGCATTTGCTGGGTTGAAGGGAATGTAGAGTTTGTTAGCTTGTATGCATAGTTCCAAACCGCTCTCTAAAATGGTCAGATCAGTTCACAACTCCATTAACTGTGCGTTAGTGTCCCTGTTTTTTCACATTCTCTCCAACATTTGTCATTTTCCTTTCCCACCATATTAGGCAATCTGATACATGTTAAGAGATATATAAGAGTTGTTTTAATTTGCATTTTTGAATCAATAATGATTCAGAGTGGTTTTTTTCTATGACAATAAATAGTTCTGATTTCTTCTATAAAGTATCTCTTTAAAGTTCTTTGACTATTTCTCAATTCGGTAATGATTTGTATTCTTTTAAATTTGACTCTGCTCTTGATATATTTTAGAAATGAGGCCTTTATCAAAGAAACCTGATGCAAACACTTTTACCTAGTTTTGTATTTTTGCAACTATTCATCCATTCCACTTAGAATGTTGGATTTATTGGTACATAATTGGGCAAAACAGCTCCTAACAATTGCTTTAGTTTCTTCTTCAATGGTGAATGTACCCTTTTCATTTTTGATACTGTAATTTGATTTTTCTTTCTATTCAGATTTATCAATGGCTTAATTATTATTTCCCCCCATAAAATAGCTCCTAATTTTATTGATTAGTTTAATGGTTTTCTTATTTTCAATTTTATTAATCTTTCCTTTAACTTTCAGGATTTCCAATTTGGTGTTTAATTGGGGATTATTCATTTGGTTACACCCCCCCCCCCCTTTTTAAAGTAGCATACCCAATTCATTGATCTGTTCTTTCTCTTTTATTTATGTAAGTAATCTGAGACCTATCTTTTCCGCTAGTACTACTTTGGCTGAATTTCCTAACTTTGCTCTGCTGTCTCATTATTGTCATTCTCTTTATTGAAATTATTGTTTCTACGATTTGCTCTTTGACCCATTCATTTTTTTTTAGGATTAGTTTCCTGTTTTTAATTTATGCTTCTGTTGTCCTTTATTAAATATAAATTTTACTGCATTATGGTCTGAGAAGGGTACACTTAATATTTCTACTTTTCTGCATTTGTTTATATGCCCTAATACATGATCAATTTTTATGAAGGTGCCATGTACAGCTGAGAAAAAGGTATATGCCTTTCTATTTCCATTCAATTTTCTTCAGGTCTATCATCTCCAACTTTTCTAAAATTCTATTCATCTTTCTTGTTTATGGTTAGATTTATCTATTTCTGAAAGAAGGTGAAGTCTCCCATTATTATAATTTTACTACTGTGTATTTCTTCCTAGAACTTATTCAACTTTTTTCCTTAAAGAATTTAGATCCTACCAATTGGTCCACATATGTTTAGTATTGATACTACTTCACTGTCTATGGCACCTTTTAGCATAACATAGTTTTCCCTGCTTAGCTCTTTTAATTAGATTTTTTTTTCTTTTGCTTTGTCTGATATCAAGATTGCTACCCTTGTTTTTTTTGCAAACCTCAGTTGAAGAAGAGATTCAGCTGGAAGCCTTTATTTTAACTCCGTGTGTCTCCATTTCAAGTGTGCTTCTTGTAAACAACATATTATTGTAATCTGGTTTTTAATCCATTCTGCTATCTGCTTCTGTTTTATGGGTGAGTTAATTCCATTCACAGTTATGATTACTGTGTATTTCCCTCCATTATATTTTTTCCCTGTTTATCCCATTCTCTAATTTTAACCTTTGCCTTCTTCTTCAAAGTCTGTTTTGCTTCTAAACACTGCCTACTTCAATTCACTCTTCCTTCTATCAGCAATCCCCCTTACCTCCTATTTCACTGTAAGGTAAGAAAGGTTTCTATAACCAAGTTGGTGTATATGTCATAGGTTTCTATAGCCAAATTAGTGTGTTTGTCATTCTTTCTTTCAGCAAATTCTGAGGAGATTCAAATGTTGCCTGCCACCCCCATTATAGACTTCAGTGTAAAAGCCTTCCTTTGAAGACACTTTTATGTGAGATAACCCATTCTACCTCTCCCTTCTACCAGTGAATTCCTCCTTCTCACCCTTTTATTTTCATGAAATCATCCCATCGTAATCAATTCATACTTGTGCCCTCTCTGTCTATTTATATACCCTTTCTAACTGGACTAATAATAATAAAGTTCTTAGGAGTTAAAAGTATCATCTTCCCATGGAGGAATATGAAAGTTTGTGCTTATTGATTCCTTTATGATTTCTCCTTCCTGTTTAACTGCTTGTGCTTCCCTTGAGTCCTATATTTGAAAGTCAAATTTTCTCTTCAATTCTGGTCTTTTCATCAGGAATTCACCTCTTCTATTTCCCCTCAAGGATTATACTTTATTTTACTCAGAAGGTTAAGTCCTGGTTGTAAACCTAGTTCCTTTCTTTATCTTCCAGAATATCATCTTCCAAGACCTGTGATTCTTTAATAGAGAAGCTGCTAAATGTTGTGTTATTCTGACTTTAGCTCCATGGTATATGAATTTTTTTCTGGCTGCTTGTAGTACTTTCTTTTTGACTTGGGAGCTCTAGCATTTGGGTATACTATTCCTTTGAGTTTTCATTTTGGAATCTCTTTTCAGAAGGTGATCAATAGATTCTTTCCATTTCCATTTTACCCTCTGGTTCTAGGATAACAGGGCAGTTTTCCTTGAGTGCTTTTTGAAAGATGATGTCTATACCCTTTCTTTTGATCATGGCTTTCAGGTAGTCCAATAATTCTTAAATGATCTCTCCATGATCTATTTTCCAGGTCTTTTGTTTTTCTGAGATATCTCATATTTTCTTCTGTTTTTTCATTCTTTGGATTTTATTTCTTTCTTGATGTCTCAAAGTCATTAGCTTCCACTCACACAATTCTACTTCTTAAAGATCTCTTTTCTTCAGTGAATTTTTATACATCTTTTCCCACTAGGTGAATTCTTCTTATTAAGGAGTTCTATGGTGAATTTTTGTACTTTTTTTCAGTTGGTCAATGCTGCTTTTAAAGGAGTTTTTCTCTTCAGTGGATTGTTTTAGTTATTTTACCATTTGGCCAATTATGTTTTAAGGTTTTATTTTCTTCAGTACTTTTCTGTACCTCTTTTAAAAAGCTGTTGCCGGGGCGGCTAGGTGGAGCAGTGACTAGAGCACCGGCAGTGGAGTCAGGAGTACCTGAGTTCAAATCTGGCCTCAGACACTTAACACAAATACTAGCCGTGTGACCTTGTGCCCTCCAAAAAGCAAAAATTAAAAAAAAAAAAAAAGCTGTTGCCATTTTCCCTTCCATCACTCTTATTTCTTTTCCCCGTTTTTCCTCCACTTCTCTCATTTGATTTTTAAAATCCTTTTTGAGCTCTAAGAGGTATTCTTTTGAGGCTTGTGTCTAATTCATGTTTTCTTTGAGACTTTTCATGTAGCTGTTTTTTTTAAATATTTTTAAAATTTGTTTTCTTGTTTACATCATTCATTTCAATTACATTTTTGAATTACAAATTTTCTCCCCGTCTTGCCCCTGTCCCAAACCTAAAACAGCAATCCCACTGTAAAGCCCCTCCCCTGCTCTGCTCTCTTACTTTCTGGTAGGGCAGGAAGGGTCTCCCTATCCCAGCCCCTGTATATCTTAATTCCTAGTTGCAGGTATTGCAGAACTTTAAATTCTAGATTCTTTCAATTCCTCCCTTATCACCCATTCCCACTGGAAGGTCTCTGCTCCAATGCAAGCTGCCCCTCTCCCGTCCCTGTTCCTCACGCTTTGGCAGATGTGGAGGTGCTGGGGGCTGTAGCTCCTCTCCTCTGTACACTGGCTGCGGCGGGGCTCAGCTCAGCTCCTTCCCCACTGCCCCGGGTCTGGCTGCGGTCTCGGCTTCAGGCTGAGCCAACCTCCACTCCCGGCCACCGCGATGAGCCCCTGCTGCCACGCTGCCTTCAGCAGGAGATGTATTTTCTGTATTTTTGTGTGAATCTGAGAGTCTTAGACTTTGTCTGGGCTCATAATTTTATGGGTGTTTAGGGTGGAGGTGTGGGAGCTACGGGACGTTGCTGCTTCTATGCAGCCATCTTGGCTCCGCCTCCATGTAGCTGTTTTAATGTCACTGTCTTCTGAGTTTGTGTCTTGATCTTCCCTGTCACCAAAGTAAGTTTCTATGCTCAGGTTAATTTTTTTTGTTTGCTTATTTTTCCAGCCTATTTCTTGACTTTTAACTTGGTGTTAAAGGTGGGTGCTGCTCACAGGACACTGTCCCAAGCATTAGGTTTTTTATGCAGCTATGGGATCTGTAGGTTTTCAGTTTTTCCAAGATGGTAGGATCTAAGGAGAGATATAGTCTAAACGTAACCAGAAGCACCCTTTCTCTCACCTGGAACTGTGACCAGTGTCCCTGTTCCACAAGAGCTACCAGTGCTATTGCTCCTTGGAATTGCTACCAGGGCCCCTGCTGCCCTGGAGCTACCAGTGTCCTTATGTCCCTGGAAATGTAACTCAGGCCTCTACTCTCCTGTAGTCATATGCACTAGCACTCCTTTCTGCCTTGGACTTTCAGTTCCCTTGTGGACAACCATAAGCAGTCCTCTCTGCCCTGGAATTGTGCCCAAGACTTCTATTTTCCTGCAGCCACAAGCGCTAGTGCACTACTACTCTTATTTGTCCTGGGACTGAGACCTTGAACTATCTATGAGCAATGCAACAGGGTCCTCCACCCAGTGTAAGCAAAGAGTCCTCTGTAATCATTTTCCAACCAGGTGTCTGATCATCTTATCCTCTACGGACAGAGAATTCCTATGATGCTGATGTTGCTGCCTCCAAGGCCTGCTGATGACTTGCCAGGCGAAGGGCTATGCTGCACTGTGTTACAGGCCTGAACACTACCCTTGTGACAAAGACCTTTCCTGATAACCTCCCAATTTGTTGTGGACTGAAAATTTTTCTACCTTGACCTTTTTCTTGGTTCTGCCACTTCAAAGTTTAAAGTTGTTGCTGTTGTTGTTATTGAGGGGCTAGGGGGGAAGGGAAGGTTTAGATGGGTTCAGACGAGTTCCTAAACTTACTATGCCATCTTGATTATGTCACTAGAGGAGAGGTTTTTATCTGGAGTACATGGACAGATTTCAAGGGATCCACGAATTTGGATAGGAAAAGTTAGTTGAATATGACTAGTTTCTTTTAGTTCTATGTATTTAAAAATATTATTCTGAGAAAAGGTCCATACAATTCTACCAGACTGCCAAAAGGGTCCATAATACACAAAAAAGTTCAGAATCTAAGTTTAGAAATCTGACTAGATAATTTTTTCACCTAAATATTCACAAAAAGACTATCTTTTCCCTAGAACTTACTTTCTTTAGTACCATATTTCTGCTTTTGTTGCTTACATTTTTCTTCTCATGTGTAACTTTCTTTTTAACAACATTGTGCAATTTTATTAACTATTCAAAATAGAGTAGTATCTGGAAAGACTGAAAAAATGATCAGGTTTCAAAAGTGAGCATATATTCAGCATCTAATAGTTAGAAAGAAGCATATAACAGATTTCTTTTACAAACATGTTTTCGCAGAGCCAATACAGCATTAACCATTAATCTAGCACCAAAAATTCTGGAACAGAAAAGATACAAGAAGAAAAACAGGTGTATTAGAAAAACTTTAAGGAAAAAAAAAGTAAAAACATTTCTATTTTCTCCCCTCTTTCCCTCCAAAAAAACACCTGTACTATTTGGATCTACCTATACGACTCATCGGTTTCTGGAATATTTGTCAGGATGCAACACTGGCCTGAAGTTCACTCTTTGTAAGTTCAGGAGGGAAAGAAGCCAGATCTTGGATGGCTAGTCAGCTCTATTTTGGTCTGCAGGGTGGTCCGAGGACTTGCTTCTTCTTTACCTTCTCTCCATGTGCTTATTATTCCCCCCCAAGTGCCACAGCTTAGTAGACATTTCTGCCTCTTGGTCTTCTTTGTTAGTTTCCATTTTGTAGTTTAGTTTTCCTTCCACCATTTTACTAAAGTTGTTTTCTTCAATTGCTTTCTGAATCACTTTTTTTCATGTTCCCATTTCTCAGCTAGAGCTAGCTGCTCCAAGACTTCAGCTTCACCAGACTTGTGCCTTTCTTGTACAGTTTCTTCTTACTTTCTTTCAAGAAAATATTGTTCTACTTTGGAAGGAAAAGGGGGAATTCTGGGACTGCGGTCCAAATGCCTGCCCTGAAGCATGCTTCTCAAGTTCTTTCACCTGAATATCAGAAGTCATGGTGAACAGAAGACAACAAGAAACTGGCAATAAACTCTAGATAATCCACAATGGTGTAAAAAACCCCGTACCCTTAGTCAGACCATGGTAGAAAACAGAATTCCCATAACAGGAAGTTGTAATAATGCATTCCTATTGTTTCTCAGAGCAAAGCAAGAGGCAGGCACTACAGTTTGGACTGGGGCTGCTCTTAGGGACCAAAGGGTTACCTGTGCTTCATGCAGGCATAGTCACACCTCTGGCTCATGATGCTTCTGCTCTCATGACTTGGCCGAGTTTCACTTGTTGCATTCATCAGGATAACAAACTGTGTAGAGTATGAAATGGTACCAGCCAGTCCAGGCTGTGCTAGAGGACCTCTTCATTTGTAACTTTCTTCCTAGTTTTTGGTATTGCTCTATTAAAATCATTCCTTTCTGATCTTTAACTTCTTTATCCAGCTCCCTTTCAAATCTATGGGAATGCTAAGCACAGTAGGCTCATGTCCAATTCTATCAGTTTTGAGTACATGGAAGATTGACTAGGCTGGAAGGTTAGACAATAAAGTGATAAGAGAAATTTCAGATAACTGGGAAACAAATGAACAAGGGAGTGATTTTTTACTAGAAGTCTAATCAGGATGAGATCAGCATCTTAACTTTTTGGAAACTTCTTTAAGACGGGGGAAAAAAATTAGTCAATCCTTGAATCAGACATTTGACCTAGTCCTTGGCAGGAATAATTTTGGTGCTAATGAGAGTTCCAAGATTTAGTCATCAGGAATCATCCAATAAGTAACCAGTATTGAGATAGAAACAATGGCAAATATCCTAAAATAGAAAAGCATGTGGCTACCAACTGAAACTCAAAAAACTAAAAAAAATTTTTTTAATTGTGGAATATAATTTACATGTTACTCTAAGAAAGGGTAAATTGAATAAATAAGAGCAACACAAATAAGGGAAACTACTTATTAGGAAAAACTTTTCTATCAAATTTTCTAATAAAAATTTGATATCCAAGATATAAAGGGAACTGACACAAACACATAAACCATTCCCCAACAGAAGCATGGCCAGCACATAAACATCAAAAGGTAAACCGTAAACCATTTAACAACCACATGAACTTATAGCAAACAATTAATAAGAGAAATCCAAATTAAAACAACTCTGAGGTTTTGCCTCAGACCCATCAACTGGGCAAAGATGAAAGGAGGCAGAAATAGTCAAATCTGAAGGAGCTTTGAGAAGACCACCTACTGTACATTTTGCTGCTGGTGCTGTGAATTGGTCCAAGCACTCTGATGGTATTAAAAGAAAAAAAAGACAAAAAAGACAAAAAGAAAAAAAGACAAAAAAGTCACTAGACAGGAGGACATGTTCAGAACTGAGAATAAAAATTAAAGAACCAGGATAAAAAACCCTACAACAACATAAAAGAAAAGAACACTAAAAGGTAGGTGAACTTTGATTAAAGACGATGACCAATATTGTGGTAGACAGAAGACAAAACATTTCCCTTTTGCCCTACCTCTTTACAAAAAGCATCATGATTCAATGATTTTCTTGGTAGCATATTTTCTTGGGAAAATACAGGTTTCAGACTTATGATAAAACTATTAAACATGGCTAGTTCTGTTTAACTACATTTTAATGACAATCATTCTATGAGGAAGGATATTAGGAAATGTCTTTTGCTTTAAAAAAAGTTAGTAAAACAAAAAGGAAGGAAGGAATAATTTTACAAAGAGTAACAAACTGCATTCTTCTGTTTGAGATCGATACTGAAAATTACCAGGCTCCTGTCTTACTTACAGCCTCCTTCTCCCTGTCCATGATCGTTTCCAGTTCCTCAAAATGACGGAGTTTAATCTCCAGCTTCTTCATTTGTGTCTCTACCAGCAGGGCTACCAGAGATTTGATCTTTCTTTCTTCTACAGCAGCAAGGTGCTAAATGCAAAAGACCAAGCAAATAAATTAAATACTCATTTCAAATGTAAATAAAATAAACTAAAACAGAACATAAAATTCTCATTAATAACAATGATTTATATTACTACCAGGATTCAAAGTTAAGGACATACCCGTTCCTCTCTGTCAAGGAATTTTTGTGTGAGGTGTTTGCTGCAAAGTGTGTTTTATTTTTTTTTAAATTATCAATATATTTAAAAAATATTTGTTTAAAAAACAAATACAAAAGAAAAACCATCTAAGGCAGTAGCACCCTACTCAAGGGGGTGTTATCTCATACATTTTCCTTCCTCCTGTTCACTTTTACTATGTTTTGTTCTTTTCCAATTTTTAGTTTTGTGTACATAAATGTTCTAGGATTTCAGGTGCTTTTAGTCTAAGTATTCAAATATACTTTTCAAATGTACAGAAATTAAAACATCACTCTAAAATACCCCCAACCCCAGTGTACAACAATGCAATGATTATTTAGTTTCATTGTCTGTAAGCCAGACAAACTCCTTGCAAAGAGACTCCTCAAACATAAGAATAAATCAGAGATAAAGAATGACTTTCAAGTATACTTCATTTGAAAGCTGTAGTATCCCAAGGGATTATTCCAGGCTCTCATATTCAATCATTTTTTTTATTCTAAGAGATTATCTTCTAAAGCTGGCCCACACCTGCTTTTGTACCACCTGTGAGCTAAGAATGGTTTTAACATTTTCAAATAAAGTTATAATGTATTTAAAAATGTAAAATCCTTTTTCCAATTACAGAATGAAATGTTCATCCCAATAATGGTATTTTGGGAGGAGAAAAGGAGGAAGAAGAATTAAGTCTTCCTATTCTCCCGAAATCATACCCTAATGTTAGATCTTTTTAGATTGTTTTAGGATGTATGTGTATTTGAGGTGGTGGTGATGAGAACCAAGAGCAAATAAAAAAGGACTATTTGGTCTCACCTACAAATACCTCTCATGTTCCTGTTTAAGAAACAAAAAACTAGGATTTGAATTTAGCATCTTCGTCTTTAAATGTTTTAGGAATTTATAAATGATGGAAAATGAAAATATACATAATAACAGTAAAAACTTCCTCTACTTTAAAAAGTTTATACAGCAAAATGAACAACATAAGCCATAAAACCTCAGTTTTGTTTGATAAGACATACTAAAACTAATTATCATGAAGCACAAGAACAATAAAGAAGCACTTCATTCACTTGTGGTTTTCTTATGCCATAGTATAGAACTTTCCAGCATGTATCTAATTTAGGAAGCTCTCTCAAACATGCTTGATATAACAGGCAAAAGAACAACAATCAGCACAAAAACTGGGTGCTATTTTAGCTTAAAAAAACCCAAAGCAACTGAAGTGTGGCGGCTAGATGGCACAGTGAATAGAGTACCGGCACAGGAGTCAGGAGGACCTGAGTTCAAATGCGGCCTCAGACACTTAATACTTACTAGCCGCGTAACCTTGGGCAAGTCACTTAATCCCAATTGCCCTGCCTTCCCCCCTGCAAAAAGAAAAATAAAAGCTAAGGCAATATTATGGTACCACAAATAAGGTACAGTATCTAAGACCACATTTATATTTCACCTTCAATTTCTATTTCTCCCTGATCAGATCACATGTACAAAATCCCTAAACCAAAATAAATAAAATAGGCTCAATATAAACATATGTACAGAACCCATATCAAATTACACACCATCTTGGGGATGGCAACAGGGGAGAGATGGAGAGAAAATGTGGAACTCAAAATCTTGTTGAAGTGAACGATGAAAACTAAAAATAAATAAAATTCTTTGGCCCTCACATTTTAGGGTTGGATAACCTAGAAAATGTTTTTTAAACATTTAAAAGTAACCAGGATGGAGAAGACTCATGGAATCAAGCCCTCTAAAGAAAGTGGGGCTATTAACTTAGCCAGGAAAAGAGAAGACGAGAGGATGGAGAACATAACAGAGGTCTTCAAATCTCTGAAGGGCTATCATGTAAGAGAGAAAAAATTTATTCTGCTTGGTCCCAAAGGATTTAATTAGAAGCAGTGGGTAAAAATTAGGGACAAATTTGGGTTTATTGTGAGAAAAAATCTGACATTAACTACTATTCATTCTTATGTTAAATATGTCTGATGAACTTTTGTTATAAATTATATTTGATTACAATGAAATTTCCTCATCTCCTAGCATTTAATCCTTACTCAGTTTTGTTTTTTAAATATGCGAGAACGTCACACTTCAAGACAATAACATTTTAAGACAAAGAATATATGAACAAATTTTAGTGTTAGGTAATGAGAAATTAAACGTGTAGAGGCAAAAAGAGGTGATTTTAATAAAAAAATGTTCACTGAAAATCAATCTAAACATCATGGTAGCACTATAGAGCTAGTTCAAAAGATCCCTAAAAGTAGAAATTTAACAGGTGAGAAATTGGAGTATTTCCCCAAACTGTGACAGCTCAGCAGTTGGACTGAGTATCACACCCATACCTTGAAAGTATAAAAGAAAAGTAGTTTGCATTAAAATATACTTACCTTTCCAAGCATAGAAAATGTACTAGCTCTCCCCACCCCACCCCCTCACCCCTCTCCTTACTAAAAGGATTTGTTCTGTGAAGTTTGGATTCAATCAAAGGGCCACACCTGAAGATCTAGAGGGCTGCCCTAAATTATATTCCAGATTAAAAAAAATTTTTTTTAAGGTACATAACTATCTTACTATAATAACAAGAATCACATATTAGTAAGTACTTTCCTCATGAGAATCCTACAAATTAGGTATTTTATCTAGTTTACAGATAAAGAAACTGAGGCCCAGAAAGGCTATATTATTATAGCTAGTAAACAAGGAGGCTAGGATCCGAACTAGGTGTGTTGTATAGATGTAGTGGTACTATTTCTACTACACCAAAATGCCCCTTAAGTTTATTATGGAGGTAAGATGGGATAAATACACTGAAAAAAAAAACCCAACAGCTTCATCATAAACATGAAAGACTCTAGAGTAAGTTTTGAAGGAATTAATTTCTTAGATATCCCAAAATAAAGAATCCCTAAGTACTGATAATCTATATATGCCTTTGAAACCTGGACAGTATACCAATGCATGCCAGAGAACTGAACCATTTCTATCTGAACTGTCTTAGGAAAATTCTGACTATCTGGCAAAATAAGGTACCAGACACTGAGGTTTTCTCTTGAGCTGAAAGTGCCAAGTATTCAAACTCTACTATAGAGTGCAACACCATTGAGTTGGCTGTGTAGCCTAAATGACAAAAGCACATTTGCTTAAAAGACAATTTTACAAGAAAAATCACACGAGGCAAGCACTCATATGGATGCCAGAAGAAGCAATAAAAGTACTCTCAAGGTCTCTCTGAAGGTTAGTATCAACTGTGAGACATAGGAGTTGCTGGCGCAGGGTGACCCAGCACAATGTACCAGCATCAAAAAAGGAACTGTGTTCCATGAATAAAGGTAGAATTGAAAGAGCACAAAGAAACAATGAAATGTGCAAATCTACAGACATCTCCATCCAAAATATTCAAATGGACTATTTATGCCTGAACTGGGGTAAAGCCTTCCAAGGTCATGCTGACCTGACTAGCAACAGCTGAACATTTTGTACCTTGAACCCAACATCAATATCATTGGTCCTCTTCAGGTAAGAAAGACAAAAAACTATGAGCTATATATAATTAAGTTTGGCAATATTAAACAATGAAGTTTTTAAAGGGAGAGTCTAAAAATGTATAAATTAAAAGGTATGAGAATGAGAGGCAGCCTAGAGCAGGGGTTCTCAACCTTCCTAATGCTGCGACCCTTTAATACACGTATGTGGATATATCTGCATGTGGGCAGACTTGCCTGGAGACAGATAAAGGAGCGGTGTCTCAGTTCCTAAGACCATTGGAAATATGTGTTTGCCGATGGTCTTAGGCAACCCCTGTGAAATGGTCGTTTGACGTCCAAAGGGGTCGCGACCCACAGGTTGAGAACTGCTAGCCTAGAGTAAAACTTGATTTAAACTCAGAAGACAGGGTTCAAACACCAGCTCTGCTAATTACAGCCTGTGGTAACCTCAAGCAACTCATTTTATTTCTCAAGGTTTTAGTTTTTGCCTCTGTAAAATGAGGAAGTTGAAACAGATGATCCTTGAGGTCCCATTCAACTCTAAATTCTATGATCCAATTATTCTGTTCTTGTAATCCTAGGATCTCACTCAATGCTTTGAATCCATGGCTATTACCCATTCTTGACTAACTACTTAAAAGCATAATAACACAGTTATTTTCTTAGGAGGAAATTAGTAGGATGGCCAATATGCTGTTTGTGAACCAACCAAACAACATTAAAGACACAGGCAGAGTAGAAAAAGCATTATACTTGGAAACTGAGAGCCATCACTGAAAAGCTGCATGACCTGAGGAAAGCCAGTTTGTCATCTGGGCTTCAATCACCTCATCTCTACAATTATGAAGCTTGGGTCACTTACAAGTTCTGATCATCTATTCTTCTAACATTAGCATGGTAACGAACACTTGAACAGCAAAGAAAAAGAGATATCAAAGACCTGAGAAAGAGCAGAGGCAAAGGAATACACCAACCAGCCCCAAGGAATTTGTAACTAAGTTATGCTAACAGATGAAAACAGAGTAACAGTTAAATGGCTCCACATTGTTATTTAGTTAGCATTTGTTATATTTTCAAGTCCAACAGATCCAGAAAAAAATATATACATACTCTGGGCAAAACTGTATTAAGGAAATATAAATTGAGATATCTCTGGAAACACCCCCCCTCCCCCCGGACAAATGTTAACTATGAAGTTTCAAGTCATTTTACTAATCCTAAATAAAACCCAACTGCATAACAACTTTGTTACAGTTAGAATGCTAGGGACAATGACATAGTAACAGTTTTATAAATGGCAGGGTTAGAGAAGCAACTAGTAAAGTAGGAAAAAGTATTGGATCACTGTCATAAGGTCAGGCCTTGATCCCCAAGTTCTACCATTTACTGGTCCGATATATCTAATACTCCACCTTCCTCCTATCTGGAAAATGGGTAATAATAAATCGACTACATGCCTCTTTCTTTTTGTAACAAATGAGAAAACCTATGTAAAACATTTTCTAGTTATTGTATAAAGTACATATCAACACGATCTATTATCACCATAATCAGAAATATTCAAACATTCCTGGTTGAAGGATAAAAACCACCTCTACTCCTATAAGCTCTTTTCTAGATCGTTCACATGGGCCAGAGCTCATAATCACATGCTATATGTCTCCTTATTCTGCAGGCTTGACAGAAGTCTGTTAATAGATTAAACAATGGAAGGATGATTACCCACTAGCTACCAGTCTGGGTGAGAAGACTTATATTAAGGTGCCATATTGACAAACAGAAAGGCCATTATGGGCACAAGTTCAAGATACATTGTTAAAAACAATCTACAAATAGTTTCTTGAAATGCTGAGAATTTGTAACAGAATAAATTATTTTGGAGAGTAGAACAAGGAAGGAGAAAGCAAATCAAGATAAATTAATTTTTAGAATGACTTAAAAGGCTAAGAAAAAAATAGGACTCTTCCTTTTTCAAACCTGCAATATACATTATGCAGCTAACACCAAATGTAGAAATGAAACCACCCACAAAGAAGCTCACAATCCTATGTATAAAAAGAGCTATTTTAGGTGCCTCTCATGTCCTTTAAGTTAACAAGAACAGTACAAAGCATTTTTTTTAAATGAAAAGAACAGATCAAACGAAATATAAATTTTCTATGATTAGCAATTAATGTTATAATAATTTCAGATCAAATCTGTAGGGAAATAATTTAAAGAAACCATCAAGGCTTTTCAAGTTAAACAAATTATGCAGTGAATAAACTGAAGAAAACCAATGTCTTTTGGGTCTTTTACATTAATATGGATTTAGGTATATTAAATGAAATCAATAAACACTGAACGTGTACTATGAACAGTGTCACGTACTAAATATTTTTGTTAATTACTCAAAAGAGAACATGAGAACATAATTTGGAGGGACCTGGAAAACCATGGTAAAAGAAATTACAAACCTTTGCTTTGGTGGCAGCTGAGGCAAGAGCAGCTGCTGCAGCTGTGGCTACATTTCCTTCAGAAATCTCATGCTCCACTTTCTTCTTTCCAGTATCATTCTCTCTCTCTTTACAGGCATCATTTTCCTTATTTTCTTCACCATCCTTCTCTTCTGAAATGATCACAGACTCATTCTTAATGCCCTTTAATAACAAACCCTATTACTATCTTTTATAATACTATGACCAAACCACAAATATAGCCCTCTATCTGATTCAACATCAAGGCAATCAACTTAATCTCTGATAGGGTCAAGTTTTTTAAATGGCACATTCTATCTTCTTATATTTCCATTTTCCCTTAAACTCTGTACAGTTCCTGTTGACATAAACAAAAACTCAGTATACAGAGGGAAAACAATTGTTCTAGGAGAAATGGGACATATAACAACCCCAAGTTTCAACAATATATAAATAGAGAAATGCTCTGGTAAATTCTAATGGGCAAACAGATGCCATATACTTTTTAAAAATGGAATTCTGGTCAAGACATTTCTCAAATATGGATAAATGATAAACTCTTAACTGAATGTGGGATAGAGGCAAGTATCAAATAGAAATCATTCTGATTTCATAAAACTGAAATGTTTTTGAACACATAAAATTAACATATCTAGGATGAGGTATCAAATACCGCTGATAAAAGCCTGACAGCCAAGATACATAGACTACTAAGAAAAATATGCATGACCAAAAGTCATTTCTCAAAATAGTGGTTAAAGCATATGAGTCAGTTTTCAAAAGAAGAATTAAAAACTATTAAGCATAGTAAAGAATGCTCCAAAAAACTGACAGAACTGCAAATCAAAACCCTGAGATTTTTGCCTCATACCAAGAAATTGGCAAAGAATCCAAAAGATCAGAAGAGTTAATGTTGGAGCTTTTGCAAAATAAAGTGAATAATTACTGCTGGATTCAGAAACAGGCCCAATATAGTAAAGAAAGGATTTCATTCACTTGGTTGTTTAAACTAATGGTGTCTAAAGATTATATTTTAAGAATAGTTTCCATCAATTACCTGATTTGGTATCCTCATTAACTTCATCTTGTTCTTTCTCAATACTTTTATCATTTTCTCCATCTTGTGTTTTATCGTTTTCATCAATTTCATTTTCTCCTTTGTTTTCAACCTAAAGAGAAGGTGAGACAGAGGTAGGTTATAAAGAGGGGAAAAAATCCTTTACGGGGTAATGCAGTTTTATGATACTCATGTAACACAATTATTGCTTATTTGACATTTCAAACTGGATGTCACAGAGACATCTTAAACTGAACATGCCCTAAGAAGAACTCATACCTGTTAACTCAGAACTCAACCCTCTTTCAAACTTTTCTATTCTTTTCAAAGTTATCAACATTTTCCCAGTCTGTGGCTTTATCTTCAACTCCTCGCTCTCCCACAACCCACATACCCAATCAGGTTCCATTTCTTGCCATTTCTAACTCCAAAAATCTCAAACATCAAACATATTCTCTCTATTCATAAAACCACAACCTGAATTCAGGGCCTTATCAACTATATTCAAGTCCTCATTTCTATATCATATCACACCAAGATTATTACACTGGCTTTATAGTAGTTTGACCTGGCTTTTCCCACTCAAATTTATCCTCTTAACTGCTGCCAAAACTATATATATATATATATATATATAACTATGTCATACTCCTATTCAATATGTAGCAATAGCTCCCTATGGCGTCTATGATTAGAAACTAACTCCTCTTTGCCTTTAAAAGTCATTTTACAGCCTGGAAAAGTAAGATTTGTTAATTAGTTTAACCTTAAAAGTGGGAAATAAGACTCATAATTCAAATTCAACTACACAACAAATGTTAAACACCATGTTTACTGCCTAAATATCCACTTACTGTGAATCCCTTCAAGGAGCCAGGTACCACAAAGCAAAATTAAATATCTGACAATACAATCTCTGCTCTCTTAAGAAGGTGAATCTTATTTCTAAAACAAGAACTTTAAAAAAGCAGATAAGGAGGGAAAAAACAATGTTCATAAAATTTCTGAAAGAGCAAAATCTACTTAGATTCCAACTTAACAATATAATCAATGCCCATTAAGTGCCTATAAGCAAAGGCACTGTATTTCATGCTGTTATTGTGGCAAGATGCAAAAATATCCCATTCTACTCAAATCAAAAAGGAAAAAAAGCATTGGGAATGGGGGGAGGTGTCTGAAAGAATATTAAAAAACTAAAAAAATCTTCTAACAGCCCACCATTTGGCACCTTGTGCTAAGAAAATAAAATACCACCCCAATTTATGTGTACTTAATTTCTGAGTCCTAACAATTAGTAAATAAACCGCATCATTTCACACTAAATTGGAATATAAATGAATTATCACAAGAATGGGTGCCAGAAAGAGATATTTCTGTATCTGCAGACTGAGTCAGTTCCAGGAATCCTGTATTTACCAACAAGTTCAAAATGTGACCTACATTGTGAGGCAGAAAGGTACAATAAGAAGCACTATGATGTGGTAGAAAGTAAACTGGACCACAGGTACAAGGGTCCAAAACCTGGGTTTCTAATCCTGCCTTTGCTACCAAATATATGACCTTGGGTGGGTTAATTACCCTCCTAGGGTCTCAAATTCCTTACCTAGAAAATAAAATTCCTTAAAACTCTAATATTCTGTAGTTAATACCTCAACTAAAAAAGGGACAGACACTACCTTAGGTTCTGATTAATCTAAACTTCCTTTATATTCCAAGTGACATAAATTGTACACCTTATGTATAATCCTTTGACCACTTAGTTTTAATCCCATTAGATATACCACCAATAATTTGTTTAAAGTGATCTTCAAATCATATGGCTTTTTTGGTATAAGAAAATCCAACTTGGGGGAGGGGGGGGCGGAGCCAAGATGGCAGTGTAGAAGCAGCAAAGCACCACAGCTGCCACACAACAACACTAAAAAACTCATAAAATGGGACTCTAAACAGATTTTCAAGCTCCAAAACTCTGCAAAAGACAGAAAGCACACCTGTTGCTACAGGCAGCTCAGCAGGTGGGGCTCTTCTCACCAGTCTGGGAGCCACGGCCAAAACCCTGGCTGGGTCAGGCCCTGGGCCATCGGGCAGAGAGCCGCGTCTATAGGAGAGCAGATCACTGCACTGGAGGTACAGTTACCACATTTATCAGGCCAGAAGAAAAAAAGGCTAAGAGAAAGGTCAGTGGATTTTGCTAACTCGGGAGGAGAAGAGCAGACCCGGCCAAACTGCTCCTGAGGCTAGGAAGCAGTGGGAGGCGGCTGTAGCAGCAGGAACGGAGCAGCAGTGGCCTCCACTGGGCTGCTTCAGAGCCCTCGGCCTGCAGATAGCAGGGGGGATGAGGCGATCCATCAAGGCCAAGGGCTCTTGCGTTGAGTGGCCTGGATCTGGATCGCGGTCTTGAGTGGTGGTCCTGGGGTGCTCTTTCAGTGAGTCAA